>JANRFK010004149.1:40650496-40665319 GCA_030068395.1 Apalone spinifera
TTTTTTTCCATGTGTGTCCAGCCAGGAAGTGGTTGTCCATGCTTTTGTCCTTGTGAAGGGGGCTATTTAGATACAACACCTCTATTTCTTAGACCTCTATGGTCTTGACTGAACCTAGAACTAAAAACATGGCTGTCATGCATGACCCAGACTGCTCAGCTCCCCAGTGCCTCAGTCTGAAGCCAGCTGGACACTAGCAAGAACTAACCTTATTTCTCAGTAGTGAGGGAAAATGGCATTCCAGACCACTTTCACATGGAACTCCAGCCTGGGACCCTAAAGCCAGGGTTAGTAAATTGGCTCTTTATATTTCTCCTGCTGCACCTCTGAGGCCATTTCCTCCTGCTCATGACAGCTTCAATCTTCCATGTCATAGAGGTTTTCTTAGAGGCAAACTTTGAATGGGGTGGTAGAGGCCCACAAGACCTCTTCTCGTTACCTAAAAGGGCCTGTATATGTCACTGTAATGTAACAAAGAGCAGAATTTGATCCCTTATCTGCTGATCACTAACTTCAGTGTCAGTAATCCAAATGTCTAATCCTAAAAGGAGCCTTTCTACTTCTAATGATAGAAATTCAGATTAAATTAAAATGACTTCTGTCAACTGAAGTCTTTATTGATGAAAATGTCCTCTTTGGCCTTTCTAAACTGATGAGTTGTATCCTGTTTGATTCTTCTCAGTCCTGTTATTTCAGTTATATCAAAGCTGATCCATAAACAGAAATGTGTTATTCTCCTTTTTCAGTCATCTAAATTTTAATCCTGTCCAAAACTGTCATTTAGGTGGATGATTTAAAAAAAATACAGACTTCTGCTTACTTATTTACCTGAAGATGTTTCCCCAGTAATGTTCAAGAGGTCTCAAATCATAGCCCATAGGCCTTGCACATTATAGTTCATGTTTCTAGGGTGACAGTGAGATCGGTGTATTCAATAGTGTAGTTTTAGGTAGAATCAAGGCACCAGATGAGTAATGAGAGAGGCTTTAGGTTTGTACCTTCAAGGATTGTTGGCAAAGAGAAAGGGACACTGAACATGGATTTAAACTCATAGCATTAGTTGGGGTTAGCAGGGTAAAGAAGCAGTGAGGGAGAATCCAGATGCTGGAATCACTGAATAAGAATGAAGCTGAGGAGGAACAAAAGTTATTTAACACGTTGAAAAAAAAAGGCTGATAGAATATGGGGTCAGAGCTCCATAGCTTTACGTTGAGACCTTAATAACAAGGTCCTATCTACCATGAGTAGACAAACATCCATTGGCTTGTTTCCCTCCCTGTTCTCCTAGTGAGTCAACTGTACTCTGCTGGTGGCTGCTTTATGATGGCACTGTATGTATATATATAGTTCATGAGTCACTTTGGAATGCTTCCAGATGAAGGGAACTCTACCAGTCATCATCATCATTATATTCTGCAGAAAGTTCAAGCAGGTAGGAAGATTTAACAAAAGCAGCACAGAAATAGACACGGTTCCAAAGGGCCAAATTATCCTCTTATTTAAGCCAATTCAAATCTTGATGACGTGAGAATGTGCCCATACAGAGACCCTTCTATATTCTACCTCATTCCAGTAAGGTAGGGATTAAGATTGTAGAAGGCCTACCCCAAGATGAGATGTCACATGTCTGAAACATATAATTTTTTTATAGTAAATGATTCTTTAATCTAACAGAGAAAAAGCGTAAAGATCCAATGGATGGAAGTTGAGACTAGACAAATTCAATCAAGAAGTAAGGTGTAATTTTAGAACAGTGAGGTCTATTAATTAACTCATTCGAACAGCTTGCCAGGGCATGTAGTGGATTGTCCATCAGTGAGGTCTTTAAACCAAGCATTAGGCAAGATAGGAGTTTAGGAAGGAACGAACCCAATCTTGTATTTATGAGACCACTGTTGCTAGCCCATTCCTGTGTTGTCATGGGAATAAAGCCAAAGAAGAGAGTCCCTAACTAAGGTCAGAGGATTGCAGTTAAGACCATATGACTTCTCTCTTTTATGCTGTTTTTATGACAGCCTACCTCTAATGACATCAGTGGAGTTGTTCTTCATTTACACTGCGGTAAGAGAGAAATAAGGCCCCATGTCTTTTTTACACGTACATATTTTCTGCCCCTTCTTACCATTTTAATCACATGTACGTAAGGGAGCATGCACACAAGAGTTTTGGGCTTTGTGTTCTGTGACAAGACCACATCTAGTGCCAAACCTATTTGCAACCGGTCACCTCTGCTCACACTTGTGCCTTGAACCCAATAATTTTGCATTTCCTGCAGTGTTCCATGCAAGGATTTGTGAGATCAAGGCCTAAGACAATGGGACCCTTTTGTGACTTGATCTTACTCATTAGAGGAAGTATTGCTTGAATAAGAGTACAGAATCTTGTCCAGTATTTGTGTAATTTTGGTCTGTTTCATATTTCAAACAGAAGGAAGTGAGAAGTGGAAAAACATCCTATTTAATTACATAAATTCATGGAGTTTAGGTCCATCAATAGCTATTAGCCAGGATGGGTAGAAATTGTGTCCCTAGCCTCTGTTTGTCAGAGGCTGGAAATGGATGACAGGAGAGGGCTCATATGATGGTTACCTGTTCTGTTCACTCCTTCTGGGACATCTGGCATTGGCGAGTGTTGAAAGACAGGATACTGGGCTAGATGGACCTTTGGTCTCATCCAGTATGGCCATTCTTATGTTCTTATGACATGGTTTAAATGCTTCAAGGCATTCAAAATATATTTTCTGTGAACTCGTTAGAATGCTTTATTATTATTCAGAAGGGGCTAAGAATTCAAAAAAGGCAGAACCTTTATACTTAACAATGTAAACATTTCTAAGAGACAATGAATAGCAGTTTGGAAAAAAAGTGGTAATAAAGTAACAATTATTAAATACGCTATGGCATATGGACAGTAGAAACAAGCACAAACTTTCAGGTAGCAATCTTAAAAATATGGCTATTATACTCACATGCATGGAGTTATACAAGGGCTTACTCTAAAATCCATGTAAGTTAATGTGAGTCTTTCAGTTGACAAGGTGTTTGGGTCTGACCCAAACCACTGAAGTCAATAGAAAGACTCTCATTGACTATTGGGGCTTTGGATAAGGCCCTAACTGAATAGTGAAATGTCTCATCAACTGTGCTGACCATATTAAGGCCAAAATACAATTGGGCAGATGGAAGGTTTAGCTTTTAATCTTAACTCCACATTTCCTGCCTTGTGACAATTTTAATGTGGCATCACTATTATTTTTGTTGTTTGGAGGAATGTGACTGATTATGATGATAGTATATCCTATTGCCTGTTCCTCAAGTACAATTTGACAGACTTGTAAACTACCATTACGTTTGTTTTGAACTGTAATTTTATTACATATCAATGCATGTTGAACAGCAATTTACATCAGTTTTGGCTGCTTGATGGCACAATGTATTACATTAAGGGGCTAACCATTTGTACTTTTTTTGCAAAATATTCTTCAAGGCAAAATGAACCCTAGTGAACTCTTTTGATATTCATGTCTATAATATGTAATACTATATAGACTCCTTTGTGACACAGCATCAGTTAATATTCATCTATTGTAAAATGTTGGCCATAATTGGATTTACACTTTTCTCATAAAGTTGTTGAAATGTAACTAATTTTACTGTAATCATGATCTTTAAAATTTGAATGGTATCTTTTATTGAATAGCTGTTGCAGGCCATCATTAGCTTATGGACTTTAATATCTAGAGGATAGTATAATTTCCATTGTTCCATTAAACATCCATCAGGTTTGAAGCTTGGATTTAAGGCTACTGCATTTGAAATACCAAACGTACACAAATTGGAAACTTTTCAAATAAATAGAATAGAGTACTGCTGTAATTTCTTTGTTCAAATCTACCGTGAGAGTGAGGATAATTTCTTTTTAAACCACAGAATCAGATCCATGCATTATGAAAACAAATGACTTAAAAACAAGGTTATAATGCCATCTGGGGGTTTATGTTGACATCACAATCCAATCAAGATCAGAATATTTGGCAATTTACAATTGCCTGTCAATTGGTCTAAAGAATTATTCTCTACGCTTCTACATCAAATATAGTAGGCACTTTCAGAACCTATGGCTATGTTGTTTTCATTCCACAGAACTGATTTTTTTCTAATTTTTCAATACAAACATATTTGTTATAGAGCAGAAATAGGAACTTAAAAAGCATGCAGTGTAAAAACAAACATAACAAAATGATGATATATATCATTCTGCTGCTTTCCTCCACATGGCAAAATGTGACTGGAAAAACACAAAAGGGAACAAAAATGTGTACATATATTTATAAAATGCACAAAACCTCTGTAGATTGCACCACAGCTTCAATATAAAAAAAGTCTGCTGGGTTCCTGGCAGAAAATTATCTTCAAGCACAAATTAACTAGATAATTCAGCCAATAGAAGCATTAAAAATGGAAACAAATCAACCATATTTCTAATTCATCGAACAGCTACAAAGGTAGGCCTTTGACTGCTTTTAAATTAGGGATGCGTGAAATGGTCCAGCTAAAATAAGAACTGACCTGAAGCTCTGCCATAAATTATAACCAAACTTGAACATTTTTGTAGCTATAAAAGATGTGGATAACTTTCCTCCATCATTATAATTATTTTTCATTTTTGTGCACTTCCATACTTCTTGGCTATGACTCAGACCAGATGGGAAAACCAATAACATATTTTACATATTTAAATGTTAAGACTATAGTTGGGTGGAGAGAGGTAATTCTGTTTTATGGAGGTTTTCAGTATTTCAAAATCTGATTTTATTGTAATCAGGAACAAAACCCATACATTCAAAATTCTCTCTGAAAGGGAATGTGGAGACCTGCAGCTCCCAACTCTGAAGTGGTCTGCATGGTGATCTATCTCTGACCTGGAATCTCTGATGGTGGAAAAGTCTGCAGGGTGGGCTTCCCAGAGGCTCTAAAACCTGGAACCCCTAAGCTCCCCAACAGCCTGCTGAATAGTCTGCTGAAGATCTGGCAAGATAACCAAGTAGGTTTCTGACAGACTCCTGTCTGATTTTGGTTGGAACTTCAGTGGACTCAAACAATCTCGATAAAAATGTTAATTTATTCCAGCCAGGTCTAGTTAAAACATTTTTTTAAAAAATCTTGAAACAGGCCAGTTACTGTTCGTGGCATCTTTTCTTAAATTAGATTGCATTGTGTTTGGGGCAGGAACTGTCTTTTGCCATGTTGGTATAGCACAAAACACATTGGGCCCTAATGTTGACTGACCTGCTGCCATAATATAAATAAAAAAGGGCCAATTACTATAAAAAAGGCTTGTCGCTTTGGTATTTCTGGCCCAAAGGCTGGGTGGCCTAAATAGATATGACATGAGAGCCCCTTATCATCAGGAGAGTTCCAGCTCATTATTTTCCTAGTTGTGAAACTTTAATATTTTGGATAATCAACTGTAAGCTTGATTGCTTATTTGCACTGAACTATCCCCCCTTTAAAGAGTCAAGCAAAAGCAAAGCAAGGTATTATGAAAATCAAATTGGTCAGGACTCAGTCCAAATAATTATGTATCATACCCAATCACAAATGACACAAATAGAAGACCAAGTCCATGCTCACTGAACAGAAGGGGAAACTGTGGGGAACTCATGTGGTGAGGGTTCCATACAAGTGGGCAGCAGAGCAGTGATCAGACAATTTGATGATAAGCATGGTAGAAGAACCTATACACAACAGACCATACTACAGTTAAATCTGCAGGGCTTCAGAGTACACCATCACCATGTAAGGGTTTGGTGGTGTAGATTGTGGCCAATGAATTGATGATAATTCAGGTCCACAATCCAAAAATGTATGTGCGCGTTGTGTAGCTGCTATTGCAGTGGCTAGGTGTTCTCTGACCTGATGGAGGATTCCAATCCCTCATTCTTACTGAATAAGTTCCCAGTTCAAGGCCCATTTACTAAGGCTTTGTGTGGGGTTATAGGATTTGGTCTGCTTTAAAAGATAAGTTAGCCTCTCGCTGCACGGAAACCTCCTGTCATTTCACCTTAGCCCCTGGCAATAGTACACACTGAATCTTGTTTTTATTTCTGTTTTTCATTAGACCCAATCAATCTAACATTACATGCTATGTTGTGTCCATTTTACAGAGAAAATTATAGATAAAATGTAAAAAAAACCCCTCTTGTTTTTCATTTTCTACATCTCATCTTTTATTGAAAAAACAAAAATAAACTAAGTGTTATTTATATACAGTTTTGCATGCTATGCAGCAGAGGTGCAAAATAGGAAACATACTTCTTTTGAGCCTTATAATCATAATTATAATCAGTTTTTGATTACTTCCCCTCTTCTGACTACAAATAGGATTCTATTGCATTAAGGGAACAATGTGGGAATCTTTCAGTGGCTGATTTACCACAGTGTGCAGGATGAAGCTGACGAGCAGGTAGAGACCACCAGGATCCTTTTTCCCAGCCTGGTACTAACTGCACACTTCTGTCTCTGTTGAGTGTCACTCTGCTCCCTATCCCTCCATTCCCATTCACAGACAGCTTCCCTCTCCCCTTGGCCTTTGGTATGAATCAGAGAGAATGCTGTTTGAAATGTGTAAGCTTTGGTCACATTTTAAAAAGCATTACAGTCGGGTGTCTCTTCTGCCTCTGTAATCAATTGTCAGCTTAACTGACACACATGGAACTTGTTTCTCTGGTTCCCCACAGGCTGCACTGACTTTCTTTTCACTTGTCAGTGCAATGTAAGGAGTTTGTCTCCCCCCTAGAAAGCTATTTAAACTGGTTTATACTGGGCTATGCTAGAGGCCATCTCTTTTCTTGTATTATCACTTAACAGCAAGGTTCCCTCTAAGCTGCACAGCAACACAGATCTGCAGCTGCTTAATCAGCCCCACCCAGCCAGGGGCTCAGGGCTCTGCGCATAGAGCCACCTGACAAGGCAGGGCTGATTAAGATGCTGTGGGACTGTGCTGCCACGCAGCCTAGAAGGAACCTTGCTTGACAGATAAGATCACCTGGAGTGATTTAGGATTACTGTCCCAAGATCTATACAGCTAAACGGAAATCCTGGCCTAAGATTTCACCCTTTGAGCCGGTGCATGATAAGGAGGGCCCCTAGGCTGTGAGCTTTCTTTCCCTATTAATTTAATTGACCCCAAGTACAATGATCTTCAGGATCTATTACAAAGCCCAATCATATTTACTGTTTGTGAAACTAACCTATGCCTTTCCTAGCTTGAGAAAAAAGTCAGAAGCAAATGGTGTGCCACTCCTGACCAAAATAGTCAACACTTCTTTCAGAGAAGGAATCTTCTCTTCCTTCTTAAAATATGCAATAGTGCAGTCAACACTGAAGAAAACCCTCATAGATACATCAATTCTAGCGAATTACTTCTCAGAATCAAACCTTCCATGTTGAAGCAAGGTCATAGAGATCGCCAAAGGCCAATGACAAGTTAATCTAGTTGAAGCTCATGTTCTAAATCTGCCAAAATCTGGAATCAGGCCAGGACATGGAAGTGGAACTGCTTTATTGACAGTGATGATGAATATTCTGCTGTCAATGGATAGAGGATTGACATCTGTTCTCATCCTCCTGGACCCCTCTACAGCATTCAGCCCTGTTACCCATGAAATACTGCTGTTTCACCTGAGAAGGGTGGGAAGGGTCTAGGAGAAAGCACCAAAATGGTATGAGTCCTTCCTGGAGGGGCACTTCCACCACCAGATCCTTCATCAGTGGAGTCCCATGAGGATCAATTCTCTCGCTTCTCTTTTTCAATATCTGTAAGTAGCCAGTAGGTGATTTGGTTAGGCAACATGGTCTCAAATGCCAATTATATGCAGATAGCACAAAATTCTGCTTATCCTTCACTAGATACAACCAAACTGCTACCACCAAGATGGCTCAGTGCTTGGACAAGATGAGTTCATGGATGAAGAATAGCTGGTCCAATATGAACCCAAGCAAGACAGAACTGATTATGGTGGGTAGAGGAAAGTATTTTGAAAAGTTTGCAGCCACAGGGCCGTCTCCTTTAACTGTTCGCACCCACAATTTGTCGATTCAGTCGGTAGTTTAGGAATGGTCTTGGGTTCCTCACAGATGCTAAGGTCTGTGCATAATAGCAATTGCAAGTAATATTGTCTACCATCTCCAGTGACCTGGCCTCAGTTTTTGAAGCCTTTATTATCCGTCAGCTAGACTGCAGTATGAAATGGTCAGCATTCAGGACATTCCAAATAGTACAGAATGCTGCAGCTTGCCTCCCCAATAACACAGGCTGCTACAAAAACATCACATTTGTCTTCCACTCTCTATGCTGGCTTCCCATAGAATTTTGAATCAAATTCAAGGTCTTTGTCCTCATGTAAAGATGCTCCATAGCCTGGGCCCAGGATATGTAAAGCTCTGGGATGAAGGTTCTGCATGACAACTCTCTAAAATGAGGGAAAAGTTCATTTGTACAAGAGACAGAACTTTCTTAGGGGCTCATCTGAAATGAACACCCACAGGAATGAAGGACACATCTAATCACTACATAGACAAGGCACATTTTTTTGACCTTGCCCCATCTCATATAAATACACAGAAACAGATACATTAAACATAAATGACCAAACACCCCACTAAAATACTACACTTCTCTGCACATACTTCTCCCACTGAGGAGAGGATGGGAGAACAAACAACAGATGTCAGTAACATTGTCTCATGTACAACCAGAAGATGCTCTGATACTACACTAGAGAACGCAGCATATGAACCTATGAAGAATAGAATATTTAAACTCTTCTAGGGTGGGTGGATTAAGTAAAAATAATTATTTTCTTTTTACAGACGTGGGAACATTCTTTTTTGTCAGTGTCATGTATTGTTGAAGTAATTTTGTACAATTGATTTTGGTACTTTTTAAACTTATTGTAATTGCACCTGGAGATTTATGACAAATGCAAGATGACATCAATTGAAAATATAAAACAATAAAAGAGGACCTTTTTGGGTAGACAACACTGGATGTGCATACAGTGGACTTAGTGGAGAGTTAAGAAATCCAGACTGACATACAACCATTATTCTTCCCATTGAGATATTCTATTTGTGTGGCTGAATAGGTCTTTTCTAACCTTGGTTTCTCTAACGTAAAATGTTTTGGATTTATTTGATACTAGTGGAGTGTGGTATTTTTGCAGACAAGTTTCACCTCATATTTTTATTTAGAAAGAAGATAAAGGACTGTCTGGATTAGGTACGGATTTTGAAGCTCAAATGCAGCAGATTAGACCATAAAGATATATCTGGAATTAGAGAAATCACTTGGAAAGAAAAAATGTCTTGGTGCTTCTTCCCCAAAATTCACTCGAAGCACTTCAAAAATAAGCAAGACTCCAAATATCTCTATGTACTTTCTTTAAACTGCTCTCACACAATCTACATTAAAAAAATTATTATTCTCTACATAATTTTTACAAATATCAGCCACAAAAATGTGAGAAACTTGTAACATGGTGGCAGACAACACACCAACTGAAAAAGCATAATTTGTTCAATAATGGTCTCAACTATCACATTAGATATACTCTGTGGCTGCGTCTAGACTGGCATGATTTTCTGCAAATGCTTTTAATGGAAAAGTTTTTCCGTTAAAAGCATTTGCGGAAAAGAGCGTCTAGATTGGCACGGATGCTTTTGCGCAAAAGCACTTTTTGCGGAAAAGCATCCGTGCCAATCTAGACGCGGTTTTGCACAAGAAAGCCCCGATCACCATTTTCACCATCGGGGCTTTTTTGTGCAAAACAGTCCACCCCTGTCTATACTGGCCCTCTTGCGCAAATACATTTGAGCAAGAGGGCTTATCCCTGAGCGGAAGCATCATAGTATTTGTGCAAGAACACTGACAATCTTACATTAGATCGTCAGTGTTCTTGCGCAAATTCAAGCAGCCAGTGTAGACAGCTGGCAAGTTTTTATGCAAAAGTGGTTGCTTTTGCCAAAAACTTGCCAGTCTAGACGCAGCCTGTGTCTATATAAGACTATGGCTATGCTACAGACCTTACAATGGCACTGCTGTTCCATTGCATCTATGCTGCTGTAAGGTCTATTGTGTAACTGCTTTATGCTGGCAGAACAGAGCTCTCTGGTCAGCATAATTAAACCACCCCTTACACGTTGTCCTGCCGATAGTGCTATATACACTGGTGCTTCTATTGGTAACATTTTATTCGTTAAGGTGTGTTTTGTTCACACCTCAAATGACAAAAGTGCTAGTGCAGACAAAGCTTTAGATATAGCTATGCATACACATGCATGTTGTTTATGCATATTCATTTGTGTACCAATTATACTCGTCTGTTTGTGTAAATTTCTAAATGCTGACAGTAAACTAACCTGACATGAACTTTATTAATAGAATTGCAGATGACTGTATGAACAGCTTCATATTATTAATGATTGTTTCATGGACAACATGGTGAGCAAATAAAAGTGCCATGTTCGTATTGTATAGAATCGTAATATGATCCATTGTTGACTGACTGTGGTGGATGATAACAGGTCATTAAATAAATCCGCATCTAAATCAGGCAATAGACTACATTCTGGGACATTTCTGTCATCACTTGTATACAGATATTGTAATTATGAATGAAAAGGCATTAGGAATACATACAGGAAGTTCAATTTAATATTTTCCTACATTGGTGTTCTTTGGTGTCCATGAAGTGTCTACAAATTCACTGTTTGAAATACAAAAACTGGTGGCGAGAAATCTTTTACAAAAGCAGCACAGAATTTCTAAGCTCATTCAAAAATAGTTTAATGGAGAGTAAGGAATTGTCAACTGGGCAACAGAGTGTGTACAGGTTGAATCTCCTTGATCCAGTAGCCCTGCGACCTGACTAGGGAATTTGCTGAACCAGGAGCAGTCAATGCTGGCCCCTTTGTTCCCAGCAGCCAGCCCCTCCCGTCCCAGTGGCTGGCTCCTCCACTCCTGGCCACCAGGGCTCTGCTGCTCAGACCATTCATCCCTGGGGCTACACTGCTCTGGGCACTGGGGTGCTGGGTCTCCCCTGTTCCAGCTGTCAATCCCTGGGGTTCTCCTGCTTAGGCTGTTGGGGTTCCATTCTTCCTGGTCTGGCAATACTCTTGGTCCCATCTCTGGTTTTCCCCCTGAGTTCTCCAGCCCTGGAGCACCCACAGGGTCACCAACGATACCAGACCATGGGTGTTGCTGGACTAGGAAAGTCCAGATTACAGAGCTTCAACCTGCATTAGTTAAGGAGAGAATTAAAAATTAGAATTCTAATTATGGATCTGACAAAGGCAAGTCAAGGAAAACTATAAGACAAAAGGCACTGTTCTATCAGACCCAACAAATTCAGGGCCTGGTATCCAAGGGCCAAAGCTGCCTAAGGGCTTGGCCTTCCTGTGCAGGACTGAAGCTCTTAGGCTTTGGCCTTGAGTGGTGGAGCTCAGGTTGTGGGTTTGGCCCTGGGTTCCAGCAAAATAACACCAGCCTTGGTGATCCACTGAAATGGGTCCCAACTCACATTTTGAGTACCTGTGGTATAGAACCTTTTCCTGTACCATATTAATAAACCAACTGACAAGAGGTATATTTCATAATGAACCAAAGTGTGATCAAACAATTGACTAAACAATTTATCAACAAACGTATTAACACCTTCAGGGTCTGATCTAGGAATGTAAAATCCTTTTAAATCAGTTAACCGGTTAAATGTAACGTAACCTAAAGGTATCTTAATACATGGTTGTTGATAAATTGTATAGTCAATTGCTTCCAGCTCCCAGCCTCTCTGGGGTCCTGACCCTGCAGGTGCTCCCGGCCATCAGCTCCAGGGGGCTGCCAATTAACCTGTAATTGGTAAACATCAC
The DNA here is from genome assembly GCA_030068395.1 of Apalone spinifera. Lineage (NCBI taxonomy): Eukaryota > Metazoa > Chordata > Testudines > Trionychidae > Apalone > Apalone spinifera. Next base: position 40,662,424 of record JANRFK010004149.1, read on the forward strand.
ACAGTGAAGTCACCCGTTCACATCCCTCAATCCTGTGCAGACACTCATATACTTTAACCTAATGTTGCTTGGGTCTTTAACTGAAGGATTGGTTTTTGTGGAAAATAAAATGAAAAATGTACATGCTTTATTTCAATGATTGTATTTTTAAAAAATGAAGGAAAATGAAGGCTGGAGGGAGGGTTCAGGGGTAAGGAGAGGCTTAGGGCAGAGGATTGGGAGGTGTGTGGGGGGAATCAAGACAAGGAGTGGTGGGTGGCCTCAGGTCAGGGGAATGGAGATGGGAGGGCTCATGGGGAAGGGAGTGGGGGGTACAGAAGTCAAGACAGGTGGGAAGGGCAGAACTCAGGGCAGGTGTGTCAGGACAGGAGGCTGGGAGGTGGGGAGCAGCCCCTAGGATGAAGCTGCCCCTCTAAGCTTGCAGCTGCTCCAAGGGGGGAGGCCTTGCTTGGGTCAATGGCTGTCCTGAAGCTTGTTGGGGGGGAGGCAGCTCTCTTGCAGGTTGGCTGGGGAGGGCCAGGCTATGGGGGTTGGCTCCCTCCAGCTGCTCCCTGCAGCCTGTCTTTGGGGGTGGGTGAAGCTCTGGGGGGCTGCCCCTGGCCTCCAGTGTGCCAACCCCGCAGGCTGTCTGGGGCAGGGACAAGGCTCAAAGGGTTGCCCCTGGCCTCCAGCATACCCTCAGTGGCCTGCAGGCTGTCTGGGCGGGGGCAAGGCTCTGGGGGCTGCTCACACCTCCAGCTGCCCCTCCATGGCCTGCCACCTCCTCCAGTGGTTTCCCCCTCCATGTCCTGCAGGCTCTCCCCGGGAGGGAGACAAGCTCCAGGTTTGGGGTGGAGCTCTTTACTCCATCTGGAGACAGGCAATATGGTGGAGCCCCAGTCCTGCTGGCTTCTCTTTTGGTGCTGCAGCTGCCCCCAGTGGCCACTCTAAGTTTCACCTCCCTTTTTTCTGTGCATGTGCCTCCCCTCTCTGCCCCCTCCCTTTCCGTGTTATTGAAAACAGTCCCATTCCCAGTATTTCCCATTTTCCAGGCAATTCAGAAAAGTTTGGAGCTATAGTTAAAGTTGACATGACCAATTAGCACATGCATAATTATGAGAAAATACAGTTGTGTCATATTTAAAGATCAGGTGCCATACTTTATTTTGAACGCCTTCAAGTTTCACCAATACACATCAGCTTTACTTTTTGCAAGCTGTAACATCTCATTGCAGACCCAAATACATTTCCCTTTGATTCATAAATTGGTCACTATTAAAAGGCTAGCATTTGATAATTGCTATGCTATCATATCAAGATAACACAGCAGTGTTACTTAAACTCATAGCGCTTATGAGTTTAAACGACCGATATTAGTTCAAGAAAGGGATTTGTATGTCTCTGTAGAGTAGCCAGCTAAGGGCAACTCTCTGCTCAGAGTAGACCTGCAGCCAGTTTGTTAGCTGCATAAGAAAAGGGATGTGAATAATACAAATAAGTCTTTTAGTCTTTGCATAAATCAGTGGTGTGGTCTCGTTTGGAAGTGTGTGTAGGGTAGTTCTCCCCCTCTCAGGGATGGTACTGCAGAAGCAAAGGAGGGTTGGGGGGGGGGGGGTTGATGGCAGCGACCAAGAGGCTGCAGAAACTCTTAGATGAGCTGTTCACTAGTTAGCTGCAGACGGAGCTGAAGAACGGGCCGATCAGTTGCTCGGCACTCTTAGCCTTTTGCCTGGTTTTGGAACGGAGGGCGGCAGACGCGGCTGGAAGCCACAGAGGCACGGCCACCCGGCCGCGGTGCGGATTTCGATTGATAAGGACTTTTCCCATGGTCGAGCTGGTGCCGCAGGGCGGCGCGCGGAAGCCGCTTTGCTCCCGGGCACTAACAGCCCCGCGTACGGGAGGCAGCGAGGGACAAACCCCAAGTGTCCGGGGGCAGTTCGGTTGAGCGTCCCCCGGCGTTGGTTTCACTCCGGCCCAACGGGACTCCCGATGCTGCGATGGCTGATGGGAGGCGGCCGGGAGCCGCAGGGACTCGCCGAGGTAAAGCGGCAGCGGCAAGACCCCTGCGAGGAGGGAGCGGAGCGTGCGAGTGAACTGAAAAGGGGTAGGCTGGGGGGAGGGGCTGGGGGGGACGGGGGAAATGGGGGCGGAGTCAGGAGGGGGCGGGGCGGGGTCCGGTCGTGCAGGCTGTGCGGGGGGGGCGGGCTCAGGCTGGGAGGGCAGGCCCCCCTCGGATCAGGTGCCTTTCCCACTTTGCAGAAGTTCTCGAGGCGGTGGCTCTGACCCAGCTTCCCGCGCTCCAGAAGGAACAAGCTTCTCTCACCCAGTCACGAGCCCTGCCCTGAAACGTGCCAAGATTTCAGCTCTAATGGCGTGTGAAAGGCACCCACAAGACTAGTGCGTGTAACACAAGCCGTAACAACTTCTGGGGGGCACAACTTTAAGTTCCTATTAAAATAAAGCCTGGCTCCTTTGACACTGGAGCTAGCTAGCACTGTGACTTAGCTTCTTAAAGGATTTAAGTACTACCCCGCCTTGAAATTAATGGAAATGGAGGTGCCTAAACTAAACCTACTGCAAGAGGACCCCAATCATGAATAGGCCAATAGTTGTGTTGTAATAGTAAATAAGATGAATATTTAAATACGATGGGAATGGGGAAGGAGGCATTAATTCAGAAAATGGAGAGGCTAGGGAAGGGAGGGGTTTTTTTGGGTGTGGTATGTGATGCTAACTGGGGGCAGAACTGAAATTTGAATATAGAAGGTTTTTACAAAGAAGGGTTTGAAATAAAAGGGTTCTGTGGTACATAAGAAGATTTAAATGGGCATTAGACTTGTATACCTAAAGAGGATATTTAGGCTTGAACAATTTACCCATCTTTTAAACTAAGAGATGGGGGAAAGCCGATTGGTGC
>JANRFK010004149.1:40672631-40696134 GCA_030068395.1 Apalone spinifera
AGGAACATGTCCAGGAGAAGCACCAGAATGCCCAGGGGTGCCTCTGGCTCCACGCTGCAGAGTGCTGTGGTGTCCTGAGTGAGGGCAACCAGAGCACACAGAGAATAAAATGCTTTGCTGACCCTCAGCGAGGTAGGCAAGCAAGCAGGGAAACCTTAGAACCGGCTGTCTGGGGTGGTCCCTTTAAGCACAGGTCTCAGATACCTTGTGTGGCTGCTGCCTGAGGCTAACCCTGACCTGATGCCCTGCCAGAACCGGTTCCGGCCGGCCTTCAATGCAATTCAGCGTCCTATCAGTGTGGATGCGCTATTTTGAAATAGCAAAACGCTATTTTGAAATGCATTTTGTGTCTAGATGTGTTATTTCGAAAGTTTGAGCTGTTTAGAAGAGTTTGCTTCACTGGATAGTTATTTTGGGTTTTTTTAATTTAATATGGCAGCATTGATATATAACTAATTTTCTCCTGATCTTTTCAATACAATTAGTATTGTTACTCAGCTTCTGAAATGTTTTTATTTAGTTTTTGCAGTTATTCCATTGTGTTTTTTTGTTAACTGTTGTAAGCCAGGCTTCACGCTTCAGGTCTTTAGATAATATCATCTTATTGAGAATTTTGCAGAAGGATTTTCTTGTTTTCTCGGTGGCTCGGCTAAAACCAGTGAGTGGAAAATTCTCTCAGATTGGTTTTTGAAGATACTAAATAAATCCTGTATCAACCTAACAGACAGCTGATTTTTTCTTTGTTTCTCTCTTATTTTTTGAACATGAAGTGAGGGTCATATTGATTGGAAGATCACTAAAGAAGGGTAAGCCTCAGCAAGAGGCTTCCAAAAAATGGACTGAGATAAAATTGCATGTAATACTCTAGCATTTGACATATTAAACTAAACCGAGTTCATAACACATTTTAAGAATAGCTTTCTGTGTTGCTCATTTGACCAGTCCTTGCTCCTCCAGGAAGCAGACAAGGTTATAGAGGATGGTGATCATGACTGGAAAAGAATCAGGTGACCCATGAAACTCCAGCTTGGTGAACAAAATATATCAGTAGAGTGTCTGGTTCTACAGTATATCTTTATATTTAAAAAAAAAAATCCCTTAAAAAAGCCACTATACACATCTTATACTTGATGAATTACACGTCTTCTCCTTAAAAGATTAGGTTTCTTTTCAGATCTTTGCTCAAGTGTCAGTGTCCCACTGTTAATTGGAGGATGGGATTCTACATTCAAAGTGGTCACATACTAAGCGTGAATGGCTGACACTTGTGATTGATTCTAGCCACTCCGTCTCAAACAAGATAGAGCAGAAATAGAAGGTACCCAAAGGTGGGAAACCATTATTAGTAGAGACATAGAAAGATTTCCAAATGAGAGGACATTGAAAAGATTAAGTCTCTTCAATTAAAACATGAGATGAAGAGGGGACTTGATAGAGATATATAAAACAACGCAAGTAAGGAGAAGATGCATTAGGCCTACCAATTAATTGTCTAATAAAACAAGAAGAAAATATCAGCGTTTGAAAGGCAACATAGAATACCTTATGTCAGGATTACAATGTCTAAGAACTAAGTAGGTTTAAAAAAGGATTAGATAGTTGTACGAATAATTAGCAGGGATAGAATCACTCTTCAAAACATAAACCAACCACTAGTGCCTAGGGTTAGAAAGAAACTTCCTCAATAGGCAGGTTACTCCCTATTTTCTCCATTATGACGTTCTGAAACCTCTGATAATAGCCTGCACCAGATAGAGAACACAAGCCTAGCTAGTGAATTTTCCTGTGAAATTGGCAGGTGAATCTGTAGTCTGTACTCAGTCTATTTTTTTTAATTAATGTAGTGCATATTGAAGCTCTCACAGTGGAACATCAGCATAATGGTTACAATGCACACAGCACCAATGCTGTATTTCCTAATTGCTAAAGGAGGGAGCAGAGTGGAACTAGGGCTCTTGATAGCAGGAAGCCTTGGTTCAGTTAAAATAAGTTCTTGTTCAGACTCCAGCCTTTGTCTCTCCTCTTGTGGGACAGCTGTTTGTGCTGCAACTGGCAACTACCGAGAGGGAGAAAAGAGTAGTACTCAATCAGAACGATGGTATAGTATTCTGCCCTGTGGCATATGTCTCTTAAGTGAGGTAAAGAAGGAACTCACCCTCTCTGAAAAGGTGGTTTTGGTACTAGTTTGGGTTTTGCAGCATTGGGAATATCTATTGTCCACTCCCCAATAAAAACATAGAATACTAAAACTGGAAGGGACCTCAAGAGATCCCTCCCTTGGCAATGTATTCCAATGCTTAACTACCATGACAGTTAGGAAGTTTTTCCTAATGTCCAGCCTAAACGCCCATTACTTCTTGTCCTATCATCTGATGTTAAGGAGAATAATTTTTTCTCCCTCCTCCTTGTATTCACTGGCAAAATTTAACAACAGTCATGTGTCCTCTTCCAGCAAGTCCTAAGCAAATAGCCGAGCCTCAAGTGGATGCTCAAAGCATTGCTAAAAATGCAATGGCTTCTTTTATGCCCAAACCCAAATACATCTAAATAAAAATAAGTTTACTTAAATATCTAGTGGTAATTCCCACTATATAGAAAGGGGAAGTTTCTATTGTTTTCTGTTTTTAAATTATTAACCATGGAAGTTCTAAAAATTTTAGAAATAATAGTTTCCTGTATTGGACTTTTGTCTGTTTGGTTTGCAGATCTGTTCCTTTGGTAGTGTCAGTTTGAAACCTATTGGGTACAAGGTGTGGGGAAGCATCCCACAAATAACAATATTAATCCCAACACTGCAGAAAGATAAATATAACCCCACTTCAGTAAAATTAAAAGGTCTAAACTTAAAATAAATCTTAGCATGGGAATGAATGAGAACTGGCAATGTTGTGTTGCAAATGTTATATGCTGATGACTACAGAATCTCTACCAGTTCAGTGGCAATAGATCATCCTCTGTATACGGAAGGGTCTTTTTCTTTATTTTTTTGCCTTAAAATGATTAATACGCAGTTCAATATAACAAAAATATAGCATTTTCAAAACCCCTGTACTATAAAAGGCATATAAGTATGGATTTTAAAGTCCCTTATAATCAATTTAGTCAGGGCATTTATACTTCACATCAATATAAAAATTGGTAATTTAATCCAACCCAAACCCTAAAAAATTATAAATATTGCTTCAGCAAACATTTTGGTCCTAAAACCCTTCTGCAAAATAGTTTGTCAAACCATTGTATAAGAGGATTATTCCTCTTGTAAATTGCAGGAAGGATAGAAATCTCCACCCAAGCTACAGTTTCCTCAAATCACAGCTAGTATTCCCTTCTACTCTCCCAACTCGGCTCTAAGACTACAACTTTGTCTTTTATACCTAGGTCTTATCCTAGGATTCCTTCAGTAAGGTTCTGCTTTTGCAACTCAGATACTTCCTGTTCCAGCTTTTTATTCTCTGTCACACATTTGCTTTTGCAGTGCCACTGTTTATGATGCCCGAATCAGGGCTGTAGCCCAAAGGGTGTCTGATTCTGCTTTTAGGTTATTTTCTTTCAGGCCTTTTTTCTCTCTCTAAATCCTTTACTCTTACCTTTTAATTGATCTATTTATTTACTGTTATCAATAAGTGGGTGAGATGGGTGCACTTGTAATTCCAGTTTTTTGAAGGAATTCTGGGCTGCAGTGCACTATGCCGATCAAGTGTCCGGTGCCATTGACATCCTGGCCAATGGGTGAATGAAGGACTGGCTAGAATAACACATGACATATTATGACCAGTGCTCTCTCTGTTCGGGTAGATGGACTAATTCTCACCTTGATCAAGGTGACTATTATTGATACCATTTGCTTACAGAGCTGCACGAATGCCCAAGAGCCAGTGAAAGCTAAAGTCTTCTAGAGTCCATTATTGTGTATTTTTTACAAAATCTGTCAAGCTGTTATCTAAAAAATGAAAATGATTTTGGGTATTCCTTTTTTGTTAGTTTACATACTTTCTTTCTTGACTAGAGTACCAGCCTGAATCCCAGAAACAAAATGTATCTTTATATCAACTTGTAGATGACAACATGGAAATTTACTGGTTGCCACGCTGCTCTGCCAACTCCTCCATATTGCATATCAAATTGTACCAATCGTCACTCCTCTGCATCACTTCAGGCTGGCTCTCCAAATTGGTTACCCTGGGTTTTTGGAACCAAAAGCATTAACTTTTTTTTAAGGCAGTGTCAGGAATAACTCAATGGGGTCACAGCTCTTCCTTTAAATAAATGATTGATACAAACCAGAACACTTACCTAAAATTACTTTATTAAGCTTTAAGGGCACATGCATATATGCAATATGTTCAGAACACCCCAAATGTAGTTAAACATCTCTGATTTTGGGTTCAAGTGATCATGAGCTGGGCTTTTGGAGGACTTTCTTCCATAGTTCAGGGGTTAGTTCCTTGCCTAAAGAAAATCTCCCTCAGACTGTTCCATTATGTTTATTTTATTTAATTTTTTTATAGTTAACTTTTATAAAAACACATGGTTTATAGTAACTATTACTGGGTTACCAATTTTTTAAAGCTTTATCAAATAGCTTTATTAGCAAAGTAATTTTGATATTTTTAATAATAACAATAAGACGTATGTTAGTATTTTTAATTAAGATTGCTTTCTTTTTTAATGGTTTGTTAATCTTTTTATTTTGGTTAGCAAAGCTGCATTGCCACAAGTTGGCTTTGCCTATGAAAGTCCTGACAATTATTTCTAGCTATGAAATATTCTGCTTTTAATTAATGGTAGCTAAAATAGGTGTGGTTTAGTCAAGGTCTGGGGTTATAATTGCATTCTTTCCCTTCATCTCTCATCACTATCATCTTTAGAGTTTTTTAAACTCTTGACAGGATATCTACTGCCATCTTTAGAGCACTATGTAGATAGAAAATTTTGTATCTGCATCCACATCTGTATCTGCAAAAATGAGCTGTGGCTATCCCTATTTACATCTGTAGATATAAAGTGGATATCTGCAGACTTACAAAGCTCTTGACCTCTCTTCTCTCTTCCTCTTCCCCCATAGCCTCCACTTCCAACCATCACCTTCAGAGATTTTGCATCTTCTCTGATTAGGCATAGATTTTAATTTTCCATCGTGTTAGTTAACATGACTAAAAGTTTAAGTGTAAACACTACACACACACTTGTTCAAGCACACATGTTGTTTAGTTGTGTTTAATCCTGTGCCGCAACCTCGAACAACTAACAATTCAAGTGTCGCTGTATCCCCAGTCAAGAGAGATCTTCCCATCATATCTTTTGCTGACTGAAAGAACAGAAAAAGGGGTCACTTTCCTTAAACAGCAGGTACAGCTATACTAGGAAAACTCATACTCAACAATAGTGCATCTGCACTGACAGTAAACTGCTAGTATACACAGGGCTCACTGAGACACTCTGAAAGTAAGGGAAAAGGCCAAGTTTAGTTGTGTTTAGGTAACTTGAGCTAGCTAAAACAGTCAACTTTTTCTCCTCGTGTAGATGCAGGGTAAGACCTTTAGGCTGGATTTCAGCAGGTGTTATGTACAGCTGCTGACATACAGTCCTCTTGCGAGTTCTTTTGTAAAGTCGGTTTAAAGAAAAGTGATTGTATAAGAATTCATACACTCCTGGCCTGACTTTAATCCTTATGTTGTGCTGCTTTGTGACTTGTTATGTATACTGCTCTCTAAATTACTTGGCTAGATGAGAAAGCTAATAAATCATGATTTGGCTTTATTCAATATAAGACCTCTATCTCCCCGCTCCTGATATTGAATCTAATCAGTAATAAGACTTGATTCTGTAGTACAGGCTACTATTTGGAATAGTGACAAAATGCTTAGAACATGTAAAAGAATAGTCTCAGGAAGAAGATTATTAAAGTGTGTAATGTGACGAAGTTCACTTTTTGTTAATGAAATCAATAATTTTAGTGTCCATGCAGTTTTGGGGCTTAGAGGTACTTTTTATGCTTCTGATTACTAGTAAAATCAAAGTGTGATTGCTCTCCTTATAAGGGAAATTATTTGTGCTGTTTAAATAGTGATTATTTGTGCAGGGCATCATACTATTTATCACTGTCTTAATAGGTTTTGTTTTCTTTGTTCTTTACCAGATTTGCATCTGCAGGAGATGATGGCATTGTATTTCTGTGGAATGCTCAGGTTAGTTTAGTTTTTAACAGGGTTACATACTGTAATAAGGCTGCGGATAGGAGTGGGAATATGGGACTGGGGGCTGATTTTGCTCTTGAACCCATGTAATTAATCAGTCCATTGACATTTAGTAGAGCTTGTATAACAATGTGCAATTTAGTGCAAGTTCAGAATCAGTCCAAGAGAGTCTTAGCACAGAACAAATAAAAGTTGAGTTTTTTATAGATGCATCTAATACAAGAAAAATAAACAATTCAGGGATGTTTTAGCTTCAGAAAAGTAGGATGTGAAACTGTCTTTAAAGAGAAGTGAAAATGTGTATAAAAATATTCAATGCAAGATGAAGTATTGAAAGCACAGGTTAAAATGTTTTCAATAGCTGACAGCGTGGAGAGGCCCCAGTCCTGCAAAGACTTATGCACAAAGCTTGATTTGTAACTAAGAAAGGGGGGGGGGGGCAAGCAGGTTTTAAAAATATACTTTCATAACTTACGCTGCCAACCAGAGGTGCTGGGGCTCAGGCCTGGAAGCCCTATCCATATATTAAGAACTGCTTGCGCATGAGTTTAACTTTTTGCAGTTTGACTGTTAACTATAAGGAGGCTATGTAGTGTGTGTAAAGTAGGGATGGGCAATAAGCGGCCCAGACATGGTTAGCAAGAGTTAGCCCCTGGCAGGCTGCCAGGCACTTTATTTACCTGTGTGTTCACAGGTACGGCTGTTCACAGCTTGTGTTGGCCGCGGTTTGTCATTCCTGGCCGCTGGGAGCTGCAGGAAGTGGCACAGGCTGGACCACCGCTTCTTGTAGTTCCCATAACTGGGAACAGCGAACCATGGCCAACACAATCTGTGAGAGGCCATACCTGTAGTTACAGAGATAAATAAAGCGTCTGGCACCCCACCAGAGGATAACCCTGGTGAACCACGTCTAGCCTGTGGGCCACTTATTGCTCATCCCCCATGTTAGATAAAGCACATGTGCAAATCTTTGCCCAAATGGAGCCTAACAAAGAAGATGATCTCATTGTCACCACCATAGAGTTAATAAGATGGAATGAGCTCTTACTTGCTTGCATGGTACAGGTCTTATTCCAGCTTTTAGAACTGTTTTGTTGAATAGTAACACTTATTGCAGTAATACTGCATTTTTGAGGTAATATTTCCAATTTATGAGATTTTCTCCCTAAACCTTCCAATTTTTTGATGAGATTGTAAGTATGTTGGAGGTTACCTTTTACAACTGCTCACAGATATCCTGTAAGTAGCTCCGCTATTAAAGAGACAGAAAGGCAGATTGTTAAACTTTTAGACTGGTGAACTTTCAGATTTTAGTGAGGCAGAGAAATCTAAGACTAAACTTTTTATAAAGCTATCTTGAAAAAATTATAACATTTACAACAATGTAACAAAATAGGGACAGATGAACTTACAGCTTTCCTTCCTTCTCTTCTGAACAGTTTCAGCTAAGCACTTCATTTATTATGGAAGACATTTCATAACCATGTAATATGTAACAGAAAATTGTGTGAGAGAGAGAATCAATATTCAAGTTGGGAAAATGTACATTACATTAGCTATGTAAAACTTATGGATGTCCAACTTTGGAGATCTTTTTTTCTACTTCTGTACATTTGTATGCTTGAAAGGATTCTTACATTTAATAAAAAAAATCAAAATATGACATTTCTTACAGCAAAATATGACAAACCATGGTGTGCCCACATCTTGAATGCTGCGTACAGATGTGGTTGCCTCATCTCAAAAAAGATATATTGGCATTAAAAAGGTTCAGAAAAGGGCAACAAAAATGATTAGGAGTTTGGAACGAATCCCATATGAAGAGAGATTAAAAAGACTGGTACTTTTCAGCTTAGAAAAGAGGAGACAGTAAGGGGAGATATGATCGAGGTCTGTAAAATTATGACTGGTGTGGAAAAAGTGAATAAGGAGAAATTATTTACTTATTCCCACAATATAAGAACTAGGGGTCACCAAATAAAATTAATAGGCAGCAGGTTTAAAAACAAACAAAAGGAAGTTTTTCTTCACTGAGCACATAGTCAACCTGTAGAACTCCTTGCCAGAGGATATGGTAAAGACTAGGACTTTAACAGGGTACAAAAAAGAGCTAGACAGAATCATGGAGGTTAGGTCCATCAATTGCTATTAGCCAGGATGGGTAGGAATGGTGTCCCTAGCTTCTGATTGTCTGGAAATGAGTGACAGGGGAGGGATCACATGAGGATTACCTGTTGTGTTTCCTCCCTCTGGGGCATCTGGTTTTGACCACTGTCAGCAGACAGGATACTGGGCTAGATGGACCATTGGTCTGACCCAGTGTGGCCATTCTTATTTCACGTTAATTCATCAGGGTACAGTTTCAGCTGTCTCTGCATCCCCAATTAACAGTTAGGTAGGTTAGCTACAATACTCTCATATTATAATAGATGACATTTACTATATGAAACTCACTATTGTAACAAACTCTGAATAAAGAATGTCAAATGGTTTTAAAATAAAACCTTCAGATTTTCTCACTTGCTAGCAAAACACACATAGTAATGTCAATAGAATATAATGAAGTAAATTGGTTAATGTGTAAGCTAAAAATGGAACCATTTAAAGTAGGAATGTACAATTCTGTTTAATTGGTTATCCATTTAAATAGCCTGAGCAGCCTCCGTCCACGGTGTCCCCCCCCCCAATTTGGAGCAGTCCCTTGTCCTTAGTTGGCAGGGATCTGCTCCAGCCCCCATCAGTTAATCAGAACTGGTAAGCATCACCCAGTTAGGGTAATGCTTACCAGTTAACCTTTCATGTCCAAATTTTAAATACAGAAGTTAAATTCTGAAATATTTATCTTAAACAAATATTGAAGTGTTTCCAGTTATGAAATGTATAGACTTTTAGTATTCCCCTACATTCATAGTAATATTAATTTAAGCATAATCAATCTTGGATTAATATTTGCAGTAGTACCAAAATGATTTAGGAGTTCCCACTTTCAAAAATTCCACATGGATTTAGATGATTTTGGAAAATTTTACCCTTTATGTGCTGCATTTTGTTTTTCAGACTGGAGAAAAACTATTTGAGCTTCATGGACACACACACAAAATTACGGCTATCACAACATTTCCTTCATCTGGTGCTTGTAAAGAAAAAAATTATTTGATTTTAACTGCATCTGCTGATAGGACAGTTATTGTATCCTTAAATTTTAGGAAGTTTCAACTGATTTTAAAGGGAACAATGAGCCAGGCAGCAGAGTGGGTGGCAACTGGTTTATATTATACAGCTGGTCCCTGAGTTACGAATGCATTACGGACCAAACGCTTGGCCGTAACTCGGAATGGTCGTAACTTGGAACCTGCTGAGTTACATTGCGATCGTGCTGTTTGTAAGCACGGATCGCGTTTGTAATGCGGAGCCCGCATTTACGACCGCTTTGGTCGTAAGTGCGGATGGTCGAAAGTCGAGCTGGCTGTAAGTTGGGGACCGGCTGTAGTAGGATCCAAAGACCTAATCAGGATTGGGGCTCTGTTGTCTTTGCCTCTGTTTAAATACACAAGCAGACATGGTCCCTACCACAAAAATAATGACTATGTAATGAACAACTCTTAGTGTCATTTCAGAGTGTCTAAATTTTGAAAAGTATGTTAGTATTTGGAAAACCCATGTGTGTCTACATTTATTTCTTAAATGCTGCCAGTTAATTTTAAACTGAACAAAGAAACATGTTATGACCCTTTTTGTTTCCTTAATACATGAATTCAGGTTTGGGAATGCAATAGTGGCAAACAAGTTCAAAAAGTGTCATGCTTTCATTCCACTGTAAAGGTAAAGAAAAACTGCAAGTGTGTTTTATGCTTGTGTGTGTATATAATATACCTATAGCGAAAGTTAGTGGGATATATGTGAAGACAGAATATTTTAGATTATTATTCATTTTACTTTTTAGTTAGCTTAATTAAAAGGCAGCAGAGTAATTCAGATCTAGGCACTGACAAAGGCTTTGATAATAGAAAGGAGATGGAAGCAACCATTTTATTTATTCCTTTATAAAAGATTGTCGCTTGTTTGAGCCTCTCTAACCCCACCATTGTTTGCACCAGATCCTTTATATTGAACAGGGATAAAGATTTGAGGCTAGAATAATGCCTTTTACTTGCCCTTTGAAATTCTGTTCAAATTTGGTTCTGTTATAAATTGTTAAATTGCCATTTTCCTTCTCCCACTTGTGTTCCTTAGGAAAACGTGGACAGCATGCCAAACAACTGACTACCAACATGCTAAAGAGATCTGAGGGCAGAGCGTAAATGTTGCTTTGCCCCAGTAGATCATGTTGCTCTACAGACACCAGGAGTGGATGCTTCCACTGTTCCATGATTGATCTGAGATCCCAGTCAGAACCTAAATCTGGTGCTTCAGCCAGTCAAGTGATTATAGATGTATTGCAGTTGGGAAGCTGAGGAGGGTTAGGAACAAAAATTACATCCCTAGCAAATCTTCCCAGCAATATGGAGTAGTAAGCTGCATTATTAGTTAAACAGTATTTAGGGCCCTACCAAATTCATGGCTGTGAAACGTGTGCCATGGACTACAAAAATCTGATCTCCTTAGTGAAGTCTGGCTATTCTAGGAGAGGGCTCATACTGTGGCCTGGCTCCAGCTGCTAGTTCTGGTCCAGTACTTCCTTTTCCCCTGTAGGGGCTGCTCCCAGAGCTGGGATAGATCCACCTCCAGGAACCCTACCCAGCTGCAGGAAGCTTAGACTGCTGGCTAGGAGCCCAGCTCTGGAGGCAGCGCAGATGTGAGGGTGACTGTTAGCCCAGGCAGAGACCGCCAGGAAAGCCCAGATGTATGGCAATCCCTCCTCCACCTTAGTGCTGGCGATTGCACTAGCTTTAGTGTATGATGCCTGGCCAGCCCTTATTGCTCTTTGGCTGCCCAGCTTTAAAGGCAGCACCCCTGCCAGCAGCAGCATAGACGTAAGGGTGGTAATGCCATGACCCCCTAGAATTGCTTAGTAACCCTCTATCTTAATAACCTTCCTTTGGGTCAGGATGCCTCAGGATTACAGCCCTGTGAAATCTCAGATGTTTACATCTGAAACAGTGAAATTGACTATCTTAAAAATCCTGTGACTGTGAAATGGATCAAATGAACTGAATTTGATAGGGCCCCACTTATAGTATTTAAGTTCAGTAAACAACAATGTTGTCTATTCCTTTAAAAAGAAATATACACCTCAGTTATGGTTAAGGGGAGAAAAGGTATCTGTGGTAACCTTCAGTAAAACTGAGGAAGGAGCTGAAAGTCCCAGAGGTATAAAATACTGTCTTCAGTCAAGAGTATTTTTAGCAAGAGTCATGGACAGGTTACAGGCAGTAAACAAAAATTCACAGCCCGTGACCCATCTAAACCTTGTACTGTAGTCCCCTGACTAAACCTTGGGTGGGGAGGGTACAAAGGCCCATGAGCATTGAAGATGGCTCGTGAGGGGAGGGTGGGAGGGATAGGAGGGGCAGACATGAAGCACCTGGTGGCTTGGGACCCTCACTGCTGCTGGGTGGAGACTGAGGTTGGGATCAGCCACGGCAAGGGGGGCTGTGTGCATTGCCCCCCTCTCCCTCTCCCCCCCGGCTTCCATTGGAACCATGGCTAATGGGAGGCGTGAAGACAATGCCTGTGGGTAGAGACAGTGCATAGAATCGCCTGAACATGCCTCCTCCTAGAAGGTAGCTGTGTTAGTCTGATCTTGCAAAAACAAAAGGAAAAACTATGTAGCACTTTAGTCTTTAAAGTGCTACTAGTGTTTCCTTTTGTTTTTCCTTCTAGAAGCTGAGGGACATGTCACCACCTCAGGGGAGCCCCTCTCCCTGAGCTAAGTGTAACACAGATAGACTCCCGCTTGTTTGTGGATGGAAAAGAAACTGAGACCATTGCAGCTTAGTGCATGAGCTTCTGCTACAGGTATGGGGAACCTTTTGTGGGTGAGTGGCTACTGACCCACAGAAAAGTTGGCTGGGGGTTGCATATAAGTGACAGGCGGGGGGACTGGAGCACCAATGCAGGCTCCCCAATGATGGAGGGGAGCCCTAAGCCTCGGGGGCTGGAATCTGGCAAGCCAGGGGCCGTATCTGGCTCCTGGGCCTTAGGTTCCCCACCCCTGCTCTGCTGCATGAGCTAAAAAGCCAGCTGGCTCTCAGCTCAGGCTGTAGAGTAGAGTCAATATTCTCTCTGTAAGTGGTCTCAGTGCCACTAGATGGGACGGGACAGTACACTACACCCATCAGGTGTGTGGGTTACATAAGCACTGCTTGGCCAGAGCCTGCCCAACTCACTCCTTCCCATGCTCCAACCCAGCATACTATAGGTCCTGGGAGCTGGCCCTACTCCCAGGCTGCCTCCACTGTGGCTCTGCATTGAAATTTGGAGCTGGCAGGCTCAGTCTTGGCACGTACTGAGTCCTGGCAGCCTGAGCCCCTGCCCTGCTGGAAAGGGTTGTGCATGGGAGTCCAGGACTACCCTGCAGCATCCCTATGATTGTGACCCCCCCCATCTGGTTTTCAGCACTATCAGTAGGACCTTTGGATGATGAACATCTCTGAAAATCAGGCCCTATAGCAGGGATGGGGAACCTAATGCCCGGGGGCCAGATCCAGCCCCCACAAGGCTTAGGGCTCCCTACCCCAGTATTGGGGAGTCCATGCTGGTGCTCCAGCCCCTCCCCGCAGAACTGGAACACAGTCTATTAGCCTGAGCACCCCCCAACTCTGATGCATGAGGGAAATGTGAGGAGTGCCTTTCTGCTTCTCAGTCGGGGGCCTCGTCCGTGGGAGGGGGGTTGATTTGCTTCTCACTTGTGTGCGGCCCCGAACTGATTTTTCTATGGGACAGCGTTCCCCAACCCAAAAAAGGTTCCTCACCCCTGCCCTACAGTTCTGTTAGTGAAAATGGTGTTTCATGAGTGACTTCTGTATTCTGGAGGAAAATTTAATGTATTTGATAGTACCTGCAGTTTTACTTAGCTAAAGCTGATAATCATTTCACTGAAAAATTCCCCAAAGAACTTTTGTAAGGGCCATATGTCTGATTTTGTTCTGCAGTGTTTGACAGTTCTTCAAAGACTGGATGTATGGTTATCTGGAGGGAGCGATCTGTGTGTTTGGAACAGAAAATTAGATCTCTTGTGTAAGACCAGTCATCTTACTGATGCAGGTAAAAATGGAAATGGCTCATTATAGCAGATAAAGTATAAGTAAAATGGATTTGTATAATGATGCAAAATGAAACCTGGCAAATTTTCGTTAATTCTAAAGATAACATTGTATATTAAAGCTGCCCTCTGTCTAGTTTTAAAAATGTCAACTTAATCATTTCAGAATTAAGGATACTTAACCTCATGTGCTGTATGAATTTTAGAATGTCAGCTATCTATAATTGTACAATGACATGCTGGACTAGATCCTTAGCTAGTGATTTATATATTTCCCTTCCAGAGGAACAGATCCACAGACTAGCTTTTATTCCTCTGTGAAGGAATAGACTTTTTGTAAGTGCATAGGTTTTTATATAAAGGAATGAATCTTGTAATTAAACAAAGGGAAATTTTAGAATAGGAATAGTAAATATAATCAGATAAGAACTTAAACACATACTGCTTTGATCCATTAGTAAATCAGTATATTGTTAAAATGGGCCCGCTGTGGGCAGAGGCTTCTTCACGGCAGCAATCCCTGTCCATGGGGGAGTTTGAGCTCCCTTTGGACCGGGACTGCTGCTGGAACAGTCTCTGTCCACAGCCAGCTGGCCAACGTGGACAGAGGCTGCTCTGCAGCAGCCTCCCCTGCCACCTCAGCAGTCTCTGTCCATGGGGAGCTCGGACCCCCTGTAGACAGAGGCGGCTGCCTCTGAATCAGATAATGCAGGGCTGCAGGCAGCCGGTCTGTGAGGGGAGCTGGTTTTTAAACTGGCTTCCCTTGCAGACCAGCTCCTGCCTGCACCCCACACTGCTGCCTCTGATACAGAGACAGCAGCGTGGGATGGTAGGGGGCTCCCTGGGAGTGGGGCCAGAGCACACTAGCTTCCAGCCCTGCTCCCGGGGACTATAGAATAGTTGACTAACTGCTAAGAATTCATGCGGTTAGTTGACTATTCTATTACCAACTAATATTCCTAGCATCAAAGATGAGGAGAAGCAGTGGAAGATAAGTGGTCAAGGCTGGCAACTGTGGCAGAGGGTCTTGAAAGTGCACACAATGATTTTGAACTTGTGGTGGTGGGACGGAGGATGCCAGTGAACAGGGCTGCTGACAGCCTCTGCTGGCCCCTGGGCAAAGTGGGGGAGGCTGGCTCTGTTCCTGGAAGGGGTGGGACCAGAGGCCGCCAGCCCCCCCATGCCACCCAGAGTACATCACGCTTCTTTTCCCATCCCTCAGAGCTGCCTGGAACGCAGCACTCTAGGCGGTGATTTAAAGGGCCATGAGCTCCGGCCACCACCGCTACTGTAGTAGCAATGACAGTGGCTGGCAGCCCCTGGGGTCCTTTGAATCACCAAGCTTCTGTGCACCAGCCTCCTTTACCTCCACTGTTGGTAGGCCTGCCAGTGAAGGGATTCAGAGCAGGAGAGGTATGGCCAGGAAGATGATCATAGCAGGTGTGGGGGAAGCCATACAGGAGGAGATGGTACTAATTGACTGGAGATGAGGAGTTGCATGCGGGTTTAGAAATGGAATATCTGATTTTAGAAATATGGTAGAGGAAGAAATGGCAATATTAGGACACGGCTTTGGATAAGTGAGTCAAGGGAAAGCAAGGCTAAGACTGACTCCCAGGTTACGGGCCTGAGTTGGAGGATGACGATATTGATGACAAAAAAAGTGCAGGGAGTGGGGAAGGTTTGGGAGGAAGGATTAAATGTAATTTTAGCCATGTTAAATTTAAATTCAGAGACATCCAGGAGCCCATGTCTGCAAGACAGGCCAAAATATGATGGAGGGAGAAAGAAAATTTATGAATCCTCATTATAGATGGTAGGTGAAACCATAGGTGTGAGAACACCCAAAGAAATGGTATAGAGGAAGAGAAGGGTCACAATCTGATACCTTGAAAGTATGGTCTGTTCCAGCAATATCTATAAATACAGTATAGAACTCTTTTTTCCAATGTACTACTCCTGGGGGAATTCTGCACCAAAAAAATTATGCGCATGTTTTAAAATTCTGCAAATTGTATGTGTCAGAACACTATATAATCACACCAGTTTGTTATTTTTGGTAATTTAGTATGTCTGTAACAATACAGACACACAAACATTTCCCCCCCGGAATAGAGAGTTAGAGAACCCCCTATGACAACCCAGTTCCTATTTCTCTGCCTCTCCCCTACCCCACCCTCAGAACCCAGCAGGAGGGGAGGGGCGATACACCCACAATCCCTCCTCCCAGAGCCCACTTGCAGGTGCCTCCCAGCCAATACAATCAAGCCTGCTATCCCCCCAGAACGGATATGGCCCTCCCCCCCCACTCAAGTACCCTTACACTCTTTCCTCTTCCCCACACACACAGAGTCCAGCCATGCCCTGACCCAGCCCAGACACCTGCTTCCCACCCCAACCCAGCGATCCAGAAGAAGAAACAGCAAGATGCTCAGTTCTTGGCTTGTCTGGAGTTTCATGCTTGCCACTGTCTACTTCCTTCAGGCTATGCTGGGAACTGAGTTGCCAGGTGGGAACCCTCTAGCTCTTTCTCCCTCCCTCTGGTAGTGTCTTCTGTTTGCTACCTGGGCTATGCAGAGTCCAGTGGCCCCTACTAGTGGCCAGCAGCATTGCATCCCATTTCTTTGAAGAAAAGGAAATTCTGTGCTGAAACATTAGCAAACATTAATGCAAAAGTCTGCTTTGTGCAGTGGTGCAGAATTCATGCAGGAGTAATGCATCTGTGAAATACATTGCATTTATAACAACAATTAGGTCTTTAAACATTGCCTCAGTGGCCTGGTCACAAAGATAGGATAGGTGATGTTGCTCATAGGAAAACTAAATCTAATGCTTGAGGTGGTCTGCCATTGTTCTATCGCAATTCAAAGTGATGAATTGGCCATAGTGGAGCAGCTGATGCATAGAACTGAAAGCCAGAAACAATGGACTTCTAGTTCCAGGTTTGACAAGGACTCCTCTAGGGCCTCAGACAAACCTATTATTCAGTGCCTCATTTTCCATATGAAAGAAATACTATTTACTTCATAGGATTGTTTTGAAGAGCAGCATAGAATCTTGCTAATTTTCATTTTACCTGAAAACATATACAGGATATTTTACATGCATGTCTATTGTAATAACTATTTATATGGATTTACCTATTCGAACTTAATTGCTATAGGAGTACTATCTGTATGTTTATATTCTACAGAAGTGTGTGTCATTCTTCATTTTTAAAATTAGAATATAAATTGATACAGATATGCTTTATCTGCCTATGTGTATAAGTATGTGTATGTATATGTACACATCCACTTCCTTCCCCAACCCCCTTAGCCCTGTGGAATAGAAATTTGGAGCAAAGGAATACAAATCTAATTTTGTATTAGACTTGTATACATTGACTTGTTAGTGATTCAGTACTACCTATAAAAAAAATCAAACATGCTATATTTTACATACAGTGCATATAATAAAAAGGAAATATGCCGGTTAAAATGCAGCCAAATCACACAATTGTAGCTGTAGATGAAGTATAGTCAATAGAGCCACAAACAATACTAACAGTTTGTAATTGGGTTAATAAAACAGTTTTACACTTTAACAGGTGTATATAGTGCTATTTGGTGGACACCACTCAAACCACTGGGTTTGATATTGTGAGGTGATGAATGCCCTGAACTCCCATGTTCTAGATTTGTACAACACTTTGCACAAGAGTACAAGCACTAAGTCATTTTACAGTTGTAATGGTGACAAAGTCCCCCTAGTAACAAGAGATTTGTCGTACGATCTGATTTTTTTCCTCCAAAGGGTACTGCCATTCCCTTTAATTTCAGTGGATGCAGCATCTCTGAAGATCAAACCAATAATGTTTTAAATAATTTGGTGTAGCATGGCAGAATATACATATTTTAAAAATTAGACAAACAGGAAGTACATTAGATTAGACAGTTAGCAGGTGTAAATTGATATAGCTCCATCAAAGCCAATGGAGCCTTGCTAATTTATACCAGGTGAGGGTTTAGTTCCTTGTTTACTAAACATGAACATTTGTAAAAAGCCACTATTAAAATGTTTTGAAATGTATGAATTGATAAGTCATAGAAAAATATATTAACAGTGCATTTATGTTGCCAGTACATGTGGTATCAGCTTGCCTTTCATTTGTGTGTTGAAAATATGCAACTGTCCTTTCTTGAATTATAAAAATTATGCATTTTAATGTAAGTGCTTGCTCATGTCCATTCCACATTAAGTGTGTGCTTGCCACTACACCAGTGCTGAACGTTTTCCCTCAGCAGTATCAGTGGGGAACCTGGCTATGGCACCATCTGGAGTGGTGCCTGCATGGCTTGGTATAAGGGGCACCACCAGCTTCCCCCACCTTCAGTTCCTTTTTGCTGCTAGTGATGGTGCAAGGCACTGCTGCATGGGTCAGTGTTGTTACCTACTTGTTTTTTTAAAAACTTATTCCTTTGTTAGTGTACATAATTTCTTAGGTAGCATAGTAGTTTAGGATTAGTTGTAGTGTGTTAGTTGTCCTGGATGGGACTCAGCTTGGACATGGGGCATGCCCAGTTCCCAGGCTTCAAACCTTGTGAGTTGTGCAAGGATCCTTGGCCTATTGGTCATCAGCAAAAGAGTTGCCTCAGGTGTTGTGGTGACATTAGCAACAAGTGCAGCATTTGCAAGTCTTTTAAGCCTCAGACCAAGAAAGAGATATTTATCTCAGGGCTCTTTTATTGGAGTCGGCGATAACCCCGGCACCAGAGCAGAGTGCCCCTGTGGTGCCATCTTCAAGCCGATACACTTCCTCCTTGCTGTTTCTTAACTGTATTATATTTGTATGGAGAATAACCTTTTTTCCCTTTATTGATGTTTTGTAGATATCAGTGCTTTGGTTGAATTGCCAAAAAACTGTGTTGCAGCAGCTGTTGGCAAAGAGTTGAGTGAGTATTACATTTCAATATCTTCATCTCTGAATGCTTTTTATTACTTTACTTGCAAGATGACTGGATGCTTTGTTACTTTCTAAAGTTGAATCAGAAACATTTTTAAAAACACAAGATTCATCATTTTTAATATAAATGAACAACAGCAGTCAAAGCGGTAGATCAAACTGAGGGAACATGCAGGTAAATATATATTGGGGAAAAAAAAAACAAGGAAGAAGGTAGCTGATAGAATGTCATCTGGGTCCAATTTTCATACCTGGTTTTGATAAAATGTTTCAGTCAATGTGTCATTGCCGATCAGAACCCCCCCCCCCACAACTAAATCTTTTGGGAAAATTTTTTTTATATATATATATATATATAATGTCATGGAGTATTAGTTGGTCACACTGTTTTATAAAAATTAACCGCCTCCTTCCCCCCCCCCCCTCCAAATACCCCAAACACCCTTGTTTTCTGAAGAGTTCTCAGCAACTCTGAGCAGCACACTTGCAGTGGGGTGAGAGTCTTTGGCTTGCTGTTTGTTTCAAAATTAATCAGGAGCCATTTTACCATTTCTAATAAAGGTATTATTTGGAATGAATGCTAAAATATCCTGTCAACAGTAAGTGGTCAGATGGGGGTAGAGGAGGAAGTTGATGTGATTAAATCCAAAAATACTGCTGGTATTCACAAAGCAAGCTGGAAAAGTTATTAAAGGGCATGTTTAAGTGAAGGTATTTTAATAAAAGTGGAAAAGATTAAACAAAAAAATAATTTTACTTTCATAACTTAGTTATTTGCTTTCAGACATTTTAAAATTTCAGCATGAAACTATCTTATCTAACTGGTGCTCCATCCATTGTTGTGCCAATCCATTTTGGTTCCTATATGGGTTAGTAAAATGGCATGTTTTTCCCCAGTTAATGGGGGTTTATGATCATGAATCATGGTCTTTTGATTTTAATTATTTATATCAAGTTTCCAATTGTTCTTAGAGGGAAACATGATGTATGCTTACTGTCTGCAGTCGTTCTATACGTTCCAGTACCATAGCAGCTCCAGTGCAGAATTCTAATACAGGAGATACATTTATTCTCAACATTTGATCCTCCATTTTGTTTTTATAAATAATGATAATTTGATCCTCCCCCGCCATCCAGATGATTTACCTTTGTTAAGCATCTCTAGAGTCTGCTAATCTTAAAGCTACGCATTCGAGGTGTCAGCCAGGGAATATTATCCAGAGGACATAATTGGACAGTCTCAGAGCTCACAGGCATTCACTCTTAGTGGGATTTCTCAAAGTAGAGAGACATCTAATCCTGTTAGTTATCCATGAGTCTTTTGACTTAAAAAAAAAAAAGACACCTAGTATCTTCCAAACATGTTCAGAGGCGAGACTCTAAAGAACTACTCCAATTATCAGGAGACCAGGCACATTATTAAAATCAACACCATAGTATCATGACTCTTGTAAAAATATATATAGTTGGAGAATAGCCACTTCTAGCATTTTGAAGAAAAAAAAAAAGCGCAAAGCAGTGAGAACTTAAAAATAATCTCATGTTTATAAATGGGGCATAGTATAAAATTCGCATCTGAACGACTCAAAGCTCACTGAGGCTGGACTGTTAAATTGGAAAAGATCGCAAACTGCGTATCTTTTCTCGATTTACTTTCGAAAGAGGCTCTTTCGAAATTTGGCGTGCATACATGGTGCCAAATTGCAAAAGAAAGTGCTCTTTCAAGCCATCCCTTATTCCTTGTAGAGCAAGGTTTATAGGGATGGCGAAAGAGTGTGTCTATTCTTTCTAAATTTTTTTTCGAAAAAGCGGATGCATTCTTTGCATGCGGCATTGCTATTTTGGGATACCTCTGGTATCCCAAAAAAGCAATGCAGTCTCGATGTAGCCTGTGTGTCCTCTTGGTAAGGGATAAAAGGAATTAGGAGGCTAATTAAAATGTCTTCATTCCTTTCATATGTCATAGTACTTCCAGTTATATTCAGTCCCATTTGCTGCATTTGTAAGTTAGTTGGTGTCCCCTTTGCATTTTCTATCAATTCCAAAATTGCGTGTTTCCATAATTCCATGCCATTATTGGACCTCTGATTTCCTTGTCTGTGGCCAGCCAGGGAATTGTGCCTTCATCCCATAGCTGCAGTTGGAGCTAGGGCCAGAAGTGTCATTCCTCCTCTGCGTCTGGAGCCATCATTTCCCTCCCCTGATATTTTTGAGGAAAAAGTCAGGCAAGTCAAGGGCTCCCATGAATTTGTGTTATGACCTGTCTAACTTTTACTAAAAAATTTACAAAAATCTTAACCTTAGTCAAATTAAAAGATTGGAAACTAAGTAGTAATCTGGGTTTTCAGTAGTTTAAACTGCAATTGTGTCGTTCGCTTTTAAGCATCCACACTCTTGTTATAGACATTTGTAGAAGACAAGATATTTAAGATTTTGTAATAAAGCTGCTTTTGGGTTAGGAAACACTCAAAGAGATTATTCTAAACTATAAAGTACATATTGCATTGAATCATCTAAAACATACTTTAGGCATACTTAATTCACAGTTGAATTCTTCATTTAAACAGAGAGCTGCATTTTACTCTATCCAAATGATAATGTTTATTTAGAACATTTGTCCATCTATCTTTTAAAGTAATTTTTAGGTTGGTGGTTTCCACAGAGGGATCTGAAGGTTGGGATGTCCTTGAATTAAAACGTCTGGTTGACCATCAAGATAATATCCTCTCATTGGTCAGTGTCAATGGTAAGAGTGATGCTTTATTGGTTAGTATTGCTAATTAGTGGAATATTTTCAGCTGTGAAGTTTAGTTTGTTTGTGGCCACACACACAACTGGAACAAAACATTCTAACTGCTGGAGGAACTAAAATGGAGTTGCAAAGATAGTCAAAGGATTTCACAAATGCTGACATCCTCACAACTTCCCTGTGAAGTAAGTGCTATTATCCCTATTATATGCATGGGGAAGCTAAGCCAGATAGGTTGTAACTTGTCCAAGGCACAGAGGAGCCAGTATCAGCAACAGAAATAGAATTTCAAAGCCACGAGTTGGGTTTTTTGCTATCTTGGAAGTTTAAACACATCATTCTCTTCCATGGCCTCTTAGAATTACTAAACTTTGGTAGTTACAGATGAGGCATTGCAAAGTTTGAAAGAAATGTTACACTGTTTTTAAAAAAAGATTGTAAAATTTAAATGACCATAATGTGTTGCAAAAATCATTTTGTGATTTTTAGTTTTGCTATAAATTGGCTTAATGTTCAACAATAAGCCAGATCCAAATGAACAGCTCTGTAGTCTGAGCCAGATACATCCCTGCACTAGGACAGGGTCCAAGATGAGTTAACATGTGCTTTCCCTGTGTGGAGGCTGCAGGAGCAGATATAGCCCCTGCTCATGGAAGTGACAACTCTAGGGCTACCTTAACTTTTGTCTCTGCTGTATAGTCCCTATATTGGCCTTGCTACATCCTTTCCTGTGGCAGACTCTGCCTGTGCCCAGCATTCCTGTGGGTTTGGCATAAACGCTTCTTGCACCTGGGTTGCGCAGCAAATGGGCCATGGTGTAATGTGTGAAAAACTGGGAAAATGAAAGTTTAGATTCTGGAATAGCAAGCTATATAGGATTTTTGTTTTCAGTTTTCCATTGGTTCTGATCCCTGGAACGGAACAACACTGAGTTTAAAAAGGCCACTGACTGCTCTAAATGCTGCTGCCTCATCTATATGTCATGATCATGACAGACAACTCAGCCCCACCCTCTAAAATCCTTCTTTGAGAGCAGTGGCATCAGGAAACAGATTTAACTATAGAACCTAGGTGCCATGATCTACTTCTTCATGGGCGCACCCACACTGTTCATATTGATGTCTTTGGGTCTCTAGTGCAGTCTTTTCCCCCCTCCTGTAGTCTTCCTCTCAGGGTACTTACCTTTAAATACTGGGCAATCTTGGCTGTTTTCCTCAACTCTGTTTTGAGAGCTCTACAGGATTCTTCAGAACATACTGACTATACCTCCCATTTCTGTTTTTGAAAAACCCATTAACTTAGTTTGAAAAAAAAAAAAAAAAGTTTAAACATAATTTATCTTCCTCCTCACTCCTGGAAGGAAAGCCTAATTATGTAGGAGCTATGCAATGTTTCCCTTCCTGATCACAGTCTAGTTCTTTGCCCTCACTGCTCAGGAGCCAACCAGTGACCTTTCACACAAGTTAAAATGCGTGTTCTGGGTGGACCTTCCATCCCAGATTTTATGCCCCTCTGTCCCTGTACCCAACAGTGTCTGGTATTTTTGGTCTTTGTCTCAATGTATCTGATTATACAGTTGTGCTTAACAATGCCTATCCTACAGTGACATTCATCAGACTCTGCAGGGTATCGTAATGGCTTCTACACACTATGAAATAAGTTGTATATATTCTGCCTGAGAGAGGATCATCCACAATATTCTTACCAGCAAGTTAAGGAAGTATGGATTGGATAAATGGACCATAAGGTGGATAGAAAGCTGGCTAGATTGTAAGGCCCAATGGGCAGTGATCAATGGCTTGATATCTGGTTGGTGCTCGGTTTCAAATGGAGTTCCTCAAGGATCGGTTCTAGGGACGGTTTTGTTCAACATCTTTATTAATGACCTGGATGAGGGGATGGATTGCACCCTCAGCAAGTTTGCAGATGACATTAAGCGAGGGGGAGAGGTAGATACGTTGGAGGGTAGGGTCCAGAGTGACCTAGACAAATTGGAGGATTGGGCCAAAAGAAATCTGATGAGGTTCAACAAGGACAAGTGCAGAGTTCTGCACTTGGGATGGAATAATCCCAAGCATTGTTACAGGTTGGGGACTGGCTGGCTAAAAAGCAGTTCAGCAGCAAAGCACCTGGGGATTACAGTGGATGAGAAGCTGGATATGAGTCAACAGTGTGCCCTTGTAGCCAAGAAGGCTAATGGAATATTAGGTGGAGCATTTCCAGCAGATCTAGAGAAGTTATTTCCCTTTATTCGGCACTGGTGAGGCCACATCTGCAGTATTGCATCCAGTTCTGGGCCCCCCACTAGAGAAAGGATGTGGGCACATTGGAGAGGGCCCAGCAAAGGGCAACCGAAATGATTAGGGGGCTGGAGCACATGACCTACAAGGAGAGGCTGAGGGATTTGG
>JANRFK010004149.1:40705869-40739124 GCA_030068395.1 Apalone spinifera
TTTCCGGAAAAACTGGCCAGTCTAGACCCAGGCTGTGAGTTTTTATATTTGTCT
This sequence comes from Apalone spinifera, assembly GCA_030068395.1. NCBI lineage: Eukaryota > Metazoa > Chordata > Testudines > Trionychidae > Apalone > Apalone spinifera. Next base: position 40,705,924 of record JANRFK010004149.1, read on the forward strand.
TTTAAAATCAGGTACCTCTCCAGGCTGCTATCTGCCCAATAAAATGTTAGTGATTTATTTTAACTTTAAATGGCTACACCTGCCCTTGCATCTTCATGGTTCTCCAGTCTGGGAAACACGAACATGGGTATCTATTTCTTGTTCTAGAATTGCAGCATAAGAAAGGTTATGTACCCTGGGGAAGAAAGAGTTGGTTGGGGAGACAACCCACTTGGATCTCTGGCAAAACAAAGACAAGGATAAAATGTATCCCTATGTTCTAAACATTTTTCCATTTGATTTGCATGCAAAAATTCAATTTTTGCTTAACTCCAGCCATATCCAATTCACAGCAAGCCACAGCCATTTCCTGCAGAGGGGCATATGAATCAGTGACTGAAATACCCCATGCCACTATGCAATTGTTTGTTCTTCAGTAGTCTTTATAATATCTGGGCAATATCCGTATCACTGGGTCTCTTTACTGCAGCATTTTGCATGGGGAATATTGTAATTTTTAACTCCAAGCAAACAGGAGTGGTTTACAATGGAAATATAGCTGGCCTAATGAAAGTTGCCAGTGAAACATGATATCAAGCTGTGGGTTTGAAGTATTTCTACCTGGGAGAGTCCCCATTGCTGGTAACTCTGTTTTTACCTATTCCTGGAGGAGGCACATTGTGATAGATTCCTTTGGTTGAATGCTTCCTGAGGACAGATCCTTCCTAATCATCTGAGGGATCAGGATATTGCATCTGAGATAGTTGTGCCTTCTGACATATTCCTCTGACTGCTGCACTGAAATTGTTTTAGTATTTTGACAGTTTGACATCTGCTGCTTTGCCATTTCTGGTTCCTTTTACTGTTTGTTGCTTCTTGACTGGTGGCAGATTGTTGATAGCCCATGAAGAGAAGTCTTAAGGGACTTCCCTTTCTTCATGCTGTCTACTTGCCAGTAGTGCCATTTGTCAGTCCTAATTGTCTTGTAAACTGTCTTTCTTCTGTTCTTTAGCTGTTGTAGCTTGGCCACTTTCCTGTGTCAGTCTGTTTGCCTTGGCTAGACATACTTTCCTGTCTGAAGAAGTTGCCATCTTCTCACTTACTATATGATCTCTAGCAGCATGTAGGTCTCCTAAAACATTGACATAAGCCCTGATGTGATGTGGAAAGACAGTGCTGCCCACTGGGTAGAGCACAGAGACCTACTTTTTCTCCTGGTTCTGCCTGCTGGGTGATCTTGGGAAAGTCACTCCATTTATGGGTCAGTTTGCTAAAATACTTTGAAAATTTACTGAGAAAAATGCTCTGAAAGTACCAGAGATGATTGTGACAACTTGTTTTTTCTGCTCTGCCTCATTTGTTTGTTTTTAATATGGCAAATTTGGTATGAAATCTCACATACATAGAAAACATTATTCTACATTTCAATGAAGATAGGTGCTGAAAATAAGCAACTTGCCTACATCTACGTGTTGCATAATCATGTTAAATTTGTTTGTTGCAGATGTTCCTGTACTTTGATGAACTTGGACTGGTGACATGCTCTGCCGACCACCTTATTATTTTGTGGAAGGATGGAGAAAGAGAGTCTAGACTGCGTAGTTTAGCATTATTTCAGAAATTAGAGCAAAATGATGATTTGCAGCTTAGGTTCTAACTTGGTTAAATAAGAGGTAGATGTGCATGAGCTTCGTATGTTAGGTGTGTGAGAAAAGGAAATTAAGCTATTTGAAAATAACATCCTATATCATTATGCCATGGTTTTAAAATGTTTTACAATAAAGGTGGTGTATTCTCCCTTGCTTTGAATTATTAGTTGCTATTACACTATGTAGCCAAAGAACTATGTGCTTGAAATAGTGGCCCTCTATTTCAACAGGAGGGCCCCGTTTGTTTTTTAAACCACTGGAAGTAATTATATCAACTGATACTACTAACATCCATAATTTCTTTAAAGAATCAATCTAGAGATAAGCATTAGACTAAAATTCTTAGTTGAATCACAGTTGGTTGTTGGAATTTTCACTTCTAAAGATGTTAAGCAGGGAAATGACTAATCATGTACTAGATACAATTTGTATTGATTACACTATTAGTTGATAAGCCTCTGCTGCGGTGCTGTAGTTTAAATGTAGTAGGGGCCAGGTGTGCAGGCAGTCTGCAGAGAGGGAGTGGGAGTAGGTTCAAGATCCAGTGCGAGCTGGGACTCAGTAGTCCCAGCTTGCGCTGGGTCCCAGACAGCTGCGGTTCTGCCCAGACGGCTCCTAGTATATTTACAAGACCGAGTTGCAGCATGGGTGGCTCTGCCTCCCTTTTAAGCTGGCTCCCCCAGCACTAGTTCCTGTCCCCACTCCCCCTCGCTGCCTCTAGCAGGGAGAGAGAGGGGAGGGAATGGCAGGAAAGACACTCAACTAATTGATAAGCCTAAGCTTATCAGGTAGTTGACTACTTGAGTAGTTGCTTATATCCCTACTTCTAATACAGCCACCCTCACATGAGGGCCAACAAAACAATTAGTGGTTTCATTTATATAGTCTCTTACTTAAAGGCAGAAGTAGATAGCTTTTCTGGTTAGTGGTTTGGGTTTAAATGTCTGCAGAAAATTAGAAACATGAATGTCATTAGGTAAATGATTCTTAGTATTTTAAATTTTTATAATTTGCACAGAAGTAGGGGAAGAAGAAATGGCCATTGACTGTATTTGTTTTGCCAACTCCGAGTAGAAGACTACTGGTAGCTCAGGGCTTATCTAGACTACTGGGAACAGTCGAAAAGATATGCAAATTCCGCAGGCATTGAGGTTTATGCAGCTTTTCGACAAGTGGGGGTTTGCAGAAAAAGCCGCGTCTAAACTACTTTCATTTTCGAAAGCAGTTTAGAAGAATATAAAAATATTTATAATCAAATATAAATATATTTATAATCAAAAATATAAATATGATTAGAAGAATATATGCAAATTCTTGTGGAATTTGCATATCCTCTTTTGACTGTTCCCAGTAGTCTAGATAAGCTCTCACAGTAGTGACCTTAATGGGGATTAATGCACCTGAGATGGCTTATGTAACTGTGTTTAATACACAGTTACAGGTTAGCTTTCACTTTTAATCATTTCCTCACCTCAGTTTGATAATTGCTAGGCTTTTTAGAATGCAAGAAGCTCTGTATTCAATTGGCTGTGTCTAGACTGGCCAGTTTTTCCGGAAAATCAGCCGCTTTTCTGGAAAAACTTGCCAGCTGTCTACACCGGCCACTTGAATTTCCGCAAAAGCACTGACTTCCTAATGTAAGAAATCAGTGCTTATGGCAGAAATACTATTCTGCTCCCGTTCGGGCAAAAATCTCTTTTGCGCAAAAGCTTTGCGCAAAAGGGCCAGTGTAGACAGCTCACATTTGTTTTCCCACAAAAAAGCCCCGATCGTGAAAATGGCGAGAGGGCTTTTTTGCAGAAAAGCGCGTCTAGATTGGCACACACGCTTTTCCACAAAAAGCGCTTTTGTAGAAAAGCGTCCATGCCAATCTAGATGCTCTGTTCCGAAAATGCTTTTAACGGAAAACTGTTCCGGAAAATCATGCCAATCTAGACGCAGCCAATTGAGACTAGAAATGGCTTGTTTAGTCTTAGAGAGAAATCTGGGGGAAGTTTTTTTGTTAGTTTTAAAAGTAGTAAGCCCAGAGAGAAACATGGCAGTTTTAAAAACAGGTTGTCAAGGCATGGTGGTCATGCATCCTGCTGAAGTACAGAGCCATAGCTTTTCCTGTACCACCTCTTCCTTTTGAATCGGGGGAAGGTTTAAAGTCTGTAATTCTGAATTTAGCAGAGTTGAGGCTATAGGAAGCCCAATTAAAACATAAGGATCAGGTCACTCATTCCTACACTAAAACCAGCAGGAGAAAGCTCTAACAGAAGAAAGGAAAAAACCCAACAAGGATGAGTGACAAGTTTTGCTGGCATAAGTGGTGGTGTACACATAGCCTAAGACTTTTATCGGACAAGGTCATCATTCCACTCTGCACTTTCCTCAATCAGTGAGCAAACAAAAATTGAGGCTAGGTAAGTTAGAATTTTACAATAATATTGACTGCAGATTAAAGCTTTGGGTAAACAGAAGTGTGGTTGAGCTTTATTTCTTCAACAGTTAACATATCTACAGTACTGTAAGAGTTTAAAGTTGGTATAAAATTTGACAATAGGAAGCTGAAGTAAATCTTTATACAGAACATCTGTAGTCTGAAAACAGATATTGTATTTAACAAACTGAGTTAGTGACAACACTATGACATTTCATGGGAGATCTTGCCCCTTCTCCCAACAGAAGCTGCCGTCTTTTAGTATATAAATGGTTCAGGATACAACCATTGCCAGAATACTTGCTCTTAAAAAGAAGAATGAGAGCAGCAAACATTTTTACAGTATAAAACCTGGAGGTCAACTTATTTGAATAAAAATCTATTGGAAAAAATATAATTAGCTAGTAGTGGGACATCATGAGAATAATGAATATAGAACAGTTCACCAAAAACACCATTCTTCAAATATATACAAAGCAGCATTATCATACACAGCAAACTGCCCCAGCTATGACAAAAGTAAGGTTCTATTACAATTCTAACAAAAATATAGCTTATATACATTTCTCTGCATGGAAATTGTACGATGTTTCCCTTTGTTTACATAACTTGGTACAAAACATAGAAAAATGTTGGCACATTATGTAAGCTTCCTGCAGTAAACTACAATCATTGTCATATTTCCTCCAGAGCAGTATGTAGTATTTTCTCAAGTAGCCTGGTTTGCTACTTGATACAGCACAAAACAGAGGTATAGAACTTGTCCAAAGTCCTTTATTTTCTATGAGCAATGTGCTACCTCTTTTATATAAGTCACAGCTTGTAACTCTTGACTGTAGCTTGGAGTGCACACAGTGTTAAAATCAGTAATTTACGTTAGTTATTTTGCTAGTATAAACAAAGTCTAAAATCTTGAACTCAGGGTTTGCACAAAGTAGTGATTAAAATGAGATGTATAAAAATATGCATTTGTGCTTTGGAAGCGTTACCATAAATTTCATATTTTAAAACTAATGAAAATACTATGTTCAGTTTCTAACTTATTTACATTTTTTGAAATACTTTACATCATCTAATAAAATGCATTTTTATTAGAGGGAAAAAGCATAAGTTATAATGCTGTTATAATTTATAATCTGAAAACTCTTAAAGCTACAGGTCCATACTATATATAACACAATATATGGCCTTGTGTCCATAAAATTTAGATCAGTTTAATAAAATCTTAGTAGTTTGTACATATGGTCACATTTTATTAAAAAGATTGTTAATCTGTTCTACACTGTATTGGCTAATATGTAAAATATGATTAAATGTCCCCAGTAACCGATATGACAGCACAGACAAAAATGAATCACGCCAGTTATATGAACCACGTTAAATGCTCTCTACGTAACAAATTTAATTAAATTTGACTGGTTTATTTTTAATAGTCAAGCAATTATATGGGAAAGGAAGTAAACTGGTTGATCTGTCCCATATGACTGAGGTAAAGGTATATTCAATCTTTGATTAAAAACAAAAGGTTAAAGTGTGTAGGCAGTCTAAATAGTGTTCCTCTCTGAAAACAGTAGGTTTTACAATTATTTATCCTAACTCTTTGTGAAGCCTTACTACTTCTACTCTGGAGTGTCTTAAACTTCTCAAAGGGTTTTCCTTGTGAGGAAAACATATGTAAGGGGGACACATTTATGCCAAATTATGGTAGATTTTATTCTATTTTGCATTTTAGTAACCTATTTTGCATTTCACAGGAGACTAGATTATACTTTTGTAGGAGAACCATTTGTACATAATGTCTTTTAGTCACTAAATAAGATTGCACCTGTTACAAGATTTGACAAACGCACTAAACAAACATTACAAATTAGCTTTAGAAATACCTGTTCTGCCATGAAAGGATAGTTCCAAAGATCATTTATTCATCTCCAGTTACATACATACCTTAATGAAAAGCAATATTGTAGAATCTAGAGCATTTTAAAAGTGATGAATAAAATATTTTCCTTGCTGCAGAGATTAAGTTCATATTAAAGGAGACACCATGCCTCTTGTATCTAATTTAGTAAAGGATTCACAGTGTGACTGGTAGATCAAGAGGGCCTGTTTTCTTCTCTTAGCTTCAGTTGTTCTCTGCTGGAAGCCTGAGACTCTTGCACTTTAACTCATCTAATGTCTTCCAGTGTTTGTAGTTATCAGTCAAGTGTTGCATCAAAACAGGTAGATGTGCAAATGCTGCAGTGCATAGAAGGAACAACAGCATATCACAGCTTTGTATGGCACAAAGTGTTCAGAAGTATGGCACCAGCCTTACTTGGCCTAACATTTATACTATTATAATCTGGCAGGTGAGTGTAATCTTGCCTTTATTTTACTTGTTTGTACTATTGTTCAGACCCAGAGAGGCACTATTTGTGCTGTTGCTGTGAAAATAGCAGTCAGCAAATCCCATTAAAATCTAACTTATTTTCATTTGCTCAGAAGGAATATTCTGCTTAAGGAGAAAGTTGCTAAAAATATTTTCAATCTTAAATCATTAAATAAGATGAATAAAATGTTTTATTTTTAAAAGTACTTGATTCTCAGAAATAATCCACAATAAACTGCAATTTTTCCATATAAACTGCAATTTATACAAATAATATTTAGATCCTCCTGCACAGTCAGTATTGACACAGTAACTGAATTGGAAAATAGTAGCAGAATCAGGGCTTAATATAGTGAATACTATTAAGTTTGTAGCAGGGATTTGCTCTTCAAAACAGAAGGAAGAAAATGTGGAACTTCTTACCATCCCAGGCATCAAACATGTCTGTTATAAAATAATCGATGAAGGAGATCTGAGACTTGGGGATGCTACAGGTGTTTCGGTCAAATACTGGCATTACAACTGGTAGACCCTGTCTTTTCTCTTCATCGGTCTGTAGAAAACAAAACTAATTTTAGCCTTAAAAGCTTTACTATACTAGAGTGAAGGCAAGCTGAGGATTAGATGAATTTGTAAGTAGACTAAACAAAGTTTTTTAGCCAATCACCAGAACACAAACATTGCAAACTAGTGGGTTAAAAAGATTACAGTATCATTAGTTAAGACAGATTAAAAGCTCCTACTTGGAGGATTATTAAAAACACCTATTTACAGTAAAGTTACTAACCCTAGCACTTCCTTTGTGTGGACCTGCTGTGATTGCTGCATTGACCAGTCCACAGTCTCCTATTCCAAAGTCCTACTTAGAAAACCATTACAGAGTTCTACCCATGGGGCACAGGAGAAAGACAAAGAGGAAAAAAACGTCTCTTTTGCTCTTTTCCTTAAGTTTAATTTTATAATTATTAAACTGTAATATTAAATATGAAGATAAACAAGTGCCTAGAGCTAAAGTCAGCCTCTGTCTCAATGATAGTAAGTATTAAATTGTAATGACATCTTTATTTTTAAGTATTATTTTAAATCAATACAAGTCCACTTTAAGTGTTCAGGTTAGAAAGTATCCAGAGGCTTCACTCAGTGGAAACAAAGCAGAATTGAGCCATATCTCCCATTTCAATTTTGACAGCTGAAATGCATCAATCTGTCTCCCCTGCAGCTCTCCTAAAGCACACTATTTGGGAAGTCACACACAGCAATGCAAAACATAATTTACAGCAGTCCCCATTAGCTGTGGTGATTTAAGTGCTTTATGCTCAAGCCAACATGGATTGGGATGAGAGTTCACTTCTCTTGCTGCTGAAATGTTGCTACTAGCAGAGTGGAACCCAACAGCTTTTTAATAGTCCATAGTTCTTTGGAGGGGGAACTTAAGAGTATTTCATTTTCTGGAAACTACAGGAAGTGTCTGGAGGAGGCATAATGGCACTAAGAGTTAGGAAGGAAAGCAGAGCTCAGGTCCCTGTGCTGATGAAGGTTACCATGGGAACTTTAGTGATCACACGTGGTTGGTCTTACATCATATCTGAAAAATAACACTTCCAATAGCAGAGTGCTGCATAACCCCACGCTGAGATGATAGTTCCAATACGACAGAGGGAAAATATTCATAACAATCACCAACGAGTCTCCGCAGATAAAGAATTCTGGGAGAGCGGTCTGACTGGAAACTGGAATGGTGATTGTAACAAGAGGAGTAATTATCTGTTGGACAGACAGAAGGTAAACAAATTTGTTCAACTGAAGCACAAAAATGTTCTGTCCAAATAGTTTCACTTTGCAAACCTAATACCAAACTCAAGCCTGGGAGAGATCAAGTTGAAGATTTAGCTGTGGACATGTTTTTCTCATATATGAAATAGTGAGACCCTATTAGTGGGAGAAAAATAGATTTAAAAAATTCTATTTTGAATCTACAGGATCATTAGCTGGACTCCAAGGTGACTAGCATAGAGTGGGTAGTACATGTGTACTCGTGAGAGCTAATGAGATGTATTCAAACAATAAAAAGCCCCATACCTGTGCAAAATATTCCTCTGAAATCCTCCCAGCCCATTCGATACACAGTTCTAAAGGGCGACATGGATTTGCTACGTCTGCACATTTAATCATCATACGTTTGATCAGTGTCTGGTTCTCTGGAAAATTCTTCACATTGGTTGTACATTCACAGTCACTGCCTTCACTCTGTAACAGAGGGAGGAGTTCATCAGTTTGGTGGCAACATGAGCACTACAAATATAAGCACATTGTTTCATTCCTCCCTGAAACACTTGTAACAAATGTGCACCCTGCGCTCTCCAATTAGATACACAGCATGCTAGTTCAGAATGGCCACAGTGGATCAAACCAGTGAGCTATCTAGCCCAGTATCTTGTCTTCTGACAAAGCCAGATGCTTCAGAGGGCTTTGACAGAACAGGCAATTTATCCCATGATCCATTCCCTGTTATCCAGTCCAAGTTTCTAGCTGTCAGAGATGTAGGGAAACTCCAGTGCTTGGAGTTGTGTCCCTGATCATCTTGGCTAACAGCCATTCATGGACTCAGTTATACTTTGGACTTCACATCTTCACAACAAATGAGTTCCACAGTTTGACTGTGCATTGTATGACATAGTATTTCCTTAGGTTTGTTTTACCCCACTGCCTATTAATTGTATTGGGCGGTCTTTGGTTTTTGTGTTATGCAAAGCACTTCCTTAGCTGCTGTCACCAAATCAATCAGGATTTTGTAGACCAGTGTCATACCCACCCCACTCCCACCTCAGTTGTCTCTTTTCCAAGAAGAAAAGTCCCAGTCTTTTTAATCTTTCCTATATGGAAGCTATTCCATACCCCTAATGATTTTTGTTGTCCTCCTTTGTACTTTTTACAATTCTAAATGTCTTTTCTGAGATGGGGCAACCAAAACTACATGCAGTATTCAATGTGTGGGTGTACCAGGGATTTATAATGTGGCAATAAGATTTTCTGCCTTATTACCTATACTTGAACGTGTTTTTGGAGGACTATCCATAGTGATTCCAAGTACTGTTACAAGTGGTAACAGCTAATTTCAGCCCATCATTTTGTATGAACAGGTTGAAACTCTGTGGTTGGAGACTCTCTGGTGTGGCAACATCCATAGTCCTGGCCATGCATGTTGCTGGACTAGAGCCTCAGCACAAGGTTGCCAGTGGCTGGGAGCAGAGCAGAGTCAGCTGATTTCAGAAACCAGTGGGGCCACCCTTGTCTGCAGGGCAGGGGGGCCAGGAAGGGTGGGATGGGGTGGGAGCTTGCAGAGCTCACAGCTGGCAGAGCTGCTCCAGCCAGGGAGCTGAGGGCAGTGGTGCCAGGTAGCTGGGGAGAAGAGCCCAGTGGAGAGGCGGGCGCCTGTTCCCCCCCCAAGACCTTCCCTGGTCCAGAAAACTCCCTTGCCTGGGACCAGTCAGGTCCTGAGGGAGCTGGAGCAGGGAGGACCAACCTGTATAATTGGGGTTAAAGGTGTATCACTCTGCAATTATCGCAGGCATTAAATTTCACTGCACCATGACCTTCTGCTGACAATAAAAGTTACTGCACAACCCCAGGAACGGGGACTGAAGTCTGAGCCCACCCGAGCCTTGCTGTCCCCAATGAGGGAGCCAAAGCCTGAGTGCCACTGCTCTGGGGAGGAATAGGGGCTTGCCCTGCTCCACCCAGCACACCTGCTGGTGGGAAACCTCTGTAGCCTAACCGTTCTCACATTTGCAAGTGTGCTGGATGCAGAGCGGGGAAAGTCCCTGCACCCAACCTAATGTCCCCACAAGGAGTGCTGGGGGAACTGCATGCAGAAGGGATGGGGAGGGGCTCACTTTCTCTGGCCCCCCACAAACAGCTAACCTGCCTCTGGGCACAAGCATGTTATTGTCGATTGGCTGCTTATTAAGCAATAAAGCTGAGTTCACCATGGCATTAATGCTGCTCACAAAGTGATATATTTGTGTTCTTCCTTCTCCCACTACATTCAACTCAGTCCAAAATTGAACATAAATACTTTTTACCATGAGCGCTGAAATTAATGTCTGTGTGGTTTATGAGGAAATATTTTGCAGTGACTGTTACCAATTGCAGTATTACTTTTCTCTCAATAGTTAAGTTAATTTTATTCAGCATGGACTTCCTAGCAAAGAACTGCCAAATTACTGCTTTGTCCTAACTGTTCCAATATCAAAAACTAGGAAGAAACGCCATTAACAATACCTACAGCGAACTACTGCTAGAGTGGAAAAGCCTATAAAATGCCACTCTTCTGTGGTACAGTTTTATTACTCCAAGTGTTTATAGCAGAAACTATTGTAAAATATACAAAGCAGTAAAATAAAGGAGAGTCCAATCAGAGGAAATGCTTTTTATACCTTACTTTCTTCTTGAGTCAGCATTTGTATGAAAAACATTTAGTTGTGTATTTGGGGGAGGGGGAAGCTAGCCGGGCAGCTGCCTGGGTGCCAACCTATGGGGGGGGGCGCCTCATTTAAGTGGTAAGGGGCACCGCATCAGGCGCCCCCCGCGCGCCCGCTGCCTGGGGCCACGCATGTGCTGCATGCCCGCTGCCTGGGTTGCAAGAACGGCTCGGGCTGGCCCTGGTATCAGTAAGGGATAAAACAAATCCCTTTGCTATCTGAATGTGCGAGACTTTCAAAACCACTTCAGGGATTTAGGAGCATAATGACATTCAGTGGAATTTGTGCACCTAAATTCATGACATGAGGCACTAGATTGGAAAGCATTAAAATGTTAAAAAAAAAAATAAAAAAAAAATGGGAAAAAATATTAAAATGGTTCCACTCCTGAAAAACTTCAGAATGATTCTAGCTTTAATAATAAATAGCCAGCACAGATCTACAGTCTCAAGATTTGCATTCAAAACTTTGGTTCATATCTAAGAAAGTTATGCAGGTTGTGGAACTTCTTCCGTGTTTCCACACGCAGTAGGCTGGCCAAAGCCCACGCCACCCTGTGCCAAGCCCAGCAATTTATGCAGCAACTGTAAGGAGCATTTGTTCTCCTTTCTGAAGATGGTAAGGAACGAGGCTTATTCCTAAACATAAAAAGTACTACAGGTTGAACCTTTCTAGTCCAGCACTCTTGGTAACTGACCGATTCCGAATGACAATTTTCCAGATCACGGGAAGTCAATATGGTCTAGCAGCATTACCAACACTTCCACTGCTTACTGGGCTGTTAGAGGACATTCAGGAGTAAATCAGAGCTAAACAACAGCACAGAACACAGAGCTAGGATTGGTGGCTGTAAACAAACTTTATGGGGTCATGGGAAACTTGGCCACACCCATGAAAAGTGGACATCTGTCTAACTAAAATCATTCTGGATGACAGATGTTTCTAGACCAGAGAGTTCTGAACTAGAGAGGTTTAACCCGTAGTCTTAATTTGTCAAATTGCATTCAGTCATCCAATTCTGCTACAAAACAGGCCTCAATTGAAAATGATCCATTCCAGCTATTCACCACAGCTCCATGAAAAATATGGAGGAAGCAGATGTTCCTTGTTTACAGATATGAAACAGCAGGGATAGATGAGTGTGTTAGGTGGTTATAGTAATAGTACTCTTAAGTAGAGTGGTGAATGCTATCCTCAGGAAACACTGGTGTTGTCTTCTCTCGAGTTTACCAATACAAAGGGTTTCTTGCCTTCCTATAAATATGGCAAAATACAACAGGAATGGTAGGAAGGATTAATGGTAAACAGCAATAAAAAGGTAGCCCACAAGCCATTTCCTCCAGTTTTGTCAGCCATGCTACTGCAGTTAGGGAAGGGTTTTAATAGTGGACAGGAGAAGTCACATCTGTGCTCTACTCATGGGATTTTTAGACTCTAAAAGAGAGTTTCCTATTATCTAATAATTGAACTCAATCTTTTTACATGCAACTGAGCATGCCTTCCCTAGGGAGAAAGCCACTGTGTGGGAAAAGGCTGGTGATAATTTTACTTGCAAGAAGGAACTTTGAAATTAATAAAGAAACAGGAAAAGGACAACTGCCTTCCTGAACAACAACAACTAGACACAAAGTTTAATGAACTTGGAAAAGATCACTTTTTGGGGGGGGGGGGGGGGGGGGAGAATGGGGGAAGAGGAAAGAGAGCTAGATTAAATCACTGTCCAAAACCCTATGACTTCACAGTGAATGTGCTAGTGCATTCCCACAGCTGTCCTTTCAAACGGTATAAAGTTGTGGTGTCCAACACACTAGCCACTAGCCGCATGTGGCTATTTGGCCGGTTGAATGTGGCTAGTTTGCTATAGCAGTAGCCATTACAGTGGCTACTGCTTCAGAATTGGTTGGACACCACGGGTTATAAAGAATATAACTGGCAGGTGAAGGGATCTCTTGATACCAGAAGAAAATTAACATGCCCATGTGTGAACACAGAAAAATCTTGATATGAGGTTGAAGGACAGAAGCCTAAAGAGGTCAGCATTAATTTCCTGAACATTTGGTCTTTACCTAAGTAAGATGAGGGGTGTCTTAGACCTAGGTATATATTTTTGTACCATTTACCTTTAATTTGAGAGTATTTTCTCACATTTGTTTTAATACAGAGCCTTAATTAGAAAAGGTGTTTTAGTGGCTGAGACTATTTTGAGGAACCTTGTGACAGTTAATTATAGAAACACAGACCAAACATTTGACTTTGTTTCTCCTCAAACAGGAATAACAGGCACCAGACTTGGGGTGCTCAGTCAAAAAGTACTGGATATAAATCTGATCAAGAGATGTTGTCAAGGAGCTCACTGTATCTGTTTAAGGCGCACGGGGTGACCATAAGAGGGGACCAAAGGCAGCAGATTGAATAATTCTCACTTTCTTTTTACCATTCTATCTTGCTTAAAGGCTCCAGAAACGTGTTTCATTGTAAACTAGTGGATGCCAAATTGTCAAAAGCTTTTCTATTTGCACACGTAAAGTCTGCAAACACCTCCATAAGCTCATGTAAATATCCACACCTGGGAACACAAACTGATCTGGATACTACAGACACATGCTGATTCTGCTTCACATGTAGAATTCTGCATGCAGAAATGGATATAGTTCTAAATTTTGTTGGCACAATTAGGCAAGTTTGAAATTATGCCTTACCACATAAGATGATTTAAGCTCTTTGGGTCAAGGCCTGGCATTATGTTTCCCCATGTTTTTCTGTGCCTAGCACCATAGTATCAGAATCTTGATTGTAGCATTTGGGCAGTGCCTCAGTGCCAATAAATATAAGTCAAGGAAAACAATATTTAAATGTTTGCTTGACGCTTTACCAGTTCAGAGTCCTTTAGAACAGCAAGATGACTTAGCTTACATTTGAGTTGGTTTCCTCAGATGCCATGGGCTTGTTGATGCTGTTCACAAACTTGTTCACATGCTCAAAGTGCTTTGTCATCTCTGTTGCCAAAACCATGTCAATAATAGCCTGGCGCAACGTCCGATAATGGTTCCTAAAAGAGAAAAAAAAGGAAACAATTTATTCATACAGACTATTGCAAGAATTAACAGTCTCTCTCCTGATCTCCTCAACATTCACAAAAAGCATCCTGAGACAGTAATCCAGCACAAAAATTGGTAACTGGAAAGCAACTCAGGTCAGCAGGGATTCTGGTGGCCTATGGACATTTTACAAAACTTAAAAACTAAATGGTAAAATTACAAATCACTCATAACCGCAAAAAGGATGTGGTAAAGGATCTGTCTGAAATAAGCAGGAACAGGAAGTCACCAGAGCACTTACAGAAATGGTTTAAAATAATGAAAGTTTGGAATATGTATGAAATAAACTTGCTTAATCAATCCATGACATTCAATTTTCCAATGATAGTAACACTATATTTCTATAACCCCTCCTAACCCAACCATTCTAGTCAGGTTGATTTTTTTAAAGTAATAACCTATTCCACAAAATAAAATGAAATATCTTTACATTTCCAAACATATAATTTGGAATGCTGACATGGGGAAGAAAGTTAGATTTAAAAAAAGTATTATCTAGTTCTAAGTGATTAAGGTTTTTGTGCAAATTTTCTAAATGAAACAAAAAAGTGGTATTTTCAAGTGTCCAAATGGAATAAAATAAAACAAACAGAACAAGCTAACCTATCAATATTCTTGAAAATGTTGCATTTGTTGTCTTTAGCTGTGAGCTGAAATGCCAACGCTGTATGGTGGCTTTCCAATACAGCAGTGTCATTATAAAGTACAGCTAATTCACTGCCTGCATTACACAGGAAAGAGTTGGTCCGTCCTGGATGATCCACATCATGAACTGTGGCAGCTATTAATGCAGCCACCTCATCTAAATGGTCCAGGCTTCCCTGTAAGAAAGAGTAAAACTACCATTAATCATCACATAGGAACTAATCACCCACAATAAAAATCTTCAGAACATCACTAGTTAAGTATCTGAGTTCAAATGTAAGTTCTTCAGAACAGAGGCCTTCTCTCCATGCAAGACCTTCCCACTCATTGAGCACCAAGAGCACCCTCTTCCCCTCAAAGTGACTTTTTCCATGAAATTTTCCTGCTGTGTCTTCATCCCAATGATTTCTCTGCCCTTTCTTCTGTTGGAGCATGTCTCTCAGCAATGGTAAACACCCTGAAGCAGGGTTTCTATTTTGTGTTTTTGAAAAAGCACTGTGTACAATTACAGAGCTATGCACAGAACAAAATTCTCATGTTCTACAATTGCTATTGAATTAAATATCTTGTTTCTGCCATGGACTTGAACGTAGCTATCCCAATTAAAAATTTAATTTCTGCATCTGTCAGTTGATTTTGATCACAAACCTACAATAATGTATTTTGGGGTAAAGAAAGTAGCTAACCAAATACTAACTTTTTCCTTTTGCTAGTAAAACAGCTAAAGATACCTTTTTTCAAAGGGTAAACACAGATTGCTTTATAATTGCTTCAGCTATATTTCTGTGAATAAAGAAGTGCTTCTAGTAGCAAGGGATGGGCAGGGTCGTTCTAACAGGAAGCCTTCTAGCATTCAATTTCTAAAAATGACCTTTTAGAAAAAAATAATGCCAATACCATTATTGATTGTTCTTTTGCTCAGTATTCTTTCTTTTTATTATACATGATAAATCTAGGCTGTCCTCCTCATTGCCATTTCTTGATCCCCTCCCCCCCCCAGGCAAGCTGCAGTAAAATTTTCAAGAGATTACAAAAAGGAAAGAGCTTTCTGGTGTTGCTTCTGAAGAGTGTGATCCTGCAACACCTATTTAATTTCCTTACTTTTATCAATTGCTTTATGGAACTCAGAGAAATTCCTTATGCCAGTTTTGAAGTCTAGAGCAGACATAGGAAGCAGGAGCATTATATACTGGTTGTGAAGATGTTTGGCTCCACCATGTGACTGTCAAACAACAAATATGTTGTTTCTAACACAAGACTATCACGGACACATCTGTAAATGAATGAATAATCTGATCAGTCTGAAAGTGCATTTAACCAGGGGTCAAAGTAAAGACCTCTCAATGAAGTTGTACCTTCACTCTCTCCTTTCCAAGAAAGAACGCAGTAGCATGTAAAACATCTGCTGCATGTGTGGAGTTGTGGTATGCGTTCGAGGAGTGGTAGTTGGCTTCTATCACCTGGAACCAGGCTCGTAGTGTTGCTTCTGAACAGTTTAAAAATTCACAGACTCCAAAACGGGCAAAAACTTTTAAACCCAAATAAACTAATGGCCTGGAAAACAAGCAAGACAAGTATCATTGAAATGTAGCAAAGCAGAAAAACCACACGCACGCATACAAACAAATTAATCTCTAGAAACCTTTTCATGTGCATTGTGTCTTCTGTTTGACACCTTCCCACTTGTTCAAAAGCAAATGTAAATAAATAGATAAACCAAACTGTATCCTATGATGATGATTTTTTTAAGGCTCTAATTTGTTTACTACCCATTCTGCCACTCTTTCAGACTTAATTTAATCTGCTATGAAAAGCATTACAGAGTATCAATCAGTGCTGCCAACTCTGACAATTTTATGGGGAGTCTCATGCTATTTCATTTTTTTTTTTTAAACCCCAGCCCCGGTGTCCTCAGATGTGACAATCTCAGCTTTCATTTACACAAAGTTTAAACCTCTTGGGCTTTAAGAAAGACACTTGAAAACATGACCCAAGTGTATCTTAACAGCTCAAAACTCAGTGGCAAATAACAAACATTTCAGTTTAAAAATAATATTTTGGTGGGGCTCTGACTTATGTTTTTTAAATGCTTGAGGGTAGCAACATTGTTTATCAACACTGATCTGAGCAGCTGGAGCCTAAAGCTATTCCTTCCCTATATGAACCATGGTCTGCACCGATGAGATATCCAGCACAAACTGTACCTGCTTTGGGAGCACAGGACCAATTTTGTGAGGTGGAACATCCGAGTCCCATACACTACTCAGCCAACTTTAAGGCTCTTTAATTTAATGGATAAAGGCAGAGCAGGAACCAATTATGAGATGTTAAAGCCTGGCAAGCACAAATTAAAAATAAGGCGCACGCTTTTAATAGCGAGGTGATGAACCACTTGAATAGACTACCAATGGAAATGGTAGATTCCTCATCTCTTCACATCTTCAAAATGAAGACTGAATGCCTATGGTAATAATTGGGGCCTAACACACCCACCCCAAGCATAAGCCTAACTATGGGAATGGGGCTAAAATTGTATAAAATGTCACATTAGCGTTAGCAATTCTCTCACTGGAAAACATTGATGGGAAAAGGAATGACAAGGAGACAGTACAAATTAGTCCAAAGAGGCCGGATGATTTAACTGAAGGACTGTGCTGAGTTAAGTCTTGTGAACAAGAGCACTGAATAGAAACCAATGGACCCAGCTTGGGGCAGAAATCAGGCCGAACTGGTGGACAAGAGCCATTTCACCCATCACTTCTTTTTGGGGTTTTAAAAATAAAAAAGTGCCTGGTTGGAAGGCAGAAGCACATGAGCTTCACCATCATAGCTGGCACCAATCAAAGCCTTCTGAGACCTTCTGTGATACCACAGGGCCTTTGTCATCCTTATCTTGAGAAATTATGTGACCAGACCAGGCCAGAGAGAAGGAGCAAGGGACAGGGTGTTCAGGATCTAGCCTTTGGGATGCGAGAAGTTGGTTCCTGCTCCCACCCTACCTCCTTGTATCCTTTTCCTTCCACACTTTTTTCTTCTTCTTTCCTATCGCTTCTGTTTAATAAAAAGAGTCTGGGTTAGTTGGCCAAGACTGCATTTTGCAACTGCTAGAAGCCTGTGACCAGAGAGGAAGCTAAAAGCAATATTTTAAAATAGCCCAACACCGCTAACAAGTGGCTGTCAGCATCAGACACAGAAGCTGCATTTTCTAGCTCTGCTGTTCTTTTCCCTCTTGTGTGTGTTTGCCTCATTTTGTCTTTAGGAAACAGGATCAGACTTCACCAGAAGTTCAATTTCCATCAACTTTCTCCTTCCTCCCCCCCAAAAAGGAGGGTTATCATCATCTTTAGCACTATTTAAGACACTGGCAGAAATGAGAAGGGGGGAGAGTATGTTTCTGTGAGGGAGTGAAGAGAGGAGGGCCTGGCATCACAGGGGTTAAACAAAGCATTTTGGCCCAGCTAGCCCAGCCCACTTTATCTGTAGCCAATGCCAGGCCTGGAGAGTGGATAAAAGGAAGGAGCTTGGCTCAGTTAGGAGCTTGACTCCTGACCTGCAAGGAGAAAGGAGTGCGGTACTGCAGTCCACTAACCAAAGCCTGTCCACTTGGCCAGCCACAGGAGCAAGTAAGCTTCCAACCCCACCCCAAGACAAAGGGGAGAACCTAATAGAAACCCTAACTAAGGATGGAATCTGTACTCTTGGGGCTACGCCCCAAATTTAAGGACTGTACTAATATAGTGGACCGGAGTTCCTAAGCTGGGGGCACCTGTGGCAAGGTTCTGCACCCCTTTTCTGCCAGCTAATTCTGTGACCTAACCACTGGGCCACCCCACCACCAGGGAGACCTGATCACAGTTTCCTTCTAAAAATTCAGTATAGCTAAGGGAATGGGAATCAGAGATGTGTTAAAAGGAAAGACTTATGCAATAGTTTACATTTGAAATGCTTTCACAGTTTTTTCCTTTTTTTAAAAAGAAAGATTAAAAAGCTTAACGGCAGTGGTGCCGGAACAATTTTTAGGGTGGGGGGTGCTGAACTAATCCCTCCCCTATCCCTGCCCATGCCTCTGTCCACCCCAGGCTGGGGCTACTGTGAGGGGTAGCTGCAGAGCCCAGCAATCAGGACACCAAGTGACAGAGGAATCCTGGGGCGGCAGCAGGGCTGGTGGCCAGAATCCTGGGGGATCCTGGCAGCCGGGATCTCAGTGTGGGCCTTCACTAGGTGCAAAGCCTGGGAGTGCTGAAGCCCGCCCCCGCACTTCTATTTCCAAGGCTTATGTTACTTGGTGTGTTTTCACAGGGAACTAAGCAGGTCGAAGCTCTGATCTGGAAATTGTGAGCTACGTTTAACTGTTCATAGTGTTGTACAGTGACAAGGTTAAGCTAACATTTACCATTTATTGCATCACAGTTAATTCAACATGACTGTCTGGAAGGCATCCTTAGTGAAGCACAAATTATTCAGCTCCATAGGCTAGCTGGGTAAAACTGCATGATCTGTGTTACATGGACTAGATGATCCAACAGTCCCCTTAAAAAAAAAAAAAATCTATTAAGCTATTGAGCCCAGTACCTTTCTCTCCCCTTCACCTATTTTTTAAATCCTGGGACAGGATTTAAATTGGGATTTGCTCCTCTAATTGGGATTTGCTGCTTCCTGCATGATCATGACCAGCCTTAAACAAAATACGCCCAAAAATCTTTTCTGAAGCAGTTGATAAAGAGATTCTGGGAGTATGTAGAAGGCAAATGCAGTGGAGTATTCCAAACAGAATGCTTATTGGAAGAGTGAAACAGAGCACGTAAGAGACAAGATTAATTGATGAGGAAAGAATCCTGTAGGTCTGTGGGTGTTGAGAGACAGAAAAGACCAGGTGAAGTGTCTGTACCCTTAGTATGAGCGCACTGATTCCTTCTGGCCAGCTGCACTTTATTTCTAGAAACAGCATATTAACTTGTTTACAAAGTGAACACGGCCCCCCCTTTCCCCCCACACCTCCCTCCCAAGGGAGGGTCTCTCATGGCCTTTCAACAGGCCTAAAGACAAAATAAATACGGGAACTCACAGGGTTCCTTTGTGCCATAGTTCACATGACAGCTTCATTTATGGGTATGTACAGAAAGCATTCAAATACCTTTTATTGGTAACAGCTTCCACCTCAAAAATATTGAAGTCCCAGCTTTCTTCATTATCAAGTAACTGTGCGATACAAGGTGGCACATCGTTGATGGTAACTGGCACTGAAAGGAGACTGTGGCTTTGGTTCATGTCTGAAAATGGAATTTGGGAATAAAAATTATGATTTTTATGAAATTTCAGTTATAGTAGTTTTTATATAAGTGTAGACCAGTGGTCTTCAACCTTTTTAACCACAGGATCACTTTTTAAATTTAAGTTCAATGTAATATCTACCTCAAACCCAAATACCCTTGTCCCGCTTCCTTCCCTCCCTTTCTTTGAGGCCCTGCCCCTGCTCCACCCCTTCTCCAAGGCCTTATCTTGCTCACTCCCCCTTTCTCTCTCGTCCTCACTCGCTTTCACCAGGCTGGGGTAGAGGTTTGGGGTGCAGGCTCTGGACTTGGGCCAAAGGGTTGGAGTGTGGGAGGGGCTCTGGGATTAGCCCAGGGTGGGGGTTTAGAGTCCAAGGAGTTTCAGGGTGCAAGTTTTGGGAAGCTTTGCCACATCTGGGGCAGGTAGTTGGGTGTAGGAGGTGGTTCAGGACTGGAACAGGGGTTCAGGATGCAGGCTCTGGCTGGCCACCATTTAACTGAGATGGCTTCCAGGTGGTGGAGCAGTGCAGTTAAGACAGGCTTACTCCTGTCCTGGCCCTGCACCACTCCTGAAAGCATCTGATATGTACAGCAATGGCTCCATGGTGCCATGTGCTGTTCCTCATCTACAGGGCACTGAGTCCACAGCTTCTACTGGCCATGGTTCCCCATTGTTGATGAATGGGAGCTGCAGGAGTGGTATCTGCAGGCAAGGGCAGCACGTGGAGACCTCCTGCCCTGTCTTACTCAGGGGCTGCAGGGACATGCCAGACACTTCCAGGAGCAGCAATTACCACAGGGATAATGATTCCAGCCACGACCAGTTAGGCATTTTAGAACTCACTACTCAAAGAATTAAATTTAAGTGTAAGAGAGAAATGAAAATTATGAAATGCACAGACCAGTCAAAAACAAAAAATAACATTTTACAAACAGTAAAAGTAGTAACAATGAGAGATGAGAGTGGAGGACAGTGTGTGTTTGTGAGAATGACAGACACACACAGTGCGCAAGAGTGACAGATTTGTATTGCTAAGCTCCCTCCATCCCCTTCTCTCTTTGTGGAGATGGGGTACAGAAGTGGGGGGAAGAAGGGACACCCTGACATCAGCACCCCCACTTCTCCCTCCCACACCCTGCACAGCAAGCAGGAGGCTCTGAGGGGGGCTGAGTATGCAGCAGTATGACAGTGGGTGGAGGAACAACTGAAGTGCCAGCACTTGATAGCTTCCTGGACAAACCAGTCAGGATCACCCGTTAGAGCAGCTGTTCCAATCTTTTCCAGATGGGGACCCATTTTGACAATTCAGGAAGACTTGGTGACCCAAGGCAATTCAAAAATGGGGGGGGGGGAGGGGAGAGACAGGAGGCAGAGCCATCTGGGGAGACACTTGGTGACTCCTTGAAATGTAATGGCGACCCATAGGTTGGGAAACCCTGTGTTAGAGGCTCCAAGATCTACCGGTAGATTCCGATCCACTTGTTGGTGACCACTGGTGTAGACATAAACCCAGAAGAGCCAACAAATCAAATGCTGGCTTTTTACCATTCTATTTGTTTTGTGAACATTTTTCTTTTAAATTCTTTTCCAGTCTATTTATCAGATACAAGATGTTGATTACTTGAACCAGTTTCAGACAGGAGATGTTCTAAAACTTGCTCTCAGATTACTGAGACAACCATTTTCAAAGACAATTAAACTGCAAACTAGCTTGGAATTCTAAAGCAATGTTTGCAGCCAGTAAAACACAACACAGGTAAAAGAAGTTTAACATGGAAACTTACTCTTAGAAAACACATACTCATTTCCTGACAGTCTTCTCAAGCCATCCTGAAAGAAAGATGTTATAAATTGTAGGAAACAATTATCAAGGATAAAAACACTTCACCCAGCTTCCCCATTGGAATGAACCCTAAGTACCTAAAATATTGGTCATGTTTTAGCGAGTCCCTCAAGTACCATGCTTGTTTTCGGTCTTCCAATATAGAGGTTTAAGTATCCACCAAAGGACTTGGATGCTTCAACTCCACTTCCCTGGAGTTAGAAAATTTGGATTAAAGTACAGGTTGGACCTTCCTTGTCCTGCACCCTGGGGACCTAACCGGTCCCGAATGATGGGATTTGCTGGACCAAGAGAGGTCCTTCTCCTCATGGCTCAGGCTGCCCTGCTGCTACCAGAGTAGGGCAGTCTGGCTCCACTGCTGCCCCATCCCTGGGACTTTCTAGCTGCTGCTGGCCCCGCTGTTGCTGGGACTGGAGTGGCAGTTCCGCAGCTGAGGCCAGAGCTCTGCAGGCACTTGGGTCCACAGGTGGGGCTCCAAAGCCCCAGGAGGGACTGGGTCGGAGGTCCAAGCCACTGCTGGAGTCGCAGCTCCCCACCATGTAGCCCCCTCTTCTACCCACACACACTGGGCTCCCAGCTGAGTAGCCAGTCCCTCCTATCGTGCTCCTGCCCCACCGCCAGATCTCCCTGTTCATGGGCTCTGTGGTACAGGAATATCCATAGTTGTGTCAGTCCATGGATGTTGCCAGACCAGAGTGTCCCATTTAAGGGAGGTGCAACCTGCAGTAAGTGCAAGATTTCCTTTCTAAATGACATGGGTCTATAAGCAGACTCAGATTATTAAATACCACTGGTAGGAGGGCTCCAGATATTTCCCTATGAAAATCCAGTGCAGATTTGGTGTATAGGGCAGTCTGGGCCTGGTAAAAGGATTGGAACAAGGGCTCGTTATCGCACCAAAGCACAGTTTTACAGTTCTGAGGTAGACGCTGACTGCACCAAGGGTGAATAATTCTTCAGTTTAATTGCAGTGCAGTAATTGGGTAACGTTAAAAGCTTTCAGGAATGTGGGATACTATAAATTAGTTTACCCGTGTAAGTAGTTTCCAAAGGAATTAAAGAGTCATTCAAGCAACAGCAGCAGCGTAGCCATGCTAACTGACTGAAAAACAGCAATAGTAACTATCTTCATGTTTACTGGTGCGTCAGGTCAACTTCCCTGGTGTGGCCAAAACGCAAGACAAGCAAGCAAGCTGAACTGCAGACACATTCCCCCTGAAAGTACAGGAACTCTGACAAACCTTCAGTCAGCCCGATGGATGCAAGGATTTTCTAGCCCCAGTGATGGAAGAAAGAGACCCAATACGTCAGAGAAGTTGATAGGTTTAAATTCTCTTTTCTTACTCACCGTCATCAGGCCTCCAACAAGATCGCTTGTGTGAGGATCTTCATCTTTGGTACCTAGCTGAGGGGAGTAAAGTTCTGTGGTCCGTAAGATTTCCAAAACTCTGTCCAAAGCCTCTGCTACTGTGACAGGACTGTTCTCCTGGGCAGTATTGATGATGTTAATAACCTAAAGGCGTGGGAAGGAAGAGTGAAACCAGATTGCTTCAAAGGAAAAAAACAAAACATTGTTTTGCTGCTTTGACTTGCTATGGGGCAGGGACAGGAGCATGAGCAAAGAAAGGGGTCAATGCCTAGCCTAAAAGTTGTGCCTGGGCTCAAAGTATTTTATATAAAGACTAATGGGTGGCAATGCTAGAAAACTGCTGAGACCCGATAAACTCTGAGACTACACAGGTGTCCGGATAAAAAAAATCCGGGCCAGAACTCAAGCATTGTAATTGTGGAGGCAAAGCTGTGGTTTTCTAAATAGCTCTCAATCTAACAGGAAGAGAGCACAGGGGCCACACAGATGTTCTCTCTCAGGGCTATGATTTAGAGCACGGGTGGGGAACCAAAGGCCCAGGGGCCAGGTGCAGCTACTGGGTTGTCTATGTCTAGGGTCTCCCCCAGCATTGGAGAGCCCACACTGGCACTCCAGTCACCCTACCGACTCCCTGCACCACCCAACTGATTTTTCCGTGGGTCAGTGGCCCCCGACCCAAAAAAGGTTCCTCACCCCAGATTCAGAAGGAGCGCGCCAAATGGGATAGTTATAACAGAGTAAATAAAATGAAGAGAGACAACTGACACAGTCCCTCTGTTGTAAACACACCCACATATTTTTCTGCAAATATAGTACCAAACCCTGAGTTTGCCACATTCAGCAGCAATTAGCGATATATTTTACCTTTGTGATGGGTGCTTCTATTGTCATTGAGTGGATTCTTGCCATTGATGAATAACGACGATTCTGTAAACTTGGTGCTGCCATTGCATAGAACATACAGATTTAGAGTGTGACACTGCACATAACATGGAACACACATTTAAACGAGAGAACCCTAAGGGGTCACTGGCACACAGAGGCTGTCTTAGAGAATGACATAACAAAACATGCCCTTAGCTAACCAAGGCATTTGAAGTTGCTTAAATGCCCTGCAAGGGAGGGTCCAAGCAGGAAGCTATCAAAAGCCACTAGCACCACCATTGCAGCTGATTCTCTTGAATATACTGGCTCCCGTTATTAGGGGCTTACTTAGAAATGTTCAGGAAAGTTAATCTGAATTAATTTAAATGTAAATGGACTAGTTAACCACATTAAATCCCTTTGTGGACACTCTCCTTCAGAGTTAAAATTGCCTTAGGTCAGTTTAGCCCCTCTTTCAACCCTCCCTTAGTCTGTTTCACACCCTGAACTCCCAAACTCTGCCTGACTGAAACCAGTCTCTTAGATTTCTGTGAACTATGATGGTTTGGGAGCATATCCAAATGAGCAGAGATGGTAAAAATCCATTAGCATCACCATCCTCACATCCCATCACAAAGGCCAGCTACAGAGAGGTAGAAGATTGAGTCTAGCCAGTAGCAGGACAGGCCTCTTCAGGTTGAAGGCCCGTCCCCTCCTGAAATGGCTAGTGAAGCTGACCAATTATAGGAGGAGCACAAGCTGCCCCTTTGAAAGGATGCAGAGTTGGCATTCCATCATGTGTTCTTTCAGAACTTTCCTACCCCTGCTCTAGCACAGCCATACCTCATCTTCCTGCAGGCTGTACATGATCATGCTGCAAAGGTAACGTCTATTGTTGTTTGGGGAAGTACGTCACATTCAACATAAATGGGTAACAAACGTTAGAAACAGGTGACATGTCTCAGTAGCTGAGAAGAATGCTGCTGCTTTTCAGTGCATCTGTCCTGTTTTTGTTTAACTCTGTATTTTGATTGCTCAGGTCACTTGCTTTCTGTATTTCTAATAGTATTCTTTTCGGATTTTTATTTTCTTACCATCACTGCTTCGAGAGGTTATTGATTTGACATCAATTGATTCTTTCCTCCTGTTCTTGCATCTGAAGGAGTGGGATTCTAGAAATACCAAATGAAAAGTTTAAAATGACAATAAAAATACACAGCTCCTTTATTGCCCCTTCCATCTGAAAATCCCAAAGCTTGCTATCTTCAGAGCCCCCTTTGAGTTAGTGAGATATTTGTAGTTCCATTTAACAGATAAATGGAGGAAAAGCCAGATTAAAGCCAGATTTTAAAATATATTTAAACACCTAAAGATGCAGAGAGGTGCCTAGAGAGACTTTCAAAATTGCTCAGGGGCTACTTAAAATTAAAATCAACAGGAGTTTGGTTTAAATAATTCTACAAATCTGCCCCATGGCAACTAATACCTCAAAATCAATTGGCATCAGGTGCTTATGCATTTTTTAAAATCCCAATAAGCCTATCTGCTTGCTTCTTTAAGTGCCTAAATATCTTTGAAATCTGGTCCTTAGTAACTTGCCCAAGATCACTCAAGAAGTTGCGGCACATGTAAGACAAGCTATTTGGTCTCCTGATTGCTAGTCATGTTCTTTAACCAGAAAGCTCTCCTGCCACTGACCTGAAATTGATGGTTTTAAATTTAACTCTTTTAAATATAAATATTAATTTACAAGTGATTAAAACACAGTCCAATCAACTAGTAACAAAACCAAACCACAACTTCTGATACTGACAAGAGAACATCTCATCTATCAGACCAAAAAAAAAGTACGAAAAAGTAAAATCAAACCTAGATACAATTTACATGCCTTAGTATACTCTCAAAATGCCAATCTGGTAAAATTCTAGATTTTTGTTTTTCAGATATATGACCACATTTTACCTTGCATTGTAAAAAAAATTTCTGTCTGTACATATTTCTAAAATGACCACCATTGAAGTATCTAAATTGCAAGTCACAGACCCAGAGAACTATTTAGAAGGGCTAATCATAATTTAAAGGATTAGGAATATCATGAAATTAAGATTAACTTCATGTGATTCTGGAGGCATGCATTGAATGTGAACATAAAATAGTATCAAGACATAATATACAATATACACAGTACTATTGGTTGGAAGATTCATGGTATAAGATTTCACTAAACTGTTTTAGAATTTAAAGAAAAGCAAACTATAGAACATAGTAAAAATTATAAAGTGACTAAAACTGATTAAAAGTTTGTCTTAGGAATGCTCTAAGTGCTGTGATTCAGCAGCACTAAAGAGTTAAATCGACCCAGCCACAATCCTCAGAGGCACGAAAAATCTACAGTTAATCTGATCTCATCTTTGGTGTAGACAGCATTAGGTTGGTGAAACATTCTTTCATTGACCTAACTATTGTATCTTGGGGAGGTGAATCACCTATGCCAACAGGGGAACCTTTCCCTTTGGTGAAGGTAATGTTTTCATTGAAGCACTGCAGCTATGGTACTGTAACATGTCAAGTGCAGACAAGCCCTGAGAGTAGTCTTTTCCCCTTAAAGGTCCAAAGTTACTTTAAAATCCCTGAATTTCCTATATGAGAAGGTGACAAAGCTTTCCTCTTATTTCACTATCACCGAGTGTGGGGGATTCACTAGGCCCTGCACCCCCATCTGCAGTTAGATGTGACTCAGCCGACAGGTAGAACAGAAGGTTTATTGGTTCACAGGGACACAGCATAGAACAGACTTGTTAGCACAGGACCAGAAGCAATCGTACAACCCATAGAGCCCAGAGCCAGTGCCCTGGGCTCCCTCCCTACATCCTCAGCCAGCTGAGCCCAACTCATACCCTCAGCAATTGGTCCCAGCCCTGCAGGCAACCCCACCTCCTCTTTTGTCCAGCTTCCTGAAGCAAAAGGTGTCACCTGATTGAATTTTCCATCTAGGCTCAGATTACAAGAGAGCCTGAGCTACTGTTTTGTATGTGCTAAGATGAGGCAGCCTTGGGCAGCCTCCCCCTCAGTGAGAGCCACACAACATTCCCATCCCCAGCCGGGTACCAGTGCAGTACCCAGGGAAACTGAGGCACACACATGGGGTTACAAAGGAACAGTAGGAATCACATACAACATAACAAAGCAAACAGTGAATACAATCCCCACTATGCAAGTGTCTACACAGCAACTGCGTTATTTTGAAATAATTTTGAAATAATGGGAGGTTTATTCTGACTCCTGTAAATCTCATTCTACGAAGAATAACGCCTTTTCTGAAATAATTATTTTGGAATGGGGCGGAGTAAATGCTCCACTTCTGCTATTTTGAAATAGCCCCTCACCAGCGCCATTCTAAGTTATTCCTTCCCAGTGTTTCCTGGGGCTCCAAATCAAAATAGCCCGTCCACATTCGGGAAGCCTGCCTCGGACTAATTTTGAGGCTTCCCTGTAGCGTAGACATGCTATTTTGAAATAAGCTATTTCAGAATAACTATTCCAGAATAGCTTATTCCGAAATAACTGTGCAGTGTAGCCGTAGCCTTTGTCACAGCCATACAGTGGTGAAAGTTTGAAAGTCATTCTCCTGAATTTACTGAGCTGAACTGAGGGACCAAGATCCCAGCTTCTCTATTCCATTCCTGCTTCCGATTGTGACAATTACTACCGACTGCCTTATACACCTGAAAATAGTGCATGTGGCTACACTACCATTCCTCCTCCCCACCTGCTTAAAAGATTGGTGAGCAATGTCTTGTCTTTAGGTCTCAGTCCTGCATGCTTATCATTCAAGTGCTTATCTTTAAACATCAGAGGCTATGTCTAGACTACAAGGTTTTTCTGGGACTCTGCTGCGTCCAGGGAACGCGTCTGCTCTTCCGCTTTTTTTGCTTTTTCACGAGGAAGAAGGGCTCTTCCAAAGAGGAGGATTTTCTGAAATTTGACCCAATATAGATGGGCCAAATTTCGGAAAAGCCTCTTCTGAAAAAACTAATCGGAAAAAGGTACACAAATGTGCGGAGTACATTTTGCATACCTTTTTCCGATAGATCATTGTAGTCTAGACATAGCCTGAGTAATCCGATTGACTTCCGTGGGACTACACACATGCTTCAGTTCAAGCAACCCTGTGCAGGCTGGGCCTTAGACTGTAAACTCAACTGGGGCAGGAACCACCATTTATTATATGTCCGTACAATGCCTAGTGCAACCTGGCAGAAGCCTTTAGGTTCTAACAAAATATACATAATCATAAATAATGGTCAGATTCATCACTGGGGTTAGCAAGAGCAACTAGCAAACTCAATGGAGTTGAGACTACTCAGCTAGGGATGTATTCAGCCTAATGTTGTATTCTGACCAAAATGCTTATAACCCAACCAAAGGGTTGGCGGGGGGAGAGGAGTGGACAGGAGGGGCAGAGGGGAGAAGAGCAATTCTGAGGCTGAATGGCCACAAATAAAAAACTCCACACTTTTTAAAAAACAGACAGATTGAAAAATCAGCATTCTGTTTACCCTCCCACACCCTGAATTAAAGTATTTGCTAATAGGTTAATAACATACTTCAAAATTTATCAAACTTTAAACTGGAATATCCTTATGGCACATTAATGTGGCAAAAGTGCAATTTGTTGGCACATAACCATAAACATCCCAAAGCAAGAAATAGGAGCCAATATAAAATTAAGTCACTGCAAGGAGGTGGGGGACTCTGAAGCATTAGTCTCACTTTTTAGGAGAATGAAGTAGGTGCTCACATGAGAGCAAGATGACCGTTGTCAAGATTCACAAGAAATTCAGCTGTGTGATGAAGTAATGGAGCGAAGTAAGTAATGCTCTTACAGGCCAAGTTTGAAATGCAATGGTGATTTTGGTGGAGGAAGACTGCACAGCATTACCTTTAACTATCAGGGTTTGTCTTCACTTGCAGGTAAATTGGCACATCTGCAATCGATTCAGCAAGTGTTGGTTCAGTGGGTCAAGTGAAAGCATGTTAAAATCAATGGGAGAGTATGCTCCCATCAATTTCTATACTCCACCTCCCTGAGAAGTCTAAGAGAAGTCGATCACAGACATTCTCCTACCAACACGGCACAGTGTAGCCACCGTGGTAAGTGAATCTAATAATGTTGACTTCAGTCAAGTTATTCACATAAATGAAGTTGCATAAATTAGATCATTTTTCCATGGTAGTGTAGACCAGTCCCAGTGTCTTGTTCTCCTGAGTAGATACAGTACATATAGAAGATTTTATACAAAGCAACAGCTTTAATAGAAAACTTCCGTTGAATAAGACATGAAGATTTGTTTATGACTTGGTGACTGGAATGTCTCAAACAGTAGGTACATTTTCAATGAGTCATGAGTACATCAAGATTTTCTATTTTCACTGTACTCCAGAGAGTCACCAACATGACTTCATGTAGTGTGTCTTCCTGTTCTCACTGAGCTGTGTTTCACTGAGAGGATGTTTTCAAAATGTATCATAGAAGCTGTAAAACATGATGACCATTTCAGCATTCCACAATTTGAATCACAGCCATTCCCATCTTCCTCCCCTTCCCAGATGCTATAACCAGTAAAAGAAAGATGAGATGAAGGATGACATTTATTATAAGAACATAGTGTCAGGAAGAAGCAGCATCACACAACATATAATCACTGCTATTAGAAATGATTTAATGGGAACAGAAAATTGCAAACATTTTTATTACTACTATCTTACACCATAAAGATCTCAATGGTGTTACAAATATTAATAGACATCCTTAAAAAGTAGGTAAGGCATAACTTCAACCACTACAGGAAAACAGTGACCATAGTCTAAATGAGACACGGGTGGTGTTTAACAGTGCACAGCAACACTACGCCATGCTTTGGGGAGCAAGAAGAGGCTCAGACACTACACCCAAAAACTCCAGTGATGGTGGAAGCATAAGAACGTAAGAAAGAAGAACAGAAAAGGGTAAAAAAAGCTGTATCTGGTTAACATGGCAGATCATTTAGATCAATAAAAGATGTTTAAACCATAAAACGGGTTGATCTTGTGCCCCCTGCTGTTTTAGATAACATACTTTTATACTCTAATGGTGCAACCCTGGATGCTAGGATACATTGACCAACTTGTGACAAACTTTTGGCTGAGAATTTGAACATGACCACTTTCTGCAAGACAACTACATGTACAAAATCAGAACTGTAGGACTGGAAGAGAGCTCATGAGGTCTTCTAGCCCAGTCCACAGAACTCAAGGAAGGACTAAGTGTTATCTAGACCATCCCTGTCAAGCATTTGTCTAACCTGCTCTTAAAAGTCTCCAATGACAGAGATTCCACAACCTCCACAGACAATGTATTCTACTGCTTAATCAATCTGACAGTTAGGAAGTTTTTCCTAATGTCCAATCAAAACCACCCTTGCTGCAATTTAAACCCATTGTTCCTTGTCCTATTCAAGTGCTAACAAAAACAATTTTCTCCCTCTTCTCTGTATCATCATTTTATATATGTTGCTTACTTGCATGTAAATTACAATTAACTGCATAATCAATGCATCTTACTCTTTTGCATTATTAACTTTATTTGCCCTTAAATGATATAAAGGAAGGTTGGAAAATAATTCAAATTAATATAATTTGTCTTATAACCAAACAGCATGATATGGGGTAGGAAATCTCAGGAATGCAAAGGAACCAACATTGGATTAGGAATTAGAAAGCAGGAATTCCCAACTTTCAGTCCGGTTTTCAATACCATCTCATTCTCAACACCAAGAACACACCAGAACTAGATCTTTAGGTCAGCCATACATAGACACGTTTTAGGTGACCCATTTGCTTTTTCTTCCAATTCTTTAATGGTCCTAATTTGGAAGGCACTAAGCCAAATCCCTCCATTGGCATAAATCAGAATAACTCCCTTCGGTTCAGGCAGCAGATCTATGCCAATTTATACCAACTGAACCTCTGACCCACTATTAACTACAACTGTTGTATTTTAACGCTGAGCACTGGTTAAATGCTCTATGTCATAAAATAAAGAGACTACAGAAGTGGAGACTATTACTCAAAACTTGTTCTAAGGGATGCATGTAATTTAGCAGTGCAGTGCCACCTGGCCTCAGATCAGTCATGGGCCAGCTCCTTGGATGATGTAACATCACTAGCCTGAACAAAATGGAGCTACACAGATTTATACCAGTGAAGCATCTGGCCTCATTTTTTTTTTAAAGTAAGTGTATATAGATAAATGATCATATTCTAACCTGCCTGTGAATTGTCTCCTGCATACTTCTCATCATGATGAATCTTGTAGAGCTGAAGTTGTACCGAAAGTGAAATATATATAAAAAAAGAAAACATTTAAAAGGGGGTTATATTCAAATGCGATCCTCAAGCATGGTCTTGTCAATTATTTGCAAAAATTCTTCAAAAAGTATAGATAATTGCATTTTAAAAAGTAAGAGCAACAATGAGAGACACAACAAGCACATGACATAGGAGATTACAAATACTTGTTATACTTTCATGTATTATGAGTGCTTTTCTGTTTAAAGCCTGCGACTGTAAGGGGACTGTAATTCATTTTTATTGTGTTTTAAGTACTATTCCTAAGTCACTTAACCTGAAATACGGACTTCTGACTTTGCTCAATAAAAAGCAAAATAATGAGGTATGTTTTGCCTATTCTACAGTAACGTAAAAACTGCTTTCCTGGTACTGTATTAGCCAATTTTACATATAATTCTCAAGGATCAGTGATGCACTGGCCTTGTGAAAAACCCCTTCAGTGGGAAATTATCTGATTCTGATGCAGTTGCTGCATGTTCCTGGATATTTAATCATCTCCATTGATCATAAGATTGCCAAGAACTTTCTTGACACTGGAATGCATCAGATTGCTCCATTCCCTGTATTTAAATATTTCTCGATATTTTGCCCAAGAAAAATCACTTCCTTACTAAGTTTCCACATAAACAACAGATTTCAAATTGAATACATTTCTCAGACAGAATAGACTTAACAGAATTTAATTGTCACATGTTGCCTCATTCTTTGGTTATTGTTTTGATAAAGTATTTTTGCGAAATGCGAAATAAGTGAACAAATCTTTCAGGCCTATAAACCTCCCCCTTTCCCTCTATTTTTATTTATACACACACGGCTAATCAAACACTAAAGGGGAACGTTTGTTGGAGCCCCTTATTAAAATAATAAGCATTGTATCTTATCCTAGTCACATGAGTAGTAGATCTGGGTACCGTTTTGTCCAAAACATTTTTTGCCCAAAAATACAGATTCAGGTTAACTGAAATATTGTGAATTCACCAACATTTGTGGTGACCTCTGTTCCCTCAAAAACAACAACAACAAAAACTCAGAAAGAATCAAAACATCAATTTTTCAGAATAACATTTTTATGTTTCAATCAGAAAATACTTTAATTTTGCTGACTTTAAAAGATTAAGCTCAAAACAGAACATCTTGTTTGACCCAAAACAAAAATTCTCCCTAGCACCACTTCTTTGATTCAGCCAGCAAACAAACCAACCAATCAGTTATTTAGAGCTCTAACTAGGTCAGTTCTGCCACCTGTACTTGTGGTGACTAGTACCCTACTCTGACCAAATCCATCATCCACACTATACCAGTGCAGTAGGTTTTGCAGGAGCATGAAATTCACAGTAGTCAGGTAGCGAGTAAGTGAGTCACCTGACTCGACTTGCCAGCTCTGAGTTGCAGGGAATCCTGTAGA
Source organism: Apalone spinifera (assembly GCA_030068395.1). NCBI lineage: Eukaryota > Metazoa > Chordata > Testudines > Trionychidae > Apalone > Apalone spinifera. The sequence goes on from JANRFK010004149.1 coordinate 40,738,710, forward strand.
GATGCACCCAGCCCTGAGCAGCCTGCACATTGTTGGTCTGGCACAGCATGTTGCAATATACAAATGAGGGAGGCATCACAAGAAAGCGATGGGGTTACACAGTCACTGTCCATAGACTCTAGGTCAGCAGTAGATGTACAATGCAAGTGTTTTAAACTGTGCAGTGCACACAGCTGCAGCAGTTTGCCCTGCTAGCTGCATTCACACGAGGAACATGACAGCTCACATAGGACACAAATAGTCTGCTAACCCACAGCACCCTTTTGGGACAAGAGTGGTAATCCCAAGGACATCGTGAGAACATTCCCAGCCACTATGAGGAGACAGAGCCACTCAAGGCTTTACAATGAAAGAACTTCTAGTATCTCTGTAGGCCCTTCTGAATTGTGAGGCCAAAACTGTCCTTTTTACACCA
>JANRFK010004149.1:40739134-40759260 GCA_030068395.1 Apalone spinifera
GCAGTAGACTGAAGTCATTCCCATGACTTATGCCCACAGAATGTACTGCAAGGGCATGACATAGCTTACCCCACTACAAGTGTAGCCTGTGTAGTCATCAGGGCTCCAAGGGTTGGACACATTGCTCCGTGCCAGCAAGCCCATCAACAAGGACTATTATGACACCATGGGTGCAGGTGGCAGCATTGGGTCCCAAACGAATGATCAAGCCTGCTTAATTGTTCACATCCACCACTTTGAAAAGAAGGTATGGGGTGGTGGGAGTAGAGGGGGCAGATGACGCAAAGACAGCTATAAAGAGCCAACTATTTCACCGTGCTTATTCAGAATGAATAATGGCAGCTTACCTAGAAGAACCTTTGATTAAAGAATGTTTTGCTGGGTTATATCTTTGTTACTGTGTAAGCAATATGCCATGGGCAAGCACAGTGTGATAAGATGCCATGTCAAATGTTCTCTCAATGAAAGCACGCGAGACAATTAAAGATTGTATCAAATAGTTTCACAACAATTTCTGCTTAAAAAAAAACACGGCAGCTTTTAACTGTGCACAGCCCACTGCTTTAGTGTTTGCAGAAGCAGCTGCTGTGGGCTCAGATTATTCCCCAAGGAATTGCCAGTTTGAAGCCTTAGGGCTGCATTTCTCAAACTGTGGGTCCGTAACCCCCTGGGGGTTACGAGCAACTTAGGGGGGTGGTTGCGGTATCACAAAGTTTGAGAACCCCTGCCTTAGGGAATGAAATTTCTAGACTAGAAGGACAAGAGGTGCACATTGTGATTACCTAATTTGATCACCTGTATAACACAGGCCATAGGAATTAATTCACATAAGCCCTATTTGAAATAGAGTACATCTTTCAGAAAAAAAACATGCCATCTGGATTTAAAACTTTTTAGAGATGAAGCCTCCACCACAACTCTTGGTTAATTTTTCCATTGATTAATTATCTCTCACTTGCACCTTAATTCTAGTTATAAAATGTGTTTCCCATACAAACACTCATACATTGTGAACAAGTCACCCCATAAATCATCTCTTTTCTCTTTACTTGCAGAACCGAGACACACATATCAAGAGTCACCCTTTTTAACAGGAATTTTCTATCCACTATTCCTGTCAGTGCCCCAGTAAATGATACATAATAGTTCTGAATACATTCCCTGTTCCCTCAGACATTACTCCCCCAGCAGGCAGGAACCCAGCCCTTCTCTCCCCCCATCACCCTCATGGCCTGAAAGAACAAGGGATATTACACATTTAATATTGGTTGTTAGGGGAGAGGCAGGTGGCAATTAACAGGTGTGCAAATATCAGGTTAGATACTACCAGGCCACAATCCAGCAAAGAACATATTAAGCCTGTGCTTCTTTTTAACAAAAGTAATGAATTCCCATTCACAAATCTTTACTATACTATAGTCTTTACGATGATCTTGTACCCAGAAATACAGTTTTCTACACACAAATCCTTCATATATTTTTCTGAGAGGCAAGTTAGGTGTACAAATACAAATGTTAGAGACCATCATGTAAAAGCCTGTGTACGACACCTCTGATGAAGTGTAATGAAGGGCAAAAAAATTATATTCACATTTTAAAAAAAGATGAACAATGCATGAGAATTTAAGCTGTATATGTGTCTGTGTGTAAAGTCTGAAGTGTTACATGGAAGTGGTTTTAGAGTACATTTACACTTGGATCTCAGAACTTTAATTCCAGCTGGAAAAGGGTTCACTGTTATATAGCAACAACTCCTAATAAGCCTGACAAACTCACTACAGCTAATATATTGTCTTTATAGTATTTATCTATAAAAAGTGTTGTATAAGGCCTTAAACAAAAGCCAGGATCATGCTGGTCAGTAATACGGCGTGCTGTATGTAGGGACAATGAGGAGTTGTATGTATGTATTGAAAATACGTCCCGAGTATCTATATCAAGGTTTGAGTCATCAGCAGAGACACGTCTTCATTCAGACAAGGAGTTTTGTCCATTGAGCAAACTGACATAAATTAAGCATTGTATTATTTCACAATGGGCTTCTAGAGTTGTCAGGCATCCAGTTTTTGGCTAACTGCAGCTCTATCAAACAAGCGCTTAACTCTCGGCAGGAAACATACTTTATTGAATAGGAAAGATAAGCACTGATATATCTAGACCAGTGTTTCTTAAACTTTTTGAAACCACGGAACACCAAATAATTTTTTTTTTAAATGCAGAACACCTATGAAAATTTTCTTCAAAAAAATTGTCAGACAAAAAAAGACAAAAACAAAGAAGAGATTGCAGTACACCTGCGAGCTGTTCACGGAACACTAGTGTTCCGCGGAACATAGTTTAAGAAACACTGATCTAGACCTAGGACTGCGCTTTATGTAATATGTATAACCATTTCTGTTTCCACTTCGTGTTCTTACTCTTAGAACTGGATTGTTTCCCTAGAAATATATTTCAGAGCTATGATGCTATAAAGGACCTAATGCTGAGTGGGACCAGTCAAAGCTGTGTATATTGTCCCTTCAGAAGTTACCAGATACGTTATCCTTGAGGGTACTCTAGACTACAGGCTTTCGTCGACAAAGGCTTTGTCAACAGATACTGTTAACAAAGCTTCTGTCGACGAAGAGCGTCTAGACTACAGCCAGTTCTGTCAACAAAGCAAGCCGCTTTGTTGACAGAGAGTCTAGACGCTCTCTTTTGAAAAAGCACAGCGTGGATGCAATAGCGCCTTTTGTCGACAGAACTCTGACAAAAGACATTATTCCTCATAGAATGAGGTTTACCACGGTCAACAAAACTACCACGTTCTGTCAACTTACTGTAGAACTTGGCAGTAATGTAGACGCAGGCATAGTTGTCGACAAAAGTCCATTTTTGTCAACAAAACCCTGTAGTCTAGACACACCCTGAGTGTCCAGTGACAGGGCCTGCATATAGCAGGCACCACTTGAGGTCCCTGGGGCTGGTGTGTGCGTAGCACTAGCTTGTGCAGAGAGAGTGAGGTCTGTGGACACACAGAGGTCAGTGTTTGTATGGCCATAAGCTGATGACTTCAAGGAGCTGAGCCACAGGAGACGTAGTCAAGAATGCATCACACCCAAGACCGTTGGTAATGAGGTACCTCACAATCTGGATATCATAAGGAGTTAATTCCAGCAGGAAGAGGCATACCTGCGGCAGCTCTTATTGAGTTAGTGTGCACAGAACCGAGCAGAACTGCAGTGGTGCAAGCCGTCCCAAGTAGGTACCCATCCAAGATGCTACATAAACTATCATCCTTGTAATAATGTGACGAAATGCTGTGACTCATTTATTCCACAATGAAAGGCCTTTGTTTAATCTGTGACTCTCTCCACAATAAAAGCCATCTGATATTAAGACCATGAACCATGCTTAAACTGTCTACCGATTCATAAAATATAGATAGATGACCACTTCAGTGGAGTTACTCTAGACTTGGAGAATTCAGAATCCAGCCCAGTCAATTTCTAATCTTGTTTTTAAGAACATGTTCAATTCCCATAATCCAGTTATGATCATAAAAAAGCAACAAGTGCCACCTCCCCTCTGGTGTGCAGCGATTTTTTTTCTTTTGGCGTGGGGGGGCCCAAATTTTAACAACAAACCCTTATTCCCCCTGTCTGGTCATTCAGGGTACATCTACACTGAACCACAGGTCAAAACAAGATACATAATTTGAACTACGCAAATTGTGTATCTTATTTCAATGTTATTTCAAAATAGCTTATTTTGTAATCTGGCGCTGTCTACACTACTCCAAATTTTGAAATAACCTGCTATTCCAAGATGTCCCTTACTCCTCGTGGAATGAGATTTACAGGGACATCAGAATAGCAAGCCCATTATATTTTGAAATAACGGGTTTGTAATTAAGAGATGGGTTAGCTATTTTGGGATACTTCTGGTATCCCGAAATAGCACTGCAGTATAGATGTAGCCTCAGTGTGCTATTATATAGCTCAGCAAGTAATACGAAAGCGAGATAATCCAGGGACCTCATCATTAGCCTACAAATCTACCAACATTAGGCTAAAAATCTACCAACGTGAGCACAGCACCAGAAAACAAGAGGTTCACAGAACCATGATGCCTACACAGGAAAAGATGGCTCAGTGAGATTTGGAGGCACCACTGAAGCTTCAAAAAGATGGCAGCACGAACTTTCTCCTAGTACCCGCTTGTCATGCCTGCAAGCTATCCAAACATGCCACTTTACCAGCAATCACATCTGAGGCAATATATTTGGAGTTTGGAAACAACCAGTATGCAACTACATACTCTATCAGCACTTCTCTCAAGCTAGCCTTCCTCCCCCACAATCTCAGCTTTCATTTTAACAAATAAGTTTCCAGCTGTTATGATCATGGGAAAAAAAAAAATCTCAAAAATGTGCACCTGGGGTATCCACTGCAGAAATGAGCCTGACTCAAGAACAATAGTACTGAGAAGTCTGAGCTGTCCCCAGTTTTATCACTGGAACTACTTACCAAAGGTTGGGGTGGATTCTCCATCACTGGAAATATCTAAGTCAAGATGTATCTAAAAGAGATGCTCTAGTTCAAATATGAATTAATTCAGGGAAGTTCAATGGCCTGAGTTATTCATGAGGTCAAGACCAGATGATCACAATGTTCTTTCTAGCTTTAAAATCTATCCAGCTCAGCATTTACTCATGTGCTCAGTGCTAATTTACATGTCAACACTGTTAACGGTTTCATTCCTCATGCAAGCAAAGTCTCTTTTTGGTGCCACTGTGACTGGTGTTTGGTCTCCATCAAAAAGGGAGCCAAGCCCAAAGAGACTAGCAGAGGCCATGGATATTGTGAAGCTCCCTGGAAAACCAGGCAACACATGATCAGACAGGGAATATCTGTACAGTGAGCAGTATTTTGTGAACTTGTCTACTGTATTAATCACCCACCAAAGAAGCTATCAATGTAAACATCAAATGAAATAAGTGATCAATTTGTAGTCTTCCAGAATCTACGCAATAGCCTGAAACCATCTTTGGGAAGTACGTATGGTACCATGTATCTCAATGGGGCATAAGTTCCAAAATGAAACAATGTAAAAATGCTAACGTTAGAGGTTGTAGTAACATCCACTTAACACTTTGGTAGGGGCAGATTTAATATCCAACAATACAGCAGACGTACCAATTTTGTCTTTTACTTCAATTTTAATTTTCTTGAGACTACAAATGAATTTCCAGTCTGACAAACTAATGCTGAATAAATATGTTGGCACAAAAATTCAGTAAAAAGAACAAGGAGTCCTATGGCACCTTAAAGGCTAACAGATTTACTTGGGCATAAGCTTTCTTGTAACACCTATGCTGGATCTTGTTTTCCCTTTGTTTGAACCTATCTTGGCCACTAGAGGGTGCAAATCTGTAATGTCTAGATCCAGTGAACAAAATCATTTCTCTCAACTTATTACAAAATAGTCTGTTTTTATAAAGAGCTGTTTGAATTTGTGGCCCCACCTAAGAGCACATCCCCAGCCTCAATGAGCCTGCAATCTAAATACAAACTCCTTTTGAAATTTCCTTCAATAACACAGTGTCTGACATCTGGTACAAACCAGAGAGGTTCTTAGTCTTGAATTCCAAGGACTTGCTCATTAACCACAGTTTTGTAAGAAAAGAATGTTCTATGGGTCAGAACAAGCTTTATCTAACTTCACTTGAACATAATGGCCTTAATTTGTCGTCTTTTTTGGGGGGGGAGGGGGAGAGTAGGGCCTCTAAGCTTCCATGATTTATGCTTTCTTTTATGCCTTGATCCTAAAACCTGAGGCCAGTCCCACTCAAGTAACATGTCATGGGAGATGCAAAGTTGTGTCAGGGTCTGCCTATGTTAATTAGCTTGAAGGATGAGGTAGCTTTTGTTTATCGATAACTATTCATATATCAAATCAAATCAAACTATTCTTATATCAGATGATGATGCCAGCTCTGCCTGTATGTTCAATATTTTAGATTGTTACACTCACCCACCACATATTTTAACTCACTTATGTTTACCAGGTCAACGATCTGAGACACTGAAGACTAAACAAAAACAAAGATGAATTGCACAGAATTTTGTTCATGTTTTGTTGGTGTTTATGTTCTTTACTGCCACTTTATATGGACAACCAACTTTTTTCTGCATTAGCAAGATCATGTGTGTATACACTATGCATTATTGGTGAGTGTAATATATAGAAAAACATCAAGCACACGCAACTGAAAATTAGATTGGAAAAAAGCAGTTGCAAACAGAGTTTGAGATTTTTTTTTCATTGATTTATTAACTAAGGAACTTTAATGGAAATATGAAACATCAGCATTACTTCCCATTACAAAAAGTGTCACTCAGGTCTTTCCTAATACTTTTAAGATAATTTTATTCTGCATGCTGACAGGGAGTCGTATTTAAAATGTCATTAGCCTGCAATGGTTAGTTAATGCATTTCCTAGTATTGATGAAATTCTAAGGGTTCTCTTGAATGCTATGGAGACACTTGTTCTGCTGCTTGTGCAGGCGGAAAATAGCTCCTTATAGTTCTCTAATCTACTTCATCATGCACCTCTTCCCCCTCCAGCACCATGGAAGCAGGCAGGATTTTGTCTAGAGTTTTAACTGATAGAGAAAAGTCTAACATAGAACATATCTTTATTTCTCCCTTCTAAGGCAGAAGTCTGATAGTATATTAATACGGGTGAAGTGGACATTGTAATAGTATCCCCTGATTTAACCAGGACTGGTTTTTCTGCACAACTGTCTGTCCACATTAAGAGCAAAATTACATTTAACACTGTGTTAGTTCAAATGAGTTGTAGTTTGTATGTTTTCTAACATGGTACATTTTTCAAGTATACCCTAGGCTTAGAAGGCAGCCTAGATAACCCGACAACATCTACCCCCACCAGCTGCAGGTTAGAGTTATCTAAGTTCCCTAGCTTGTTACTGTGTGTGCTGAAGTCTTTAGCTGGGGCACAGGTCTCTAGTTCAAAGAAGCAACTAGGAGAAACTCTAGAACGTATTGCTAAGGCCTGAACCATGAAAGCATGCCCTGGATGGCCAGATTTATGCTCCAGGAGAGTGCAGATCTCTGTTCCCATTCAGCACACCAGCCAGGACTAAGTGTAGCCCAAAACAAGTGTGGCTGATTAGAAAAAGATGTTATTGAAGTAAACACACAAGTCTTCTTGCTTGTTCAAACAAGGCTACGCTCCCCTCAGCATTTTTAAGAGTAACTAACAACTTCTAAAACAAAAAGGTAATCTAATATATCAGTTGTAAAGAGAAAAGTGGCAAATGGTTAATGAAAAAGGCCTAATAACATAGTCACATTACACATTACAAAGGAAATACAGTACCTGTTTATTGTTTTCATTGGTACAACACAGCTTCTTGATGGACACAAAATGTCTAATTTTCCTAACAACATGAATAATTTATTGTTATTCAAATTGAATGTTTAAGACAAAAGCGATATGACATGGGTTAGATTAACAGACTATTGACCCTGCTGTCTAAAGCGGAGACTTTAGTGATCATATATAAAAACCAAAGCATCAACATTACCAGATTAATTTGCTATATTTCATAACCAAGTACTGCCCTTGGACGCTCATGTCATTATTCCTGTGGTAGGTGCCTATGCACACCTGAAGGAAGGAATTAGAACCTGTGCATACTATGCAGCAATTGTGAGTACATGCAAGCATGCACATGCACGATCAAAGGAATGGGAAGACTTTACTTAGACTTAATGATCCCCATGAATTGTTTATAGCTGGTTTGGGTTTTGGAGAAGGAAATATTAAAGTTGTTATTCTTTTCATGAAATGTCCACCCAAACAGTGATTTGCAGTTTTCTGTATTAGTGATGTTACACTATTACAATTGCTATTTCTCCTCCTCTTTCCCCTACCACCAAGTTTTACATGCAATTCTTTGGGCCAAATCTGTGCTGAATTACAAAATGAGCAACTGCATTGACTTCAGTGGGGCTGCAATGGGTGTACATCACATAATTTCACCCTCTACTGATCAGCTTTGATAACTTAATATTGACTTTCTAAGGCAGAACACAAAGATTTAGCAATAATTTACTGTATATTTATTCACGTCACTATAATTGAGCACATTGGGGTTTCCAGACCAAGCTCACTGGAGATATAAAATAGTTTGGTTAATACACTACACAAAATAAACTGCATCTTTGGGGTAGCTTACCCTCCCTGGCCAATCACAGGTGTTATCCTCACATGCTGTTGGATACTGTCTCCTGCTTTTCTTCTTGCATAGTAAACCCCTTGCCATTCCTAAATCGATGTAATAAAAATAATATTTCGGGTCACATTTTATCAATATACTCATGATTATTTTTTAAAATCAATCAGTGGAGAACCTTTCAGAGCATCACGTTTAACATTTTACAGAAATAATTGTGGTATGGAAGTTAGCCAAGCATTTCTTTTCAAAAAGAGTTTATACACGATGCCTACCATTTCTCCTAGAAGTACCTACTGTGTTTCCCTCTACTGACCTCCAACAGGGAGCATCCTGCTCCACCACTATCCTGTTTCCACTGTGCCTAGGGCCCTTCACACTAGCTAAGGGAAGGGACAGAATTTGTCAGTAACATGCTTTATTGAACATTTTACAGACCAAAATTATATTATGGATATACTCTACCCGCTCCATACTGAAGATAAGAAAAGTTAAGCTGGTCAAAAAAAGTGAAAAAGTTCATGAAAAAAGGACTCCAACTTCCCCCCTTCTCCGAACAAATAACCACTACCCCCAACCCAACCTAAACTGAACAGCTTTCAGAACTTGAAGTTTTTTTTAAGCCAGCTCTATACTGGATAAACAAAACAAAACCAAAATCAGCATGAATTTTTTCATAACACTTATGAAAAGAATAGTCCCTTTTTCAGACTATTGTTAGAATATAAAATTTTTCCCCACTAGCTCTAGATTGGAATTTAAAGCAGGATGAAAATCCCTCTGTTTTATACTAATGATTGATTTATGCTCTTACATTTAACACAATAAGTCTCCAGAAAACAATTTAACGTAACAGTATTTTTAAATAATATCGGAAAAAATATTTTTAAGTGATCTCATTTTGAAATTCACTTCACTTCTCACTCACAGGAGCCTCATAATTTTAAAAATTCTCTATCTAAAAAGAGTGACAACAGATTTCAAATTTCATATAAACACAAACAGTAACGATAGCTCATGGATAAGACAGATTTCAACTTTTAAACAAAAATGTATTCATCGTAACTCACTTTAGACCAACAAAGAGAAGTCAACAGATCAGCAGTGTTGCTAACTTTCATGATTTATCACAAGTCTTGTGATGTCTTTTGTTTTTCTTAAAGACAGAGTCATGATAACATGAGAATCTCCGCTTTAATTTAAAGTTTCTATCCTTCATGGTTACAGAGAAAGGCTGGGAAAAAAGTGACCAAAAAGGCTCGAAAACAGAATGCAAATACCTATGATTATTCTTCCCCTCCCCCTAAGTTTACTGTTTTAAAAATCTCACGGTCTTTTAAAAATGAGAAGTCCTGTGTCACCTTGTAGACTAACAGATTTATTGGAGCATAAGTGTTCATGGGCAAAGACCCACTTCATCAGATACAACTGATGAACGAAAGCTTATGCTCCAATAAATCTGTTAGTCTACAAGGTGACACAGGACTTCTCCTTGTTTTTGCAGATTCAGACTAACATGGCTAGCCCTCTGATAATGGGGTAAGCTAATCTCAGTTTCTTACTATGAGAGTGGCAGTATTGGAAGCAATCAGATTTGCCAGCTACTTCTGTTCTCAGAAGCTTTCTGCTCTGCCCCCCTAAATTCCTGTTGTGATGTTTCCATACTTGCTTTGCAGCCCTGAATGGTGAGACTGGCTCATTCATTAGGCAATTCTGACCCCTCCCAATCCTGCTTTTTATCATCATCCTCCCTGCAGATCATAGGCAGCTACAGGCTCCACCAAGCATTGATATCTATGCTTCCATTTAAATCAGGGCTGGGCAAAATACGGCCCGGGATCCCACCAACTCATTGGATCTACCCCGCTGGGACCCTCAGGCACATGGCTGTACTTTAAATCCATAGCAGCTTAGTGGCTCTCTGCTCTGCAGGGAGGAGAAGGCTTTATGCGATCTCCCTGCCCCCAAGCTCAATCCTCAGCTCCTATTGGCTGGAAACAACTAGCCAACAGGAGCGGAGAGATTGGCCTGGGGGATTGGGACAGTGCAAGCCTCTTCCCCATCCTGCAGCTGAGAGCCACATGGAGGGAACAGCCTGCAATTTAAAGTGATCTGGGGCTGCAGCAGGCAGGGATCCAGTTTGCCTTGGGAGTGCTGCAGGGCTGCTGGCCAAGAGATACTTAGGCAAGTTCCTCCCAGCCAGAGCCCATGCCTCCTGCACATCTGCCCCTCCTACACCCCAACTCACTCCCCCAGGTCACCACCCAAACCTTCTGCACCCCCCTGCCCCAGGTCACAACTCCCTCCCAGACCATACCCCCTCTTACACGCCTCCCCAGGCCAGAATCCTCTCCTGCACCCACACTCCCTCCCATATCCTTCACCCCAAACCCTCTGCAGTCTGCACAACCTCTTCCCCTTCTCCCAGGTCACAATTCCCTCCCAGACTTTGCAAGTCCTCCTAGAGCCCCTTCCCCAAGCCAGAATCCACTCTTGCACGCACACTTCCTCCCTGACCCTACACCCCAATCACCTGACCCAGGTTACAACCCCCTCCTTCACCCAAACTCCCTCTTAGACCTTACCATCTCCTGCACCCTAGTCCCTTAACCTGTGCAACCTACTGCACCCAACCTCCATCGTAGACCCTGCATCTCCTCCACAGAAGAAATACAGCACTTGACCACTTTCCAAAATCTTGGCGTGGCCCCCACCAAAAAATATTGCCCACCCCTCATTTAAATGATGATCACAATGCTCATTGACTTCAATAGGTGCAGGTTGGGTCAAGAATGAAGTGCCCATAATAAGAAATCCACAAAGTCTGTCAGTTATGCTGGTTGGGTCTGGGTAGGCCAAACTGAACAGAAGTGACTTTTGGCATCTATAGTTGAACTCTTTTGGAATATGGCACATCTGGAATGGTCTAGCAGGAAATGCTATTTTCATGGCTGGACACTTTAAATGGTACAATAAAAATTAACCCCAGGTTCCTGGCTATGTGTTTGGGCACTTTTATCATCCTCTTGCCTCTCAATCCTAGGGCAGCTGACTAGTAGTCCAGCCCCTGGCATAAAGTAGAGCAGCCTCCAGGCTGACACTTTGTGTTGGCTGTCCACAGAGCAATTAGGATCACTGGGCATCACCAGAGCACAGGTATTCCTTCTACAATGGGGACTGGGATGTGGGTGTCTTTGGAGCAACAGCCTTGTACCACCAGACGATTCCCAGAGGACTAGATTCTTAGGTTTGCCAGTTTCTTTGTGAAGCAGAGACAAAGTTCCTGCCCTCCATACACAATTATCAGAAGAACTGAAATGTGTTACATTCAGTCCAGAAGAACATAACGTGGCCATATAGAAATAGAATGTTTGGGGTAATTGTATCATTATTTACCTACCTTTCCTTTTTTGATACACATGTTGATAGTGTCTAAAAGGTCTGCACGGTTCTTATCACTTTTTGGTAGCTCAGTAAGTTCCTTTCCCATAAGCTCTCCCTTGCGATAGCCCATCATCCGTTCAAAGGCTGGGTTGACGTACTGTCAAAATAGAGATCCTTAAATTTTAGTCCAGCATGCAAGAGAGGAAAGTACTTAGAGAAAAGATGTACAGACATTCCAACCTAAATATAAAAATGTTCTGGGATACCAACAAGTAAAATGCCCTACTGAACATTATACTAATAACTCTTTGCTATAAGAATGTATATTGTATAGCCTAGAATATGCCTCTTACCAAACCAAGGAACTTGTTGACGAGCCTAACCTTGCTCTTGCTGAAGTCAACAGGATTTTGAATAGGCCCTAGTTAATGCATAACATGTGAAGTAGCAAAAATAAGACCAGGGACTGCATGAAGAGCAAATTAGTGCACAATTTGTCCAAAGCTCTTTAAATTAAAGAACAAAACCAAATCAACGTCTTATTATTCAATAGGCCAGAATTAGAGCTGGATGAGTTATTCACAGCAAATTATTTAGCCATTTTCTCTGCCAATTATCCATTAACAATTTTTTTAAAAACTACAAATAAATGCGTATGGGTATTAAAAGATACATTAGATTGTTTAAAAATCTTGTATTCACACAAGTTTGCATCAAAGTAAAAAGACTTTCAAGTACTGTACTTCTAGAGCAAAGATATGATTTGTATTCCAAATAATCTTCTCAAAATATTGACATATTTGCTCAGCATTAATGGATCTGTGAGCTAAAGACGGATAGGATGTCCTGTGAAAACAAATTTATGTTCTGATGCAACTGGTCAAACTACGTACTGCACAATTGCTATGAATTGTGTCAATTTTTGGAACATGAATTACATCACATAACAAAGTGTCCCATTTTGATTTGCAGTGTTAGTCACGGTAACAAACAACAAGCATCCAGGGATCATGAGGAAAGAGTGAAAGAAATGGTGGCTAAAGGGCTTTGCTATTCATCCTGCACATCAGTGACAGATAGTCTGTATGAAGCCAATGTACTGGTGTGTCCATCTTTATGCTTTTGATGCCAAGTATCAAAAAGGTAGCAGAAACTACAAAAATTTCATCCAAATAATGAAATAAAAGATATATAAAATACTTGACTGTCAAGGCTGTCTTACACTGTAATAGGATTTTTCAGTTTTTTCTGGCTTTGTTTGTAGAAGTCTTAAAAGCTACCCCCAGTATTTTGCATCATACCACATCTCTGATAAGGCAGTGAAGGAAAGGCTTTATAAATACAGCATAATAATATGCAAAGAAACAAACAGTCCATCATCTATGCTTTCATTTATTAAAGCTTTCCAATGAAATCGAAATATAAAAATATAGCAAAGCATAAAGAATAAAGGAAACCGTTTTTCCTCCCCACCAATCATGAGTTCTAATAAATTTTTCCATACCTGAATAACATGATCTTCACTGGTTATTTCTACAGCTTCGTGACAATGGTCTAGTGCTGTAAACACTGAATTACAAGCCCTGCAATTAGTAAAATGAATCACATTAGTTTTACCGATATTACAATTGTCACTGGTAACTACAGTATGCAATTACACTTTATTTATCAGTGGGTGATTCATGTACAAAATCTATTTTGTCAAAACTATGTAATCATCTCTATTATAATAATTGAAAATTCAGTTTTCAAACATTTCTGACATTCAAGTGTTTTTATTGTCATCCACAATATAAAAATTACCATGGATACTACCTCCTCTTAACAGCAAGTTCTCTTTGCACACACTTTGAACAACCAGGTATGTATGGAGAGGGGTGTATTACTGTGGAAACAGTGGATGTGAAACTTTATAATGAAGTCTGCCTTCCACTCTGAGTCTCTACAGAAGGCCTGCTGAACTGTAAAATTCAAGGTTGGATAAACTTCTCTTCAGTATTTTAGAATAAGTTGAAAGTATGAAGACATTTCAGTGGCCTGACATGCAAAAGATACTCAGCATTTATGTTGAACTGACAATCTTTTCTATGGCAGATATTTTACAGTCATTACAGCATTACATATGCAAAAACCAAAATGGTGTTGCTTTAGATAAGAGTTTGGTCAGGGCCAAGGTTAAGAAAGCAACATTTCAGTTTTCAGGCATGTGTATTTTGCAAACAATTCACAAATTGCCAAGGGAACGCAACAAAAGTATTTCCTTAGTTGATCACCACTTTATAGAAGATGCCCTAGCAACCAAAACAGTTTCATTATGTGGGTTTAAAAAAAAAAAAAAAAATCACATAATACAGCTGATTTAGTTTGAAGTGTTGGTCCCCCTTGCTGATCTACTAGCAGCTAAAACAAATTGGAATGTTTTAATTGCTCCCATGTTATTCAGACCAACAGATTTCGTCTGAATAACTTTAATAGTGGCTCAAACCAGAAACTGACATTTTCTTTGATTTGTATGCAATTCCTGCTGCAGTCAATGGGCCAAACCCTAGGTCCTTTGGAAGGATTCAATGGCAGCAGGCCCTGTAAAGTTCAATTGCGCAGAGAGGTCCCTAGCTAGGATGGCAACACTTTCCCTCTCTTACAGTGACCATAGATCCAGTCCTAATCTTTCATGTGGCTTCCCAAGTCCCAGGAGGTTATTTCAGGACACTTGAAAGGTCTCAACTTTCATTTCATCAGTCAGTGTTCCAAAAACACCAAATAAGCCTACAAATATTTGTTCAAGACATATCGCTATACCAAGATTGGTGTTTGTTTACCAGAAACAAACAAGTCCTGTGACATGAGTATGCTGAAAAGCATTTGGAGTGGAGAGAAAAGTCAAACAAACAAACATCTAACCACTTGTGACATTGGTTCCAGTTAAGCATTTCAGTGTTCAATGAGGCCCACAGCCTTTCCATTTGGCTGACCAGGTGCTAGCTATCTGGTTCAGCTTTATGTTGGCATTGTTAAAGCAGACCTCAAGTTTATACAAACATGTTTAATATTTGAACTTTATAAAATGTGTATAAACTGCTGCATTAATCTAATTTTTAATATCTCTATCCCACATTATAAGGTAATGTTTATGCTTTGTAACTACACAGGCATTTGCTATGAAGCTGGTCTTCTCTATGGTCAGGGAGAAGCATTACCAATTATTAGTTTACCACAAAAGGGGTCATCTCCCACCCAATAGAAAACGACCTCTTGACAAACTATTGTGGAACATGAATGGACAAAAGATAGTGTTGATTGCTCCTTCCACCCCCAGAAAGAGGGTGTACACAAACCCTCATCCCATCACAGTTTGAATTCTGGTGGAAGGGAATAAAAATTTCTGGTCAGAGGGTCTGCAACACTATGCTACTCAGAAGTTGAAGAGGACAACATTTCTAAGCTTAAAGGAGGGATCCCAAAGAGGGTTCTCTCAAGTCTGTACATTTCAGTAGCTTCTATTTCTTTTGGAAACCTATGACTAGCTTACATGAGTATGTTTACCGGCTTTGAACGTACAAATAACTTTTTTTTCCCATAATAAATCTTTAGGTTTTTTTTAAATAGTATTGGCTAAAAGTGTTGTCTTTCTTGAGAAATCTTGACCAGGCCTAAGTATGCAGTCCTTCAGGACTAGGAGTAATGTTAATATTGTTGTGATTTCAGCTGCAAGGACCATCACAAAAGCAGGCTTGCCTGGGTGGGAGTGACATGAGTGGTGGGCAACGTTCCCTCTAATTTTTTCCATCCCTGGGCAGATTTTTTTCCATCCATGTGCAGAATAAATTTAATGTGCACCAAAGCATGTGTGAATGTGCACCACCAGTAGAAACAACCTAGCTGTGGGCACTCTGATAATCAGCTGGAAGGCATGGGAATCTCTCTTGAGTGGCCACACATGCGCTCGGCTTACAGGGAACACCGGTGGTGGGTGCTATAGGCTAGGGGAGGGAGGTATGTAACTCCCCAAACAACCTACCATGGCCCTTCTCCCCCCACCCCCACCCCCGCAAGGCCAGCATGACTCCTGCAGGGACTTGGAGTGGCTGGTGCTGGGCCACACTGCCAGCCCAGAGTCTCGGGGCATTGTGACCATGCTAACAAAGACCATGAGGGTGGCATCCATTTTTGTGAGCGACTCTAGATAGCCTGACCCTGTTTTTACCCAAAGCGAGAGTTAACACCCAGATGGGATTGTATGACAAACTCTTTCAGAAACTATAAGTTACTGGGAAAAAAAACCTTCACTCTGAAAAATATGCACATCTGTCTGAGACAGAAGCTGGCATGCAGTAAAGTCATCAGTCACACAAAATAAATGCTGTATGCTATTTCAGAACTCAAAGAGAAACTGCTGAGCTACAGTTCATCTTCAAGTTTGACACAATCAACTCAGGATTAAACAAAGACTGTGAATGGCTAGCTAACTACAAAAGCTGCTTCTCCTCTCTTGGAATTCACACCTCCAGATCAGCTACTAGAAGTGGGCCTCATCCTCCCTGATTGGATCCACCTCGTCATCTCCAGCCTGATTCTGGCCTGCATATTTATACCTGCCTCTGGAAATTTCCACTTCATGCATCTGATGAAGTGGGTCTTTGCCCACAAAAGCTTATGCTCCTATACTTCGGTTAGTCTATAAGGTGCCACAGGACTCCTCGCCGCTATTTCAGAACTGTACTAATGTTGCCACAAAAGAGTCTTGGTTTCAACTAGCAGCAGGCACAGAGGCTGCAGAGTTTTAAAGCAACTCCTGGGTCAGACCCTGTTAAAGTCCAAGCCTTCACCACATCCTCTGGCAAGGAGTTCCACAGGTTGACTGTGTTGCATGCAGAAATGCTTCCTTTTGTTTGTTTTAAACCTGCTACCTCTTAATATAAGAATTAGAGATCACCAAATGAAATAACTTTTCCTTATTTACTTTTTCATGAAGGTGGGAGCGAGGTACCCACAACCCAAGGTACCCCTGGGAAGTACCAGTTTTAACTGTAAGTTAGTTATAGGAGTAGTATTTATTAATTAGCTCAATGATACTCAGGCTCACAAGATCAGAGGTGATATGGGAGGTGAAGTTCACAGTAAATGGATGAAAATACCAACAAAGTTTCTATTTAATTAAAGACTAGCTGCTTTCCAAGTTATTTCTTATAAGTTGCGGGTATGTTTTTAAAGTTATGCAAAGGCAAAACAGCAGTGCTTTATTCGTGTTTTTATCATAGCTTGGAAAAGTGAAACACACAAATACAAAAGGGAAAAGCCCAGCACAGTTCCTTTGAGCAACCTAGGTGAAAGGATATCAATAGATTTGGGAGATTAATTACCTCCACAGACTAACACATTGGCTCCAAAGTTTAATGAGGACTTTAAGCTTGGCAAATGGCTTCATTTTAAATAAAGCTGCAGAAAAATGTGATAAATCAATATGGGTCATGTTCCTTGGATTTGAGAATTCAATCGCTTATATTAATAATTAATACTGATCATGCAGAGGAGTTCAGACTGTATAAGTGGTCTGTCCTTCAAACCCATAATTCTACATATTAAAGCATCCTGTTTTTGTACTCTTTAAACAAGCAGGATGTAATGATTATTGGAAAAGGAAACAAATGAAAACAGAGCAGGAAGTATAAGGGCATATTCAATGTGCTGACATGAAACTAATGCCCACTGACCTTCGTAATAATGCTTTGGTTTTTATTCCTGTACATTCCAGACAAGCACTAGAGGACAGATGTAAGTGCCTAGGAAGCTTCAAGCCTATTGAGTGCAAAATAACTAATGAGGCAACTAATTAGCTATTCTCAGATAAGAAATTAAAGTCGGTTATTTTCACATATTTAGAGTTTCTAGCAAGATTCTAATTCTGTACATTGCTGGAAAATAGGTTTCCATTATTATAGCACATACTGAGCTTGAAGGTGGTAGTCTGAAAATTACATCGAGTTATCTAGACTGGTTTCCTTTTACACTCTAATAATCTTTCATTACAGATTATATTCCATTAGCCTCATAGCAGACTACAGATACTATAAATAGACTTTTGGTAAAGACTGAGCTATGTCTTACACTTATTTTGAGTTCTGCATTCCTCTTCCCCACCACCCCACACTGTAGGAACAGCTGTGCCTTTCCAAGCACCACCCAAACAGTTCATAACTACTTTATTTTTTCTGATGAGCCTGTCCCATGTGCCGTAGCTGGAACTGGGCAGTGGTGAGGCCCTGATTCCTGCTCCGCGGCAGCCATGTGGCCTGGTGTGTGAGGCCGGATGGTGGGCAGCTGCTCCAGTGGCTGGACTGATCGGGGGTGGCTGGGCCATGTCACAGAGTGGAGCTGCTCCAGTGGGGTAAGGAGTTAGATTGTGCTTTTATCAGGTACAGGCATCTCTTTGGCTTTTAGTGTTTTTTATACTTCAACCCTCATGACTGGTTGCTGTACATTATCTCAGGAGAGGAGCTGAGGTAGGACTGTCCTTCAAGTACACACTCATATAGTAAACTCCCACTGTACCAACACCACATTAGCGCTCTCTCATCTCTTTCTAGCTCTCTCTCATCTCTTTCCACACAATCTGCTTGTGGTCAGATGTAATAGGCAGTGTCTTTATTTTGCTCACACATACTAGTAAGGAGATAAAGTTCTAAAGATCAAACCCCAAATCTCTCTCAGGCTAACAGACAGATCCATCTGCTAACAGTTACTTGAAACCTTCTGACAAGGGTGTGTTTTTATGTAACTTCTCAGTGTATGCCAGGAACATAACGCCCAGCCATGCTGCATAGATGCTGTTGGTCAGGGCAGAGGAGCAAGAACATAGTTTGAAGGAGGAGGATGGCAAGAACAGTGAGCACAGGGTCTAATTCTAAGATGGCTACAGTGAGACATCTGCCCTCTGAGGGGTTTGGGCAGTGACTCGCTAAAACCAACCTAGAGTAAAAGGCCATTCCCCACCCTCACGCCCTTTGTTCTAACCCCTCTCCATTCAATTCCATCCTTCCTTTCTTCCCTAGGTTTAGTCCTTTCCTAGGCACTCCCTATTCCCTCCAAGTTTCACTTTCCTCTCTCCCTTCATGCAGGGATGCTCACTTCTGTACCCCGATGTCCCCTTCTCTTCTGCAGTCTCACTCTGCAGTGCTTGTTGTCAGGTGTGGCAGCCACTCTGTTGCTATGCCATGGGTTTGTCCACTTCTGGCATAGCTGCAGCCATAATCCTCCAGTCCTGATTCTCCAATGTCTTGTAATCATCTTCACTAGTGCAAAAGTGGTTTCAGTCTGATTTGGTAGCATTTTGCACTCTTTTCAGTGGCATCCAGATTCTACAAGGTGCTGGGCAATGGAGAATAAGGCTCGGTATTTAAAACACCTACAGAATTTGTATTTAACCTAACAGTGCCAGACAGTTATAAATTCACACTAAGGCCTCTAACATAATAGAGGCCTTATTGCATCTCCAATACCAAGGAATACACTTGATCACTTTCTTTCATTCTACCTGAATGTTAATATGCGGGAGACTAAATGAAATTTGGAAATTTTGTGTTGACTATTTGAATATTTCCTTGAAACAAATATATTGTTTTGAAAAGGGTGGGCTTATTCTTAAGGACAGACCTATGTCCTGCTCCAAATTTTGGCCCTTTAAAGACAAGCATTATGGTATGTGTAGTCTCTAGAAGGACAAAATGACTGTGGGCAGCTGGGAGCAAGGTCAGCTTGGAAGAGGGAAGCTGTATAAAAGGCAGGTCCTGGTCTTCTTTGACTGAAAAGGATGCCTTAGATTGTGTTTTGACCTTGGTTGCCTGAGAAATTGATGTTTCTGGGTTTGGCGGAAGGACTGAATTGTCAAGACAGCAACAGTAGAATGAGGAGCCAACAGTAGAATGAGGAGAAACTTGCAGAACCTGATGAGTGAAAAGTAAGCTACACAGTAATATAAGCTGTCATTCAGGAAGTCAGTGAACCTTAAAATGTAGGATATGTTTGAGCGGGCACGAGACTTGTTACAAGTGTTTCCCACAGCTCTAGTGTTTGTCAAATTATACATGTATAGATTGAGCTTAAAAAGGAGACATTCAAGACTTGGCATAATGACAGTAAATGCAGTCGTAGGAAAGCTTTTCTTTAGGCCAGATCTAATTAGCAAATGCTTGACTTGAATCTACTGTGCTTGGATAGAACCAGCAAGTGTATTCAAATACTACATTTGCGGTCTTTCACCACTGATATCACCACCAAACATGTGGCCTGCACAAGCTCAGAAATGTTCTCCTGAAAGGCCAAATAACATAGTTCCTTGAAAGGAGAAGCAGATTTAACTGAGGTGGAAGCCCAGCTGATGAAGGATCTGGGAGGGTACATCTATACTTGCTCCCTATCTCAAGACAGGGATGCAAATGTAGCCGCCTGAAATTGCTAATGAAGCAGGGATTTAAATATCCCACGCTTCATTAGCATAAT
>JANRFK010004149.1:40762885-40773852 GCA_030068395.1 Apalone spinifera
CCATTAATGAGTGCCCAGGCAGGTTAAAGTGTTCTCCAACAGGTTTCTGTGTGTATTGCCTTAATGGACACAAATCAGATATCCGTAAATTCTTTCCCGTAGAGACTGTCCAGTCTGGCCAATATACATGGCAGTGGGGCATTGCTCGCATAGATCACATTAGTGGATGTGCAGTTAAATGAGCCCCTGATGTAGTGACGGATGTGGTTGGCTCCAGTGATGAAATCGCTTGTGTAGCTGTGTGGGCAAAGTTGGCACCATGTAACGGTGGGTGGGTTCCTGGGTGATTATGATGGAAGTGTGTTGAGTGGTTACTGGAAGAATTTGTTTGAGGTTGGGGGTTCTCTGTAGGTAAGGACTGGCCTTTCCTCCAAGGCCTGAGAGTGAGGGGTCATTTTCCAGGATAAGTTGTAGATTGTTGATAATGCGTCGGAGGGGTTTAAGTTGTGGGCTGTAGGTTATGACAAGTGGAATTCTGTTTTCTCTTTTGGGCCTGTCTTGAAGTAGTTCATGTCTGGGTACTCTTTTGGCTCTGTCTTATGCTAATGGAACGATCAGAGACATTGGCTGGTTTGCACACTACCTTCCACATCCTAAGGACTTAAGAACGGTTGGCACTTCCATTGTTTGGCTGATTAGTTATCAGCCTCTTGTAACTACTTGAACAATCTACTCACTGTCTCTTTTTTCCCCTCCCCTCTCCCTTCCCCTTATTTATTCTTGGATCTGGACTTCTAATATTCCAGTCATCTGAGGAAGTAGGTTGTGCCTACGAAAGCTCATGATACCATCTACATGTTTGTTAGTCTAATATCAACTGAGACTATTTGCTGTTTTTTAAGTTAAATCCCAAAGGTACAGAAAAATCTTTAGCAAAGGTACAGCATTGTTCATCACTACAGGACATTGATCTACTATACTATAGAAAAATCTATTGATTAGCTGACAATAGGGATGTGAAAGGTTAACGGTAAACATCACCCTAAATGGGTAATGCTTACCTGTTCCAGTTAACCACTGGAAGGGGGCTGCTCCATCCCCACAGGAGGCTCACCACAGACAAGAGCTGCTCTTGTCTGCAGCTGTCCCTGTCCATGGTGGGCCCAAGTGCCCTGCAGTCAGGGGCTGCTTCGGCATCTGGAGCAGCCTGTGCACGGGAGTCCCAAGTGTTCCATAAGCAGAGGTTGCTCCCACAGGAGCCAGCACCAGTCACAACCCCCACTCACAGGGGCTGGGAGCCAGCAGAGCCAGCCCAGTATAGGGGCTGGGAGCAAGTGGCTGCCCCAGACCCAGCATGAGGTTAGGGGCAAGAGCCCCACAAAGTGGGGGCTGCTCTGGATCCCGCTTAGTCAGTTAATTGGTTAAGCATGAGGTCAACCTGATGTTTAATCAGTTCACTGATTAATAGGATTTTACATCCCTACCTGACAAAATGATTCCAACAAGATATTAAATCAACTTTCAACAAGCCTTTAGATCCAGTCCAGAACCCAAAGAAGTCAACAACAAAACACACCCACACACACACCCCCACCCCATAAGAATGGCCATAGTGGATCAGACCAAAGGCCCATCTAGCTCAGTATCCTGTCTGCCGATAGCGGTCAATGCCAGATGCCTCAGAGGGAGTGAGCAGAACAGGTAAACTTCATGGTATCCCTCTCCTGTCACCCATTTCTAGCCTCTGACTGGCTAGGTCGGGGGTGGCAACCTTTTCAAACCAAAAAGCCAAACTACATCAAAATTTAGAACATGTGATCAAGAAAGCCATAGAAGAATGCCTATTTGCATGACTGTAAATATATAACTTAATATTACTGATAACCGACATGATTAATAATAGCATAAATGAAACATTGGGCTCACAGACTATTTAATGGGACTTCTGCTGCTGCATCTTTTTGCATGTTTTCTTTTTGCATGTCAAATCCAGCTTCATGCTCACATTCAGGCTGTCTTCTGTCAATCTTATGGCAAGGGGCTGAGGATGTGGGAGTGCATGAGTTTGGGGAGTATGGGGATATGAGGGGCTCAGGGCAGAGGGTTCAGGTGTATGATGGGCTCAGGGTTGGGACGGGGGGGAGAGAAGGGGTTCAGGAGTGTTATGACACTGTGGCAAGATGGGGGTTTGTTAGCCAGGCTTCATTTTTAAATAAATAAAGCAAAATATTATGTCCAACACAAAAGGTTTCAACATTATCTTTATGGCAGGAGTGGGGAACCTTTTTTGGGTCAGGGACCACTGACCCCCGGAAAAATCAGTTGGGGACCACACAAGTGAGAAACAAAACCCCTCCAAACCCCTCCCCCCCCAACCAACACCGATTGTGGCCCTTAACTGAAACCTCTCCCCCCTGGTGCTCCAGTCCCATGGTGGGGGGAGGGGGGACATGGAGGACTGAGGTTCAGGGCCTGACACATTATTGGATTGTGAGGGGAGCAGCTGGGTCACTGCTGCACCCATGGGGGGGTATTTGCCCCAAAAGTGGTACAAAGGGGGCCATATGAGGGGTCAAACAAAAGCTTACTTTCTTCTGATTCTGTATCTGCTCTTCATATATCTGTATTATGTCTGTGTGTGCAGAGTTAGGAATCTGTAATCTGTATGGAGACTGGAAGTCTCTCTGAATGTGCTTGAGCAATGGGCAAAGTTCGGCCTATGGACATGCTAATTAGCGAGGCTATGTGGGACAATGGCACTCAATAGGCCAAGGACACACCTCAAGAATGAGGGCTGACACCTAAGAGCTGCTAGCAGGGAACACAGGGATAGGCTGCTGGCCAGGTGACCTGCTGCAGCCAAGAAGAGACCAGGAAGGAAGTATAAATATGCCATGTGGTGGACTCCATCTTGGTACTCAGCTCAGCACTTCATCCCAGAGTCAGCAGTGCAGGGTTTGAAGAGCCATAAAGAACTGTGGACCCATCCTGACCTAGGATGCGCAACAAGGACTTTTAAGCCAGCAGCTATAACATCTCTGCTAGAGCCTGCATCGAGAACTGGGAGATTCGATGCATGTAATGTATTATCCTTTAACAACCTTACTCTCATGATTTTCTTTATTGTAGTAATAAACCTTTAGATTGTAGATTCTAAAGGATTGGCTCAGCGTGATTTGTGGGTAAAATCCAGAGAGTAAGTTGGCAGGGATCTGTGGCTGGTTTCTTGGAACCGGACAGAACTTGTTCGGCGTAGGTGAGGTTGGGTTCTAAGACCCCTCACCTGTGTATGAGACCCTGGGCCATCTGGGGCGCGGATATTGCTGGGGTGTCGGAGGGGTTTTGCTCGTGAGGCTTCAGGCAGGCAGCTGAAGCGCTCTGTGGGACTGGTTTGTGGCCTATTTGGAAAGGTCTCCAGTCTGGGGGCTGTAAGGAGCCCCGAATTTGAGCAATTCACCCTGAGAAGATGCTTTCCGCTGCGCCCAGACCTAGCCCGGTCTGTCACAGGGCCTCAGACCACATTTCTCTTCTGGGGTTCCAGGGTTAGTGGATTTTGTGCCCCTCCCCCCCCCCAGGCTTTGGGGTAGGGCCAAAAATAGGGATTAAGTGCGCAGGACAGGGCTTCCAGTGAGTGAGATAGAGATGGGATTGCAGGATCTGGGAGGAGGTAGGGTGTAGGAGGGGGTGAAGGTGCGGGGTCTGGGTGCGAGATGGGGTGTAGGAGCAGGCTGGGAGTAGGGTGTCTGGCCAGGGCAGAGGGGGCAGCAGCGGGCTGGGAGCTTGGGGTCTGGGCAGTGGCGTGAGTAAGGGGGTGGAGGGGCCACTTTCTTTCATGCCACGTCGCAGGCACTGTGTAAGATTCTGGCTAATGGGAGCAAAGGAGAAGCCTCCAGGAAGTGTGTCCCTGCGAGACTAGTGCCCTCCAGCTAGGGAAGGAAAATGGCGGCACACGGAGCCATTTTTGGCTCTACTTGTTTCCCCGCTGGATCCGGCTGGCGGGGAGTCTCAGGGCTTTCTCCCCCCACATCCCCAAACGTAGCCGGTGCTGGTATTCCTATCTTGCAGGGAGCCGTAAGGCTGTAGCACCAGTGCTAGCTCCCTGCTGCGGGGGTAGGAGGAAGGGGGAGGGGAACTGCACGGGCTGAGCTGGATGTCCAAAAGAGCCATATCTGGCTCCCTAGTGAGCCACATTTGGCTCAGGAGCCACAGGTTGCTGATCCTAGGTTAGGGACACCATTCCTACCAATTCTGACTAATTAGTATTGCTGGACCTCACCTCCATGAATTTATCTGGTTCTTTTTTAGACCCTGTTAAAGCCCCGGTCTTCACAACATCCTCTGGCAAGGAGTTCCACAGGTTGACTGTGCACTACCTGAAGAAATACTTTCTTTTGTTTATTTTAAATCTGCTACCTATTAATTTCATTTGGTGAGCACTAGTTCTTATGTTATGGGAACAAGTAAATAACTTTTCCTTGTTCACTTTCTCCATACCTGTCATGATTTTATAGATCTCTATTATATCCTCTTTTCTAAGATGAAAAGTCCCAGTCTTTTAAATTTCTTTTCATATGGCACCCATTCCAAACCCCTAATAATTTTTTATTGCCCTTTTCTGAACCTTTTATGTCAATACCTTTGAGATGAGGTGACCACATTTGTACACAGTATTCAAAGTGTGGGTGTACCATGGATTTATAATTAGAATGCACCTACTTCTTATATGCAGTTTTTCATTAATTGCTCTCAAAATATTTTACAAATAAGTTCAATATTATCAATAGCCCTATTGGATACAGGATTAAACTCTTCGGTAGTTTTTTAAATTTGATATGTGTTCAAAAAAAATCCAGACAACCATCACAACCAGCAGCAAAGTTACAGCACTATCAAATAGTGTTTTCCCAAGAAAAAAAAATTAAGGGTAGATAAAAGGCGGGTGCTACGTGTTAGCATTATAATAAATCACAATATGGTAAAATAAAGCTATCAGAAAGGGAAATAGTAAAAGGAGATAAAAAAATTAAATTATAAGTAACTAAAAATTGATTTCATTCTGTTGCTGATAAAAATCTGTGCGTGTGTACAATGCTGATCTTTTCTTCCTTGAAAGGATTTGAAACCTGTGGATAACCATTCAAGCATGAAAAAATGCTATGTTCCCACTCTGCTTGTGATGTGCGGAAGTAGACTCTGCTATCTGACTTGTTCTAGAACTTGAAAACAATGCTGATAAGGAAGGTCATAATGGCAACAAACTATGTCAGGAAGATATTCAGTAGGTTCCAGTCTTAAGTTGATACTGGCAGTGGTACTAAATAATATCATGCTGACGTACTGATGACAGCATTACAAATAATTAGGGTGATAAGGAGAAAATGCTGATGACAAATAGGCTAATGGATGACGTTCAGAGATAATGGAGAAGTATCTAATTAATTTCTAAAAGGCAGAAGATCATGAAACATAACAATCTTTCAGAAAATTAGCCAAATTTCAAATTCTCCTTCCTATCTGTTTTAAGAAGCTTCCTGAACCCCTTATCATAGGTCTGGCCATGCCAGAGAACGTGAATATACCCATTTGCTCCCCTCCCAGGGGCAGGTGGGAGAGAATAGGCAAGGCTTTGGCTCAATCCTCCCTTTCCACCATTCAGTACAGCTGAACTAGCATAAGGAGGGTCAGATTGCTGCTGGCAGAAAGGCCAGCACAGACAGGGAATTATGATTCAGAACTATGCCTCAGACTCACACAGAGCACTTCTTGCAACTACTTCTAGGGTGCTTATGAACCACCCTTTGCTCAGGGCTGCACATTAAGTCATAATCTAGCCTATAGAGCATATTGTCCTGAAATCTTTGGACAAAATACTGTACTAAGCATTACGAGAAAAGGCAAACTTGAGACATTTTTAATAGTAAAGAATGTGACTCAAAGAATTAAACACAATAACTTATTTTATAATACACTAAACTAAAAAAAAATTAAAGTTGCAAACTTTGGGGCTGACGTCTGTCTTAGGCACTTGTATGACCCCCTTAACCACAGCATCTGAGCAGCTCAGCGCTCAATGCATTTAGCCTCACATCTCTCCTGTGAGGCAGGGAAGTACCAGATCCAGTTACCGATGGGGACTGAGGTATAAAAAGCCTTAGTGCCTTCCCAAGTCACACAAGAAGTCTGTGGTAGAGCAGGGAATTGAACCTGAGCCTCCAGAGTCCCTGGCAATAGCTAGGCCTATTGGATTATCCACTCTCTCCTTACACGGCTACCTTCTCAATTCTCAGCTGCAGATACCATAGGGAACAAGGCGACACAAACACATTGATTTTCATCCTCCCTTTGTGAAAGCAGGGTGACAGAATCTACTATCCAGAGCACCCAGAGAGTGTGCAGGCTGACACATGAGTATCACACAACGGACTCAATTCAATCTCTATTGAAAACAATGGAAAAACACCTATTGATTTCAGTTCAAATTGGATTAGGCCCCTTATGCCCCAAGTAAGAATGGGCTGCCAGCTAGAAAGCGGATGGCTGGAGGACATGCAACATACAAACCAGGGGTACAAGCTAGTCCGTTTTCAAAGGAGCAGCAAAGGACACTTAATTGCATAGTATTTATTCTGCCACCTGTCAGAGAAATGTGTCCAGGCCAACAGAAATTCATCTGCTAACATTCCTGCTGCTTGCAGAAGCACTGGCTAGGTCTATGGTTTTCTTATGGCCCATACATAGACATTTTCAGGTAAGCACAGAGGAGCAGCATGTGATGAAGTTATTTTCTCATCACCAGAGTGTAGTTAACTAGTGACACAAGCAAACTTGTGCTTTACATGAATCATTCAAAAACTCTTTTAATAATAAAAGATGGAAGTATTCACAGAAATGGCCTTGATTCCTTAGTAATTACTTACCCTATCGAAGCCTGCATGGAGAAGGGGAAGAACAGAAGGCTCTTCTTGGTCAGCAGATCTACAGCAAAGCAGAACATATCCAAAATGAAAACTAGGATAATTTGACAGTTATCTAAGCAGACTGTAAGAGAATAATGCGGCACAAATTATAAGGACTGTATTTATCATGTAATTCATTTGCAGATGTAGCTTTAGGTATCGACAGCAATGTACTAACTGCAGCATCTCAGGACAGATATTGGGGGACAGTTATTTCTTCATCACCATTGTAGTAAACCTGATAGATGTTCAAGAGAAGTGCTGGCTCTTTTCAGATAAAGAGAAGGGTTGTACAAAGAAAGGTTAATATAAAGAGGTATAAAAGGAACAGACAGAGGAAAATAACTAAATCTAGTTATTGATTAAGGAGTGGAATGAACAATACTTCTTTTATATTTGTTGTAATTACCTGGTCTCACAACTAGAAAAAACTAAAGAAGGTGGGGAAAATAACCTAGCTACTTCCTTTAGTTAGGTAATAGTGATATATATTACTATTAGCCATTTCATTTAGTTACACAGTATGCAGAGCCATGATTAGTTTTAACAGCACTGCTTTGGAACAATAACATGATATAATTTGTATCCATCTTCTGAACTTTCATTAAGTTCTTTAAAAGGTCATGGGCTCTTCATTATGCTGCGCTTTGTTAGTAATCCTCTCTTTTTTCCTTCAAGAGAATGACTATTAATTGTGATCCTCAACAAGTCAAACCCCTAAGTTCAATACTTAGGAAAGAATTCTGTACAGGGTTGTATGCCCTTAACATTCTCCAGGAGCTTTCTGATTTCAGAGGCAGCTGAGCTTATTTGGCACCTAACAGAAGTTAATCAAATGCCTTACAGGAGGAGGCCCTCAGTCCTAATACTGTCAATTGAAGTAAATGGGAATTCTGTCCAAGTAAACAGTGTGTAAAAACAGAGCAAAGACTGAAAGCAGAGTAAAGACTTCAGGAAATGTTCCACTGAATGTGGCAACTGCCTATCAAGTTACAGTCAAGTTTTCTTATATTTGTATTTCTTATTCCCTCTCTATTCCACCTCACAACCCTAGGATGTTATTTGCTACAACATTTTTTTTCTAAAACTTTCATCACAGTTGTCTGCTTTTCCTGATATTCAGGTGTTATGACCCTCTTCAGTGAGAAAATGCAATAAGCTATAATTTTAGCTGCAATCAGCTGGAATAAATGAACCTAACATAACTGATTGTTTCCTTTTCATGTAAAAGCAAACATTCCTAGTTATAATATAGTCCACACACGCTACAAATAGTAGCTTGCAGCCTATGAAACTGCCCATCATGCAAACATTACTATTGGTTGTGCATAACGAACATTTTCTTGAACAGAATAAAACGTTCACAAAAATAAAGAAATACCTACATGCGGGGAACAACAGCAAGTATCACAGTGTGTTCCGATGGCTTTGTAGCACGGATTGACCTGAAAGGACAAAAGTTCCTGTGTCATACATCATCACACCATGCTTTGACAAATTGTGCCATATGCAAACCATAAAATAAACAGGCCTTTTGCTACTGGTCTAATAACCATTAGGTGCATCTTGTTGAGACACTGGAATTATAAGATTATCAAATATGGCAAGACTTTCCCTCAATATGTTTGTGTGTGCGCACGCGAGATAATGTGTTTTAAGAGAATCTTTTACCATTAGACAAGATTCGGAAACCCTTACTTCATAGGTGACAGGTATATTATATGCTGGGGGAGGCTGTGCCCCATACACTCTGCCCCCAGGCCTCCTCCTGCTTCCCACTCTGAGGCTCCCTTGTACAGTGGCCTCGACTTGGGCTGGGGCTCTCCCTCTCACCCTCCTGACACTAGCCTTAAGCTGCCCATGCCTTATTCCACCAGGTAATCACTTACTCTGTGAGCAGTTCCACTGGAATCAACAGAGCTATTTTAATTGTAAACTACTACTTGGGATAAGCGTGCCAAAGTTTGCCCATTATGGTTTGATGAAAAAGTACAGAGCATGACTTGTTGTGTAAAACTGAGACCGTTGAAAAGATAACCCAGAATCCGAGTTATAGTTGGCTATGAATTTAGAAGCAGTAGCTTTGAGACAGTACCACACACATGCAAAGACAGACATAACTTCACTAAAGTGCCATTAGCAAAGTGTCGTAGACCCAGGGGACAAATGACAGTGCTGTATTAGTCCCTGCTGCTCCAATTGTTGGTGCAGGATTAATTCCTCAGAGTAGCTACTAGATCTGAAAGTGATGACCACAGACTGAGGAAGAATTTCGTGGTAGGTCTGGTTCAAGATCCTGTGGAAGCTGTGACCCCAAAACAATGGAATTATTGTTTATATGTCAGCCCCATTGACAACATAGCTTTCAAATCTGATCTTATGACTATGCAGGTGTCTTTATATACTACATGTAATTCTTTCTATTGCTATTTTAGCCACCACAGCAGGTTTTTCCCCCTCTTTATAATGGAGCACTGCAATCCCTGCCCTCAGTCTCCAAACTTGTTATTTGTATGTCATTGTATCTTGATTTTGTTATGCCCATTCAATGTGGTATTTTGCACTGCATTGTGACATTCAATAGACGCACAAGGTCCATTAAATTACCTGCAGATCGCTTCTGCGTCGAAGTATCTGGAATGCCTGTGATCTATGACAATTATTTCATGGTGCTTATCAAGAAAACATTCAAGCGCTGACTCTGGTGTTCGGGCAAAACTACACCTGTACCCAGCTCTATCACAAGCCCACCAGAATCCATCACTTTGGATGTCTTCCTTTGCAAAGATCAGCAAAACCTGCAAAATAGGGAAGACATCAGCCCCATATTAAATATATGATATAATTCTGTTCATTGTACAAACTTAAGCCACAGGTTGAACATCTCTAGTTCAGCACTCTCTGGTCTGGCAACATTCATAGACCGGCATGATTTTAGTTAGCCAGTTGTCCACTTAGGCTTTAGCCAAGTTTCTTGCAGTCCCATAAAATTTATTTACAGCCACCAGTCCTGGCTCGGTGTTCTGTGCTGTTATTTAGCTCTAATTTACTCCTAAATGTCTTCTCAGAGCCCAGCAAGCAGTGGAATTGTTGGTAATGCCACTAGACAACATTGACCTCCCATGGTTCGGCAAATTCTCAGGATTGGCACCAATCAGGGCCCGACGGCACCCAAGTATGAAGCATGTTGGCGGGAACTCCGAATAAGATATTAGGCCTATTCTGCTGTGTGCACCAGGGCTTGCCAACCTCAAAACAGTAAACGGATTAGTACCTTCCAAAATATTTTGTGTACACTAAATTTTCAAATCACCCATCAGCGATTTGTGAAAGCACATACTTCCGGCGGGGGTGGGAGGGGAGAGAAGGGGGCATTCTACATAAATTCAGCTCAAGCTACAGCAAGAAAAAAAAAACAGCGTAGCTACTTTGGAAAGGAAAAAAGAATCATGCAGCAAAACAATATCCAATGAAATCCACCATGAAAACTAGATGAACATCAGCAGCGTAAGTCAGGAAAGAATTTGTCACCACCCCCATAGAGCTTCTTTGAAGGTTAATATTGCTTTAAGCTATACGCATACATCCAAAAACTGATGTCGTCATCTTAAAGTTGCTGCAGTAAAGATCTGGTTTTGTGGAAAACATGACAGGCCTGATTCTCCACTCTGTTACACCAGTTTTACAGTGGTGCAACATCACTGAGTTCACACCTTTCTCAATGGGATTGAGATTCAGTGTGTAGGATAACATCCTGGTCCCACTGGAATCAACAGGAGTTTGACCATTGAGTTCAATGGAATCACTCTTAGTACCTAAGGCTATGTCTACACTACAGTGTTATTTTGAAATAACGCCTCTATACACAAAATGCATTTCAAAATAGCGCGTCCACACTGATAGGACGCTGAATCGCATTTAACACTGGCCGGAACCGGTTCTGGCAGGGCATCAGGTCAGGGTTACCTTGTGTGGCTGCTGCCTGAGGCTGAGACCTCTGCTTAAAGGGACCCTCCGCGGACAGCTGGTTCTCAGGTTTCCCTGCTTGCTTGCCTACCTCGCTGAGGGACA
>JANRFK010004149.1:40773952-40787143 GCA_030068395.1 Apalone spinifera
GTTGGGAGCTGCCCCCTGTGGCCCTGGCATATGCCTGCCGCAGCTCCTTTATTTCATGAGAACCTGCTCCTGGGTTCGCAAGTGGCCTTTGGTGGCCAGGCTGGCAGCCATCTGCCTGTAGACAGTTGCGTTCCTCCATTTAGTGCGGAGATCATGGACGTTGGAGGCATCCTCCCAAACCTGAATTGGGTCCCTGATCTCTGCACTGGACCGGGCAGGCGCCCGCCTTTTCCAACCCCTGGTAGGCTCCTGGGAGCTAGCAGACTGCTCCTGGGAAGCGATGGCGGGGGGGGGCTGGCTGGCTGGCACTGGCTGCCTGACTCATGCTGGAGCCACTGTGTCAGGTGCAGCAACTGCTGGCTCGGGGCTGGCAGACTTGGAGCTGGCACAGGCACTGTGGCCAGAGTCTATCCCTCTAAGGGTTCTGGGGAGCAGGGGAAGCAGAGGAGTTTTCTTGGTTGTGCCCAGAGTGGCCACCAGGGCCCCCTGGGAAGGACTGGAGGCCCCCTATTTCGAAGTAAGCATCTACACAACGCTTATTTTGAAACAGCAATTTCAAAATTGGCACCATTCCTCATGGAATGAGATTTACCAGTTTCAAAAGAAGCTCTCCGATATTTTGATTTAATTTTGAAATAGCGCTTTGGCTGTGTAGACGCTGGTAAAGTTGGCTGTGTAGACGCTGGTAAAGTTATTTTGAAATAACTTTGCTGTGTAGACCATACTTAGGGTATGTCTATTACACCAGACAAACCCAGCATAACTGATTAGAACTAAATTTTATCGTCAAGCACAATTTCATGGGCTGTGCCCACAAAAGCTCATGATATCATCTACATGTTTTGTTAGTCTATAAAGTGCTACCAGACCATTTGTTTTTTTAAGTTTAATTTCCAATGACTGGTAACGAAATTATACTACAGGCAGAAAATTGTTCGCTTTTCATGTACAGAATGGCAGATTCTCGGATCTGTTCTCACAACACAATGAGGAGACACATGCATCCCAAAAGATTACCCTTCACATACAAAGGTGCCCCAGATAGCAACGATCTGCCAGGACAGCAGACCCTGGCTTAGACAGAACAAGGGGCTTGGATAGAATGCGCTGCATTTCAGGTCTTCCTGGCTATAACAACTTGTAAGAGTTAGAGCAGCCTCGAGGCTGTTCCAATTTATGAAGAGGACTGAACTGACTCCTGGTCATCCAGAGATTACAGGAAGAGACAAAAAGTTGTCTGAAAGTTAGCTTTGGTCAAACGCTCTTCTATTCTTTTGCTGAACACTGCTCAGCTAAAACAGAGAATCTGGTTAAGAATCCATGGAAAACAAGTCACCCGGAAGGAGTCCATTGAAGAGTTATAAATGTTGACTATAATGAACATTTTTAGAACCACAAGGTACTATTCATGAAATGAAGCAGAATGGAATGTATTTACAACTACAGTAGATGATATAAATTAGAAGTCTAAACAGATTACTTCTGTCAACTATTAATCATTCAAATCATATTTGCAGGTACATTACACAATCTATAGCAAAACCACAGAAACACAGAGGGCAAAATCTTGTGCACTCTTCCTAGCTGTTGTGACAGAGCAAGTATAAGATGCAATAGGAATACAGGGAATCCACAGCCTAGGGAAACCAGGAAGCCATGCAAGGAGACTCCTCAGAATGCTGCATGCCTTGTAGCAAAGCTACATGACTGGCCAGAGGAGTGGATATGGTTGAAACAGGTTGTGTGCTTTCCTAGTGGACCAACAAACTATTCACATCCTCTGACCTATGCATTTGAATGGGATATCATGGCTCAGTCATTACTCCTGTTCATTAAGGTGGAACTCAATTTAGACTGTACTTTTAATGCATCCGATATGGTTAATACCGCTGTGAAACAACCAAAAACAGAGCTATTATTTTAGCTCTAATCAGACACAGTAAACACTCACATTAGTATGAATGCAACAAGGGATATTCTGTAAAAACATATTTTAGCTAGTCCACGGTCATCTCTATTTTGCTAAAGCATTTCACTGAATAATTTAAACTGGGAAGGGCTAAAAGCCTATTAATACAGTTTCAACATTTCCTTGGATTCACATTCTCCCTTCCATTTTTCCCCCAGGAGATTCAATAATTTTTTTCAAAATATGAATGGAAAGGTGTGTGGATTATTGTTCTTGTTGTCATAAAATGGAAAACGTCAATCATAAAACCTCATTTTTAAAATGTGTTAGGTGTTGACAATGCTTGTCTATTACTTACAATAAAGCTTTACATCGGTTAAGAATTTTGACTCCGTTTTTCAACAACCATATAATGGAAAAAGCTATAAGGGTATGTCTACACTACAGTGCTATTTCGAATTAGCTTAATTCAAATTAACGCATCTATACACAAAAACTATTTCGAAATAGCATTTTGCTATTTCAAAATAGCACGTCCACACTGAACGGACCCTGAACCGAAGTTAAGACTGGCCGGAACCAGTGCCGGCAGGGCATCAGGTTAGGACTTAAGTGTGTGGGGCTGCTGCCTGAGGCTAACTGAGCTCCGTGCTTAAAGGGACCCTACCCCCACCCCGGACAGACAGTTCTCAGGGTTTCCCGCTTGCTTGTCTACCTCGATGAGGGACAGCAAAGCAGTCTTGTCTTGGAGTGCCCTGAATGCCTGCTGGCTGCCAGTGGCTTGCTGGCTCATGTTTTGGGGCCACTGGATCAGGTGCCCCAGTGGCCACTGCTGGCTCTGGGCTTATAGGCTTGGAGCTGGCACAGGCACTATGGCCAGGGTCTACCCCTTTAATGTCTCCGGGCTGGGGCAGAGGAGAGTAAGTTATCCTGGTTGTGCCCAGAGTGGCCACCAGGGCTCCCTGGGAAGGGCTAGAGGCCCCCTATTTCAAATTAAGTGTCTACACAGCACTTAATTCGAAATAGCTATTTCGAATTTGGCACTATTGCTCGTGGAATGAGATTCACCAAATTCAAAATAAGCGCTCCGCTATTTCGAATTAATTTCAAAATAGCTGTTTGGCTGTGTAGACGCTAGTAAAGTTATTTCAAAATAGCTGCTGTTATTGTGAATTAACTTTGTAGTGTAGACATACCCTAAGAAATTATAAAATGAGGTCTGCTTTATCTTACAGCCCCAACCAGAACACTTCACCAGCCACAACCACACCCTTCAATCTCATGCTAGATAAGCTGCTTCTGGAGCGCAGCATGGTCTGCAGTGCCAGGAGAGGCAGGAAGCCTGTCTTAGCATCCCCACTGGACCACTGACAGGGAGCACTCAGGGTAAGCCCCTCCTGACCACCTCCAAAAACCACAGCCCCCTCCTACACTCCAAAGGTCTCATCCTCAGCCCCATCCTGGAGCCCACACTCTAGTCAAATGATGTTGGGTCACAGGCATCCACAGTTTTCTTCAACTGGGTCATGAGGAAAAAAGGTTGCAAGCCAATCCACTAGCCCCATCACCCCGAAGTTGTGTTCCTTTTCTTCGGAGAAGCTATAGCAGGCATGACCAACCTGTGGCTCTGAAGCCACATGTGGCTCTTCTGAAGTTAATATGTGGCTCCTTGCTCAAGCACTGCCTCCAGGGCTGCCGCTACAGGTGCCAACTTTCCAGTGTTCAACTCCTGGCTCCACCTCCTCCAAGAGTATTGCACCCTCGCTCCTTCCCTCCCCCACAGAGCCTCCTGAGTGCCATGAAAAAGTTGACTGCAGTGGGCAGGAGGCGTGGGGAAGGAAGAAGAGGCACTGATTGGTGGGGCTGCTGATGGGCAAGAGATACTGGAGATGGGAGAGGAGGCACCTGATGGGGACTGCTAACAAATTACTGTAGCTCTTTGGCAGTGTACATTGGTAAACTGTGGGTCCTTCCAGGCTCAGGGAGGCCACACCTGCTATAGGAAGTACTGGAAGATCTCCCAACTGCTCTAGTTTCATTCCTCTTCTAGAATTGGTCACCCTCAGGTGATGGTTTCAGCCTCATTCCCAGTCAATCCCTGGTTTCGGTGCTGAACTTGCCAGCAAGAGAGTCAACAACAAATGTGGTAAGTGACTCTGTGTTGTGGATGCTTGTCCACTAGGAACTAGGAGAGACAAACTCTTACAGAAAGCTATGGAAATAGCCACCAGATGACAGACAATTTTGGCTCACTCCTAAACTGGGCTGGATTTCATCAGTGTCTAAAAAGTGAAAGGCTACAGGTTTTATTGCTAAGTCCTTCAGGTTATCCAGTCTCCTACTTAAATATTTTTAATTATGAGACATTGTCTAAGATGTACACGTATAGGTTACTATTATCGGGGCAAATACAATGAATACAAATACGACTTTATCCATTACTTCTCTTTTAAAATGTATAGTCAAACATAGCAGAAAGAACAAGAATATGCAGCAAGCAGTTAGATAAAGTGACAAAAGAAAAATGTAGGGCCTAACACTGCAATTCTTACTCTCATGAGTTATCCTAAGTCATGCAAGTGCAACCCAGAGGTCGTCTTAGGGGGCTAAAGCCATGTACCTCTACCACACGAGCTAAAAGCTCTTAGCTAAGGCTGCAGAGCAGACTTTATCTTCCTTGTCAGTGGCTTCAGTGCCTCTGGGTTACTATTTACCAATTTCAAGAGTCAATGATGTGTTAAAACTACTCACATCAGAAGGGATGTAGGTTTGGGGCCATGGCTGGATGGCAATATACAAACTAAAATGGATATCCTAGAAAATGTATACATTTCCTATATGACCCACCCAAGAATCAATGTAAGTGGCACTTAATGATTACTACTTATGTTAAACAATTAATTTGTAATTGATAGGAAAGAATTTTCAGTGTTACCTTATACAGCTTATTAACAGTTTAAAGATTATATGGCAGCGAACATAGGTCATCTAGACACTCTTCTCTACAATTTGCACATATTTGCAATAGCAATCAAATTGCTAACTATGCCACACTGTGCTGCAGATAAAAAAAGTTATTTTAAAGTAAATATACCAAAAAGAAAGGGCTCAAGGATTCTAAGTTTGACAAAAATTGTTCAAATCATGCAGGAAGATGAAAAGTCAGATATAGAGCAAAGTACTCCTAGTTTAACCCATAGGAGCCATCCTGTTGACTTCACTAGGACAACTTGTCTAAGATAGATAAGCGGGGTTTGGCCTAAAATGTCTATGAGAAAGATCAACAGTCTTTTATCTGGGTTATTCTGTGTAGCCATAGTGTCACCATGTGAAATTCAACACACAAAGCCTAGTGGCTAGCCAAGGTGACCCTATTTAGGTCTTATCTCATATTTTCTAGACTGGTGATTTCTACACAATAAGTGATTAATGTTATGTGGAAGCAGTAGAATTCAAGACTGGATTAATCTGGTAAGAACATAACATACTAGTACAGGTTGAGACTCCTAAATCTGGGACTCTTTGGTCCTACAATTTCCGTGGTCCAGCAGGACTAGGGATGTTAAATATCGGTTAAATGAATAGTTGAGAAACCTCATGAATTCTTATTGGTTATGCAACTATTCTATAGTCCCTGGGTTTGGGACTGGCAGCCAGCGCACTCCAGCCCCACTTCCAAAGAGCTCCCGACACTCCACGCTGCTGCCTCTGTATCAGAGTGGCAGAATGAGGTGCCAGGCAGGAGCAAGTCTGTGAGGGGTGGCAATTTAAAAACCAGCTCCCCTCACAGACTGGCTGCCTGTCACCCCATGCAGCTGCTGCTGACACAGGGGTGGCAGCAACCTCTGTCCAGGGGTGGGAAGGTCTGAGCTCCTGGACCCAGTGTGAATTGGAACAGAGCCAGGCTGCTCCTAATAATACTTTAAATACAGAGCCACAGCGGGGGCAAGTCCCGGACCCATCACAAGCCAAGACTGAGACAGGCTGCTGGCCAGCCTACTAAAACATGTACTTGCCGGGGAGGGAGGGAATGCATGTAGTCTATACCATTAACCTATAAGCTTTTGCTTATTGGTTAATTGACTACACTATTACATCCCTAAGCAGGACCAGAGATGTTGCTGAACCAGAGAGCTCCAGTGCCTAGGAATGCAAGCTGTCTAGGAGTCCAGTGGCCGGGAGCTCCACCAACAGAGGCTGGGGAGCCCTAGTTGGGCAGGGCAGCAGCAGAGCCGGAAAATCCAGTCCCCAGGGAACCTTTGCCAGGTAGGGCAGCAGTGGAGCCAGCAAGCCCTGTCTCTGGGGAGCCCTGGCATGGCAGGCAGGGAGCCCCGGCAGATGCGGGGCTGATGCAGGGCCATGGTGGCTGGGAAGCTCTGTTGCTGGGGAGCCCAGGACACCTGGTGCCAACAGGCCAGAGCCCAAGCCCTGCAGCAGCAGGCCTATAGCCCAGTGGCTGTGGGGCCAGAGCAGAGCCAGCCAGTGAGGGGCAGCGTCCTGGGGGGCCAGTGGCAGGGGACTTCCCTGGATCTGGCAAATTCTCTCATTCGGGATAGGGCAGGCCCCAGGGGTGCTGGACCAAGGTCCAATCTGTGGTTATATATTTTAATGTTTTTACAACACTAGATATTTATTTACTAGAAAGTGTCTCAATCACAACTAATCAGAAATAGAGTAAGATGTGTGTGTTTTGTTTCCAAAGTGATTGTCACCACCTCCCAAAGGGCAAGGCTCTGTGCAGACACACTCCACACTTCTGCTGGAACTTGCTAGCAAGTCTGGACTACAGAGACCACAGGCATACTATGTTGTGGCACTAAGTATTCAGGCCTGAGCATATGAGTTAGCAGCCAACACTCTGCACTATTTCTGCTCTCCTCCAAGCCCCTGGAGCATTAGAGAAGGACCTAGTACCCTAGGGTACTAACCTGAGACTTTGCAGACTCTGGGTCAATTCACTGGTGTGTTACCTCTTTCTTCTACAATGATTAGGTGCATCTTGTTCTTAGATAAATAAATATAGTGCAGTTGGTGTTAAAGTTCACAATGTTTTGAGATTTTGATTTCGTTCCCTCTCTTGGTACCCTCCCCATCTTTAGAAATGAGGGACTGCATAGTCCAGTGAGGTGAGCAGCTTGAAGTGGTCTTTGTTCAGTATAAAATATGTCTAAAGCAAAATTTCTGTTGTGTGATTTCAAGTTTCCTAGGGAGGCATGCGTACTTTGGGATGGACATGTAAGAGTAGATGAATCTACTGTAAGAGTACATGAATTCATGGCTAAGTTGACTCTGTGTTACTGTACCTTAATTATATCATTTCACCATCTGTAAAATGCAGGAGTAATTTGCTACCTCATAAGGTATTTGGATGGCTTTATTAGACTGTATAAAAACCTCTGAGTGCCTTAGCTAAAAAGGCACCAGTGAAGTATTATTATGATCCCCAATTGTCATAAGTTTGTATAGGACTTTACTGGCAAGTCAGAACTATAAGGCAAGTGGAAAGGCCCAGACTGTTTCAAAGGTACAGGCTAGATAGCATGATAAAAAGATCACAGTTTTGAGTAATCTGGACTGGCATACAAGACTTTGAATTACAAATGTGTGTTTAGATTTCATGTACATTCCTTAGCTAATGTTATTTTATCTACCGCTTTGGTGGATAATTTGATAGGTTTATTCCAGTAGGGCTGCTTTGGGTAGATTGCAAGGTAGATTCCTCTGAGCCAGCTTTCACCAGGTTCTTTTTAGCCTTATGACTATTTATTATTTGGGCTAACGTAGCACTTGATGCCAGTGCTAGACATTGTGCAAACATACAACGAAGACCGTCCTGGCCTCAAAGGGCTCATAGTCTAAGTATAAGATGAGAAGCAACAAGTGAAAACAGACAGAGGTGCACTAGTGAGGCCACATCTGGAGTATTACATCCAATTCTAGGCCCTCCATTATAGAAAGGATGTGGATGCATTGGAGGAAGACCAGTGGAGGGCAACTAAAATGATTAGGGGGCTGGACCACATGACTTAGAAGGAGAGGCTGAGGAATTTGAGCTTCAGTCTATAGAAGAGTACGGGGGGATTGGATAGCAACCTGAAGGGTTGTTTCAGAGGATGGAGAGAGGCTGTTCTCAATAGTGACAGATGACAAAACGAGGAGTAATGGTCTCAAGTTACAGTCGGGAGGTCTAGGTTGGATATTAGGAAAAACTATTTTACTAGGATGGTGGTGAAGCACTGGAATGGGTTACCTCAAGAGATGATGGAATCTTCATCCCTAGACATTTTTAAGTCCTGGCTTGACACAGCCCTGGTTGGGATGATTTAGTTGGGGATGGTTCTGCTTTGGGCAGGGGGTTGGACTCAATGGCCTCCTGAGGTCTCTTCTAACCCTGTGACTCTAAAGATAACAATGTGAAGATTTTGATCAGTATGATAAACAGTCACAACACACCTATTGCCTAACCATTGGCTTAGTACTTGAAGGCATCACAGCAGAAGAGCTTCAAAAAGGATTTTGAAGGACACTGGCTTTGAGAAAGTTCACAGGGAGCTCCCTCCTATACATAAGGGCTACATCTACACTGGGGTGATTTTGCGCCAAAGCTATACAAATGAGGCTTAGCGTTAGAATATCGCCGAGCCTCATTTGCATAGCTAATGATCTGCCATTTTCGTGGAACAGGCTCTTGCGCAAGACGGGGCTGTCTACACTGCCCCTTCTTGCGCAAGAAAAACCCTTTTGCGCAAAGCCGTTATGCCTGAAAATAATCGTCATAACGGCTTTGTGCAAAAGGGTTTTTCTTGCGCAAGACGGGGCAGTGTAGACAGCCCCGTCTTGCGCAAGAGCCTGTTCCACGAAAATGGCGGATCATTAGCTATGCAAATGAGGCTCAGCGATATTCTAACGGTAAGCCTCATTTGCATAGCTTTGGCGCAAAAGCGCGCCAGTGTAAATGCAGCCAAGGAGTGGGACATGACAAAGGACAAAATTGCTTAATAGAAAATTTGACAGATGGGCAATGAAGGCTGGCATTGTTAGTGGAGGAGAATTAGAGACTGGCCTCTAACGCCATACAAGAGTTGAATGATGAAGGGCCTTAGGAAGTGAAGATCAGTCAAGGTTGTTTTGTTTAAGAAATGCAGAAAAGGAAGCCTTTAGAACAGGGCTGGCACAACATGGCCTGGGGGCCAGATCCAGCCCGTCAAGCCATAGCATCCGGCCCACAGACCACCTGCCCCCACACTCAGTCCCTGGGTTTCTCTGCTCTGCAGGGGAAGGGAGGCTTCATGCGATCTCCCTGCCCCCAGCCCAATCCTCAGCTCTTACTGACAGAAACAACCAGCCAATACGAACTGATATCAGCCAATCTCTCAGCTCTTATTGGCTGGAAACAGCCAGCCATTCAGAGCTGAGAAACTAACCTGAGAGACTGGGGCAGCCGCAGCTGAGAGCCAGGTGGAGGGAGCAGCCTGTATTTTCAAGCAGGCTGGGGCTACTGCCAGGAGACAACCAGTGCCTGCCTCTGGCACCCCAACCCCTCCTGTCCTGCATCCCAACTCCCTCCCCCAGATCACCATCCAAACCCTCTGCGCCTCCTGCCCCAGGTGACAACTCTCTCCCAGACCCTGTACCCTCTCTCACACCTCTCCCCCAGGCCTGAATCCTTTCCTGTACCCACACCCCCTCCCTGACTCTACACCCCAATCCCCTGACCCAGGTCACAACCTCCTCCTCCACCCAAGACCCTCTGAGACCACATGCCGTCTCCTGCATACCAGTCCCTGATCCCGTATGACCTTCTGCACCTAACCTCCACCCTAGACCCTGCACTCCCCTCCACAGAAAAGTGTGGCCCTTGACCACTTACCAAAATCTTGGAGTGGCACCCCCCCTCCCCCACCAAAAATTATTGCCCACCCCTGCCTTAGAAGAATGCAAATGAGGAAATAATTGAAGTGATGAGCCAGGAAAAGTTTTTGTAGCAGTAATGTTTTGAAAGGCCAGAAGTAACATATGTCAAGGGCAGAAAAGGGAAGATGGTAGCAATGGACACATGAGATGAAAGACCAGGATAAGCAGCTAGACAGTACATCATTTTCTTCATTGCATCTGTATTCACAAACTACCATAAAAGTGGCATATAACCACTTGCCATATTAGAAATTTGCTAAAGGTGACACTTCTGCCATCAGTGAAATATTGACATTCACCTTTTTAATTACTATATATCTCCATCAGAGTGACTTAGACTGGCATCCCAACTGAACTACGTAATTTCTACCATGTACCCTCAGACTGAGACTATCATCTTATTCTATACTGAGCAGGCAACTGCATATGAAACCCCTAGGCTATTAGTGAAATAGCCACTATTTAAATGGTTACTATGATCTATGAATATTTCCACTGGCCATCTTCTTTAAAGAATCCAAATTTTATAAAGTTATTCAATCACCCTTACCTCACTCCCTAATGCTATTTTAAGAGTTAGTGAAGGCCTGGAAAGCACAGTGATGTGTTCTTTAATAAAGATCTCCACAGAAGATGATAGAACCCTGCAAGCCACTCTCAAGTAATTGCACAAATAGGTACAAATCAGCGTACCCATTTGCATGAGTAAGGCTTTATACAAAGTAATGCCTTTAATTGAAAGGGATGTTCCTCTATCAAGGGCTGAATCCAGAAAGGCTCCGAGCACTGACCATCCTGTTGATTCTCCTTACAGTTCTTGTCTGTCCTGTTTTTCCCTTTCCTGTCCATTGTAAGGTAGGAGGCAGGTTGGCTCTGCACTCAAGCCATATGTGATATGGCTCAAAGCAAGTGATGAACAGGGTCCAATCCAGGGCTTCTGGCAGGCAAAACAAAATCTTGGTTCCTTTTCAGAGCTTCTCACCTATACAGTTATTTGGCGTATACAGAACTTGCAAGTCCCTACATAGATAAATTGCTCCCCTGGCTTACACTGGGGGCGAGAACACACTTTCCATGTGCATTACCACCACGGTCATGTCTGGGGTCCCAAGAGGCAAGTGTGTGACTGGTGCCTGGGCAGTGTATAGGATTTAGCAGCAACAAACTCTGCAAGAGACTACCATGAGGGCACTTAAAGATCAGGGGCTGACATGTTAGAATCACATGGTAGGCAGAGTCATGATCCCTCACCCATTTGCAGGGTCAAGAATATAAAGCCAGGAGTAGATTGTCCAGGACACCATCCAGCATGCTAAGCTACATACACAGGCCAGAACAGGATAAAGGGGGAGAGGGAAAGCCTCATCGCCCCTCCCCAGTTTCCCCTCTGGGGACAAGCTGGTGGGCAGGGTGTGTGGTCCTTGGGGAGTACCCAGCAGCCATCCACACCTGAGCCCACCCTCCCCCAAACAGCCCCTTCTTTTAACCCCCTGCCCTGAGCCCCTCTTCACTCTCTCCCCCCCCCCAATCCTGGACTCCTGCCCTCCACCCCCCTTGCTTTGAAGGACCTAGGAACACCAGGTAAGTCTTTTAGTACCATATAAAAGAATAGGTAATATACATGGTTAAGATGGAACAAAGATCTAAAATGCAGATTTATTAAAAAATAATGGACTTGTTAGCAATGTTGCCAGATTAGCCAAGTGCATAACACAATTTATTCCACAAAAGTGTTTAAGTACAGTTCCCCCACCCGACACAAAGTTTATAAAAAAAAGTGCTGTATAATAATGCCTCTCTTATATGAAAACTTATATAATGTTTTAAATTTTGACTTTTATGCAATATTGTAGATGCCTGACCTCTTTAGAAGAGCTATGGACAAAAAGACAGTCTACAACCTATTAAGTAGTTTTTACAAGAAAAAACCTAAACCATTTGGGTTTTGCTTTCCCTTCCTACAGGATGAATATTAATTTAAAATACATCACATCAGCTAACACTAGCACTACAGCATTTTGAGACACACAATTTCTGCTAAGGACACCAAAGAATTTTCTCACAAACATTCTATTTGGTCATGCCATGCGGGCAGGGGACTGGACTCGATGACCTCTCGAGGTCCCTTCCAGTCCTAGTATTCTATGATTCTATGGAGAGTACAGTTTTACTTGCTAAATATTTTCTTGCCCATTTTAGTGCAAACTATCAGAGTTTTTAAGAGCTTTTCCTGAAAAGTTCCACACATTTATGTTCTTCATGGAATTTTAGCAAAGACACTGAAGTTAGCTATAGTTCTATAAGCATAAGATACATGAAGAAACTACTTTGTGTGATCAAAGCATTGTTCAGACCTGTATTTGGCACAGAAAAATATTTCACCATTTCATGGTAATTATAAACTTAATTACTTATGCATAGAGGATAGAAATGCTTGGTTTCTTGTATCATTTCTACAAAAGCCTTATTTCTTGCATCACTGTGTATGCTTTGCTTCTCACAGCAATTTAAAAGTCTGACACAGAGCTGTGTGTGTAAAATGTATAGCTAAATGAGACAATAGACCTAAACCTTGTATCACTGAAGCAGGGTTACAGAGTGAATAAAAAAGTTACCGTGTTTCAACAGGTAAAATATATCATTTTGTAAAGTTCTGACGCACATTCTCTGTCATCTGGGATCCCTAAGTGCAGAAGCTATAAACCAAGAAGCTATAAACCAAGAACTAACATTTGACATCTATCTGATGTTTAATTTGGGCCAGGTCAGTTTCCAGTCCCAGTGTGGGCAGCAGGAGGCTCATGCAAGCTGAAAAGCATCCTTTCCGACCTGTGGCTGCAGCCGCCTCATGCAAAGGCTCTAGTGCCTACTACGCTGAGTCTGTCTAACACCCAGTGCAGCTATGGCTAAATCCTTGCAAGCTGACCTCCTGCATCCTGGGATAAGTGTACTTCGAGGCTGGGGATGCCCACTGTGCACCACTGAGTAGGGTTTCTCAGAGGGTCTCGTTTTGGGACTGGTTCTGTTCAACATCTTCATCAACGATTTAGATATTGCCAGAGAGAGTACGCTTATGAAGTTTGCGGAGGATATGAAGCTGGGAGGGGTTGCAACTGCTTTGGAGGATAGAGTCATAATTCAAAATGATCTGGACAAACTGGAGAAATGGTCTGAGGCACATAGGATGAAATTTAATAAGGACAAATGCAAAGTGCTCCACTTAGGAAGGAACAATCAGTTTCACACTTAACAGAATGGGAAGTGACTGTCTAGAAA
Source organism: Apalone spinifera (assembly GCA_030068395.1). NCBI lineage: Eukaryota > Metazoa > Chordata > Testudines > Trionychidae > Apalone > Apalone spinifera. The sequence continues at coordinate 40,787,052 of JANRFK010004149.1, forward strand.
GAAGTACTGCAAAAAGGGATCTAGGGGTCATAGTACACCACAAGCTAAATATGAGTCAATAGTTTGACACTGTTGCGCAAAAAAAAAAAAAA
>JANRFK010004149.1:40792256-40814102 GCA_030068395.1 Apalone spinifera
TGCATGCTTCCTGCACTGTTCTACACAGCTGAAGCTGGAGCAGTGCTTGGAAGCTGATATACCAGCTCTGACAGAACAGGTAGCTGGCTGAGAAGAAGAGCATGCCACAAGCAACTGTTCCGTGTAAAACACAGAAAGCTGCCTTCACAAATACTCACTCTTGTAACTGACTTTTCATTCCAGGCCCCACTGAAGTCAATGCAGCTCTGTACAGATGTGGGATCTGCATACTGGAGTCAATTCAATTGAGGCCAATTAAAAAGAAACTTTCTAAGTGAGGCTTTTGTTGCTGTTAAGCTTTCAAACTCTGAAATCTTGCAAGGATAAGAATCAGAAAGTAAAGCTTAATTACTATTACAAAAAGCAGCAGAACTCAGATTTTCAGAACAATTTTTTTAAGGTCAAAACTGCTATTTGTAATAAAAAACACCACTTTGTGTGGATCAAATTATTAGAGGCAAGAGCACATGATAGAACAGTATGAAAAGGAGTCTTATGCACAAGTATTAATGCACAGCAACACTAATGCAGGTGTACATATACAAAAATGCTCAGAAGAGATGGCTGGGTTGAAACTCACCGAAAATCAGCATTCTAATTTACATGCCTTAATTTAAAAAAAAATAAAAACCAAACCTAATCCCCAGCAACGTCTGCCAGAGATGTTACAGTTAAACAAGCACTTGATTGTGGAACTAGTTTAGAGATCTGGAATGTTCTAAAGAGTGCCAAACAAAACAATCTATATAGTGAATGCCAGATTGTATCTAACACTAACCAAAATTAAAAAAAAAAAAACAAAAAAACACCCCACTCCAGTGGGCAACCTCTTCATTTAATGGCAGACAGCTAAAAAGTGACACTTTTTAAAGTGCTTTTATACTAATGTTGTAAGTCTAAACAATTAGATGGGTGAAGATCTATATAGAGCATTTGTAACACTGAAATACCCACCCAGAAATATAAGAAGAGAAAACAGAATTCCACTTGTCATTACCTATAGCCCACAAATTAAACCCCTCCAACGCATTACCAACTATTTACCACCTATCCTGGAAAATGACCCCTCACTCACAAGCCTTGGAAAGGCCAATGCTTGCCTACAGACAACCCCTAACCTAAAACAAATTCTTTCCAGTAACCACACAACACACCTCCATCATAATCATCCAAGAACCCACCCCCGCAATCAACCCTGGTGCCAACTCTGTCCACACAAGCAATTTCAACACTGGAGCCAACCACATCAGCCACTACTTCAGGAGCTCATTTAACTGCACATCCACTAACATGATCTATGCCATCAAATGCCAGCAATGCCCCTCTCTCATGTATATTGGCCAAACTGGACAGTCTCTATGGAAAAGAATTAATGGACACAAATCAAATATCCAAAAAGGCAACACACAGAAACCACTTGGAGAACACTAACCTGCCAGGGCACTCATTAATGGATCTCAAAGTCACCCTGTTGTTTCAGGCCAATTCCACAAGCCAAATACACAAGGAAGGGTTGGAACTTGATTCCTATCAGAGAGAATAAATAAAGACATTGGCTGGCTAACACGCTACCTTCCACATCCTAATGACTTAAGCACAATTTTCACCTTTTTAAGTACCCATTGTTTGGTTGGTTATCAGCCTCTTGTAACCTGAACAATCTAATTCACTATTTTTTTCCCTATTCCCCCTCTTTTCCGGACTCCTTCCCTTATTTATTCTTGGATTTAGACTTTTAATACTCCAGTCATCTGAAGAAGTGGATTATGCCCACAAAAGCTCATGATACCATCTACATGTTTTGTTAGTCTTTAAGGTGCTGCTAGACTATGTTGTTTTTTTAGTTTTTCCAGATACAGATTAAACTTGACTACCCCTCTGAAGTGCCTATAAAATAAGCATCACAGAAACTTGGTGAAATGAGGATAATCAATGGAACACAAAAGCGACAAGGAGTCCTGTGGCACCTTATAGACTAACAGATGGATTGGAGCATAAGCTTTCGTGGGCAAAGACCCACTTCGTCAGATGCACGTAGTGGAAATTTCCAGAGACAGGTATAAATATGCAGGCCAGAATAAGGCTAGAGATAACGAGGTTAATTCTGTCAGGGAGGATGAGGCCCACTTCCAGCAGCTGATGTGGAGGTGTGAACACCAAGAGAGGAGAAACTGCTTTTGTACTTGGCTAGCCATTCAGTGTCTTTCTTTAATCCTAAACTGATGGTGTCAAATTTGCAGATAAACTGTAGCTCAGTAGTTTCTCTTTGAAGTCTGGTCTTGAAGTTTTTTTTGCTGCAGGATTGCTATCTTTAAATCTGCTACTATGTATCCAGGGAGATTGAAGTGTTCTCCTACAGGTTTTTGTATATTGCCATTCCTAATATCTGATTTGTGTCCATTTATTCTTTTACGTAGGGACTGTCCAGTTTGGACGATGTATGTAGCAGAGGGGCATTGCTGGCACATGATGGCGTATATTATCTATCAACCTCATGAAGAAACTTGCACAAGTACAGACAGATATCATCTTTCTCTCTAAATGCAAATGGATGGACATCATACCAAATGGACTGAAAGTGAAAAATCCATTGCAATCAACATACTGTACAGACTACTGTGAGAGATTATGCCATATGCTATCAAAGAAACTAAGGAACCACCTGATCAGCATCCTGTACAGCAAACAAGAAAACATCAAAAAAGAGCTCTCCAATCTGGAGACTTTAATAAAAAAACAACCTTCCATACAAACTTCCACACAGCTGGACTTTACTAAAATAAGACAGGAGATCTACATTAAACACTTCACTTCTCTACAGAGGAAAAAGGACTGTACACGACCCTTGACTTGGGAATGGCAGAGGATAAGGGAAGGGATCTCAATTTAAACCAGAAATGACTAAAATACATCTTTGACTGGATCTATGAATAAATCTATGACTGGGTTTGGACAGTACTTGCTTTTTAGGCAAAACAACGAATGATACAATCTGAAGCTGGTATTGCGTCATACATGATATGAATTGTATCATGTTATTCCTAGATGTAGTGCATCATCCATGACCTCAAGATAGATTGGCCTCTCGGACAGTCATTGGAGCCTGGGAGGAAAAGTTTTCAGCATCCACCACTTGTTGAATCAAGGAAGATTTTGTTACCACCCTTACACATCAAGCTGGGTCTGATGAAGAACTTTGATAAGGCCATGGACAAAACACAAACAGCTTTCAGGTACCTCCGTGGAAAATTTCCAAGGTTAAGTGACGCTAAGATAAAGGAAGGTGTCTTTGTTGGTCCTCAGATTTGTGAACTTCTTTGAGATGATGCATTTGACCATGGCACTGCGTGGCAAGGAAAAGACGGCATGGAAAGCCTTCCAGTTTGCGGCAATAAATTTTCTCGGAAACAACAAGGCAGACAACTACAGGGAGTTGGTGGAAAACCTCCTCAAGGCATACAAAAGCCTTGGATGCAACATGTCACTAAAGATACATTTTTTGCACTCTCATCTAGATTTTTTCCACCAAACTGCGGAGCAGTGAGCGACGAGCACAGCGAGCGATTTCACCAGGACATTGCAACAATGGAGAAACACTATCAGGGCAAATGGAGCCCACCAATGCTTGCAGACTATTGCTGGACAGTGACAAGAGATACTCCATGTAATGAATACAAGAGACAAGCCAAGAAGCACCGAGTAGACACTGAATAGGACTAAACTATGTACTTATATATACACAATAGTTTTTTGCCTTTTGTTTCATAATAAATGTTATTTATATAGCCCTTCTGCTGATTTTTAAAGTGTTACATAAACAGGACAGGTGAAATATTATCATGTAAAGCAACCATAAACACATGAAAAGACCTAAGGTTTACAATTTATGATTAAAACTCTACTATCTACACAATATACATAGACGTAAAATGTAAAAACTTAAATATCTTGGAAACAGTAGCCAATCAGTTGTTTTAATTGTCATATTTGAATTCAGGACATCAAAATACATAATAAATAGCACATTTTATCTCTGAAGCAGATGACTTCTAAAAAAATTGTAGACCAGTGTAATCAGTAGTAAGAGCCAGCCCTATCCTCATTCTTGACAGCTGTTATACCCTTGCCTGTGTGTTAAATTAAAAGTTTAGAATATAAAGGTATCTGAGGCAAAAACTGTTTTCCTATTAATTTTCTGCACATTTTATGCATGATAAAACAAAGGAATAATAAAAGCGATACTGCACACCTAAAAAAACTGCAGATGCAAAATCAGGTGTTATGTGTTGTAAAATCACAATGATAAGAAAAGACAAGTAAGCCAGGTGAACGTCAAAAGCTAAGAAAAAGGCAGAGGCCAGCCAGTGTGAAAAGTGTACATAAAACCTGGATCTATCTTGAAGAAAGTAATTCAGAAAGGTAAAATGCACAGACATCAAATTGCTACCAATTTTAGACCAACCTCCTGAAACAAAGCTGACATTTGCAAAATAGTTCTTTGAGTGCTAATGGAACGGATGTAGGTCTGGTATAAAAATGACTGCAGTAAGAATATTGCATTGTACCACAGATTTAAAAAAAAAAATCATATTCATACAGAAGTAGAAGAGTCTCTGGAAATACATCATCATTATAGGAACTAGATCTCTCATAGGAAAAAAGTCACCAACGTGAGACAATAATGTTGTTAATTTAGGCACACAGTCTGTTCTGATTTAGTATGAACAATTCCTAATATCTTCTCTCAGATGCTGGTTGTTACCAGAAGCATCAAAGGAAGGGGAAAACCATAATAAAATATAAAACTAAAAATAAAAATCTATATACAATGAAATTCTGGTTCTACTGAGGTCAGTGGATCTTACTGGACGTATAATAAGGCTAGGGTTTCACCCATGCTGAATAATCATGTAATAACCTGTCCTTACGGGAAGTGTTTCCTTGAGTGAGGGTGGAGGAAGAATGAGCAACAGAGGGAAGGGGAATGAAGTGAACAGAGTGCAGAGCCTCTGAAAAGAGGGATCCCCAGGGGCCTGGTGGAAAGAGCAGGGTATGTAGGAAGTTAGTAGTTGGTTTGCACCATGAGGGTTCATTTATGTACATTTCTAGTCTTTCTGAATGTGAATGTGACTAGCCATATAAATATGCAGGCAAATTTAATACAACATATTTTGGAGCAATGTACTGACAGTTTGATATACTAGTAAAACTACATTTATCTAAAACATGGATGAGTCTCTTGATTTCTACTTCAGTACATCAAAATCTTGGAGGAGATCTAGATGTATTCAGCCTCCTCCAGACATTTGGATAACTTAGCTTGTATTATAGAGGCTGGAAACCTTTCTCTACTATGCAGACATTCTTACACACATACACCTCAAGGCCCAGATTTTGAGCAGTGACAGCTGTAGAGCTAATTTTGTGCCCTTGGAATCTAGGGATAGCAGGGAAGGGTTTGATCCTCCCTTTAAACTAGATTAGCCACGTTAGTGCTGTGTGAACTTAAAACATTAGGGCCGTCTAGGGGCCATTCTAGCACATGGAAACAGCCAGACCAAAGGGATGATATTCTCTTGTCCTCTGCTATGTTCCCCCTATTAGGGATGTCAACATGTAGTTGACTACACAATTTAACAGATAAGCCCAGGCTTATTGCTTATCTTGTCAACTACAAGCACTCCACCCTCCCCCTTGCTGACTCTGTATCAGAGGCTTCAAGGGGCTGGAGGGGAGTGGGAGCTGGTGCCCATGAGGAGCTGGTTTTAAGCAGGCTCCTCACAAACACTAGATCTGCCTGTCTCTACCCCCCTCCCCCACTGCCTCTGATAGAGAGGCAGCAGCACGGAGGGTGGGGGAGGGGTAGGCTGGAGTGGATACATTTGGGAAGCTGGCTTTCAAGACAGCTCCCCATGCATGCCGACTTCGCTGATCTGCCTGCCCCTCCTTACTGCATCCCATCAGAGGAAGCAGCTCATGTGGGAGGACAGTGATCTGCCTGCCTCCCCCCCACTCTGGGACTATCAAATAGTTGTGCAACCGGTAAGATTTCATAGTTACATGACTAGTCAATTACACGATATCTAGCTTCCCTATCCCCTACATCAGGGCTAGAAGCAGAGTGCATTATGGGCTCTCTGCCATCTATGTTTCATTTTCCCTGAGAGCTTTCTCTCCTCTTCCCCCCCCCCCCCCCCCACTTTCTGCTTCTTTTACAGGGGAATGACCTGATCCTGTGTGCTTACTGAAGTTCAGGTCTCCATTAGAACTGCTACATAGGCACAGCTGTGCCACTGTAGCACATCTGGTGAAGATGTGCTTTCCTGTCAGCATCGTTATGTCATCTCTGCTAACCCTCTCCCACTGACATAGTACTGGTGTGAACAGTGCTTAGGTTGCTATAATTTAGATCACTCAAAGGAGGGTCTTTCACAGCCATGGACCATGCAAGTTAATCAGTCAGTAGTAGCATAGACCTGCTCTTGAAACTAGGGTTTGGCAAGTCCAATGCAAGTCACCCGGTTACAAGTTACATTAATATAGAGGCAAGGTGGGTGAGGGAAATCTCTTCAGAGGAGCTCTGTGCAACTCAAAAGCTTGTGTCTCAGCTACAGAAGTGGTCCAATAAGATTCCCTCACCCACCTTGTCTCTAGTGCCCTGGAACCCCCTGAGCTAAATACTACATGCATTAATAGACATTTATCCATTCAAGATGGAGACTACTGAAAAACTAAGCATTTATTGCTTTTTAAAATTGTTTTTCAAAGTATAGCCCTTTTCTTATTCTATTCTTTGAAGTGGAATTGTAAAGGGACATTTACTGAGTAGTGGCAGGAAGATGCTGTGCCAGACAGTGAGGCAGACAGCTACCAGGAGCCCAAGGGCAAGGTGTGGGACAGGGCCCAGCTCAATGCCCCCAGAAGAGGTGGGGTTAGGCAGAAGCAGCAGAACCTGGTGCATTCAGTGCCACCAGGAATGCAGCTGTGCTCTTCTCCCACCTCCCCACCAGTATTCAAAGCTGCACAGAGTGCTCAGCACCATGCTCCAACACTTAAAGGGGCCCATGGTTCCGGCTGCTGCCACAATAGCAATGGCAGGGGCCAGAAGCTCTGGGCCCCCCATGCAGATGCCCCCTTTGCCCTCCCTTTATCAGCGTGCCTGGCGCCAGAGCAACATGACACTTGAGAAACTCAAAATGGATGGTGTTATGGCTGCACAAGTCATTAAATGTGAGGGTCTGGCTATGACTAATGTATCACTAGTATCTCATTGAAAAATCACAGCTATGTTTATACACGGCCCTTCTGTTGATTTGAAAAAAGGCAATATTTTTTCCTGAATAGGAAAATAAATCACAATACTTACATAGGCTGTTTAATCCATCTGTTTCCAACAGCAGTTTGATTATGATTTGGTGACGCACTGAAAAGTCAGTTCTGCACCTGATGCTATGCATACATTAACTACAGCTTGGACTGGGCTATAAATATGGAAAGGCAGAGTGGGCCCTTCAATACACTTCCAAAACTATGAGTCTTCTGTAACTCCAAGCATAATGATAGTGAACTATTCACAGGTAAACACAGACTTGGATCCCTATATTTTAGTCCAGCAAGAGACAGAGTTAGAAAATTAACACACAACCCAAGTTTTCTCATGAGAAGCAAGTTTTATAAATGGGGGGAGGGGAGGAGAGAGAAAAGGCATTGTATTGAGAAAAAGAATTCTACTATTTTTGAATATTGTCTTTTTAAATGCAGTTCTCTCTGAAGTTGTATCATGTAGTTCTCTATCACACCAGTTCACTTTGTTAAATACATATTGGCACAAGCTACATTCGTATCACCAAAGTATTAGAAGACAGACAAATCACTCGGGTGTCTGTCAAAGGCAAATATTATCTGTCCAGGATGGGTCTTCTCAGTGAGTCTCAGATTTCATTCTGTACAACCATTTGTCATTATTGTCTGTTCTTGATTCAGTAGCAGGGTGAGTCACTGCTCACTGGTGAATCAGGTCAGATCTGGTTACGTCAATCTTACGAAAGGCTATTATAACTAACTCTGAACCACAACAATGATGCAGACAGAAGGGGGAAAGGGAGGAGGGAAAGGAGAGAGAAAATTCTAAAAATATTATTAGAGACACCAGAATTTTGTAAAGGGTCTTGTCATCACCTTGTAATTGGTACATGGCAATAAAGTAAGTTTGGACAGCATGAGAGCCTGGAGAGAACAATGTGATCTAATCAATGTCAGTGAGTAACTACAGCTAAAGCAGTAATTGAAGCAATAAGTAAGAAAACCCAGTGTTACAGTGAATGAAATCACTCAAATGACCTTCTATCAGCTCCTGAGCTGGCTACTTGTGCACAGCGTATAAAATATTACTGCACTGGAAAATAATCAGTTACCTAATTTTAATGTAAACTCATCCTCCAAAAAGTGAATAAGCAAAACAAGAGATTGTAGGTGTCCCAGACACTGCCAACTCAACATTGGTACTAGGTGCCACCCTCCAATGCCCTGCCACTGATAATGGAAGTTAAGTCTCCCTTCTGTGTTACAGTGGGGTGAGGCCAATTGCAGGGCTGCATGATGTCACTAGGAGTTTACTGGGACAGAATTAGCATATTTCTAATTGCTCCCTGCAGTTGGAGAAGGAGCCAATTAAAGATTTAATGACCAGTTTAGGTGCTTCTAACCTTAATCAGAAAAGGGCAGTTTTCCCCCTCTCTCTCTACTGCCTTTAGTGACTGCTTACTGGCCATTTCTCAGGTAGAAAGGGATTAGACAAATTGGCTGTGGACAGCCCATCCTGGAATAGTCCCAAAACCCACTGCCCCCATAGTAAATAACTGAGCCTCAAGGAGGAAACCTTCATTGTGAGAATCCTTCACTTCTGGCACAGTTATAGCATACACTGTTACAGTCAGACAGAAGAGATAAAACCAGGCCCTTACCACAGGCTTCCCCCCACACGCTGGCCTCTGGGGCCTGTCACTCATGCTCTTGCCCCTGACTCCTTCCCACTCAGCTTGGGAACCCGCTAAGTCTCAAGGAAAAGCTTCGTTTGAAAGTGAAAATTCTGTTTCCAGCCTTCTTCCTTGCAGACATGACATTGAACACAGAAGTTCAATGCCAGGGTTGCAAGTTTGCAATTTTTTCTGATGTTTATGATGGGTGATTTGTGACTTCTCCTACAGCCACCCAGGTTTGGTGCTTAATGCCTGTAAAACTACTCTTTCTATTTTGGAAAGAACTCTAAGCAATAGGGATGTAAAAGGTTAACCGGTTACCCAGTAATCATTACATTTACTGGAATGCTTACCAGGTAAATGGTTGGATGTCCAACTGCCGCTAGACTGGAGCAGCCTGGGCCCAAGAGGTGAACCCACAGTGGCTCTGAGACTGAGTTGGCCAGCAAAATCCTAACCCTGGAGCAGCCAGGCACGCAAGTGAGTGAGTGCCTGACCCTAGCTGCTATCCACCAACAGTTAACCAGTAATAATGTAACTATTTAACCAGTTAACAATTTTCATGGTTATTTACATGTCAACTTAGCAGCTCGTGGCTCTGGGTAATAGGGCTAAGTTACAATGGATAACTCTAGAACTGTGGTAGTCTGATTCAGGAGACTGAGCATTTAAAATATTTAAGCAAATTTTGACAATGGAGATTTACACTGTCCGAGTCACTTTGGTTCTTTTGAAAGTTTTACCACACCATTCCAAGCCCAGCTCTGGCAACAACTCCCTCCATGGCACCAGTCACTAAATAACTACTCCAACTCTCCAGTCATCTGAAGAAGTGGGCTGTGCCCACCAAAACTCATATCACATCACCTACATGTTTTGTTAGTCTTTGTTTGTTAGACTAGTTGTTTAAGTTTTCACTCTACCTTAGTTTCTCCAACTCTAAAAGGGAAACCGTTCCAATTATTTCATACACAGGATCCTTATCACCGCAATTAGTATGCTCACCAGTAAGGCTGTCAACTCTGACCAAAGCTACTCCAGGAGATTCTCACCCCCCCCCGTATGCTAGTGTCATTTTCTTTAAAATGCCAATTAAAAGCTCAAAGATTGTTTTTAATAGTCAACAGAAGATTGATACCAATTCTGGGAGACTCCAGGTCACACCTGGAGGGTTGGCAACCCCAATGATGAAGGGTACCTTGTTTGCCAACAGCCAGGCTTTTCATATAAAATAACTCCATTAAGACTGAGCAGTGCTCAAGAATTCTCCCTATCCCAGCTCTTCTTCTTGTTACATGCAGACACTTATCACAGGTACTTAAAACAGTCATTTGTAGGCACATCCCAAAATAATGAGTCTTCTCTTGCTGTAAGGCAAAAGCAGAAAGGTTCCTTTTTGATTCAGGAACCATTTGAATCCATATAGACTCTTTCCTCACTGATAGTTTACCCAGGAATACTAGCTGCTGCTGCTACTGACCTTTAAACTTAGGGCTCAACAGCCTCTTTCAGAGCCAGTCAGTCTCTCCTACAATAGTAACAACAACAAAATCTTTGCCTCCTCCTTTTATTTCTTATTCCTAGGTGTCCACAGCTGGAGAACATTCTCTAGCAGCTGCAGCCTCTGCAGGATGATGCTAGTCTAATGAAATCTATTCACCCTTTCCTGTGGTAGCAATCACAGGACAGGTATACCTTATCTCAATCCAAACACCATGCTATGCTATACTTATCTGAAAACAAACAGCAAGGAAAAGAGACAAATAGAAAGAAGAAGGTGGGAATATACCTTAGAAATGTCTGATTTATCTGGCTGAGCTTGTTGTGGATCCTGATTTTGTGGAACAGCTTTTAAAGTGGAAGCTGTAACAGAAGAGGAAGAAAAAAACATAGTTTTTCTCCCTGCCTTTTCCCTCATTTTCAAGTACTTTTAAATAGTGATTTCTTGGAAGTTCTCTCTTCAGGTGGTCTGGATCTGAAGAAAGACAACTGAGGCAGATTAGCAGAGCCTGTATAATCCATGCTTCAGGACCCATGGAATTTGTTGCAGAATGCACCCTTTCTCCAGAAACGAAACTTTAAAAAAAATGATTCTCCCTCAGTTGCAAAGACAATATGAACTGAATATAAAGCAATCAGCATTATTTTTCCTGAGTCTTCAGGGGGCCTAAATGAAAGATCTGAGAAATGTGAATTTTCCCACTCATCACAATGTTGTGTTAGCGCTAAAACCTAAAAATAACTCCTTCAGTGTTAACATTGTTACTTCTCTGATGACGATTTCACAGAAACATATAGCTAATAGGTTAATCCCAAACTCCCTTCCATGCCTTCTTAAATGCCAAAATCCCCAGCTGCTCTCATCCCTCAGACCAAAACCTCCAGCTTCCTTTGACATCTGTTGTGATACAGTTATGCATAGTCAACATAAACATCTGTATCATATTTGAAAACTGAAAATGTGGGGTGGCAAACTCAGAAACACCTAAGAATTCTATTCAGAAAAGCAAGCATGCCAGGCAGAAAGTCCTCTGGACTAGCTAATGGGAGATACAGATGACAGAGATGGGGCCTGAACTCCACCCTTTCCACAGAACTAGATGCTTAACCCTGCTGAAGGGAGGTTCCTACTGCTGTTTGCCACCCATAGTTGGGAACCCTGCTCCTGAAGTCAGGCAGCTGAGGTACCTACACTGTTTCTTTGAAAAAGCACAAGAGGAGATGGCAATTCCCTTATTCTTAGGCCAGTAGTTAGACCACTCACCCAAGATAGGGGAGATCCATGTCCCAGTCCCCTTTTTGCCTGGTAGGGAGAAAGGATTTGACCCAGGAGGCCTCCCACCTTTCAGGACAGTACCCTAACCACTTCACCGGGGGATATTTGGATGTAGATTACCATCAGACTCTCCTGTTAAAGCTATCCATTTTGGATACATAATTAGTCATTGTAATTGGGAGACTGGACCCAAGGTCCCCAGTCTCCCATGTAGGTGCTCCAATCACCAGAATCTCGTCATTATCTCAGGTTCTCTCTCTGTCACAGTGACTATTTAAGTATCATGATCAGGCCCCACAGCTGGGTGGAGGAGCACCTGACTTTTGTTGGTTTGTGGATTGTACCCGGAATCCAGCTTCCTAGAATGAAGCAGCACCACCATGCCTACAAGCAGACACACAGGTGCCTAGGGAACTTTTACAGCAAAAATTCAAGTGCTGAGTGAGTTTACATGCCCACAGGTGGCAACAGAACAGGGGTTTTGTGAATCAGGAGTGCCTAAAACTTGGACTTAAGTATCTTAATCTGAGATTTAGACTCCAGTGCTCCTTTGTGGATGTGGGCCACATTACAGGTGCCTGTAGTTATACCAACTTGCTGAAGGGAAGTCTGGTCTATTATGAAGCCCTTACAATTTAAGACCCTAGTCCTGCAACCCTTGTTGGTGTGATTCCATTAGAACTGCTCCTGCCTGTATGTGTTTGGAAGTGCAGGATCTAACTTTAGAACTCTTCATTCTTGCATCCAGTCTAGTTCTCTGCTGATACAGCACTTAAAAGTCATTATAGGGGCTTGTATGGGACTTGAACATTGGGCTGGCCATCAGCACAGGAGTGAATTTGCTGGGCTTTATGTAAACACTGCAAGTGGCAGTTGCTAATTGCTACATTGCAGTCTTCTTTTTCACATACTGCAGTTTAAAATGCCACTTTACCAGTATAGCTGTATGAATAGTGATTTTTTTATAATGTTCTCTGTGCTTACAAGAATGTGTAAACCAAGCCTAACTTCAGGAAACCTATTTCCAAGAACCAGCCACATATAGTGAAACCAATGTTCCAGAGACAGTCCTTAAGAACTACCCTGAGGTTTTATATTTGAAATATATTCCAGCAAAATGACAGTCCACTATTAAATGACATTATTCAACCCACTCCTCAGGCAACACTGAGAAAATAAAAATCACCATTACATTATTCACAGGCCATAAAATATTATTCTCCAACAAAATGTCTCAGCAGCTGAAGCCCTTGCCTGATTCTGCACATGCTACAAAATATGAACTTTTCATGCATGTGCATGAAAATGCAAACTTATAGATGGCTACAGAATGCCGTGTCACCCCTTATACCATCCTCCCCTGAAGTTAAATAAGGCTCTTGTAAGTGTCAAGCCTTGCAGTACAGTAGGATCATAGGACTCAATTGTGTGCACTTCAACACCAATCTAACTAAATGCTTAAGCATGTGCCTATCTCCAAGCTGTGAGCTACTGAAATCAGTGAGACTACTCACGTGCTTAAGAGCTTTGCTGGATCAGAACCAGGCCCAGACTGCTCAGCACCTTGAAAGATCAAGCCTCAGATGAATTTATGACAGGTTGTATGTTCCTAACTTTGACCAAAGAATCTTCTAGCTGAGAAATCCACCCTTGCCTCTCTAAAATGTTATGATATCCCAGGATATATATTATTTCTATTACAGTAGTGCCTAGGATGCAAATCACAAACTCAGACGTTGCTATGTTAGACAATGAACACAGAACAAAAAGATAGTCCCTGCCCCCAAAGAACCAACAAAACTACCTAAAATGGAGGAACTATTTATCTGCTCTGTGGCACAGTAGAAACTGTGAGCAGCTGCACACAAAGCACAGCACATGCTACTGCTCCACTCTGAAGAGCACTCTAGGAATGCATGCAAGACAACTAGGGATATTAAATATTGGTTAATTGAACAGTCAATTAACCTCATGAATTCTTATCAGTTACTCAATTATTCTATAATCTCTAGGGGTGAGGTTGGCAACCAGTGCGCTCCAGCCCCACTACCAAGGAGCCCCATGACACTCTGCACTGAACCAGAGGCAGCAGTGCAGGGTGCCAGATGGGAACTGGTCTGTGAGGTGAGCCAGTTTAAAAAACAGCTGCCTGTCGCCCCATGCTGCTGTCCTGGCTGGGGGCTGAGCTCCTGGACCTAGTGTGAACTGTAACTGAGCCAGGCTGTCTGCCTGGCTCCTGATACACTTTAAATACAGAGCCGCAGCGGGGGTAGGTCCCGGACCTAGCATGAGACAGGATTGAGTTGGGCTGCTGACCAGCCTGCTAAAAAATTTACTGGTGGAGTGGAGGGGGAGAAATGCACGTAGTCTATAGAATTAATCTATAAACTTTTGCTTATCGGTTAACTGACTTCATTATTACTTCCCCAAAGAGAACACCAAGCTCCAATGCATGGACAAAATACTCCATAACAAAAAATTCAGGTAAACTTAAATTTTGTTTGAATACATGATTCTGAATCAGGCGCCAGAATCCTCAGGAAGAAGAGAATTTATTACAAAACTTCTCTATGGTTTTTAAATGAGCTCTGAATAAAAGGATCCTTGTCTTGCTTTTCTTTCTTTTTATATTTTATTTATTCACCAAAGAACACTCTAAAATACAGAAAACATTGTGTTTAAAATAATTTCTATAATTTGTTACTGAGCCAGAGCTAGTTTGCATAAATGGTGAGAAATATTTTTAATTGATTTGAGCCTTACACATTGCATTTGTGGATTACATGCTTTTCTCAAGAAGCATATAGTTGGTCACTTAGGGTGTGTCTAGACTACAGGGTTTTGTCGACAAAAGCGGCCTTTTGTCAACAAAACTATACCTGTGTCTACACTACCGCCAAGTTCTGTCGACATAACATCGACAGAACTCAGCAGTTTTGTCGATGGCGGTAAACCTCATTCTATGAGGAATATCTGCTTTTGTCGACAGAGTTCTGTCGACAGAAGGCATTATTGCATCTATGCTGTCCTTTGCGTCTACACTCTCATGTCAACAAAGCGGCTTGCTTTGTCGACAGAACCGGATGTAGTCTAGATGCTCTTTGTCGACGGAAGCTTTGTTGACAGTATCTGTCAACAAAGCCTCTGTCGACAAAAGCCTGTAGTCTAGACGTACCCAAAGGGTATGTCTATACTACAGAGTTTTGTCGGAAAAACAGCTGTTTTTCCAACAAAACCTGAGGAACGTCCACACTGCTATTGCGTTCTTCTGCAAGAAGATCAAAAGAACAGAGGGGTTTTTCTGGCATTGGTAATCCTCATTCTACGAGGAAGAAGCCTTTTTGCGAAAGAGCTCTTTCACAAAAAGACTTGTGTGGATGGGGAAGAGGGAGTTCTTTCGGAAGAAGAGGAAAGAGGAAAAAGCACAGGTGCCTTGGTGGCCATTCCGTCCATAGCAATCACTGCTTACATGCGAAAGAGCATCCATTCAGTCTGGACGCTATCTTTCGAAAAAGCAGATTGCTTTTTTGATGTACTTTTGCAGTGTGGACGCTCTCTTTCAGAAGTTTTTTTGGAAGATCTCTTCTGAAAAAAGCTTCTTCCAAAAGAAGACTGTAGTCTAGATGTAGCCTAAGAATAGTCTCTCTCACCAGAACAAAATACTGTATGTCATGATTCAATGCAAATTGTTGATATTAATGGTCGGATACACCTCTTTGTTACACTTACTAAGGTATCTTTTCTGCCTTAAGCTGATTTACTCCAAATTTACAGCTGTGTGGGTCAGAGGAGAGTCAGACCCTAAATCTTTAGCCTATGTGCATTATGTCTGCATACAAAGCAGTACAATACTAAAATGAATAAAAAGACAGTTTGTATTTTAAACAGTGACAACTAATCATTAAACAAATAAATGCAACACTAATATTAGTGTACTGAATTATTTTCATTTTGTAGCTCTGCAACATACTTCTAAAAAGAATATAGTGAAAAGTTATGTTTTTTTGCAGTCACACAAAGTAAAATTGCTGTAATTTGTTAGTCAGCTACATTTAGAGTGGCTGATTCTTCACTGCTTTGTGCCATATAGTCTTTTACGCCTGGGCTGAACACAAAGTGGATGTAAAATGCAGTATGTCCAAATCAGCAAAACTTCTCTTGCCTGGGTTTATTTTTTTTTCACATTCACTATGCAAATGACAACATAAGGTGCAAAACACCCTAGATTTGATCTTTAACTACACTAGAACAACTTTCAGTTCTTCTGAGTATAGAGCCAAAGATGGTTTCATATTGTCTTTCTGAGGCCCAATCCTTGAGCCAGCCAAATCTTGATTAGACCCTGATACAGGTTATAGCAGCCTCAGAGCTGCTTTAAACAACACCCAACTGAAATGTTCCCCAAGAGACTTACAATTAAGTATTACTCAAATGCTTTGCTGAATCTGAAATAGGCCCATGCAAAGGATACAGGAAGGGGCCATTTCCCCAAAGAGTTATAAACACCGTAATATATCAGATTGTATTCTTGTAAATCTCTTTTTTAGGGAGAAGACCTGGCAGAGTAATCTAGCTCATAATTTTTTACCTTGCAGTGTTTACAATTCTGGGATTCACGCATATGCAAACACAGTTTGTGCTTAGATTGTTCTAATGAGAGAACTGGTACAGCTTTCCTGACTAATATTTTTGTATTGTAGTAATGAAGTGAGACTTGAAATAAATTCCCTGTTCTACTTTGTCATGAAAATAAAAACTTTAATTCCAGTCCCCAATGTTACTTGATCAATTCCACTAACTGAAAGTGAACTCTTTTCTGAATGACCAAAAATCTCTAAACCATATACTTTAGAAATACCGTGGCATCAGCACAGTCATCTGACAACCAAGGGAAATATGATTGAGAAGAAAAATCTGCACGCTGCCAAACACTGATTCTAGCTAGTTTTATCTTAGTGAGCCTCACCCTTTTCCATATCTGAACACCTTCTGTGTTCTATCTGGGATTTAGCCAGTCTCCTCACTCCCAATTTGCAATATGGGAAAGACAAGGTGGTTGTAACTCCTGACATTGTTTGCAATGAGATCCCCTATTGTATCTCATAGGAACCACGTAACATCAGGGGGATCAAAGTATTTCAGAAACTTAGTTGAAAAGTTTTTCAACTAATATTCTTAAGCATACAGTGCATACAATTCTCTAAACTCACAACCAACCCACAAACTAATTAAAAGGATGTCTTTCTGTTCAGATATGTTATGACTGTAGCTTTGTGAATACTTTAGGAGCTTCAGGGGGTAGCCGAGTTAGTCTGTTACAGAAAAAACCAACAAATGGTCTGGTAGCACTTTATAGACTAACAAAACATGTAGATAGTATCATGAGCTTTCGTGGGCACAGCCCACTTGTGCCCACGAAAGCTCATGATACCATCTACATATTTTGTTAGTCTACAAAGTGCTACCAGACCATTTGTTGGTTTTTTTGTGAATACTGAAAGCTTTAGAAAGTTATGAGAGACTCAAAACAATAAAATTAGAATGGATATTAGAATGTAACCATAACTGCGGCTATAACACATGACAAATGTTCCCCCATTTTGACATGTGCCAGTTATTGTTAGCTCAATTTTCCTAAGCTGCATAAGACACTTGCTATAAATTGCAATGCAACAGTAGACAGGTTCAAGCAACTAAATTATAGTTTAAGTGAAATAATTCCATTGGCACCTATCACATATTATTGTATTATCCTTGCAAGGCTGATGAAAATGCTGTGACAGTATACAGAAACAGAATAAATATACTAGCTGGGGATATATAAATGATCCCTAGTGAAAAGGCATTCTTAGAAAATGAAACAGCTGCAAGAATTTCTATCTTCGTTAGGACGGCTTGGTTTAATGATTGTCTTTGGTACTGTCAAAAGGTACGCTAAAAGCATTTCTTTCTGAGTTTATTACTTATCATTGAAATTTGTATGGCATGAAGTGGTACAAGAGTCTCAATAAATTTTAATGTACAGTAAAACAGATAACATTGATTGTAGGTCATCTTGCATTGCCATTATTGACCGCAATATCAACTGAGCATTTCACTCACGTGCTTTCTTGTGTGACTGGTCTCCACATGCCTAGAACTATAACAACAATGAATTGAGTAATGGTACCATGCTACATGAGGCCAAATACAAAATTTTCTTTGCTGCTTTTGATACTTTAAGTCTCAGCCCAAAACAAAAAATAGTTATTCACTCAGCAATAATTTCATGTAAAATATTTCTGTTTTTATTGCATTTTTGAACAAGAAAAAATACAAAATTGCAAAATTTCCCACAAAACAGAGGAGTTCCTAAGCAATCAGATTCAATGAGTGTCACCACCCCTCAGGCAAGAAAGACAGGAACTGGTGACAACCGAATGTAAAAGCCAGAAAGAAGGCGTGACAGCTGGTAAGCACTGGAGGTAAGAGAATCATGCAGCATTCCAGTGGATGGAAGGCAGAGGAGGATGGGCAGGCTGTGACCCCCAGAGCGAAGAGGACTAGGAGGAATTCCACACAGCTCAGAATAGCCAATCGTTAGCTGTTTCTCAGCATGGAAACTACAGAAAATATCTTTATTCTATTCAGGTTTTCATACTGTGCTCATCACCATAGTATCTTAGCATCTTCCTGTGGTGCATGGAGCATAAGGACTGCAAATTTGTCATGTGTTGTTTGTTCTCTCATCCCTTCCCCAATGGGAGAAGCATCTGCACCAAATAGCTTGTTTTGATAGGGGCTTTGTTTTAAGGGGTTTTTAAAACAGGTGTGCCTGTTGCTACATGCTTGTTTGGTAAAGAAGGCAAAGGCAAATAAATGGGCTGTGCCATTAAAGTGGAAGGTGATGAAGCTTGTCATGATCCTTAGTCCCTGGGGGAGTTCATTCCACAGTCTTAGACCACCCTGATAAAGTTCTGTCTCCTGCACAGATTAGCTTTGTAACTGCTGAAGACTGCCCTTTACCTGCAGGGTCCTTGGAACATCCCCCACAACCAGCATTGCCCTATCTCAGGGCTACCATCTAGGAGTAGGCGGGGGGGTTGCTCCAGGCCTAGCAATTTAAAAGGGCCTGGGGCTCCTGGTCATGCAGTCTGGGCAGTGCAGAGGGACTGACAGGGGAAGGCTAGCCCCCAACCTGACCCTTCCATCCAAGGCCCTGCCCCTTCCAGGAGGGCCTGCAGCCAGTCCCCTCACCTTTCCCAGGGGCCTCACTTTTATGTCCTCAGCTCTGCCCCATCCTCATCCCAAAAGGGGCTACCACATCTATCGTGACCAATTACGCAACATTGGAACTACAGAAAGGCAGAACGGGACACCTATATTAACCAACAGTCTATTTCCTGCAACACATTGCAATAATCAAGCGCACGTAAATTTGGCAGAATTCAGTTTTCATGGTTTCGAACTCTGATTAATATCAATCATTAAGGGCTTTTCATTTGCATTGATTTTTTTCTTATATTTTTAACCTTTTTAAAAAACATGTTGACAGTTCCTGGAATCTAAGGTGGGCAAGTGAGAGGTAGGGCAGGCTTACAAGGGGTTCCCAGACAGTGGGGCTGCAGGGGGCTCCTTGCACAGCCAAGAGGCCCAAGATGCAGGGATGCCTGGTGCCAGGGAGGCCATGATCCTGTCTCAGTGGTGCAACAGCCCCTAGTCAGCACTGCAAGATGGAGGCTGGCCTGTTGCTGAACAGTTTCTGCCTATGGAGGGAGTCATTCAGCAGCAAGTGGCCTTCCTCACACCCAGGTGCTCATCCTCTTCCTTGCAGTCCTGGCCAGAGGTCTCTGGTCAGCTGAGCTCAGGCTACCGCAGCCTTCTCCACAGCTTGTGTCTGCAGACTGGGTGCGTCTGGCTCCATGACAGCACAGGCAGCCCTCTGCAGTTCTGCTCTCACAGCCCCCCTCACTCACTCCTATGACAGCAGGAGTGCAGAAAGCTCCCTGCACCGCCACATGGCTGGTGCCACTAGACCCCTGAAGGCACATAGTGCAGGGAAGGCTGCAGTCCTGGTGGGGCAGAGCAGAGACCTCCCAGCTGGTGTGTGAGAGCACATCTATCACAATGGGGCTGCAGAGACCCTTGCTGCCATGGAAGCTGTTCAGTAGAAGGGTGTTCTCTGCTGCAGCCACAGGGCTCCTTCTTCTCCTCTCCTTTCCAGTCCTGCCCAAGGTCATCTGCCCTGCCAGGACCATAGCCTTTTCCCTGCACCCTATTTGTCAGTCTCGCCCCATCACATAACGATGCAGAGTGCTACATGCCTGGCAGTCAAGATGGTGATGCCCAATCTGCAGGCATGCCGGCTGTTATCAACTAATATTTCTTTCAACCATTTCAGTAGGTGAGTTGAAATCAGAGTGTACCCATCTCTATCAATTGATATTGCAGGCTAACAAGCCTAAGCATACCCAGATTTATCAATGCAATCTTTAAGGCCACCTTCACGCCCAGCCCACACAACTACCAAAATACCCACACACCACCTCTGGATGAAGAACATACTTTCTTCTATATAAATAGTATGAAAAATTTGATATTCCAAAAAGAGCCATCCATTTCCTTGAGAGCCTGAATGCAGGTTGAAGAGCACACCACGGGAAATGGGGAGGGATGAGGAAGGGAGCAATCTTAGAAATGGACATGTGAAAAAAGATCTAGCAGGGAAGCATGGACATTCAAGAAGTTCAGAGCAGCAAAAAAACCCACCAGACACATGGCACCAGGACTTAATTTGACCTAGCGGAGCGCTTAATTTGAACTAGGTAAACCTCATTCTACGAGGATTTACGCCTACTTCGAATTAAGTAGTTCAAATTAAGGGCTGTGTAGCCACTTAATTCAAACTAGTTGGAGGCTAGCCCTTCCCAGCTTGCCCTGATGGCCACTCTGGGCCAAACCAGGAAAACTCTTCTGCCCCCTTCCCGTCCCCGGAGCCCTTAAAGGGGAACGGTCTGGCTACACTGCTTGTCCCAGTTGCAAGCCTGCCAGCACCCAGCTAGCAGACCCTGCACCTGGCACGCCATGAGCCAGCCACCCGCTGCCACCCAGCCCTCTCCCTCTTCCCCCGACCAGGCTGGCGGCTCACAGGAGCCTGCCCAGGGCCACAAGAGGCAGGAGCCCGCCTGGTCTAGTGTGGAGATCATGGACCTCATCGAGGTTTGGGGGGAAGCCTCCAACGTCCACAATCTCCGCACTAGCCACAGGAACGTGGCCGTCTACAGCTGCATGGCTGCCATCCTGGCCACCAGAGGCCACATGTGGACCCGGGAGCAGGTCCGCTGCAAGGTCAAGGACTTGCAGCAGTCCTACTCCAGAACCTGCGAGCCAGGGGCCGACCCGGAGGCATGCCCCCACTTTGAGGCCCTGGACCACATCCTGGGGGCTCACGCCGTCCATGCCCCCTGGGTGGTGATCGACCCCGGGGCAGAGGGACCCGTCCCTGACACCGAGGAGGACAAGGAGGACGCTGAGAGCCAGGAGCTTGCAAGGAGCCTGTCAGGACACAGGACCCCTGAGGCACCCCACAGAGCACATCGGCTGTGTTGTCCAAGGCCGAGGAGGGCTTCACATGTGAGTGCCATCGTGCTCCCCTTATATGTACGGAGGGGTGGGGGAAGGGGGAGCCCAGGGACTGTGCTCCTAAGCCTTGCCCACCATGGAGCAGCAGCTGGGTGTCATGCAGGGGCCCTGGCCCGTTCCCCACACGCCGACCTCACCTTGCAGAGGGGGGCTGGATTTCACCCACCGTGTCCCCAGGGAGAACTGATCACTGCTCTTGTTTCACCACAGCTGCAGCACCTGGGACTGCAGGGCACACCACCCCACCTGCAACAGCCACCCACACCCAGGCCAGCAGGCGCACCAGGAACCTGGAGGACTACCAGCCGCGGCACCTGCGGCTACTGGAGCACCAGCTCCGCACCCAGGACCACTGGGTCCGGGAGGACCTGTAGCTGCGGCAGCGGAGTTTAGAAGCACTGGAGGAGCAGGGCCGTACCCTCAGAGGCCATCTCCAGACCTTGGTCGACAGGTTCCTGCCTCCTCCTGCTC
>JANRFK010004149.1:40846693-40856862 GCA_030068395.1 Apalone spinifera
AGCTGGCACAGGCACTGTGGCCAGAGTCAACCCCTTTAAGGGCTCTAGGGAGGGGGGAGGTAGAGGAGTGTTCTTGGTTGAGGCTGGAGTGGCCACCAGGGCACCCTGCGAAGGGCTGGAGGCCCCCTATTTCGATGCAAGTGTCTACACAGCACTTATTTTGAAATAGTTATTTCGAATTTGGAGTTATTCCTCATAGAATAAGGTTTACCAAATTCGAAATAAGCGCTCCGCTATTTCAAATTTATTTTGAAATAGCGCTTTGGCTGTATAGATGCTAGGAAAGTTATTTTGAAATAACGGTAGTTATTTTTAAATAACTTTGCTGTGTAGACATACCCAAACATAACTGATAAGAGTTTGACAAAAATATTTTTAAACTTCTACTTTTGCTATGCTCAGCTTACTTAAGGAATTGTTTTAATGAGTGTGTGTGTGGGGTGGGGGGGCAGTTTTCACAGGATTTTTTTTTTTGCAGTCTCACCTTTTATACAGCCTTTTTTAACAATATTGCATCTTTGAGTAGAGGAATCATCTTTCTGATAAGGTATAAAATAGAAGACCTGACCACTTGTTGTAATTGAAGTTTCCATGGGCGGTGAGTGAACATAGGGCAGGGGGAGGCAAGCCCTCAGTCCTGCCCTTTCTGCCTTAGACCCCACCCTGCCATTGGAGCCAGGCCTCCCCCATCACAGAAGTAAGTCTTCAGCCTGCACATAGGAGCCTCCCTGGCCACAGAGCACTGCAGGGAGGGCAGGCAGGGTGCAGCCTGAGCCTCCTCAGCCCAGAGCATCACATGGAGAGAGGAAGGGAAGGCAAGCCTCAGTGAGGCTGAAGCCCGTGGGCATCCACACTCCACCCCCAGAATGCCTACTGCTTCAACACTGCTCCCAGCAGGAGCTCTACTGAAGCAGTAGGTGTTCCTGGGTGTGCCATCCTGGCTGTATGGGAAGGCATTGCCTTTCCCCACCTATTATACCAGCCACCCATGGACGTTTCCATAGCACTTTGCATAAGAATTGAGTAGTTAAATCAAGGGCAATTTTCCTCTGGATCTGATATTTTTTACTTCTAGGATATTTTTTATTAGAGTGTTGTGGAATGTTGCTGAGCACAACCCAGAACTGTTTGCATTTGAGTGATGGGTGAAGTGATTCCTTCTCCATCCTATGTACAGGCTGCTGGTGGCATTATTTAATATGTGCAAAGTGCTTGGATAGACTCAAATGAAAGATACTATAGCTTTGTAAAATATTATCATCAATACAAATGTATGGGAAGCTGAGGCAGTAGGAATTTTTAAATGCAACACTCGTCTTTAAGGGAAAGAATGCATGCTTACTTAGGCCATGTGTAGACTACAAAGTTTGGTTGAATTAAGTTACATCAGCATAAAGCTCCAACAATAGCATATCACTCATAGCCCTAAAGGCTGTCGTCTTGTGTAGAAACTGTGTGTACTCACCAGGAGTGCTTGCGTTGGCACACAGGGTCATGCACGAAGGCCGCATATCCCTTTGGTGTGCAACTCACCCTCATCCAGTGCACTGTCTTCTGGGAAATTTTGGCATTGCATTTTGAGGCAAAAACAAGTCATGCAAGGTAACTGAAAGCACGGGTCAATTTTCTCCATCCCCATATACCACCCATATCCCATAATTTTCACACCTTTTTTTAAGAAGTCCCACAAACCCACGTGGCACTTTTTGGTGTTCACCATCTCTGACAAAAGTATGAAGCCTGCATAATGTCATGAGCACTTATGTCATGAGCACTGCAAATACAGCAAAAACTATCATCCAGTATTTGCACAGCTGCAGGAAGAATCACAACAGCAGAGGATATGATAGTTTTGCAGAAGACAGATTGCCATGGGTCACAGTGAAAACCAATTCAAGGTTGTCGGAGCATTCATAGAGCAGTTGCAAATAGAGGAGTGCTGCTTCTGAGCCTGAGAAATAAGCAGTGGCTGGTGGGATTCCATGGAAATGCAGGTTTGAGAGGACAAGCGTGGCTACAGAACTTTTGGCTGGGAAAGGCTACATCCTTGTATCTGTGCACCAAGTTCACCCCAACTCTCCAGCACAAGACACCAGAATGAGAGCTGCACTGACAGCTGAGAAGCAAATGGTGTTTGCACTGTGGAAGCTTGGAATGCTGGATTGCTCACCTGTCAGTAAGAAATCATTTTAGAAATCCAGAGTACGAGCCATTATCATGTAAGTTGTGCTGGGGCATTTATAATCTCCTGCTGTGCAGGTCTGTGATAATACACACGATGAAGTGGATGGATTTGAAGCATTGGTTCCAAACTGCAGATGGAAAGCAAGTGCCTGTTTTGCCATCAGCACACCTTGCCAGAGATTGCATCAATAGAAAGGACAACTTCTCAATGTTGGTCACAGATGGTCTATGACACTTGCATCTTTTAAGAATACAGGACTGTTCAGAAAGTTGCAAGCGGGGACTTTCTTTTCTAGCCAACTGATTACAACTGACAATGCTGAAATACAACAGTGATGCTATGGGAACCAGTCTGTCTCTAGCTAGCCTGGCTAATGTAGGCATGCACCAGCCCACCTTGACAGCACCAAGGAAAGATTCAACTAATGTCTCAGCAGATGAAACAATAGCTGAATGTGCTTTTGGTAGATTCAAGAGATTCACTAGACTTGATCTCAGTGAGAAAAATATCCCAAAGTTTAGAGTTGCGTGTTGTGTCCTGCTTATCTGTGAGCCAAATGGGGAAAAGTTGCTACTGTGGTGTACCTAGAACACCTGTCTGCTAACATATGGGTTATTAGAAGAGCTCAACAAGGAGCTATGTGGTAGAGAGAGATCTTGAAAGAGGACTTTAACAATCAGTAATATGGTATGGCAGACTATGTTCTACCTAGCACTGAAGATATGAGTGCTGCTAGGAATTATGAGGTGCCTAGTATTCATTTATGAACATAACATCTGTTAATGCACCCATTAATTTTGCTGTGCTTGCTGTACATTTATAATTATTAAGCTATGTTTGTTGTTGACTCTGAGTTCTGTTCCCCTGAACAATTGCAAGTCGTGGGTGTTTTCATTAGTGTTAGACTTTCTGCAGCATAAATTGTAAAGTAATAAAGAGGAATTATTTTCCAAAAAATAGATTTTCTTTGCATATCATAACCAGTGCAAAAAAAAATGTGCAATTAAAAAGCAACTACAATTAAGATGTTTATAATAAATCAATGGACCAGACTAACACGGCGAAAGAACACACATTTCCACTTCAGTTAACTTTGGCCTCTCACAGGGCAGTGTGTGTGAATCTGTGGTTGTCCCAAATGTCTCCTAGGATGGAGTTGAAGGGTTAAGGATACAGCCCCCCACATCACATGGAAAATTGGTGGGCATATAGAATTACTAAAATGGTGTTCTTTATTGACTGCAAAAGGAGGCGAGCCTGTGATTGTTGAACCTGTATGTCAACAAGACCCTGCAGCCATCCTTGTTTGCATCCATTATGTCCTGATGCTTCTCCCAATCTGACTCCTTAGCTCTTCTCCATCCTTTCTGAAATTAGGGATGTACAATTCCATTTAATCAATTAACCAGTTAAATGTAATGTTAACCGCTTAAACCTGGGTGTGCAGCATAGCTGGGCTGAAGTGCTCCCACCACCACCACAACAGCCGGGCTGGAGTGCCCAGGACCATGGTATGCTGCTCCAGCCAGGCTGGGCTCGCCACAAGTGGGGACTGCTCTGGCTGAGCTGGAGCCTGTATGTCTGTGGTGCACCAGGGCAGGCCTGCTGCAGGCAGGGGCTGCTCCTGCTGGACTGGAGAGCCCCCCACCCATGATGGGCCCCTGGTACAGCCCCTGCCAGTTAACCATAACTGGTAAGCCTCAGCCAGTAAGGTAATGCTTACCAGTTAACCATTTACTCTGCTAACTGAAATATTAATCCTCCAGGCCTTCTGTTCACTGTCCAATGCAACCTTGGCTTGCAGGATCTCAAAGAACATCCTCCTGAGTCCTCTTCTTTTTCTTCCTTATCTGGATAAGATGCTCAGTATGTATAGAGGGGGAACCCTTCCCTGGTACAATGGCAGCAGCTACAGATAAAACACACCCAAGTATCATTGTATGTGTAGTTAGAACAAAAAGTGACAAAGTTTCAGAACTCCCTTAAGATTTAAGACAATACATGGTTATTGACATTTTAGCTTTTGGAAAACCTGTGCATAGCCTTCCCTTTTCCCCCAGCTCCAACTATGATGACAATGGCCAGCAGGGTCACGTATTGGAACGAAGAGGAAATTGCTGGGTTCCATGAAACAGTAACATTTCAACCCCTACTTCCATGCGGATCAGTGCAGGACAATAGCTCTGAGCACAGGCACTATTTTCCACGGGCAGCGGTGATTTTAGCTGATACTCTTGCTCCAAGGGGGCAAAAGGCATAGAGAGCATAGTTACCCCAAAGCCAATGGGCTCATTTGCACTTGTTTACTGAAATGGTGTCCGCCAAAGAAACACTAGGATGGTGTGGGAAAGAGTTTTACTGCAGAGGAAGAAACAAGGCTATTAGCACCAGAATCTTTGGGAGGACTGCAGGGTATCTCCATGAAAAGAGGAGGGGGTGGCTTCCAGTCTCCATGACCCCCGAAGTAGGGTTGTAAATCCCATTTAATCAGTTAACTGCTTAAACGTTAGGTTAACCTAACATTTACCCAGTTAAAAGCCTAAGTGGGATCCAGGGCGGGAGAGCACTTCAGCACTGCTGGAGCAGCCACCAGCCCACAGGGCTCCTACTCCCAGCCTTGTAGGGCTGGCTGCCAGCTGGCAGGCCCAGTGGGGCTGGAGTAGCCCTCTGCCTGCAGTCTGTCTGCTCCCAGGGAACCAGTTAACCATTACTTAATAAGGAGGATCAGCTGGTAAGGGTGATGCTTACCAAGTAACCAATTAACCGGTTACCTGCTTTCCTCTTCTGAAAGAGGAAATGAGAATGAGGGAAAAGGAAATGCAAATGAAGTGCTGATTAGCATGTTGGCGTGCTTCATTTGCATATCCTCTTCTGATCCTTTTTTGGAAGAGGTTTTTTAAAAAAAGTAGTCTAGACACAGTTCTTTTGGAAAAAAAAACCCTTTTTCGAAAGAACCCTGTAAACCTCATTTTTTGAAGAAGAAAGTTTCTTTTGAAAAAGAGTTTTGTTTCTTTTTTTAAAGAACCACATCTAGACTGCTTTTTTTTTCCCAAAAAAAGGATGAAAAGAAGATATGCAAATGAAGCATGTGAACATGCTAATCAGTGCTTCATTTGCATTTCCTCTTTAGGAAGACGAAAGCAGTCTAGACACAGCTTTAGGGTTGACATAAGGCTCATGGTATCTACACTCGCACTGCATCCACCACAGAATGTTGACCATGATTGAATGCTGTTCAGAGAGGTGGAGTTACTTCATTGCTGCTTGCATTGCCAGGAGACATAGTTGAGTGTACAACATAAGGCAATATATGTCAGCCTAATTTTGTCGTGTGCACCAGTCCTACACGAGAACATAAGAACAGCCATACATGGTCAGACCAAAGGGCCATCTAGCCCAGTATCCTGTCGGCCGACAGTGCCAATGCCAGATGCCCCAGAGGGAGTGAACAGAATAGGAAATCATCAAGTGATCCCTCTCATGTTATCCATATCTAGCCCCTGACTAACGGAGGCTAAGGACACTATTCTTACCCATCTTGGCTAATAGCCATTGATGGACCTAACCTCCATGAATTTATCTAGTTCATTTTGAAAACTTTTAAAGTCCTGATCTTCACAACATCCTCTGGCAAGGAGTTCCACAGGTTGAATGTGCGCTACCTGAAGAAATACTTCCTTTTGTTTGCTGTAAACCTGCTATCTATTAATTTCATTTGGTGACCCCTAGTTCTTATGTTATGAGAACAAGTAAACAACTTTTCCTTACTCACTTTCTTCATACCTGTTATGATTTTATAGACTTCTATCATATCCTCCCTTAGTCTCTTCTTTTCTAAGCTGTAAAGTCCTAGTCTTTTGAATCTCTCTTCATATGGCACCCATTCCAAACTCCTAATCATTTTGTTGCCCTTTTCTGAACCTTTTCCAGTGCCAATATATCTTTTTTGAGAGGAGGCAACCACATGTGTATGCAGTATTCAAGATGTGGGTGTACTATGGATTTATATAGAGGCAATAAGATGTTCTCTGTTTTATTCTCTATCCCTTTTTAAATTATTCCTAACATTCATCTGAAGAAGTGGGTTGTGCCCACGAAAGCTTATAATACCAGCTACATTTGTGTTAGTCTCTGAGGTGTTGCAGAACTATTTATTTAAGTTTTTTTTCAGTTACATACTAACACAGCTACCCCTCTGAGACATCCTAAAATTCTGTTTGCTTTTTTGACTGCCGCTGCATATTGAGTGGATGTTTTCAGAGAACTATCCACAATGACTCCAAAATCTCTTTCTTGAGTGGTTATAGCTAAATTAGTCCCCATCAAATGGTATGTACAGTTGGCATTATTTTTCCAGTGTGCATTACTTTGCATTTATCAACATTGACATTCATTTGCCATTTTGTTGCACAATCACTTAGTTTTGAGAGATCCTTTTGAAGCTCTTCACAGTCTGTTTTGGTCTTAACTATCTTGAGCAGTTTAATATCATCTGCTAATTTTGCCACCTCATTGTTTACCTCTTTCTCCAGATCATTTATAAACAGGTTAAATAGTATTGGTTCAAAGATGGACCCTTTGGGGACCCCACTAGTTACCTCTCCCCATTCTGAGAACTGACCATTTAATCCTACCCTTTGTTCCCTGTCTTTTAACAAGTTATCAATCCATGAGAGGGTTAGGGTTAGGGTTGAGAGGATGTTCCCTCTTATCCCATAACAACTAACTTTACTTAAGAGCCTTTGGCGAGGGACCTTGTCAAAGGCTTTCTGGAAATCTAAGTACACTATATCCGCTGGATCCCCCTTGTCCACATACTTATTGATGCTCCCAAAGAACTCTAGCAGATTAGTAAGGCATGATTTCCCTTTAGTGACATTTTCTCATTGCAGCTATGGCCATGTTCACTGACAGCAATTCACGGCCCCAGGGCAGAACAGCCAATGTACCCCCATGCACATACAAGCCATGCCTATGCGGAGATGGTCTGCCAGACATTTAGGAAGTGCTGCACCAGCATTGGCTGGTGCCCAGTGAGCTGCTGGCTGTGCCGCTGCTGCCCAGCGAGCTTTTCCAGCACAGCCCGGGCTTCCACATGCCCGTCTGGTAGGGTGGCCAACTGTCTATCACACAAACCTCAAGAACCTTGCCCTCCTCCATGCCCCTTCCATGAGGCTCAGACCACTGCTCACTCCATTCCCCCTCTCTCCATCATTTGTGTGATGTAGTGCCAGTAGGTTGCTAGTTGCTATGCTTGGGCTGTGGATTACCCCTACTGGCCTCTGTCTGTAAGCATGGCGCCCCCATGACAGTGATAGAACCGGTCCTACCAGTTAAGGGAAGTGATGGAACAAAGGAAGTGAGTGTTGGAGGAAGGGTCAGTTTTTGGCTGGAACCATGAAGGAGACAGACTAAGGAGGGAGGTGGGAGCTGGCAGACTGCTCCTGGGGAGCGGTGGAGGGCTGGCTGCCAGTGGCTTGCTGGCTCATGTTTTGGGGCCACTGGGTCAGGGGCAGTGATTGCTGGCTCTGGGCTGGCAGGCTTGGAGCTAGCACAGGCACTGTGGCCAGAGTCAACCCCCTTTAAGGGCTCCGGGGAGGGGGGAGGGAGAGGAGTGTTCTTGGTTGAGGCTGGAGTGGCCACAGGGCACCCTGGGAAGGCTGCAGACTCCCTATTTCGATGTAAGTGTCTACACAGTACTTATTTTGAAATAGCTATTTCGAATTTGGAGTTATTCCTTGTGGAATGAGGTTTACCAAATTTGAAATAAGTGTTCCGCTATTTCAAATAAATTTTGAAATAGCGGTTTAGCTGTGTAGACACTAGTAAACGGCTGTTATTTCAAAATAACTTTGCTGTATAGACATACCCTTATAGACTACAAATGTAGGCATATTCCACTGGCATACTTTTATAAAGCACACTGACAAAAGTTAATGGGAAATTTGAATTTGACACAAAATTTAAATGCTGTAAAAACAAATCTAAAACAGCAATACAAATCTAAAAACAGAAATAGTCCCACTTTTAAAAAATATCAGTGAAAAAATTGTAAGTAAGGGTACATCTACACTACAACACTATTTCAAAATAACTAGTGCTGTTCCAAAATAACAGCCTGCATCAACACAGCAGGCAGTTATTTCAAAATAATGTTGAAATATTGTCAAGCTGGAGGACTTCTTACTCCGACTCCTGTAACCTTCATTGTACGAGGCGTAAGGGAAGTTAGAGGAAGAGTGTTCTATTTAGAAATAAGTGCTGTGTAGATGCTCCCAATTTCGAAATAAGCTACACAAGTGACTCACCCTTAGGGTGTGTCTACACTGCAGGGCTTAACTAGAAATAAAGCTACACAAATTGAGCTACATCGATTGCATCACTTATTTCAAAAGTGGGAGCATCTACACAGCACTTATTTCAAAAGAGAGCACTCTTCCTCGGACTTCCCCTACTCGTCCTACAATGAGGGTTATAGAATTCCGAATAAGAATTCCTCCAGCTTGACAGTATTTCGACACTATTTTGAAATAACTGCCTGCTGTGTAGACATGGACTAAGTTATTTTGGAATAGCATTTAGTTATTTCTAAATAGTGTTCCAGTGCAAACGAACCCAAAATGAACATTCATCTGCAGGATCTAAATCTAAAACATCACTGAACCAACAACTTAAAAGTCGAAATTGACTTCATTGTTCATACTGAAAGAAATGTAAAAAACAAGCAGAACAAAACTTATGAAAATTAAATTGTATTTTCAAAATGCATATATTTTAATAGTCAGAGGTGTTAATTGCATATATTTTAATAGTCAGAGGTGTTAATAAAAGTAAAGGAATGTACATGTTTATAACATACAACTTTTTAAAAATCAATATTGCCTCTTTAAAGGACACTAATTTGAAACCAAGGTACTACTTTGAGAGGGTGTGTCTACACTGCACCATTATTTCGAGATAACTAGCATTATTTTTAAATAACATTGCGAGCGTCTACACAGACATTCCATTATTTCAAAATAATGGATGGTTTATTCCAAAATCTGTAAACCTCATTCTACAAGGAATAATGCCTATTCCAAAATAGCTATTTCAAAATAAGACGTGTAGACGCTCCACTGCTGCTACTTCAAAATAGCCCCTCACCAGGGCCATTCTAAGTTATTCCTCCTTAGTACCTCCTGGGGCTCTAAATCGAGATAGCACATCATATTAGGGAAGCTTGCCTTGGATTAATTTTGAGGCTTCCCTGTAGTGTGGACGTGCTATTTCGAAATAAGTTATTTTGGAATAAATATTCCGGAACAGCTTATTTCGAAATAACCATGCAGTGTAGACATACCTAGAGAGAGTTAAGAGCAGTATGGAGAATTGTACCTCTCAAGTTTTGTAGGTTTTACAATCACCTTTTCTAATAGTTTAAAATGTTTCTCTCACATGTTACTCGGTGCAAGACCCATACAAACAACAGGGGAAATTAATTGGCCATTGCCCCAGTCCTGCTACCATTGAAGTAAACAACACACATCCCTTCATTTGAAGGATTCGGGATCAGATCGTCTATGAAACTAAGTATACACAGAATTCCCATTTCAGAAGTGTACACTGAAAGCAGATATACATAGGAAATTATTTTCCTGTAATATCTTTCACTTATATGAATCTTATGTTTTCAAATGAAAAAAATTCAGTCAAAAGGGTGATTTTTATGTTGGAGTCCTTTTAATTTCTAAGTTACAATGTACTGTACTGTCACATCATTAGGGCATGAAAGGTAATCAAATTTAAACTGTATCACCATTAGGACTGTCTCCAGTCTCCAATAACAACCTTTTAGAGTGTGATGACACATGAACTAGTAATTCCTGGAGCCCCTCTATACTATGAATAGAAAATGCCAGGCCACTTTAATTTTAGTCCTAAAAACCATACAAAACACAAAGGCTACGTCTACACAGGCACCCTTTTCCGGAAAAGGGATGCA
>JANRFK010004149.1:40856962-40873780 GCA_030068395.1 Apalone spinifera
CGCTGATGCCCCGGCCCCCTCCTGCGAGCCCTCTTCTCCGCACAGCCCCGGAGGAGCGAGGCTGCATCTCCCCCGCCCGGCTCCTCGCCGCTACCGGGCGCTCGCCAGTCTCCGCGCTGGGAGCCGGGGCCGGAGGTGCCTGTCTAGCCCCGCGGCACCGCGCTCCCCCACCTCCCGCAGCCCAGTTAATCTAAACTGCCCTCAAGCCGATGTCTCCCAATTCCCTGCCCTTCCAGCCTTCCGCCCCCCACCGGCCCAGCTTCTGCAGCCTGGGTCAGGCTACCTCTTCGGCTGCAGACTTGTGTCCGGTGCCCCGCACTACGGAGCCCCGGGCTTTGCGGCGTCTCTGGCTCAGCTCTCGGGTGCTCTTGGATTTTAGTTTCCCTAGCAAGCCCCCTCCCGCCCACCAGCGTCCCCTGGAGTCTCCTCCTAGCTCTTTCTCTGCAGCTGTGACAGCCGCCCCTAGGCTCTGCTCCCCTGCCTGCACTACCGTGAGGACTTTAATGAGCTCAGTGCTTCTCCCGAACTCCCGCTTCCTACTGCAGCCCAGCCACTGCATCCTGGTGATGATGCAAAACAAGAAGGCGTTGTCTCCTTAGCAGATCTCCCTCCCCACTTTTTGTATTCTCTCATTTCCCACCTCAGCTATTGCTACACCTGCTGCTACTAATGTCCTTGGCAAGAATCCTGGGCTGGGACTGTCCTCAGAGCTTCTACAGTAAAGATACCAGGGAGTAACATCTCTCTGTCCCTCTTTAGCATCATCTTATTAACACTGTATGGTTTAGGCAGGCAAAAAGCTTGTCAATCAAGACAGAGCGATTTGTTTCCTAGGAAGTATATGAACCTTTTCACCCCTTTGTAGCTTACATTAAAGATGTGTTCTAAAATGGACCAGGGAAAGTCCCAGTTCTGTGAAAGAATAGGCCTTTATAGTACTGGTCAGAATATTCATAATAAACTTGTTTCTGGTTTGAATGATTCAAAATGGACCCATCTCATTAAAATATTAATCAAAATAATTTTGTAAGCAAAAATTCTATAATTATTTCATTAACATTTTAGTACAAATTTCAATCATAAAAGGCACATATATGAATAATGTAGAAAAACTCAACAGGTTTTTGTTTTTTTAAGTTCTTTTTTTAAAGAAATGCTGTTTTAAAAAATAAAACTGAATTTCAAATATTTTTAATGAACTTTGGTCTCTTGACCTACTTGCCTGCTCCTCCTCCATCCATGCATAATAACTACATTAAGGCCCTAATCCTGTGAAGGACTTACAGAAATATTTAACCTTACATACTGTGAATAATTTCATTAACCTCAAGTAAGGTAAATGACCTGTGTAAATTCTAGTAGGGCTGAGATTTAAATCATTGTCATTTATTTTCAATGACAAGTTTTAAATCCCATATGATATATAAGTGTCACCCAAGTGGTTTGCTTAATGGCTAATAAAGCTTTCATCTGCCACTTGTCACAAACTGACAGACTTCTCAAGACCTTTTCATTCATAGGTAAGGTCAGAAGGGTCAAATGTGATAATCTAGTCTGACCTCCCAATATAACAGGAGCCATAAAGCTTCTCCAAAATAATTCCTGTTTGAACTAGGGCAAAAAAATTTTTTGTAAAATTATATCTACTCTTGATTTTAAAATTGCTGGTGATGGAGAATGCACCATAACCCTTGGTAAATTGTTCCAGTGGTTTTTCCCTCACTGGTAAAAATTTACACCTCATTTCCAGTCTGAATTGGTGTAGCTCCAACTTCTAGTCATGGGGGCAGGAGGGGAAGGGTTAAGAAAGGCTCGGGGAGGCTTAGCCTCCCCAGAAAAGGCTGGCCATGTAGGAGGACAAATGCTGCCAATGTAGCACAGGTCACTTTCCTTTGAAGGTGCAACAGCCCACCAACTGGAGAGTACCAGAAGCAAAACTTCCTAGAAGTGGGGAGGGCACCAATGCCCAAGCCATGGCCCCACCTGCCCTCTGCCCCAAGACCCCACTCCCACTTTGTCTCTTCACTTGAGGCCCCACTCTTGCTCTGCCTCTTCCTTTAATGCCTCAACCCACCTCTGAGGAGCAGACAGATAAGGGGACAAACAGAGGAGCAGGCAGAGGGAGGTGGTGGTCAATGGATGAGAGGTTTTGGGGGAAAAGGCAGAGGTGGGATGGAGCCTCCAGGGGCACGGGCAGACAGTGATTGCAGTTCCCCACTTCTAGGGAGCTTCTGGTACTTATTTGTAATCCTTCCCAAATGGAAGACTCATTGGATCTTGTTATTTCTTTGTCTGCTAGATTGAAGAGATGATTATCAAATTTCTGTCCTTATGTAAGTACATAAGAACATACATAAGAACATAAGACTTACATAAGTACTTACAGATTGTGATCAAATCACCTCTTAACCTACTGTTTTTTAAGGTAAATGGATTGTGTTCTTGGAGTTGCTCATGGTAAGACACACTTTCCAATCCTTTAAGCCTCTGGTGTACAACCAATTCTGAAGCAAACTAGCCACACTCAACTGGCCAAATAGCCACATTGTTCAAGCCAACTAGCCACACTCAACCAGCCAAATAGCCACATGTGGCTAGCGTGTTGGGCACCACAGCTAAGGATTCCAGTGACTCATCTCATAACTCTCTCCAATATATCAATATTCTTTTGAATATTGGACACAGTATTCCAGCACTTGTGCAGTAGTACCAAATACAGAGGTGACATCATCTCTCCATTCCTACTCGAGAGTCCTCTGTTTAGTTCTCCTTAGAATGATAGCTAAAGTTTGATCATACTATTTCCTCAAATCTGATGTTTTTCAAGCGTTATAATAATTTTAGAAACAAGGAAATATTATTAATGCAAGAATTATGGTACAGAACAATGGAGACAACTGGTTTGACTGTGTTGAAAAAAAATCCATTTATTTCATTTCTTAAACTGAATGTAATATTAATAAAGTGTGTACAAGGATAGTCTTGGAGACTGAATTCTGCTGTTTATTCACAATTAAGTAAAGCATGTGTAAGCAGTAGCAGTGGGAGCATCCAACCAAGGTGTTTTAACCTAAAGGGTTGGTCTGTATCTGATTCATTCAGGCATCCATTGTTGCTGACTGCTGAATCTGCCAAGCATGTGATGGCAGTGAAGACTCTTTTTCATTAAGAATGGAACTGGGACCAGCAACTGATTTCACAAAGGCTGCTAAACTGATATTAGACCATTTCTGGTTACTAATGGATGCTGCTGGATTTGGCAATCAAACCCATTAAAAAGTAATGATTTTTTAATAGATCTACGTAAACAAACAAACTTCACAAACCGGCCTTAGCTCATATGCTGTATATAACACATATCTGTTTTTTGCACTTTGCCATGATATTCTGATGAGTCACTCTGAGGAAAGGCATAAGGACAAAATAGACTGAGGAACTAATGAAGTGGACCACACTTCACCATCTGAGCACACTGCTTTTGTTGTTTCCTATTCTCACTTTTGTGACTGTTTGAAGATTTTAAGCTCTTTTGGGCAGACACTTTGCCATCATACCTGTCTAGTCTAGCAGTACCTAGTATAAAACTAGTAACAATATACAATTAATATATTACACTGAATAATAATGTTCATAAGACATTTAAAATTACAATATTTTATTTG
The DNA here is from genome assembly GCA_030068395.1 of Apalone spinifera. Taxonomy (NCBI): domain Eukaryota; kingdom Metazoa; phylum Chordata; order Testudines; family Trionychidae; genus Apalone; species Apalone spinifera. The sequence goes on from JANRFK010004149.1 coordinate 40,860,625, forward strand.
ATCCTTGGAACTATAAAAGCCACAAGGAGTCTTGTGGCACCTTATAGACTAACAGATGTATTGGAGCATAAGTTTTTGTGGGCAAAGACTCACTTTGTCAGATGCATCTGACAAAGTGGGTCTTTGCCCACAAAAACTTATGCTCCAATACATCTGTTAGTCTATAAGGTGCCACAGGACTCCTTGTCGCTTTTGCAGATTCAGACTAACACGGCTACCCCTCTGATACTTGACAGCTTGGAACTATGTTTCTTTGAAGTCTATTTTGACTTTAGTTCCATCTCTGAAAAACAGTGTGACTACATTTTTTGATGGGGAAGGTTGGGAATTTTAGTGACTTGCCCAAGCTTACAGTTGTGGCAAAGCCAGGAATAGAGCCCAAATGGTCTGACTCAGACTATGTCTACATTGCAGGTTATTTTCGGAAAAAGGTATGCAAATTGTGAACCGCAATTTGCATACCTTTTTCCGATTTTTTTTTTTGTGGAAGAGGCTTTTCCGACATTTGGCCCATCTACACAGGGCCAAATGTGGGGAAAACCTCCTCTTTCACAAGAGCCCTTATTCCTCATAAAATGAGGAATACAGGGCTTCCAAAAGAATGTGCCCGCTTTTTTGGAAACTGATCCGAAAAAGCAGACACATTCCCTGGACGCAGCGGAGTTTTTCCAGGATACCAGCGGCTCTAGAGGATATAGCAAGAGTTTGGATGTGAGGAGAAAGAGAGAATAATGGAAGACAATAAATGGCAAACTAGTAGTAATAGGAATATGTGGATTCAGCCAGGGACATACAGGGGACCAAAGACAGAACTTGCCTAAGTCAGCCCAACTCCAAGCTCACTTACACACACTTTAAACACCTCCAGAATTTGGCCCATAATATCCTACCTCTTGAAAACATCACACACAGTGAACATAAAAGGCCTGTTTTATTTTATTTGCTTTTCCACTATCTAGAACTTTTCACTGATAAAGGCTTTTATGGTAAGTGGCATGAAATTGCATGCCTTTTAAAAAACTTTGCACTTTCAAGAAACTGTTTCCCTATACATTGTAGTGAGATGAACTCAATATATGAATGTTTGTGGAAGAGATCTCTGAAACATGGAGGGGTTTATTCTTCTCTCCATGCAAAGCAATGGAAATATGTTTCCTTTAATATTAAAAAGGCATTAAACCTGTAAATCTCCTCACGACAAGAGAATTTACTCCAAACTTCAGATCCCTTCCAAAGCCAATTATAGCCTTCACTTTGCTCTCACTATTAAGAGTTTCTGAAGATTTTATGGTATTGCTAGTTTGGTAAATTTTGAAGTTTCTATTGGTATTATTGAAAGTTACATTAGTAAATTCCAGCTCATCATAGTGAGAGAATATATGGCTTTAGTGGTCACATTTTACAGGGATCTAAAAATGTGGTCTCTGACAAATTTCTTCTGAAGACAGTTACCTCTGTGTTCATGTGCCATAAAATCAGTTTAAAATGTATAAGTAATTCTTAGTAGGAAAAAGTTCCCTAAACTAGCTCCCATACAGCTTGGCATTTCCTTAGACCCATTCATATCAAACCAGGGAGATTTAGAAACTACAGCACAGATTAATGTGGTGCATATCTAGACTAAAGCAAAATACATACTTAAATTAGACTGGATAATTTAAATTAAATTAAGTGCTGTGGTTTTTAATCGTCCATATATCAATTTTGAAATAGGAGCCATGATAAGTAGAATACCACAAGAAGCCTTTTATATGTGCTTTTGTTTTTGTAATCTCTGTAATCATAAATTATCAAGCATTAATTTCATGCTCCTACTCACAAACACAATGCAAAGGAAATTGCATTCACTTTGCTTCTCCTTTCCAAATACTGCAACACTGAGCGTTTTGTTGTGTTTTTTTTTTAAATCTTTACCTCAGGAAATGCAGACTATATTTTGCACTCCTTGAGTCAGATTCTGCTCCTGTTTATATCAATGTAAACGTGGAGGAACTTCATTCAGGTCAGTGAACTCCCTCTATTTAACTGAAATCAGAATCCAGACCTATATCTTATGCTGTCCAGGGTCACTTTCACCTGGTCACTGCAAAAATGGTAAGTTGCCATAATAAACACACATTGCTTAGGGGCCTGATACTGTAGTTCTAACTCAGGATAATCTCCCAGTGGGAACACTTACATAGTAACATACTGCTAGTGCCACCCTGATAGGGTAGGCGGTACTTACTCAGGTCTGTAATACCATTAAACCCAATGAATCTGTTTGCTCTACCTGAGAAAATACTATGCAACATGGCTAAAGGTGGCAGAATTGGAGAGATTTTGGGTGGACCTGATGTGGGTGTACAATGGAGGGAAGTCTGGAAGGAATTCCACCTTTTCTCCCTGCCCTTGAATAAGGAAGGGCAAGCAAGAGCAGCCCCTGCATTCACAGGAAAGCAGCTACTTCTCCTTCTCGGCTCTCCTCTTCTGGGCAAAGAAGCATGTAAGGAGTAGGACCATAAGCCTTCCCTCCTTCAGCATTTGCTCCTGATGAGGGACTGGAGCAGACTGCATATCTCCTGTACTTCTGATAGGCAATTTACTTCAGCTAGGCAGGATGCCTTCAGATGCTCCCCCAGTATGGGGCAATTCTGCACTGTCCCTCACTCTGAGCTGTGCTGAAGAGGCATGATCAAGCCTTAATATATACTAAGTGCTTTGGATATGAAGAATGCTCTGTAAATGTATAATAAACACCTACATAATCATTAGAAATAGCATTATACTGCCAGGCAGCTCTACCAAGGAGAGGATCCTAACCCAGTGCAAGACATTTTTCTGGCAATTTTAAACTATAAAACACATTTGTTATAACACTTATAACCAGAGTATAACATTTAAGATCCCTAAACTTTTTTCAAGCTTTTTGATTTGATGTTGTTTGTTTGGATCAAATACATCGCAGCACAGAACATTTCATTACTAATTTAAAAGCAGGTTCAACAGCCACACTTCTGCCAAAACAGTGAAAATCCCCTACTGCACTTTTATGGTCATTTCCTCATAACAAACTTGACATTTCTTTGTTTCATGTTGTAACATTATTATTCTCCATTGATTAATTGCTAATCAACATGTTCTGTCTATTTGCACAGTAAATACAGTACTGCCAAAGTGGATACTCATTTGAAAGAAACTTTTGGCTCTATAATAGCTAAGTTGATTTGTTGTCAGCACTCTGCACCTTAAACAAGGTCAAGTAGGGTCTGGTGGAGGGTAAATTACATGGGGCTTGCAAGTCTGCTTGTGTGCCGTGTTTCTGAGAAACACTTGGATCTCCCAGGAAAGGGTAGCAGAGTCAGAGCAAATGAGTCTCCCCCACTGATTGGCCAGTGAGAACTGGAATTCGGGGATAGAAACTGGGAATGGAATTCACTCATCAGCTGCGTGCACACACACTGTGAAATAACAAGTCATCTTAAGAGAGAGAGAGAGAGAGAAAGAATCATGAGCTTTTGTGGGCAAAACCCACTTCCTCAGATGAGCAGAATGGAGAAAAAAGGGGGAACCCTCACAATTTATACCAGAAAAAGAAGGGAGGGGGGTGTACCTGCCAATGAAGTTACTGTGGTATTGGTGGCCATGAGTCCTGGGCCCTTTTAAATTGCTAGGCCCCAAGGCAACTGCCCCCTTTTCTCCTTCCCCACACTCCTGGCATTAAACATACTGGGACTCCAAGCCATGCCACCCTGGGCTGGAGCCAAAGCTGAGCAACTTAGTTTCCAGGGCCCTTTATGGCCTGGCACCAGAGGTGATTGCCTTGCTTGATACTCCCAATGAACTCCCTGGCTTTTATATGCAGAAAAACTGTTGTTGTGGCACAAGTGCACCATGGATTTTTTTATAGTGTGTGGGGAGGGGAGGTGGTCTCAGAAAGAAACTGTTTGAGAACCCCTGACCTACATGATAAGATTTAGGCAGAATGTTTGTAGAAAATTCCCAAACCAAAGCTCAGAGAATGGGGCAAGGGCAAAACTGGCTGTACTTGGATCCTGCCTGATTTTTGCTTCCCAGTTCCCAAACAAATACAGAGTAAGTCTAGCTGCTTCATCTGTACCAAAAATATTTGAATCCTGATGCATCCTTGTTCATTAGTATCCCAAAACTAGCATCTTGTCCCAGCCAAACTTTGGCCATAATGACTCCCCAATTCCTGATACCTAACTAAAGTATAAATCTAGGTGCTCCGACTGCATGAAAAAAATCTTGGACTCAGAATCATAAAATACTAGAACTGGAAGGAACTTCCAGAGGTCATTGAGTCCAGTCCCCTGCCTTCACTGCAGGATCAAGCACCAACTAGATCATCCCTGATAGATGATGCACCCTCCTGCACCAAGCATGGTAAAACCCATAATCTATTTAGGTGGATCATCCTACTTGAAACCATCCAGCGTTAGGCCTTCAACTCCTCCAAATTACCTGCTTGAAGGGAGAACAAGTGTAGCCACTTGTACTGCACCAAAACATTCCAGACCTAGACACATCTCACTGCACAAACACTGCAGAATTCTGGGCTTGGCAGCTGGATGCTGGTGGATCCAACTAACTTTTGGCCCTCAGATTCCCTGGCAGGGAAGGGGAACATATTTAGCAACTGCTTGTGCAGTAAGACATTCTGGGTGCTAGTGCATCCTGTGCGTGGGCATGATTTGTGTTAAATCTAAACTAAGGGATCCAATTGGACAAAGCTGCACTTTTTTCCAGTTCCTCTGTCCTGCTTGCCAACCCAGTAGCTGCCTGCCCCCACCCTGCCCGATTACCTTCTCCTTTGGTCCGTTCGGCAGCGCTTCCGTGCAGCGGATCCCGTTCATTTTAAAGGGATCCTGGTGGCCGAGGTACCAGAACGGCTCCCAGGCTGACGCAATCTGTGAAATTCAGACGGACGAGCGTGGCTCGGGTCCCTCTGAAAGAGGGATGAGCAATCCGAGAGCTGCCCGGGCAGCCAGCGGGCTCCAGCCGGCGGAGCCCAGGTGAGCAAGGACTTACAAAGTCTCCAAGTTCAGCTTTCACTCGCCCCTCCCGCTCCCCCATAGGCTGGCTCCCAGCGCCCCTCCTGCTCCTGCTGGACCTATGGCTGCCGGGGCATAGACTCGCTGGGTTCCTCCCGCTCCCGCCGCGCGCGGCCAAGTCTCCCTCCTCTACCACAAGGCGCTGCAGGTGTGGCAGCGCCGCTCTGCCCTGCCCACCCAAGACCGTGCAGAGCCGCGCGCGGACACGTCCCAGGCCAGGCTGCAAGGGCGGAACAGCAGGGGACTGGACAGGAGAGGGACTTCCTGACACCCTCACTGCCCCATCTCCAGCCCATTGACAATAAAGCGGCTGGGACAATCTTCCCCGCCTGTATAACTCACGCGTCCCTCTTCAGCGCCCTCCACTCCCTCTCCGGGTTCCTCTCGTATCACGTTCTAGCTTCGTGTGCTCATCCTCGGATCTCTTCACCCTCGTCTCTTCCTGTGGCACCTTCTCCATCGCTCCTCCCTCACCCCTTTCTCACCTTAGAGTAACCCCTGACGAGAAACATATATTATAGGCAAAGTAATGCAAAGCAAAAGACTTACAAATACCAAGGGACTAGCAAATCAAACGTGTGCTCTGTGCCAGGACTTGTTACAACCCACCACAAGTGGCAGTCTTGAAAATGATAAATGCACACACAAGTGTACACTGACAGAGGTAAGATCATTAGGGCCCTATCAAATTCTCGGTTTGTTTTGGTCACACAATTTTTAAAATGGTAAATTTCATTATTTCAGATATTTAAATGCTGAACTTTTGCAGTGCTGTAATTGTAGGGGTTCTGACCAAAAAGGAATTTTGGGGGGTTACAAGGTTCTTTTATTGAGATCGCAGTGTTGTTACCCTTGCTTCTGGGCTGCTGCTGGCAGCAGCATTGGCTTCAGAACTGGGAAGCTGGAGAATGGCAGCTAATAGCCAATAATCTAGCTCTGAAGGCAGAGCTACTGCCAGCAGCATCACAGAAGAAACAATGACATGATATGGTATTGCCACCCTTGCTCTTGTACTGCTACCTGAAGAGCTGGGTCTTCAGTTAGCAGCAGACACCATTCTCTGGCCATCCAGCTCTGAAAGCAGCAGTACAGAAGTAAGGATGACATGGGTATTGTATTAGCACCTTTACTTCTGCACTGCCACTTGCAGGGTGCTGCCTTCAGAATTGGGCACCTGACCAACATTACAATTATTGCTCTCCAGTTACCCAGCTCTGAAGGCAGCACAGAAGTAAGGGTGGCAAAACTGTGATCCCCTCCCCAATAATCTTGCAACCCTTCTGCAACTCTCTTTTGGGTAAGGACCGCCAATTTGAGACACACTAAGTCTCCCCAGTGAAATCTATATAATATAGGGCAAAAGCACACAAAAGGCCAGATTTCACAGGAGGACTGCAGATTTCACAGTCTGTGATGCATTTTGCATGGCTGTGAATTTGGTAGGGCCCTAAAAATAACCCATAGTAATTGTAGTGATGTACTGAAAGGAGCTGTCAGGATCCAATTTCATCATCAGTAGGAAGGAAGAAGAAAATGATTTTGCCTGATGGAGAACTTTCTACTCCCTGAATATGAAGAAACCATGACTGCCAGAGATTAATTTGACCACCCCGCCCCCAAGAATCATAGAAATGCTCCCAGGAGCAAATCTGAAATATCCCAGTTTGCAACAAGTGTCAGGTATTTAAAATAACATTTCCTGAGGATGATACCACTGGAGTCCACTGAAATTGCTCTCTTTCTCTCACTCATATTTTAAGTGCGTGTCTTACAAATGTTATTTTTTCTGAAAAAATAGGCTGACAATATTAGCAGGATAGCATAGTATTCACTTTGATTTTATCAACTAGTTTAGAAAAATATATGTATTTACTATTATTTATTATGATTACTATTATTATTTTTTATATGTGAGGGACTCCAAATAGAGATCAGGGCCCTATTGTGCTAAGCACTGTACAAACATAGAACTAAAAGACAGTCCCTGCCCTAAAGAGCCTATGATCTGAGTACAGGATGTGACACTACAAAGGCAAATTTAACAGAGAGAGGATTATGACCAGTAAGATAAAACAGTGCTCACAGCACACCAGCAGCTGCCAAATCCCCCTCTATCACCACTTCATTGCAAATTGCTAGAAATTAAGTTATAAATAGGAAAAGCAAAACAATGTGGATCAATGCATTGCACCTGATAGACACAGGCCCATGCTGACAGCTGTGATGTGCTGCAGTATTCCAGGGAGAGCTCTGAGAAGAAACACAATCAGGAGAGCTTTCTGGCATGCACAGGGAGTGCAGCTCCGGCAACATCCTTAAGAATGTTATGGCCATCCAGCTCCAATGGCTCTCTTCAGGGGTCTGATCATGCACCACTGAAATGAATGGGAGTTTTGCCATTCATGTCAGAAGTGCAGGTTTGAGGCTTAGGATAGCCTGCATCCCTGGGGCTCTAGAAGAAAGCTCTATGACAGGAAAGACTGTGCCCAAACCTAACTTTTGCGCAGGAGCGCAGACCCTTCCACACACCCCTTCATCCTCAGAAGTGCCAGGCATAATCTAGCCTTATACATAGGCTTCACAATCAGCTTCCCTTGGTTATTGCAGAGCATTGCCAAACAGAAATCTTTTGCAGCTTGCCTCTGGGCTTTTCAGAGTGTTTTCTCTTGTACTTGCCCAGTCAGGCTAACATGCTCATTCAGAATTTGCCAGTGGAATGCTGAGGCAGACCACATGGCATGGGTTCATATATTATAATTATAAGCATATATTTATAAGTGAGGCTGCAAATATCATTCATTATTATTGCTATTTTTATTAGCACCCAGGCCCTATAGGTTTGAAGTGATGTTTGTTTCACCTTTCATTAGATCTTAACGTTTTACCAGGGACAAGCAGAAATACCTGTCTAAATATGAGATCATAATTTGATGGCAATATATCATAAGAGAATGCCATCAGCTCATGGCAGAGCACTGCTGGGTGATGAGAACAAGATGCTATTCACAGAGCTGTCCTACAGAACCATGCTATGTAAACATTTGTTCACGGTAATGCTTGCAATTGTCATTAATACACAAAAAGGGCCATTTGTCAGAGAAGGAAGTGTGGCTTTCTATAATAAGAATACATATGCACTGCTGAATGTGCAGCTATAGATATTATAAAGGTGCACACAAGTTTGATAAAGCCGTTTGTCCTATGACACTGTTTAGGCTCCTGATCCTGCAATATATACCCATGCCCATAGCCCTAATTATTTCAATGGTCATTGGCTCAGTTTTCCCCTCCTAGTTCCATCCAGAAATAACCCTGGGACACAGAGGGTAGTAATCTCCCCTCCCCCCAGCAGAGACTTTCTAGGATCCATTTATTCGTGGGGAACTTTGTTATTTTTCCTCTTTCCCTTGCAGACTAGACAGTTCCTTCCTTCCCCTCTGTGGATATTCTTCAGCTCTCCCCAGCTCTCAGCACAGGTTGAAAAAGCCAGGCTGTCAAGATGTCCCCAACTGCAGTTATTCCATAAATCTCTTTAGGTATTCCCTCAGCATGGAGACAAAAAAGAAGAGCCAAGGAAGCCTCAGATTGCATTATGTCTGCATTGGCTTTTTGACAGTGCACAGGAAAGGGTTATGTCATCCACACCTCCTCCTCGTGGCTGCCTCAGCTCACCCCCTCTGCAGTTGCAGATCTCTGACCCTGCAGAGGAAAGGAGATGGTACTACAGAGGCAACTGACCTTGCATCCACATGAGGAATGGAGATTCATATTCAAAGGACCTCCTATCAGCTTTGTATAGCACAGGTGACCTAGCTCATTGATTTTGTTAGAACTACTGATATGAGAAAAGATCACAGGATCTGGCATCAGTTCTATTACCTATAGGCTTCAGAGTGTTTCAGATGTTAAATTCATTTCTAATTTGTCCTAGTTAATCTTTGACAGTGTAAGCTTTGTCAATGTCAGTGTAGTCAATGCCATTTTCTTTTAACTCAAATATAAATTGAATCTGATGACAAGTACAGTAGTTTATTTTTTGCCTAGAGCAGTTAATTTCATTATGAGACAATCACCTTATTTTTACTTATATTATGTTCTGTTCATCTCAAAATGTGACTGGGTTACCTTATGTTCTTGTGAAGCAAATGGGGGAGAAAAGCAATGCAGCATATGAATACTCTATTAAAATAAGGAAAACTTATTTTCAACAAAAATGATCAATTTTATTGCTAACACCAATATCAATGAGAGGTCTCACTTCTACATAGATTAATGTGCATCTGATGAGCAATGTAGGCAGCAACAAAGCAAGAGCTCATTAACAGACGTTAAGGAAATGATTAACCTATGAGCAATTCTGTTAGAGTTGCTGCAAATCATGGATGGTTGGAATATAGAACCAGTTGACAGACCTTTATAAATCCATTAGAGGAGAGAGCAAGGGAGCACACATTTTTGAAGAAGACAGATAATATTAAATTCCTATCTTGTAGGATATTTTTAGGACACCTGTTACCACATTATCTGAGCACCAATCTTACAGCCATTGATGTTAATGTGATGTATGTTATCTTTCTCATTGTTTCGCAGCATATTATTTTCTTGGATCATATGGTGCCCTGACTCTGGAAGATTCCTATGCCTCTACTAAACTGAAAAATCCCTCTTTGAGGCAAGGTATATTCTGAAGCTAAAAGTAATGCCTAGGAATCCCAAATAAGTCTATATAAGTCTCTATATAAGTCTCTACATTTATATTGGTGCAACTTCAGAAGACATCTTTCATAAATGAAATGTATTTCACCATTCTGAAGTAGACTCAGGCTATGTCTACACTGCAGGTTATTTTCGGAAAAAGGTACACAAATTGCGAACCACAATTTGTGTACTTTTTTCCGATTCTTTTTTTGGATGAGGCTTTTCTGACATTTGGCCCATTTACATGGGGCCAAATGTGGGAAAAACCTCCTCTTTCAGAAGAGCCCTTATTCCTCATAAAAAGAAGAATACAAGACTTCCAAAAGTCGCCCCTGCTTTTTCGGAAACTGATCCAAAAAAGTGGACATGTTCCCTGGACATAGCAGAGTTTTGCCCGATACCTCCGGTATTCCAGAAAAACTCTGTAGCGTAGACAGATCCTCATATATTAAAGCTACATTAAATGAGAAATCTCCCATTCTCAACAATTAAGTGCACCTTCCCTTACTCCTTTTAAAAAAATATTCCAAGTTATGTTTTGGGGGAATCTCCCACCGAATGATGAACCATTTACACTTTACTATAGCATATGACCAGACATGTTCCTCTCTTTCTTGAGCATGAAGGAAGACCCTTTGCACAAAATTCTGCTTTTTGGGGGAGGCTGTACACTGCTCAAAGTGATAAGTTCCAACAGAAAGATATGAGCCTTCCTATAGTATGTTCAGGTAGGGCTACAGCAGTGGCGCTCAACCTTTCCAGACTAATGTCCCTCTTTCAGGAGTCTGATATGTCTTGCATAGCCCAAGTTTCACCTCACTTAAAAACAACTTGTTTATAAAACAAGGCATAAAAATACAAACTGTCAGAGTTTGCTATTACGGAGAAACTGCTGACTCCCTCCTTTTGACCATACAGTTATAAAATAAATGGGTTGGAATATAAATATTGCACTCACATTTCAGTGTGATATTTGAGGCTCCTTTTCATTTGTGAGCTTTGTCTTTAGCCCAAGCTGTCTGGAGCTGAAGCCCCTGCTTGCCTCCCCTAATGCTGGCCCTGTACTTACAACCCCCTGAATGTGTCCCATGAGCCCCTAGGGTTGCAACCCCCAGATTGCAACCCTATTAATTGAACACCAACTTAGGAACACCAATTTAGATTAATTGAGTACCCCCGGAAGACTCTGAGCACCCCCAAGAGTGCACATATTCCTGGTTGAGAACCATTGTGCTACAGTACTTAGAAGGATAAGGATCTTTCTGTCCCAGTGTACATAAGGAAGAATTAAGATTTGTAGGAGAAAAATCTACAGATTCCTTTTTATTGGGGCATGTCGCCATCTTGTTTATAAATAGTTGTTGTCTATCCATCATATTGTTATCTTTCTTCTTGGGACAACTGGCGCCAAAGAGTAAGGGTCACATGGTCTGTGTTATGCCTACTAATAGGAGAACATAAAAGATTGCTGCATGAGGTGAAAGTAAGGGGGTGCGCCTCAGTGCACAGCTCAGGCAAGAGCAGGTTAGGCTGTGGCAAAAGCCAGTAGGGAGTTATTTAAAGAGCTGGCAGGGTCCCGGGTTGCGATAGGTCAGTACCTGTAAGAAATTTAAGTTACTTTCACCCCGAGTGTGGTTCTTCCTGGTGGCAGCACAGCACAGGTTGTAGCCAAGACTTTGAGAGAGCCACAGAAAAAGATCCTAACTTCATAATTCCAGCTATCAGTTACTGATCAGTCCCTGTTTCACCTGGAACCCTGTGTCCTTGCCCTGGTGTCCTGGAGCATCCTGTCCATAATGTCTTCTGTCGTGGATCCATTCCTCTGAACCTTGTGTAGTAGGCTGTGTATCTCAACATCTTACTTGTATTCTTATGGGTCTGGGACCTTGACTTTGAATCAATCTGTTGAGCCATCTTGTACCTGCATTTCCTTTGTGTTTTATTTTATTAGGGGTCCAATAAGTTACTGTTTACTGTTCAAGTCAATGTTAATAAGCCAGTTTGCTTTATAGTTAATCCTGTCCATGGCTTTCTTTCTCATGATGGATGCGGTTTGGGGGAAAGGAGTCTGCTTGGTGGGGACTCTGAGGTGTGGAACTTAGAGCAAATCCAGTTAATGGCAGGTGAGATCTAAGTTTCTAGTTAACAGATTAATCACTTTGTCTCCATGAACTCTCAAAGAAAGCACTAAAAAGTGTTTGGGACACATATAAACATTTATCCTGACAATCTACAATGAAATTACTTAACACTGCTTAATCTACGTTAGTAAATTCTGACATCATCATGCATCTTGTGCCTGTGCATGACTGAACAGTACAGGACTCACTGTAGTGCAGCCCTGATTGACAAAAGCCGTGTGCGTAAGTCATTAATATTTGTGAAGCTCATTGAGACCATTGGACAAACTGTGCTATTGAAGTACAAAGCAGCATTATTACTATCCTTGCAACTGAAACTCATGTGGAGATAAGAAATACTGCCTGCCTGCAATGCACGTGGTTAGCAGTTGTGTTTGAAATCTCTCTAATGCTGTACCTGAGAAATCACTATACAGTTCTATTTTGATAATTAGAATCTCATGTTGAGTTTTTCCAGCTTTTTGTAGTTATGTAACATACCTGAATTATTGTTCTTATTATTTGTGTTACCACACTACCTAGGAGTCCCAAGATGGACTATGTAGGATGCCATTATACTAGGGGCTGTACAAACCCTGGACAAAAAGATGGTCCCTTCTCCAGACAGTTTACAATCTAAGAATAAGACGTGAGACAATAAATGGATGCAGACAAATGGAGGAGTACAAGGAAACAATGAGATAATACTGTAGACGAGACACACACAGTGTGGGGGCAAGAGGTAGATCTCAGAAGCAGAGGCAAATGTTATGTTGGTTTTATGATTTTGGGGGACAAGTTACTTAGAAGGGGATTAATTAAATGGAAAAAAGGGGAGGGAAAGAAGATGAGAGAAGCAAGGGAAGGGAGGAACAGGTGTGGAGTGAAACTAATGTGAAGAGTCAGCGAAGCAAAGCACATCTCTCTTTATATTCTGCAGTGTCTAATCCATGTGTACTGTGTCAAGAGATTGATATTCAAATCTGCAGATCCCAGCTCTCCATGAATGGAGTCAATACAATAAGGGTCTGTGTGTTCCCATAGTTTATGAGTTATGTATAACAAAGTACAAACAATTATGAGGCTATAACATACTGTTATTCTTGCAGGGATGAAAGCTCTTTAATTTTAGAAAAGCTTATGCCCAGGATCATCTAGATCTGTGGTCACCAACAAGTCGATCGCAATTGATCGGTCGATCGCAATCGACCGGTTGATCACGAGGCCTCGACCAGTTGATCGCGAGGCATCCTGTCAGCCCCGCCCCCATTTCCCTCCCACCGC
>JANRFK010004149.1:40883261-40893446 GCA_030068395.1 Apalone spinifera
GGGGGGGGGGGCAGGACTGGAGATCATGGCCAGGACCAAAGAGAGAGAAAGTGTAGGGATCAGAGAAAGAGGGACAGAGATGGAGTCCACCACAACTTGGCTGGCTCATCATCTCGTGCTATGGCTTAACTTCTGCCTCTATGTGCTATCTTAAGTAGTTTCAGTTCCTGGGTGCCAGGTGACCAGTAAATGGTTCTGGTTTTGAAAAGCTGCTGTCACTGCAATACTCCTTGAGGGCACAATTCAATTCTCTTGTCGTAGTCTGGCTTGTCTGTGGATTCACTGCAGGGAGTGAGGGGTATGGCAAGCAGGAACACTGATGGTGAAGGTCCTGTCTTGGAGGCCATGGGCTGCCTCTATAGAATTGTGAAAGTCCCTGGAGCATGGTGCACTAATAGGTCACTCTTCCAGGAGACAAAGTCTGGCCTATGCCTTCAGCCTGCCACCAGTGACAAGTACCCCCTCAGTAATCTGGGGAAATTAACCACTTCTGGGCATCTCCAGAAGGCAATACTTTCCCACTCACAAGGACTGAGCATGTACAACAAAAGAAAATGTATCAAATGGAAAAGGGAACTCAGAATCAGTCTGGGAAAACACCACAACTAGGATTCAAAAGCAAGTAATGACAAGCAGAACACCCACCTCCACAGTACACTGGGTAATGTCCTTTGTCTCAGTTTCCCACCTTGTGGTGTGAAAGTCTGACAAATGGAGGTCCCTTTAACACGACATTCCCCTTTCCCTGTGCTGCACCCTACTCAGAGTTGTTCTTGGTCAGTGAAGATCCAGAGTTCAGAGGCGCATTCATGTGGGTTCACCACCAGCCCCTGAAAGGAGGCATCAAACAATACTGCTGCCTCTGCAACAGGCTCAGTGCTATATTTGCTGCTGCTTGCCATTCTCTGCCACTTCTGCAATGCCACATTCTGAGGCTCTGCCACTTACCCTGGTTCTTGTGATTTCCACACGTTCACATTTTGTTGGGTAATGATTGCTAGTGCAGTCTCTGCCTTGTTTTTCCACTGAAAAACCAGTCTCCATGACAGATGTAAGGCTTAGCCACTAGACCCACTCATGAGGGAATTCAGCTTCAATAGTCACAGCACATAAACAAGGACTCTCAGCTGACTCCAATCAACTCTGTCTTTACACAATGGAGAGGGGAATGTCAAATGGCATTAAAACTCATTATGTAGAGTCCATACTGTCTCTTTCCCCTTTCACAGGGATATAGCATGCCTGTAGCCTTAGTGAGTGAGGGCCAGGTTAGGGGGACTCCCTCAAGCCAGGCATGCTAAATGCAGTTCTACTGCACTTGGACCATACAGATAATGTTTTGTTACCTCAGCATTCAACATTAAAGTGGACTGGAACCTAACCCCAATGCTGACCGCTTTAGCAATGCAGATCTGTGTACTGAATGCTTAAGTGTGTATACAAATATGGAGTCAGCCTGAAGCCTTTTCCTCTACCCAGTCATTAGAGATTGGAGAAAGCTCAGGCAACTACATATGCCTGATGAGAACACTAACCAAATTACGTTCCTGGCAAGCTTGGTCTCAGACCCATTTTGCACAAAAGCCTATTTTGATTATTCATGTGCCCTGCTGGAGTGGGAGTGGGGGTGCAGCAGAAGATGTGGCAGTGCTATGCTGCCACCTGTCATTGTAAGCTGGTGAATAGGGTTTTGTGGGAGGGATCACATTTGCTGCCCAGGACAGCTGAGTCAAACAGAAAGGAAAATAGGTATATGGGCATGCACCCTCCATGTCATGGGCCTGTAAGCAGTTGATACTCAGTGTGTTCGCACTTGTGGTATTGGTCCAGCCAGAGCTGCTGCCGTCTGGAAAGAGGTAACTGGGTGATTGGGTGTGTGGGAGGCTGAATGCTGTGAGGTGGGAACCTCAGACTTGGAATATCTTCTAGCTGACATCCGCCAACAACAGCTGCATCCTTGGGGGCACCTGGAACAGAAGCTAGCATGGAAGTACAGCATGATAATAATACATATTGAAATGAAAGCCGTAAATTAACAAAGTCATAAGAAAACTGACATGAGCAGTTTGCAGGATCAGTCTCTTCAGCCCTGGTCTGGATTACTGCCTGGGACTCAGGGATGGTTGCTGCAGGGCAGGAAATGGACTTGCCTTTTACTTGGCCAGGATCCAGGCTGAAAAGATCTGGGAGAGCTCTTCACTAGCCTCCTAGTGCTTATTCTCCAATGAATCTTGCCTGTCATCCTCAAGGCTCAGTAGAAAATGGGCAGCAAGATCTTCAAGCTGCCCAGGATGGGGGAGAAGGGGTTTATAGTTAAGTAAAATCCACATTCTCAAAAAGTTGATGTGTTTCCTGCCAGATTTTTTCCTGTCGTCCCTTGTTTTAATGTAGGTCCTTGAGCAGTTTGTTCATCATCTAGCTCTGTATGGTAGCTCTTAGTGGGCTCTTGCATGCTGACATCTGCCTAGCAATGTCCACAGAAAGGCTTTTATTCTGAGGGCTGGCCACACAAGCTTCCTGCTCCAATGTTGTTCCCCAGATGGTGAGGAGATGCAAAGTCTCTGCTCAGCTCCATGTGGCTGCTAACAATATGTTGTAGGGTTTTAGGAATATTATTGCAGCAATTGTGAATGGACAAAATCTGCCTGTTCACCAGTTTCTAAATGGGGAGGGGATGACTGATCAGCTTGATTCCAAGAGCAGGGGAGGACATCCTGGTAAACAAGCATGCTGGTAATAGTCTCCCACAAGTGATGTGGGATAGCTGTTGGAAGATCGCCCAAGTAGCTTGCAGCAGCATTGTATGCACACAAACAATAGATCAGACCGACTCGCTCTGCAGCAAAATTTGTTCACTTTGAAAGAGGACACTCCAGAATTGGCAACAGATGAGGTGTCAGTGTGCCCTGATGGACTGCACTGTGTGCATGCAAGCATTGTCAAACTGGACTAAAGTTGTGGGTCAGAAGCCCATACCTGTGTAGACAAATCCTTAAAGGTGTCATTTTAAAATGGTATAGCAAAGCTAGTGGAAATGGCTGCATAGAGACTCTTATTTCAAGTTAACCCAGAAATATTTTGATTTGGGTGAGGTCAGTTAGGAACAGGTTTAAGACAAATCAAAATAAGACACTCAAACCAAAGTAAAGGGCTTCACAGAAGACTATAGACCAGTTTAACTAAAGTAGGAAAAATTTTGTTGCGGGTTTTTGATCTGTTGTACTGGCAGTGTCTAGAGCAGGAGTGGGGAACCTTTTTTGGGTCGGGAACCGCTGACCCACAGAAAAATCAGTCAGGAGCTGCACACAAGTGAGAAACAAAAAAAATCTCTCACTGATGTGGCCCCCAACTGAGGAGAAAGACACTCCCCACATTCCCCTTGCCCACCAGAGTCTAGAGGGGCCAAGCCTAGCAGATTTTTATGTGCAGTGGGGCAGGGGGGCTGAAGCAACAGCACAGGCTCTCCAATGGGGAGCTCTGAGCTCAGTGTCCAGATCCAGGCAAGCCAGGGGCTGCATCTGGCCCCCGGGCCTGAGGTTCCCCACCCCTGGCCTAAAAGCTCCAGCCAAGATCAGGGCCACATTGTGCTAAGCACCATAAATAGCCATAGTAAGACAGCTGTTTTACACCAGCTAAGGATCTAACCATCTTTGTTCTGAAGTTGTAACCATATCTTGAAAAAAAAGTTTAATTTTTTTCCAAGATCTGTTTTAGTTTTTTCCCCCAGTAAAAAATTCAGCACTTAACTTAGTCCTGTGGGTTAACACTATTATTATATCAACCACCATGTGGGACTCAGATTGAAGAGTGATTTCTTGGGATACATTCTCCCTTGATTAATATGAAGATAGTCTATCCATCCACATCTTAAAAATGTAGGAGAAACATTTACCATTCTGGCTCTGTTTCACTAAGAAAAACGTATGTGGCACAGCGGTTGGCAGCACTCAGCAGGAAAATCTGAAACTGAGAACATCAAGAGATGTGAAATTGGAGAAGGATTGGAAAACATGATCAGGGAGACTAAATTAGAGAAATAATTTTTAAAATTTAATTTCACAGTAAGCTCTATTTAAGTTTTGCAGAATGCACTGAAGTGAGATAGAAAACAGGGAGCCTGAATCATTCAAGAAAAGATGCAAGTGTTACACAGTAAGGAAGTCAGTGAAGTTGTGCTGATTTATTTACTATCAAGTACTACTGAGAACAACATAGAAATCAGTATGACCATTTGTACACTGTAGTAGAGTTAGAGAGATTCCAGATTGAAAGCAAGAGAAATTGAGGTAAATAGGTAAATTCTTGCTGACTTTGGTCCAAGGAGAATTGTTGAGAAGTCAGGTGAAGAAGAGTGTCAAGGCTGTTCCCCACCCTGGCACTCTAAGTGCAGAAGTGGGGGCCCACAAGAGACCTTAAATACCTTGCCTCCATAAGCTTCTGCTTACAAAAACCTTCCCAAGGTCACAGATTTCCTGCCCTTGAGAGGTAGCTGCCACCATCAAGTGTAAAAACAAAAAAATCCCTTCTTCTGAAACCTAGGAAGAAGCATTTGAATTTCTTCCAGAGAGGTATCCCCCCCTCCCCAGTTCTTTTACCACAAGACAGCTTGAGAAAACAGAAAACAAACTGTAATCTCTGATAGCTGACCTCTTATTCTTAGACACGCATACACAGACCCCCTGCTACTTTCCAGGACATAAGAATCAAATCATCACCTTAAAAAGGTGATTTTTTATTAACAAAACAAAAAGATATATTTAATAAAGCATATTTGGTTGCTAGATGTTACAGAGCAACTGAGTAAAAATAAAGTAAAACAGAGAAACATAATATATCTGAGTGCAGCTTAGATATAGTGAATAGGGGAGAACATGGACTTAGCACAAAGAAGTTTAACTAAACAACAAAACAAAGAAAATAACCTGATTTGGACTAAATGTACATTTTCCTATGTACTCGCAATCTCTATTTCAAGGTCCAATCCATTTCCATGCCCAGTATTCCTTCCTTGTAGGCATGGTAGTTCTGCCTGGATTAATTCACCTTGTTTCCCCCAGCTCCTATCTTAAATCTCACACAAAGGAACAGTAGGTGGGTATTTCTATTAAATTTAAATGTCAACAATCTTTGTCATTGGCTTTCCTGGCTTCCTGTCAACACCCCCTAGCTACCTGAGTTTAACCCTTTAGCCACCGAATGCTGGCCAGCACTCCTTCTATCCATCACAAAGAGTAAATACTTTATTTCCATTGCCAGTGATTTGATAGCAGAATCTTTGCAGTCAGATAGAATCCACTCTACCACCCAAGGGACCTGGCTCTACATAGGCAGAAATTGGAGGAGTAGGGGATGTGTAATCCCTCCTCCAACCTGAAGTGGTAGGAAGGGACATGCACTGGCCCACCTACACCAATTATAGCTTCAGAAGTTAATTGCCCATCAACAAAGACAGATTGCAATAGTAACATTAACTTGCCCAGGACGCCATGTGGAACCACCCCAACGTGCCTTTGAGTACATTCTGAGCTCAATTTGGCCCCTTGGCATTTTACAAAGTACTAAAGATCATGTTTAACAGATAAAAGACAAGCCTGGGAGCCTGAATTCATAACTTTGCTAGATATTAATAAAAATCTTAAGACGCTGGATTTATGGCTTGTTATAACCCACTGACCCCCTCTTTTTGTCCTGGGATTACCGGGGTTATAGAAGGCCCCTTTCCCTTGAATGGTCTCTGTGTTAACACGTGCTAACTACTTATGCTAATGTGTATGTTCAATCTTGTACTTAGAGTCAGTGAATTGTGTGTGACATAATAGCTCGAGTTCTGTTTCTCCTCTTAGGGTACGTCTAGACTACAGGCTTTTGTCGACAGAAGTTTTTGTACGTCTAGACTACATCCAGTTCTGTCGACAAAGCAAGCCGCTTTGTTGACATGACAGTGTAGATGCAAAGGACAGTATAGATGCAATAACGCCTTCTGTTGACAGAACTCTGTCGACAAAAGGCATTATTCCTTGTAGAATGAGGTTTACAGCCGTCGACAAAACTGCTGAGTTCTGTCGACAGAACTCAGCGACAGTGTAGATGCAGGTATAGTTTTGTCGACAAAAGTCCACTTTTGTCGACAAAATCCTGTAGTCTACACACACCCTTAGACTAGTGTAAACCAGAAGTAACTCCACTGAGCCAAACTGATGAAAAATTGGTGTTCATGAGAGGAAACATTGTCACTATATTTATATTACTAAATATAAGAGCAACTAGATGGCTAAAAACGTGTGAAAGCATAACGTAAAAACAGTAATTTTAATTTAGCATAAAATTGTTTTTTACTTTGAGCTAGCATTGTAGACAACTGTCAGACAATTGAATCACTCCAGCTGAAGTCACGTTAGGGTAGTAGCATTTTGAAATGCATTCAGTTCCACATGCAAGACCAGTTAGGTAGAACTGCAGGGTCTCAATGCATGGATGAGATAATGGTATTTGGAAGAGGAAATTGTGAGGAACTGGGGAACCTTTTGGGAAAGGAGGACCCTATGCAGGAAAGACAGGCTCCAGCTAACCAAAACAGAATCAGATTCCTGGCATGTAAAATTTAAAAGACTCTAGAAGAGCTGGGGTTGGGGAAACGCTGAGAGATGCAGAGGAGCACACTGTCCAGACAGACATATTCCTTAGATAATTTATTAAAGGAGGTGATACATTTCCTACTGAACAAGAGAAGCTGAAAAAATAGAGGTAGAAGCTGAACAGAAACAGTCAAATGAAAAAGAGTCACATTCAGTTACATCACATGATGGCACACAGCTAAATATTGACAATTTTTATTAGTGCTTTTAAGCAAGTACAAGAAATTTAAATACAAGGATGACTAACTTGAGTGCCTAATATTAATGAGGACTGGGATAAAATAGGCATCATAAACACTTGGTGGAATGATGACAGTCAATGGTATGTGGTAATACCAGGATATATATTATATAGGAATGACAGAGTAAGCTGTGTTGGTGAGGGAATGACACTAACTGTAAAAGAAAATATAGAATCAAATATAGTAAAATATGGAATGATGGATAGAAATTCCATGCTTGAATAATTAAAGTATGGTAGTGAGACTATACTACCAGCCACCTGACCAGGATAATGATGGTGATTTGCATGGTGATTTGAGATCAGGCTACAAAAACAGAAAACTCATTAATAATGAGGTATTTCAACTATCCCCTTATTGACTTGGAATATGTCACCTCAGCATGGGATGCAAAGAGAAAATTTCTAGGCACCATTAATGACTGCTTCCTAGAGTAGCTTGTCCTGGAACAAAAAGGGGAGAGGTAATTCTTGACTTAGCCCTAAGTGGAGTACAGGGCTCTAGTCCAAAAGGTACATCTAAGTGAAAGGTGAACCCCTTGGTAATAGCAACCATAATGTAATTAAATTGAACATCCTTGTAGGAGGAAAAGTATTAAAGAAACATACCACAATAGCATCAAAAAGGGGGACTACAGAAAAAAGAAGTTAAATGGAAATTAAAAGGAGCAGTTGCAAGAATAAAATGTGTGCAAGCTGCCTGGAAACTTTCTAAAACCACCATAATAAAGGCTCAAAGAATATGTACAATTTTAAAAAAGTCAGAGGACCAAAAAAAAATACCATCATGGCTAAACAGCAGAGTGAAAGACCTGCTTTAAAAATAGGAAGTCAAATTCTACTGAGGAAAATAGAAAGGAGCATAAACTCTGGCAAGTCAAATGTAAAAGTATAATTAGGCAGGCCAAAAACAATCTGAAGAGCAACTAGCAAAAGGCAGAAACTAACAGCAAAAAAAATTTGTTTTAAAGTATATCCGAAGCTGCAAGTCTGCCCAATAATCAAGTGAGTCCATTTGATGGAGATGCTAAAGGAGCACTCAAGAAAGACAAGTCTATTACAAAGACACTACATTAAGGAAGATGTGAGGGAGAGTGCTACACTTGAACCATTATTTTAGGTGACAAATCTGAGGAGTTATCCGAGATTGAGGTATCATTAGAGGAGTTGTGGAACAAATTGATAGATTAAACAGTAATAAGTCACCAGAAACAGATGGCATTCATCCTAGAGTTCTGAAGGAACTCAAGAATAAAATTGCAGAATTAGTAACTGCAATACATAATCTATTGCTTCAATCAGCCTTTGTACCAGATGACTGGCAAATAGCTAACATAATGCTGATTTTTTTAAAAAGGTCCCAGAGTCGATCTTGATAATTACAGGCCAGTAATCATGGATGAGCACAATATATTGGAGAATCATCACCATGACTTTTGTAAAAGGAAACCATACCTCATCAAACTATTAGAATTCTTGGGGGGGAAACCAATAGACATGTGGACAAGATGATCCATTTGATATAGTGTAGTTGAAATTTCAGAAAGTCTTTGACATGGTCCCATTAAATGTTCTTAAGCAAAGTAGGCAGTCTTGAAGTAAGTGGGATGGTCCTCTCATGGTTAAAAGATAGGAAACAAAGGATAGGAATATATGGTCAGCTGTCACAGTGGAGAGGAAAAAATAATGACATCCTCCAAAGATCTGGACAGAGACCAGTTCTGCTCAACATGTCCAGAAACGATCTGGAAAACAGTACGAGCACTTAGGTGGCAAAGTCTGCATGTGAAACAAAATTTTTCAAGATAGTTTAGTCCAAACTAACTGCAAAGAGATACCAAAGAGTCTTACAACCAGTGCTTTTTTTGTGGGGGAGAAAAAAAGTTCCGGTACTCCAGGGGAAAAGTTGTTGAGCTCTGACTGGAGGTGCCGGTACTGCGTCTGGAGGTGCTGGTACTGCGTACTGGGCAGTACCGTCACAAAAAAAGCACTGCTTACAACATTAGGAGATTGGGCAAGATAATGACTGATGACATTCAATATTGATAAATGCAAAGTAATGCTTACTGAAAAATATAAACCTAACTACCCATAGAAAATGATGGGGACTAAATTAGCTGTTACCACTTACGAAAGAGATCTTGGAGTCATTGTGGATAGTTTTCTAAAAACTTCAGTTCCATGCACAGGTTTAAAAAAAAAGAATGTTAGGAACCATTAGGAATAAACAAACAAGCAGAAAATATGATCATGTCACTATGTAAATCCATGGTACCCACACACATCGAATACTGCATACAGCTTGGGTTGCCCTATCTCAAAAAAAAAAAAAAGATATTATAGAATTGGAAAAAGTAAATGATTAGGGGTATGAAGCAAGATTAAAAAGACTGGTACTGTTCAGGCAACTAAGGAGGAGTATGATAGAGGTCTATAAATGCATGCATGGTGTGGAGAAAATGACTATAGAAATGTTATTTATACCTTTACATAACACAAGACTTGGGGTCACTCAATAAAATTACTAGGCAGACAGTTTAAAATAAACCTAGGGAAGTACTTCACACAATGCAGTCATGCTATGGAACTCAATGTTGTGAAGATCAATAATATTGTATTCAGAAAAGAATTAGATAAGTGCGGATAGGTCCATCAGTGACTGATAGCCAAGATGGTCAGGAGTACAACTGTATCCTTAAATCCCTGACTATCAGAACCTGGAACTGGATGGTGAGGGCTAGAGCATCTGAAGCATCTTGCAGAACACAGGTCACTGGGCTAGCTAGATCACTGGTCTGACCCAGAATAGCCATTCTTTTGTACTTAAGAAGCCAATCAAAATCAAGCCATTTCAAGTGTCAGCTTTTTCCTTTTTAAAGCTCTGGACTATTTTTAACTGTATTTAAAAGAATATAAAACATGGAATTGTTCAAATTAGAAATGCACAATCTGAGACTAGCATTGTTTTGAAAATCAGACACCATACTGACACTTGTAAACATTTCTGTAATTGGACTGTGACCGCGAAAATCATTATGATTATCACAGCTGCCAGCTGACATTCTAAATCTCTGAATCCAAGCAGGTGGCAAACGCTTCATTTAGGTACACAAACATTTCATTCATGGCTTCTAAACATATGAGAATAGAATGTTCTTCCATAGCTAATTACAGTGATCTAGACAATCAAGGTGGTGAGTGAAGGGAGGGGAGAGATGGAGTGATTTTCTTAACTGTGGTCATGTTGTTCTTCTGATAACCGCAACAAATATTTTAATTTATTCTGTGGTATTAAGAATTAGCAGGCAT
>JANRFK010004149.1:40903583-40924544 GCA_030068395.1 Apalone spinifera
GGCTGTTGCTGCCAAGCAGCCCGTTTGCAGCAGCCAGCCCTGGCCACTGCAAACAGTACCTGCTACAGCACCAAGAAGTTCTAACTTGTGCTGATGCTGTGCCTCTGGATTGTAAATACAGTAAGAGCCCAGCGGCCCTTACATTTAAAATGCAGAGCCGCAGTGTGGGTGGCTCTGGAGCTGACATTGCTCAGTCCCAGCTTGTGTCGGCTCCTCTGGAGCTACCTGGGCTTCGGTTCTGCAGAGGTGCTTATCGACTAATTGTATAGTTGAGACAATTTGTATCGACTATATCATTAGCCAGATCATAGCATTTTAACATCCTTAGATTGCATACAGCACATTTTCCTGTGTGAGTTCATTTAGTAGTTAACTGATAATTATAGAAAAAGTGGACAGTTACAAAAATGAAAACACTAAACATATCTAACTCCTCTCTAAAGGGAGTGGCAAGAGAGCTGTTTAGTTTAACTCACATAGCTTTTAGGCCATTTGAACATTTTAGGCTATTAAATATCTGCAAAAGATTGGCAGTTGAGCAGTTAAAATTGTAATTCAAATTGTAATAAAAATTGTTTAACTTTTGGAAAGAGAATCTAAGAGGGGAAAACTAATGTTTCTACTGTAACTGAATACTTAAATTACACTGTCATTTCACAGTAAAAGTGACTAGTCTTTGCAATGGTAACCAGTTCTTGGTATTAAATGAGATTTGTCAAGAAGGTAGCATTGTATCTTCATTTGTCCTTTCCTCCAACTATAATTCCCTTTCCTTTTACTAAGCTATAAGTAAGGCTGAGAGTTTGTCAAAGGTCATGAATTGTAGAGATGGGGGGCAGGCTGCTGCTGGGGCAGTCTTAAGCAACTGTACCCCAGTTCCCCAGCAGCAACAGGATGTTGCATGTGGGAAAGGGTGAAGGGGAGGGCTCTCCGGAAGTAGTGACATGTTCCTCCCTCAGCTCTTAGACAGCGACACTGCAAGGTGGCTCCACCTGCTGCTTTCGCCTGCCCCTCCAGCTCTAGCAGAGGCCCTGGGCCATCCTTCTGGGTCTCCCCAAGATAGTCAGAGCTATATAGTACAAATCATGGATGGATTGGTTAGGGGTCATGATTTTTTTGTTTATGGCCCCTTGACCTGTCAATGACTTTCAATAAAAATACCTGTGACTAAGCATATGTGAAACGTCATAGCTATCATTCTCCTACTCCCCAGGAGGCAGGGATGAGAGAAAGTTCAAGGAAATGCCAGAAGGGCTAAGGATAGCAGAAACAGCCAAATAAAAGGCATAGTGCTGTGTTCCTCTCAGCTTTGACAGGATAACTGCAGAATCAGATACTGAAGGAAACATTTTCAGGTGGCCTTTGAAGTGGATGTCTCTCATTTATACGATTGTGCTTGAATTACTAATCTGAAATATAAGTATTTGGTAGCAGCAGTGAAATACAGTACCTGTCGTGGTGGTGTAACTTTTTCTTTTACAAACATTTGTTGCATTTCTCCAGTAACATTTTTTAATTTGTTACTTGGAGAACTAAGATTCCCCATTAACTATAACAAAAGCTGCAGAATGCTTTGGAATACAAGTCACACTTCTCAAGCTACACCTTCAGAAATGACTTAATTTGTTTCTATGGAATATGGTCTTACAGAAAAATGTTAGCACTAAACTATTGGTAATAGTGATGTCTTCAATGTACCTACAGATTTATATAATTGTGTACGAAGACTCATGTTAAACTGTCTAAAGAAATAAAAATATCAGTACAGAATTGAACAGTGTTGGTGCAGCCATTCCAAACATTTCTAGAAATAACTCTTTAAAATACTATCTTGGGCAAGCATTTTTCAGTAGTTGCTTTTTCAGATTATGAAACAAAAAGCTTTAAACTTTAAATAGTGATCAAAGCATCATTAATTCTTTATACACTTTACTCTGATGAAAATAAGAAATGCTAAGATGAACAACCGGCAGCAGTTCTGGCCTCAGCTATCTCCTTGCTGTTGGACTATTTAGCTCTGGTAAACTAGATGGATACTAAGTCTGCTCAGTGGTCTCCTTTAATGTGACAGCAATATCAGCACATTTTAACCTGAATAAAGAGATGGGGAAAGTGTCCTAATTTGCACTCAAGTTAATTTCAAGAATCACACCATTTAAATTGACAATATTTCATTTATTGTGTTTAAGAACATTCAATAAATATCAAGTTTTCAGTTTCAGATTTGCAAACCTTATGCATGGAAAGTCTGATTTCCCCCTTCTAACTCCCCCAGCATAAACTCCATAGCTAGCATGGGGGGGAGGAAATCAGAACAGCTAGCCTCAAGAGGCTAATAAATAATACTCCTAGATAGTGGGTTTCTGAACATAGCCCCTCTAAATGGTATGTTACAGATTTACTACACATTCTTCACAGAAGAAAGACTTTACTACAAACTGTCCTCTGAACACTATTCCTTTACCAACAACAGTGGTTATTTATTTCATGGAGCACAGTATTTAGAAATACAAAAAGTAGACAGGGCTTGTTAAAAATA
This sequence comes from Apalone spinifera, assembly GCA_030068395.1. Taxonomy (NCBI): domain Eukaryota; kingdom Metazoa; phylum Chordata; order Testudines; family Trionychidae; genus Apalone; species Apalone spinifera. The sequence goes on from JANRFK010004149.1 coordinate 40,906,123, forward strand.
TCAATTTAATTTTATATAAAGAGTAAACTGAGATGCATGTGATTCAGTACTGAATTGTATAAATTTAGTTGTGGTGTGCCTCTTGCTAAGTTTCACATCAATTTTAGACCAAACATTCTTGACAGGAGAAGGCAACATTTTGCATTGTTTTTGGGGAAGGAGGGAGTTGGTTGTTAGAACATTAAAAAAAATCTTGTTTTGAACAGCTTAAACAAATCAAAATAGTTTTCAGTGGAGTATTGTTAAAAATAAATACTTAAAGAAAATTCATTCCCTTAATGAGCCTCACATTCAAGTACTTCCATTTGAACATCCCTCTAAACAAAGCCTATAATCTGATTTATTCAATGCTTACTCATTTAAAAGTGTATTTTTAAAAAGGACGAACACTAGTGTAAACCAAAAAGATTACTCTTGTATACACTTCTGAATCTTGAGGAGATTCTTCACATCTGTACATTACTTTTCACCCAAATTCTAATTTAGCAAAAAATAAAAACTCTTGCCAACTCTTTATACACATGAATTATCCTACTCTGGGATTGAGTATTCTCATTCTGCAGTTCCTTTAACCCAAGGCATAACTTTGGAAGCATCTTTCTTAGTTTTAGTTTCCTGGAAGCTTTCAGCAAACCTCTCTCGTGCTTTATCCCAATTCTTTTTGTTCTTGCTTTTGATGACTTGAACATCATCAACTGAAGCAGGTCTACTTGTACCCAAGCCTGCATGTGTCTTGTGTATATGAAGTTGGATCTGTCAAACACATTGAAAAAAAGCGTTAACTATGGATTCCATATTAAAAATTGCTTCAACATTTCTGTACAACAACAAGGGCAGGGAATCTTTTTTCAGTCAAGGGCCACTGACCCACAGAAAAATAAGCTGGAGGCCACACAAATGAGAAGGCCCCCCCTCCCTCAAAAGCGCCTTTTAAAATATTTGCATGCCTCTATAAAAGGTGGAACAAAAAGGAAATAATTTCAGCTTTCCTCTGTTTTTTGTGAAGCATTAAGATAGAATCTAGATAACTATTGATTAGTTATCTCAATTTCCTAACAATCCATGTATATGCTAGGGATGTCAATGGTTAACGGGTAGAGGCTGGAGCAGCCCCTTTCCATGGCGGGCTTGCCTCCTTCCTACAGCAGGTAGGATTGCTTGGGCCAACTCCCCTGTTTGCCCCCCTTTAACTAGAGTACAGATAGTGACTAGACATAATGTTTAACCAGTTAACCAATTAAACAGGATTTTACATCCCTATTATACACTGCTAATGTTTTCACAGGAAGCACTACTGATACATATTTTCAAAATACTTGATTAATAATTTAAAAGTGAATAACTGCCCTGCTGAAATGCCATACATCCACTACTCTGAAATCCTATGAGATCTTTATGATTTATAAGGAAACTAACATGTTTGATGCAAAAGCATTTTTTAAATTTTTAATCAAAAAGTCATATAAACTTACCGGATTCTTCATTCCACCACCATCCTTGCCTAGCCCTTCTCCTTTCTTCCATCCCATCTTCTCTAGCATTTTATGACCCTTGTTGCAATCACTGATTTCACTTTAAAGCAAATTTTAAAGTTAGCTAATACACGAAGGGGACAAAACTGAATTTTAACTCCATATTCCTAATATTTGGAGTAAAATTTTCAAATGTATGCAGAACTGCTGCTCCTGAAAACTTGGCAATTGCATTTGTTGTTACCTGGAATGCAAGCATGAGCGGCTGAACACGTTCATGTCTGCCTCCAAACACAATGCAAAAGTTAAACTTTGTTGAATTTTTGTTGGCACTGACAAAATGTGTTTTAAAAAATAGTGACTTTCAGTATAAACTTAGGAAATAAATTTAGTCACTATTTGCTGTGAAAATTGCCATTTTAAATGAAGGATTTATTCCAGTCTTGGCTAGCTATATTTTCATGATCAGCAGTAACTCTTGTTCTCCAAATGGATTGCCTCATTGTACAGGCTGAGTTCCTGGCATCTTAATACCTGTATTATCACTACATTCCCTATGCAACCCGAACCCCTTGTTTCCTCAACCCAAACCACCAAACTCTGCTTCCATTATGACCACTACTGAAACCCTCATCCACCACTGAAGCCCCAGGAGGCTTTGCTGCCAGCTCTGCTGTTATAAACATAGCTAAGCTTTATATTGCAGAGTCCACAGCACAGTTAACTGATTTTCATCAGTTACACAATTAGCCAATTTTTAACATCCCTGCAACATACAGTCCCCCACAAATGCATGTATTTCTGTAAAACCCACTCTTAATCTCGATAAGATTATGATTTGTCAATTTAGTGTGTAAAATCAAATGCAATTTAGATGACATGGATATATGCACTGAGAGTGGCTATATGTTGGAGGTGAAGAATCTGAGTAAGTGTGGATGTTATAATTGGATATAAGGCAAAAGAACTCAGGTTGCTGTGGATACTAATGTAGTTTAACTGGTTATTTCCTTGACTTTAAATTATTGTGTTGATAAGAAATGCATTTGACCAATGCTAAATTAATGGTCTTTTGTGTGGATTAATGGTGGCTTAATGTGAATTTGGGAATCAATGTAGTAACCTGATTTCTCGTACTGTATTTTCAACCCAAATGATATGTCAGATTGCCATTATAAATTCACTTTATTATTACCTGTAAATGTGCACAAAAGGTTTGCTATACATTAGCAGAGCACAGAAAAAGATTGTACAGACTTACACATGGACTGAAGCTGGAGTATCATCCCTTTGAAATGTCCCCTCACTTCCAATGGTCTCCCTGCGTTTTCCTGCTCTATCTTTGTAATTTGGATTTTTCACTGCTTTGTCATCTTCATATGCTGTATTCTTTATAGAAACACAAATTCCGTTAGGGAAAGAGAGACTGGCTTTAAATGCTCCTTTTTTGTAAACCTATTTCTTACCCCAAACTAGAATAGCTTCGTTTTATTCATTCAAAACCTCATGACCAAAACCTATAAAATTCTCCTTCCATAGTTCCATGCCACTACTACCTGATAATGTGTTATTTGCAAGTACCTCAGTTTCATGACAGCCTAATTAAAACTATCTAATCTCTCTATAGTACCATGTTCCTTCCATGATTTCATGCCAGGAGATCACGTGCATTCAGTTAATTTCCTCATTTTAAGCACAAAACCATGTTGTCAAACCACTGGGAATTTCATGTATTGCAATTTTATATCTCTAATGTCACAGGAATCTTACCACCCATTATTGTCAATTACTATAGAAAGAACAAGAGATTCTGTACTTGAACAGGTTCTGTATTGGTGATGTGTGATTAACTGCCAAAGTAAAGGGACCTGAAGACATCCTATTCCCTATATGAATGTGCACTACAGAAGGGCTGATTGTAACTCCACATCAAGGTTGGGTTCTAAAATATCCTTACAATTGGATAGACACTTTAAAAAAAAATAGATACCTTGTTCACACATTGTGCATAGTGTGTACTCTCACAATATTTGTGTGAATGTATTTATGTATACAGGCTGTATTAGGGGTTTATAAATGTGCATATGTATGGATACATATGCTATGCTATTGAAATAATTTTGTACTATAGCATGGGAAAAAATAAAGCAAGTAGTTTATTGTAAAAGATTAAGTCAGACTTAAAGAACCCCCGAATTAGCTTCAAAACTCTCCAAGTATTTCTTTATGGGATGGTGGAAATAATATATTTTTCTCCCCTTAAATGCTATCCTCCCTCCCATTGTTATTTCTTTTCCATTGCTTGTCCCTTTTCTCCTCCTTACAACTCTAGTTTGTGTTGAAATGCAGTGCTCCTTTCCAAGATTGTAGTAAGGAACTCACAGGATATCTTATCTTCAAGGCGACAGGATTCTGGCTTTATTCTCAAATCACTACACATTGTTCATCTTCTCCTTCTCCTTCCCCCCCTCCCGAGCATTTGTGAGAACTTTCACCTCCCTTATCTAATTATCTTCCTCTTTAGAAGATTTGTAAAACAGCAGCTCATTAAACCAGCATACTTTTAAAAAACTTGCATACTAGAAAACTTTCCCTATTAAAAGCTATTATTTAAATTAGGAATCAGAGTAGATATAAACTCCTTAGATTTCAAGCACTTCGTAAACTTACTGTGAACTTACCTGTAAACCATATTTCACCCGAATTTTTTTTAATTCTTTTCTTCTGACTAATTCTCTCTCTTCTTTGCTCAGTGCTGGACAAGCTAAAGGGAGTCCACAAGACCAAATTTAGTTGGATAATCAGGTATTACAATTCTGAAGTAGTCACGATACTACAGAAAATTTTGTCTTAATGAGTGTTGTTGTATAGTAAATATAACTGAGTATAACCACACTGGATGAAATATATGTTTCCTTTGTTTTATTTCTATGTTCTTAAATCCTAAGCAACAATTGCTTGCTGTAATAATATGATCAGGATATTGTATCTGTTACAAATTAATTTCAAGAACACTAACGAGTTGGACACGACTCTCCTCTCCACTGGAATCTAGCTAACTGGACATACTCCTCTGCTTTTCCCCTTCTTTTTTAGTTATAGTTTAAGCTTTTTATCATGCCTTTGGTAGGTTCTTTAATACAATGGAATTTCTTATATTCAAGGCTATCATGAGGCCCAACTTTGCCTAGTAATCATATGGCTTAAGAATATGTATATAACCTGTGGAATGCGTGTGAGGTGTGAATGAGGAATTCCCAATCAAAGGCTCAGGATCCGTAACCTTTTAAGGCACACAAGGACTCTGCAAGCAAATAAATTAACTGAGAAGAAGCAGCCAGAAAATCTCTCTCGGATAATATGTAACATCACAGCAGAAACCTGGGACCGGCCCAGAGAAAGTAAACTCTCTTGCAGATCTGAAGCAGTCTTCCAAGGAACATCATGGTCGAGTCTCTGGGAAGCTGATGCCTGGTCAGCACACCAGCGAAATCAAAAGTAATCTATACTGCATTTGCAGCCTGCCTCCAAACTGCCAGCATGACTGTGATGTATGTATTAAATTACTCTTAAAAATCTGTACCAATAAACAACCCCAAAAGCAATACTGCTCCAGCCCACCCTTAGTCCAGGTTTGTTCCTCAGCAGATCTGAGGAAGTGCAACAAATACAATGCTACTAAAAGTAACCCACATTTTTAGTATATATATTTGCATACAGTGTAACCTCTCCATGTATGGAGAGGAAAATACATCACATGGTAGAGAATACATCACAATACAGAAATGCACCTAGTAGGGCTGTCAATTAATTTAAAAATAAGTACAATTAATAGCACTGTTAAACAATAGTTGAATACTATTTAAATATTTTTTGTATATTTTCTACATTTTCAAATATGGATTTCAATTACAACACAGAATGCAAAGTTACACAGTCCTCACTTTATATGCATTACAAATATTTGCCACTATAAAACATAATATAACTTTTCAGTTCACCTAACAAAATACTGTAGTGTAATCTCTATCAAAGTTGAACTTACAAATGTAGAATTATGTACAAAGAATAACTTAATTGAAAAATAAAAGTAAAACTTTAGTGCCATAAACATCCTTGAAGTCTTAATTCTTGTGCAGCCAATAACGAGACTTTTTTTATAGCTGTGGGAGATAATGTTGCTCGCTTCTTGTTCATAATGTCACCTGAAAGTGAGAACAGGCGTTTGCATAGCATTGTTGCAGCCAACATTGCAAGATATTTGTGTGAGATGTGCTTAAGATTCGTATGTCTCTTTCTGCTTCAACCACCAATCCAGAGGACAGCCGTCTATGCTGACAAATTCTGCTTAATAATGATCCAAAGAAAGTGCAAGCCGATGCATGTTCATTTTCATCACAACTCAGATGTCACCAACAGAAGGTTGATTTTCCTTTTTGGTGGTTCAGGTTCTGTAGTTTCTGCACTGGAGTATTGATCTTTTCAGATTTCTGAAAGGATGCTTCATATCTCATCCATCCCAGAATTCAGAGGACACTTTAGATTCTTAAACCTTGAGTCCAGTGCTGTAGCTATCTTTAAAAATTTCATATAGGTATATTTTGAGTTTTATCAAATCTGCAGTGTAAGTGTTCTTACACAAAATATGCTGAGTTGTCATACCATAACACAAACCATGGCAGAATTCAGGTAAAACTGTGGCGCAGGAGATACACTAAACATTCATATGCCTCTTCATGTTTGGATCACCATTCCGGAGGATGTGCTTCCAGGCTAATTTGTGACTGAATTCTGTGAAAGAATTGTGTATGTGGCACAAAAATACCGTGTAATGCTGGCTACAAAAGGGCCATGCAAACACCTGTTCTAACTTTCAGTTGACACTTTAAACAAACAGGCAGCATTTTTGCCCATAAATGCACACCAACTTGCTTTTCTTAGTGATTAGCTGAACAAGAAGTAGGACTGAATGGACTTATAGGCACTAAAGTTTTACTTTGTTTTGGTTTTGATCTCAGTTATGTAACAAAAAAAATTTACATTTGTAAGTTGCATTCTACAATAAACAGATTGCACTACAGTACTTGTATGGAGGTGAATTTTACAGTGCAAATATTTATAGTTGAAAGTAATATAAAGTGACCACTGTACACGGTTTTCTGTATTGTAACTGAAATCAATCTATTTGTAAAATGTAGATAAGGTCCAAAAATATGTAATACATTTGAATTGGTATCTATTGTTTAACAGTGCCATTAAAACTAACTAATTTTTAATCCATTATTTTTTGAGTTAATCACATGAGTTTACTGTGATTAATCAACAGCCCTAGTACCCAGTTGACAATTTTTATGTTTTGGGGTTTTTTTTAAGCTATTTGAATACAACAACCTGGTTCAGAAGAGAGGGTGATTACAAAATTAATTGAGAATGTACAATAATTTAAGAGCTACTGTCTATCACGTACCAGAAGATTCCTTTTTCTTATCAAGGCGAAGATGTGCTCTGACCTGTCCTGGTTCACATCCATCACAGGTGTCACTGCCAGGGTGTATGTGGAAGGATAACACAGTTTCTCCAATCTTTACTTCATCCCCATGTTCCAGAACATAGGGGTCACATTTTGTTTTAGGCTATAGAAAAAGAATTACACAATTTTGTCAGATGTATTTATTAGAATATAAGATGCACCATTATATGCATTCCATTAATATTGTTTGTGTGTAAGTCATTTAAATTGGTACCTTGGTAATCTAACTACATTTTTAACTAGAATGGATCTCATAATTCCTAATCCAAAATAAATACAAAAATTTAACATAATTAAACCTAAAAACTGAGCAGAAGAAAAGAAGTTATCAATGCATGAAAGGAAAAAACACTCAGTAAAACAATCAGTGGTGACTTAAAAATCAGAATTTTATTTAATGATATTGCATTATAGAAAAGCACAAGTACCTAACTTTCCTAATCACAGTAAGTTGCAATGCTCACCTGTAGGATCTGATTTCCATTAACAATTGTGCCATTCTGACTGCCTTGATCCACAAGGACATAGTTTTGCAATTCGTGGTCAAAATATACTTCTGCATGAAACTAAAAAAATAGAATGAAATAAAATGTTTTCACTGCGGAGTGCTCAGTTGACGTATTATCTTAATGCAAGTTCCAGGGTATATTTTAGTGGTCTATTAACTTACAATACCAGGGGAATGTTAAATCGCACATTTGTAGGCTCTCTGACAATCAAAAGGAAGGGTACAAAAGTAACTGAATTAAGAATTACCTTACTGACCCCAACTTCAGGAATCTGAAGGGTATGTTCCATATCTTTCTCTCTATAAAAACAGGTAAATAGTTTATTTCTGTCATACACAATTATATAATTTTGCATCATGGTACCATAGAGATTTAAGATACTTCACATTAAGAAATTATAACAAAACCAAATTAAAGAAAAAGTGAATGCAATCAGTGACTAGCATCACACTTCATACAAATCATAATAAAGTTTCCTTTCTGAACTATCAATAAGCTTTACAGACTGAAATCTATGGCAATTCAATATATAATGGTGAGAATTACATTATGTATCTTGTTACATCTGTAAATACTAACCCATGCTAATTAAGCTGAAACTAAACTTATCAGGGAAAAATGCTGATCCCATACAAACACACAAGACCTGTATGAAAATGGCTTTGGTTGTGGAGAGGCCACATAGAGGAATCCTGAGTCCTTTGTGCTCTTCAGTGAGTCTCTACAGCCATGTTTAGGGCACAAGTATGCATTTTTAGCATCAGGCAAGGGATATTATAAATGGCTCTATAAACTATATGGACCCCTTGGCCAAAATTCCTGTATAGTGAATGGTCATCCCAACCTAGTAACTGATGAGTGGATAAAGGACCTTGGGATGCAGGCTGAGAGTAAGGGGGAATTTCCATTTACTCCAGGGATGGGCAGTAATTTTTGATGGGGGAACCACTCCACGATTTTGGAAAGTGGTCAAGGGCCACTCTTTTCTGTGGAGATGTGGGGTCCAGGTTGGGTGCAGAAGGCTGCACAGGATAAGAGTTTGGGATGCAGGAGATGGTGTGAGGTCTAAGAGGGAGTTTGGGTGCAGGAAGGGTTTGTGACTTGAGTCAGTGTATTGGGATGTAGGGTCAGGGAGGGAGTGTAGATGCAGAAGAGAATTCTGGCTTGGGGGAGGGACTCTAGGAGGACGTGCAAAGTTTGGGAGGGAATTGTGACCTGGAAAAAGGGGGTGAAGACTGCAGAGGGTTTGGGTGGTGATCTGGTGCAGGGGGTTGGGGTGTAGGGTCTTAGAGAGCGTTTGGGTGCAGGGAGAGGATTCTAGCCTGGGGGAGGAATGTAGGAAAAGATACAGAGTCTGGGAGGGAGTTGTGACCTGCGGGTGCAGAGGGTTTGGATGGTGACCTGGGAGAGGGAGTTAGGAAGGGGAAAGGGCAGGCTCTGACTGGGAGGTGCTTACCTAAGCCAGCAGCCCTGTAGCACCCCCAAGGCAGGCTGGGCTCCCTGTCTGCTGCAGCCCCAGACCACTTGAAACTGCAGGCTTGTTAGGAACTGAGAGATTGGCAATTCCTACTGGCCAGTTGTTTCCAGCCTATAGGAGCTGAAGATTAGGCTGGGGGCTGTGAGATCACATAATACCTCCCCTCCCTGCAGAGCAGAGAGCCACACGGACTGCACTTTAAACTGTGGGGACCGTGTGCTTGAGGGTCTTGGGCAGGGTGGTCAGCGGGACGGATCTGGTGACTTGGCAGGCCAGATACAGCCCCCAGGCTGTATTTTGCCCAGCCCTGGTCTATTCTTTATCACCACAAAATTGAAAACTCCAATGTCCATTTATTGCGCGTGTGGAATCAAATCCTATATGCATATCTCACTATCAAAGTGCCCCCAGCACGCAGCATATTACACATCTGAAAGAGGAGAAATTTTGGCAAACCACACTGCTCTTATTTAATATCACTACTCTTGCATAAAATACAGCCAAGAGAACATTGGTATTCACAAGGAGCAAACAGGACTTTTTGAAGATCTCGTCCAAAAAGCACCCATGCCAAATAATCTCAAATTCAATTTATATATTTCAGAGAAGAGGAGCTGAGTCAACAATACCGTAATGTGAAGTGAAAGATCAGAGTGCCATTATAAATATCTAATATATAATTCAGAGTGAAGCATATTTTACTTGTGAAAGATGTACTTAGTGGCCTCAAAGTTATCACCACCTTTGATAATAACTTTCACTGAATTCACTGCAATCTACTGATTACCACTATACCAAAACTTAAGAATTACCAATGTAAATTAGTAAAAAGATGACCACAAATCTAGTGACGCATCACGGAACATTCAATGTCAGACATGAGCAGATTCTAGTTATTTTACCTTCCAATTGTAGCAGCTTTCACAGCTGTGATGATATAAAGTGATCCAGTCTGCAGTACTGGTGATCTAATTACAATTACTCTGATACATGGAGGCCAAATTCTCTCTTCATCTATATTTATAAAAATAAATATTAGTAAAAGGCAAGCTTACAACTGTGATATCACAGTCCTCTGACTTTCTAGATGTTTAGAAAAGATTTAGTCACACTTCAACTGTATTTAAAGAGAAAAATTAATCAAAGTGTCACAAAGGTAATAACCACCAAATTACCAAGATGCTATTTTTGCAATTACTTTTCAGATTAATATCTTCAAAGAATGCCTTTATTTACACCAAAAACATCTGATTGTCAGATTACCATGTGTGTAATTCTGATGTTTACTGAAACACATGAAATGCCTGTGACGTCAATATACTATAGTTGCATTTAAGAGCATTATCAAATCAGTTACATGGATTTACTATCAAATACTAATGAGTTTTAGATCACTTTAGGGTGCATCTACACAGCAGGGCTTAACTTAAAATAAGCTATGCAAACTGAGTTACGTCAATTGCGTAGTTTATTTTGAAATTGGGAGCATCTACACAGCACTTATTTCAAAATAGAGTATTCTTCCTCTGACTTTCCTTACTCCTCGTACAATGAAGGTTATAAGAGTCAGAGTAAGAAATCCTCCAGCTTGACAGTATTTCAACATTATTTCGAAATAATGTTGCTGTGTAGATGTACCCGTAGGGGGGAACTCACTTCATCTACCTAAAGCTAAGTAATCTGGCTCTAGGTGAGTGAAGAAAGGGGGTATTAGAAAGGGAGTACAATTTTCTAACTGTAGCCATGCCTTGGGGTTGTAGTACAGGACCCTTGCAGCTACCAAAGGTTGGACTTTGCTGGTCCAGCACCCTCGGTAACTGACTGGTTCCAAAAGAGGGGATTGGCACCCCTCATAGTGTGCTGCCACCAGGCTAGGGCTCCAGCCTGCCCCCGCTGCTGCTTCAGCCCCACAGGGCTCTCCCTGGCCCCACTACTGCTGGAGCCGGAGTGCCACGGGCAGAGCTACACAGCTGTCTGGCTCCGTGGCTAGGGCCAAGGCAGAAGGACAGAGCCAGAGCTCCCTGGATGTTGCTGGGCCTGTGGCTGGAGTTCCCCGACTGCTGGAGCCAGAATGCAGCCGGAGCTCTGCGGCCGGGAATGGGACCGGAGCTCCGTGGCTGCCGCTGGGGCCAGAGTTCCCTGGCTGGAGCCGGTGATCCACAACCACAGCCAGGCTACAATTCCCTGGTCACTGGAGCCAGAGAGAGCCGCCAGGGCCAGAACTCCCTACCATGCTGTCTGTCCTCTCCCCACCACACACACACTCTGGGCTTCAGCTTAGTTGCCGGGTGCCCCTTATAACTCTCCTGCCCCGCCGCCAGACCTCCCTCTTCCTGGGTTCTGTGGTCTAGGAACATCCGTGGTCCATGCCAGACCATGGATGTTGCCAGACTAGAGACACCCGGTTAAGGGAGGTACAATTTATAATCAAATCTGTAGCTTGGAACAATAACTGCACCTCCTCCATGCAGTTTTCAGTAACATTTATAGGCCAGAGGATCTGGCTCAAGGCAGATCTTGTGACCCCTTCCACAGTACAGTCCCACTGCCACCAATGAAGACACTTTGGTAATGAGCAAGGGATGTGATTCTCAGCTTACGTACATATGCTCATGTCAGCTCTCATTTGAACTAGCATAACCAAAACAGTAGTGCAGCCATATTAGCATTGGCTGTGGTAGTCTGGGCTAGCAGCCCTATCACAAACCAACCTGAACCCTGTGGGTACATACTCAGAAGTGGTTAGCCCATGCCTCTGCAATTACACTACTGTATTTAGTGTACAAGTTCCAAAGAGAGCTAGTGCAAGTATGGGTGTGGGACTCACCCATGTAGTTAATTTGGTAGACCTACTCTTTCAAAGGGGTACAAAGGCTTCACTGTATATCCACTCCATGCGCAGTACTCAAATATGTCCAAGATAGGACTTAAAGTGGTCTGGTAGGAATTTCTCATCTATGCTGCAGAGAGTGAACACTTCATCCTCAATAGATTATGTGTTTTTTAGAATATGGAGGCTTGAAAAAGAATCCCAGAAATTACTATAAGCATAGGACTGTGATCTTATTTACCATATACAAGGTACATTCTCTAATGTGTATCTATTTCAGCATTGCTTCTCTATCTAAAAGCTCCCGTTACAATTTTCTCTACACAGAAGATATTTAGTCTATCAGAGAAAGAACATCATGCTGACCTCACAAAATAAAGATATACTGATGTGACAGGTTTTAAAAAACAAAATCCATATTTGTTTTTAGGCCTACCAATATTGGAAGGAAATAACAATAAATATTGGCTTAAGCTTTTATATTTCACTTAAAACTTCAGTTTTTAAAACTAAACTACTTCAAATCATCCCTTTTCAATTTTATTTTTGAGTCACTATCATTTTCTTATAGCTTGCTCTTATTTACTGAACTTATGAAAAAACTACAGAAAATATTGTATACAACTATCATAATAATTCACCTTCATTTTCAGAATCTTCTGAATTTATACTCTCTTCACTTGTTACTTCATCTTCACTGGTATACTCCTCACATTCAGAGTCAGTAATTTCACCTTCTTCTGGCTCACTCTCTGTGTCTACTATTTTACTGTCACCCACAAATGCAGGATCTTGTGTTTTTCTGTTAAGGTGTAACTTTATACTATCTGTGATAATTGCTTCTTTGGCCGGTAGTCTGTTTCTTACATCAACGTCCACTTTAGCCTTCTTTCTTGCATTTGGAGACTCCTCCTCTTCATTAGAGCTTATCTGCTCATTAGTGGTGAAAAGGCAATTCAGACTTCTGGGTGATTTCTGCTCTTCTGTGTCCAAATCCTGGAGAGGATTTATAAAAATCAAACTTGAAGAACTGAACATTGTCTTTAGGGACTGAAATCTTTTAATCTATAACCAGCACATATTTAAGTCCTTGACTAAGGGTTATAACTAGTGTCAGAGATTTAAAAAAAAAATCAAGACACTTTGTGTGCACACGCAAGAGGAGGTCCCAGATGACACTTTTCACCCATTTCAAGTTTCTCCAAGATGTTATGGCTATCTTCAATTCCTGATGATGTAACTATCACTCTTCTTCTAATCCCTTCACTGTCACCCTCTTGCTTCACAATGAGCTTCAGGATCCTTGTCCTCACTTTCAAAGATCTGTGTAAATCCATCCCAAACACATCTCTGCTCTGCTTTCATCTTTCCTAATTCCTCTTTCCCCCTCTCTCAATGCCTATGCTCCTTCCAAGTTCTCAATTGTTCTTCATCATCTCGTCCTCTATTTCTGTCTTCTCTTTTTGCATACTGCTCCCTATGTCTGGAGTTCCCTGCTATGGTTGCTGATTGACCTTCCTTTCTTCCTTCTTTCAAACTTGATTTCTTTAACAAAGTCTTTCATTACAAGACATTGCAGACAACGGTAGTTTAATTTTTCGAGTCCCCATTATAATGCCACAGAAGATTCATACTGAAAATCTATTTCCTTACAGAAAGACTCTTCTCCATTACACATGCATACATGACTTTATTGCATGTTTCTCCATCAGTGTTTGGCTTATGGTGTTCATTTGCTTTTCTTTCACAAGACCATCAACATTTCTTAAGATAAACTATTAAATCAACACAAAAATTACATAAACTTTTCCAGGGTATTTAAGAGAAATTGTTGTCATAATTCTGAATCTACCAAACCTGACATATTGTTTAAAGTGAACAGAAAAGCTTTATCAAACAAATGAAAAATATTTAAGATCCAAAATTATTTACTTGTCTGGAACCTTGAACTCACAATAAATGTTTTTCAATAAAACCAATATTCTTGAAACAGAGCAGGTAAACAATATAAAAAGTGTCTTTCATTTTAAAACAAAGCTTATTGAGCCCTTATAAACACCACTTTACATTTCAAAATCCAACGTAAACATGAATTAATGTAAAGCCTGTGAAACCAGTTAAGTATTTTCATTTTATAAATGTGGAAACAGACATATAGAGGTAAAATAACTTTGTTCAAGGCCACAAGGCTGGTCAGTGGCAGAGCTGTAATTAGAACAGGAATTCTTGCCTTCCAGCTTTGGCCTCAACCCACCAGGCAGCAAAGAACATTTAAGTTTACATGCACATTTAGCTATTTGGGAACTCTGAAAATGTTTTAAAGAGCTTTTCCATTCAACACACATTACATTCTCATTAAACAGCAATTCCAGAAGAACCTTTGACTGTTCCAAAGGACCACCACACAGTATCACTTAGGGTATGTTTATACTACAAGATTAGGTAGACTTTATTAAGGTCGATTTTTTAGCACCCGATTTTGTCAAGTCGAAAATGCATGTAGTCAATGGAATGCATCCCCAGGAGGGTGGCTACCTTCGAGTTTGTCAGTGCTGTATTGTGGGTAGCCATCCCACAGTTCTTGCCACTCCTTTGCATTCTGGATAAGGGTCTCAGTGCCTGAAGGTACAAAAATATTCTAGAGGGTGGTTCTGGGTACATTCCAGCATCCCATAATGCACTTATCTCCTTCCTTCCCCTCACTTGAAAGTAACAGCAAACAATTTTTTCACACCTTTTTCCCCCCTGGTTATCCATGCAGATGTAATAGCAGGGAAAGCATGGATCATGCTTAGCTTCAAACTGCTGTGGTAAGCACTGCAAAAACCTCGTGCATTATGCGGAGTTGTGTACAGAGCCTATCCAGGAACCACCGAAGTGAGGAAGAGTGAGAGGCCACAGACACAAACACACATGAAACTACTGCGTGGAACAATTGGCATATGCTGGCAGCAGTTGACCCTGTAAAGTTGATTCTTGTCCAGTGAGACAAGCACAAACTGGTGGTACCACATAGTTATGAGACTATGGGGATGATGAAAACATTTGCATACATAAGGCCACTTTCATTGAACTATGTGAATTGATTTCTACCACTCTGAAGCTCAGCAATACCAGAATGAGATCTGCTCTGACAACTGAGAAGCAAGTGGTAATAGCCCTGGAAAAGCTTGCAACACAGACTGCTACCAGCCAATTGGGAATCAATTCAGAGTCAATAAATCTACAGTGGGAGCTGCTGTGATCCAACTAGCCACAGCAATCAATACCCTTCTGCTAGGTAGGAAAATCACTCTAGGAAATGTGCACAATATAACAGATGGGGTTCCCTAACTGTGGTGGGGCCATAAATGGAACCCATATCCCTATCTAGGCACCAGCCCACCTTGCCAAAGAATACATAAACCACAAGTGGTACTTGATGGTGTTGCAGGGTGCTGGTGGATAAAAAGGACCATTTCACGGACATCAACGTGGGATGGTCAGGAAAGGTGCATGACGCATGCATCTTTAGGAACTCTTTAGAAAGCTGCAAGATGGAATGTTCTTCCCAAACCAGAAAATTACCATTGGAGATATTGAAATGCCAATAGTTATTCTGGAAGACCTAGCCTACCACCCCCCTTGCTCCCATGTCTCACGAAGTCGTACACAGGCATCCTGGACAATAGTAAGCAGCAGTTTAACTACAGGCTGAGCAAGTGCAGAATGGTGGTAGAATCTGCTTTTAGATGTTTAAAGGCAAGGTTTTGTAGTTTGTTGACTAGGCTAGACCTAGCAAAAGCAACATTCCTATTGTTGTGGCTGCTTGCTGTATGGTCCATAATATTTGTGACAGTAAGGCAGAAAAGTTTCACTAATTATGAGTAGCCAGACTCAGGATGTTAAATATCAGTTAACTGAATAGTCAATTAACCTCATGAATTCTTATTATTGGTTACTTGACTATTCTATAGTCCCCAGTGTGCTCCGGCCCTACGCCCGAGGATCCCTCTACAGTGCCAGGCAGGAGCTGGCCTGCGAGGGGAGCCAGTTTAAAAAACAGTTCCCCTTGCGGACTGGGTGCCTGTTGCCCTGTGCTGCTTCCTCTGATACAGAGCAGCAGCCCCTCTCTGGGGGAGATCTGAGCTCCCGGACCTGGCATGCACCAGGCTGCCTGCCTGCCTGGCTTCTAATCCACTTCTAATCCGCCGTGCAGCGGGGGTAGATTCTGGACCCAGCACAAGCCAGGACTGAGCTGGGCTGTTGGCAAGCCTGCTAAAAAATTTACTGGCAGGGGTAGTGGTGGTGGGAAATGCATGTAGTCTATGTTTAACCAATAAGCTTTTGCTTTTTGGTTAACTGACTACACTATTACATCTCTAAAACAGATACTAGGGCAATAAGCAGAGCACATCAGGGGGCACTAAGAATCAGAGAGGCTTGGAAAACTGGTTTCAGGAATGACTAGACAGTGACTTGACAGCCATGTATATGTTGCTCTTAATAAGGTGCCCCACCGTACTGGCCTGTAAACTGTCCTCCCTCACACATGACACAAGCAATAAAGATCCCGTTGTTCAGAAATTGTGCATTTTTATTTAGGAAATACAGGGAACAGAGACAGAAAAGGAGTTCAGGGAATGAGCTCTGGCGAGAGGTGAAGAGTGCAGGATAAGTGACATATTACAATTCCCCTGTCCAGCAATCACAGCTGTGCAACTGCCCACCCTCTGTTCCAAGAGACATCCCTGAGAGTTAGATGCAAGGCAACCTTTGTCTCCCCCACACACATGGAATTAGTTGAGGAGAGCAATATAAGGTGCTGGCGTACTCCGTGCTACAGATGCGTTTCTTGTAGCTCTAGCACATCCTCACTATCTCTGTTTGCTCCCCCACAAGCCTCAAGATCTCATCCTGGGTTTTCCATTCATTTTCCTTGCACCCTCTCCTCTCCTCATACTCTGTGTAATCTATGGTATCATTCTCCTCTGTGCATTTAATTGTGCCCTGTCGGTGCAGGCAAATTGCATTTACTCATTAAACAGGTTATCCTGGGTAAGAATGTTAAGAGGCAGGTAACTGGGTCATCATGTAGTCAATACAATTTGTATCGACTACACGATTAGTTGATAAGGGAAGGTGCTCAGAAGAAGCGACCCTCACTGCAGCTCTGGAGTTTAAATGTAGTAAGCCCAGCTCCTACTACATTTATACTGCAGAGCCGCAGTGGGGGTAGCTCCTGGACCCAGTGTGAGCAGGGACTAAGCTGGGCTTGCTCAGTCCCAGCTCACGCCGGATCCAGCAGCCCCCATCCACGGGGTATCCCAGTTGAGCTGGGATGCCGTGTAAACAGGGGCTGCTGCAAAGCAGCCTCTGTTCGCGGCCAGCCTGGGCCACCGCGGACAGGGGCTGCTGCCAGAAGCAGCAAGGGTGAGGAAATGCAAGTAATTGACTACTCTTTTACATCCCTAATCCCGAGTAATGTTTTTGCTTTCTGATCTGTGATAGCTGAAGGAACCAGGCGAGTGGGCAACAGATTCACTGTTGTACCTTCCATAACCAAAAAAGTGAAGGGCAGATTTTAGAGAAAATATGGTAGAATGCAGAAGCTAATCTTTTATTATGAAGGAACTTTATGTACAAGGCCAAAGCTATGTTTTTAAATGCCTTGTAGGCACATACAAGACAAAGGTCAGCATGGTGCAGCTGGACTCAGTTTGATTGCTGGCATGGTAACAGGTTGGGGCTCTTGCTCTTTTGCTTCTGCTTTGAAAGCATGTGTGAGAGTAGCTGCAAACTGCAGTTCTCATGGCTAGGCATGGATCTCTGCGTGCAAAGGGGAGAGTCGTGGTCACGAGGGGCTGTGCAAGGGGAGGGAGGCAGAGTCGGGCATGATTGCAGGGGCTGATGCAGGGGCTGTGTTCGTCTACTCCCACTCTCCCTCCCCTTTTCCCCCCCTTTGTCAGAAGGGGAACCAGGCAGAGTTTCAGGAGCCCACAGAGTCAGCAAATCTGGGATCATGCTTTGTAGGAGGATGAGCAAATAGAGGTGTAATACTTCAGTGGTATAAGTTACAAAGCTTTCCCTGCTTCAGCTAGACTGCCATGTGCAATATCAAACTTCTCTGCATCTCAGAGCATGATAGGGAGCGGATAATGACTGAACGTGCTAGGAACCTGGACCGTATGCTGCAATGATGCCACATCACTTACTGCTGGCTTGAAGTGAAAAGGTGTCTTACTATGAAGTACAGAATAAGGCAGGCCTCCCCAGGAACCTTTGGCAAAGGATTAAAGAGTATGTCTATGAGAGCTTTGTAGAGACATAACATGGAGAAGGAGAGGGACTCCTCCCTGTAACAAACTGTTCTGGGAAGCCCCTGCTGTGTAGGCAGAGGCGCCACCCAGAGAAAACTCAGTTACTGTAACCCACTGTAGCCAGACAGGAACCCCCTTGTAACATCCATCTTGCTTGCCCCTTTCTGAGATGCCTGCAGCACATAGGGCACACAGAGCAGTAAAATCAGCATAGTTTTTGAAGCCTTGACAGGAGGCCCGGATATGCTAGATCACAGTGACCCTGGACAACTGTAAGCAGAGATATGAGGGTGATCGAGTTAATT
>JANRFK010004149.1:40924644-40946206 GCA_030068395.1 Apalone spinifera
AGCTTCTTTAATAAACCTGTAACTGTTTAAGCTTTAACCTGACTCCTTCAGTTGACGTAACAGAACCAAGCACAATTAAAAAACTCCAGCCAGTCATAAGGGACAGATACAGGCAGAGCTGGGGCATTTGGGTTGTGTCGCCTCCAAGGGACAGATCCGTGGGGCACCTCTCAGCCTTCCCTAGGCTGCCCGCTGCGAAGGGATCATGTGTCCTAGCAGTCGAAGTCTGAGGTGTAATAAGCTCTCCCTGTAAACTCTAGGGCGTCTGTCAGCCTGTTGGCTGCCCGCTGCGAAGGGACCCCTAGCGGTCAAAGACACGGACGTAAAGCTTCTCGGGGCACCTGTCGGCCTCCCCTAAGGCCGCCCGCTGCAACAGGACCTTGTGTCCCAACAGTTGAAGTCTCGGGTGTATAACACACACACACGCACTGCCCTGACCGTCGGCTGACACCCACTTGTAGCATGATTAACAAAGGTGAATTCACCAGAAACGCTCTTCCTACCATCAGGGTCCAGCAGCAAAATGTCCTGGGACAAGGGGATTGGCTCCAGAGTTGAAAGAGGTCCTGGATGTTAGGGAGATTAGATGCTCCACATGCCCGATGATAATTCTCCTTCTCCTCTTCCTCATCCACACGGTCCTCCATGCCACAAGAGTTGCCCGGGAGATACCCACAGACAGCTTTGGGACACTGGTTGGGTCCGCCCCTAGAATCCTATGATGCTGCTCATACAAGCAGCATGTTTGCAGCTCTGACCTAGACCATTCATTTGCCTCCTTTGTCTTCTGGTATGGCTGCCCGAGCTCCTTTATTTTCAGGCAGCACTGGTGCACATCCCTGGCGTATCCTTTTTTCACCAAGCCCTGTGCAATTTTGACATAGATATCAGCATTTCTTCTGCTGCTTTAAAGTTCTACTTGTTCAGAATCCTCTCCCTATACAGCAATCAGATGCAGGAACTCCTGCATGCTCCATGCTGGAGCTCATTTGCAACACTGGGCATTCATGGTCAGCCATGCTGCTGAGTTTCGCTGCCTGCTCGCCACACTAGCCAAACAGGAAATTAAGTTCAAATTTTCCCGGGGCTTTTCCTGTGCACCTGGGAGAGCAGCAGAGTCGAAAATGCTGGCCAGAGCAGTCACTTTGGGACACTGTGGGATACCTGCCAGTGTCCAAGAAAACTGACTTTCACAGCACTGCATCTGAACCACCCCAAATTAGGCTACGACAGGTCAAATTTAGAGTTAATCCTTTTGTGAAGAAAGAGTGCAGAAACTGACTTTAACTGTGTTTAAAGTTGGCAGAACAGGCTTGGTGGTGTAGACCCATTGTTTAGAAAAATCGACCTAATGTGGCAAAGTTCAACCTAAACTTGTAGTGTGGACCAGGCCTTAGATTGGCACAGGAAGGGTGGGAATTTGTGTTTCAGAGCACAAATCTCCCCTTCTGCATCAAAGGATATGTCTGCACTACAAACACAAGTCAACTGCAGTGCATGTCCACACTACCGTCCTTGGGTTGTTGGTGAGTGTCCTTGCCCCCCCACCCAAAACTGTTCCCAAAGGAAAGCTGCTTGGGCTCCTTGCCCCCCTGCTGTCCAGGACTCATCAAACTGTGCAAGTGACAAGGCTGCCCAGCTCCTCGAAAGGAACAGGGTTCAAAGTCACCCAGCTCTCCAGGGGAGCATAGGCAGCTGGGCTTAGATGCCTGGTTTTCTTAAGAATTTAAAAGCTCCTCCTGTGAAATTGATAAGATAGTTGATGTAAGGTATGCATTGACTACACAAACATTGCCCTAACTGCACCAACATAAGCCTTACGTTACTTGTGGAGGTAGAGTTACTATGTGAGTCTAGTATGGCACTGACATAATGAGGTCTACATAAGCTGCCTTATGTTGAGCAGAGTAGAGTAGACCAGCCCCAAGAGGGATTCCTTGATCACCTCGGCAACACCGTCTCTGCTTCCTTGGGTGGAAAAGGTGTAGGCCTGTTTGGGGTGAGGGAAGGAATGAATGCTCCATCCCCACATAAACAAGGCACAAAAGAGGATACAGCTCATCCATCCTCTCAAGGGACACTGGAGCTTCAAGTGGCCACAACTGGCTCCAGGGAGGGAAAGGGTCATTAGGGATCAGACCCAATTAGTGAGAAGGCAACCTGGTAGCTGAAAAGGTCACAAGAGCCTGAGAGAGAATTATGTTAGAAGCTTCTTTGGTCACGTAGATCATCATTTATCAAAGTGAAAGACAAATGTGTATACACAAATTATTCACTTTAGTATTTATACAAATATGTGGAGATACAGAGTTAGCATCCCTTCCGGTGTTGTATATTAGAAAATATAGTTGCCTGACTCAAAACTTGGCCAGTAAAGATTAGATACTCTTGGATTAAAACTGCAAAACACATTTTAAATTCTTGTAAGCAGACCAAATGTTAAGAAAAAGCATGACACACACATCCTGAACAATATTTTTTTTAAATTTGAACGTCAACATAAAATTTATACAATATTCTGATCTCAGCAGTAACTGATTACTCTCAATTTTAAGAAGTAAAGCAAACGAATACACCTACATTTAACACATTTTGATCTAAAGGCAATCTCCCTCTCTTGACAAAAACCGTAGTATTACTTGCAAATTAACTGCCCCAAATCAACATATAGATGGCTTTCAGCACATTTTGCCATGTTAAAAAAAAGAAAAAAGGAAAGACAGCTTTAGAAATGTACTGAAACATCCCCATTTAGCTGTTTAATTGGGCACCCAGTACTTAATAGTAAGCCTGTTTAACGAAGTATAGATATTTTAAGATTAAATTAACTTTTATGTTGGTTTAAAGTTTGAGTTACATTTTTAATTTATAATTTATTGACCCAATTTTGCTCTTCCAGAAGTTCATGGGAGCAGGGTCAGGATGGAATGTATTGACTGGTTGTTTCAAATGTACAAAAATAAGGTGCAGTGTTATTAACCCTGTTGGGGTTCTTATATGAGACCTGATCCTGCATGCTGTTGAGCCTTCTTACTCCTGATTCTGCAAATATCTACAAGCCTGGATCCCTATGCATGTGTAGCCAAGTATTAAATACAGTACAACGGGACTCTGGACATAAAGGTCCATGCTTGTATACCTTTGCAGGATCAGAGGCTCAGAAAGAGTTGAGAAACGCACTTGACTTTATACTTGTTCATAAAGCTCCTGGCATGCTTTGGAGACAACAAATAAATTTAGAAATCAAGAATGCATGAAATAGTTACAGTTTTGTTGTTTAACCCAATCTTTTTGTAGAAATCTGGGCTTTATTATTTTTAGGTGGCAGGGTCCACTTTTCCATTCTTAAAAGAAACAAATTTTGTTCCTTCCTTCATATCCTAATGCTCTGTAATGTTAAAGCTTTTCAATTCAGGCTTAAAACTTAAAGGCATCTTAAATGAAATATAGCATTTGCAAAATGCAAAAGCCATGATATACAAAAGAGTAATGCAAAAGATGCCTTTTCATTACATCAGTTGTAATATTAAAGCAGATCATAATAGTACTGTAAATGTGCCTGAACATGTGTAGTAGATTAATAACCAGACTTCATTCAACACAACTACTGTATAGAGGAAGGGACTAGTACTTTATTTGAAAAAGTTGACAAATGTCAATTCTTCAAGATTCAGAGAAATGAAAACTGCAGACTTCTGATGTTTCTACTGGAGGATTTAAGAGACGCTAATTCAAAGGATATGGAGAATCATATAACTAAGCTTCCACTTGTTTGATTCCACCATTCCACTAGTTCTCCAGTTATCATTGTCCTCCAGCAACTAAGAAACTCAAGTTTCCAAAGGAGGAAGAAAAAAAAAAAAAAAAAAGAGAGAGGAAAAAACAGTCAGGCTATCTTCGTGCATCATAAAAAAGGGGCAAAAACCCTCCCCCCGTTCTTTTGGCAGGTACCTTTACAGATTATGAAGCACACATGACTATTAGCTTAAGAACATCAAAGGTGCTTCTTGGTTAGTCAAGACACCACATATTGATGCAACAAGATGCTTGATATTTCTTTTGGAAAATATAATTTAGACAGAAAGTCTTGTCAAGATGTTCTAGATGTCTGGATTTCTACAACATTTCAGTTCAATTAGAAAATCATTTAAAACTGGATTTGATTTATGGCAAATAGGCACTTTAAATTTAATCCTTTATCCTCCTGGTAAAACATGTAAACAGCAACTACCCAGATACTAAGAATTTAAAAATCTATCAAGGTTAAAGGTAAACATCCACAGACTAATGTGTTTGGTGTCTCAACTCTACCTTCACCAGAAGCTGCCAATTCAAAAGAAGAAATCTTCAGATTAGCCATGGTTTCTGTCAACTGATGTACCTAAAGACAGGATGAATAGCAGCAAATAGTAAACTGCACACTGCAAAAAATATCATCTGTTTCAAGAGTTCTAAGGGAAATATTTGCTATTAAATGCTATCTCCTGGAGAGATAGCGGAGATATGTCTAATTTTGAAATAGCCTATCCAATTCTCTCAGAGAAATGAACTGTATAGTCAGCATGGCATCAAGATAAAGATGTATCACACAGACACAATCAAAACTAGTTTTTAATTGTGGTAAAATAAAAGCTACTAATATGTTTTTCCATGCACAAATTACATAAGAACAATGCAGTCAACAGGCCTCAATTATAGTAATTTTGCGTAGTCTCTCAGGCCCCAATACTGGATTTCAGTGGTTGCTGAAATCCACCACTCCCTAGCTGTCCAGCTCTAAAGACAGCACAAAAAGAGGATGGTAATACCCCAAACCTCCCTAAGATAACCCTTTGACCCCCTTACAACTCCCTTTTGGGTCAAGACCTCCAATTTGAAAGAGTTGGTCTCCCCCCATGAAACCTATACAGTATAGGGTAAAAGCACACAAATGACCAGATTTTACCATGGTCCATGATGTATTTTTCATGACTGTAAATTTGGTAGGACTCTACTTATGTTTGGTGATTATGACATTATAATTAGGATTCCTGATATCAAATGATAAGACTGATTACAGTATAAAATTGTGAACATTTAAATTGTTTTTCTCTTAAAAGAATGCTTTATAAGACAAAAGAACATGGATCAGCATCCTTTGGCTATGCAAAATACATTCCCTAATCTCTAGAATGACAGGAAAGACAACTGGATTTAAATTTGTATATACTGATACATACAGGTGGAGTGCAGGATGACAGGATTTTTTCACATAGTATTCGGCAAAGATAATGGTTCAAAAGCAAGATTTAGTAGCAAATCTATCTTCATAAAATACAACATTTGAACTATAAAATATTACTAATTACACACAAACCTGTTTAAATGCTAAAATAATTACTATAAATTGACTATCTTGTGCCTCCTACAGGGGGGATAAAATCCCTAGACAATGAAAAACAATGTTGCCAAGAAACACCGCATACCATATTAACATGAACTAATGATTTCGGACAATAGCGGCAACAGCTAAGAAGATAAATGCTAGGGAAGATATTCTTGCTATAAAATGTATGCAACAATTGCTGTCAATTTCTACACAATACATTTGTTTATTAAATAAGATGATTACTGAAAATGGAAGTACTGCAACTCAAATAGACAAGACTCTTACATTACAATAAAAACATGTATATAATTATATAAAAATGCTCAAAGAAAAACCTTTCAGTGACTATTTCAATATACATTTTGAATGCAACACATACTATTTTCACACTTCATTTTCTATTTAGATTTTGCCAGTTGTTTCTATATACACAAAAACAGAAAAAAGTAATTGCTGTTAACTTTGGAAATTATTTATTTGGAAATTATTTAATTATTCTGCTCAAAAAGATACAACATCTACACTTATGAAAACCATGTACAGTCTCTTGTTTATGCTGGATTTTTTTCACATTAACACATCTTGTTGCTTAATCAGGTTGTAAACTGATTTGCTTGCTGGATCAATTTACATAGTTAAGAAACATCTAACAGTAGATCACAGAATGTATATACCTTTTGCCTTCTGACTGTACCATCCAACTTCCATATAATCTTTTAATTTGCTAACAAGATTTCACATATAAAATCTTACTAAAATCAATTCAATCCAAGAGGCCGTATGGAAAATAGTTATACAGCAGAAATGGAACAAAACAAGGGCTATGTGGAAGAGCATCAAGATGCATTGATATGATTTTGCTAGCTAGTGTAGAGGATTACCTTCAATTTTATGGCATTTTATTCTTATAAATATTGTTAGATATGTGAAACACCTTTTCACTAAGAACTAATTTTAAGTGGCTTTTTTTTTGCGCCAACAGACAAGTTGCAAGATGGAAAAGTCAATGACAAATTCCTATCATGAGCTGAATTAAGCTCTGCATCTGTAATATACTGTTAGAAAAGTGACATTAGTAAAGTTATGCTTTACTGTTACTATTAATTTGAACACTCTGTACAAAATACAGCTCCTTTTAAATGCCTCCTTCCCTAGCTTCTTTCCCACAAGCATAAGTTTATGTCTTTACTAGGCAGAAGATCAATACTTCCAGATCCATCTTCTGGAGTTTGATTTAGCAGGTCTAGTAAAGTCCTGCTAAATCCAACACAGAGGGTGCGCTCCTGTCAGTGCCAATATTCCTGCTCCTCGTGAGAATAAAGGGAAGCAGATGGGAATATTTGCTCCCATCGACCTCCTGCTGTGGAGACACGCAAAAACTCGAAAAGGTATGTTGACACCTGCTATATAATTAACATAGCTGGAGTTGTATATCTTAATTCAAACTTCTCCTGTTGTATAGACCTGGCCTAAGAGTTCACTATGTTCTTCAAGAGTGCTAGCTGTTCAATGCATGCTTTCACACTGGGATGGCCTGCTGCCTCTGAAATTCCAGAGTGAGAATCTATTCTGCTCCTGGAAACTGTTGCTAGGTATGGAACTAGTTGACCCTCATCACAATACTAGTAAAAGTAGAGGCCTCTTTATCTAGAATGAAAGAAAACTAGAGATTAGGCATACTGTGATAGCTGCATTCAACAGCTACTCAAGGAGCCTAACAAAAATTAATTCCTTACTGAGGTGGTCTTCTAGTAAAGATGAGCACAAGCACACTCAGTGCATTTGTACATTCTTTTAACAGGTCTCTTAAAACAGCAGGTTCCCTAACAAAAGGGTAGCCTCACCCTTTTTCCAGCTTGTGTCTCAAAGAGAAAACTGGAGATAGTATGAGGGAGAACAAGGCAAACAATATTATAGTTGCTTCTTATAAAAACAATAGAGAATGTAAATAATAAAAGACTGTTTGTACTAGAAATGTATGATAAATTCTAGATCATTTAGCATGTAAGTGCAGATGCACTTATTGACAAAGTAAACCCATATATTTTAAGCAATACAGCAACACCGTTTTAAGTGTCTGTTCCAAACAAATTAATTTCAAGTTTGCCATGAAAAGTGATCAGCTCCAACATTACATTGAATAAAATGCTACCACTCTGCTCTCCCCAAAGGTAATTTTACCCTGCATTCTGAGACAAAATGTTTCTATTTTATTAACAATTCTCCCAAACAACTAAAATGTTCCATGCAACTGAGCATGACGTGCCATGGATCACAGTGAGTTGCAGAATTTCAGAACTCCGTGGTATGAACCACAAACTAGTCAAATATAATAAGATGAGTCAATACTATACCATCCAACTTAAGAGGACAACCGATATGGAACAGCTGCATAACTGTTTGTCAGTTTTGTGCACTAAGTCACTTTGGAAAAAAATCTTTATGCCAATTCTTTTCCACACACACTGGGGAAGTTTATATCCTCAATGCTAGATAAGTGATTTTCAACCAGAGGTACAAATACTCCTGGGTGAAACAAAAAACAGGACTATGTAGCACTTTAAAGACTAACAAGATGGTTTATTAGGTAATGAGCTTTCGTGGGCCAGACCCAGATCTGAGGAAGTGGGTCTGGCCCACAAAAGCTCATCACCTAATAAACCATCTTGTTAGTCTTTAAAGTGCTACATAGTCCTGTTTTTTGTTTCAGCTAGACCAGACTAACACAGCTACATATCTATTACTATAAATACTCCTGGGGATATGCAGAGGTCTTCCAGCGGAGTACATCAAGTCATCTTGATATTGGCCTAGTTTTACAACAGGCTACATAAAAAGCACTAGCCAAGTCAGTACACACTAAAATTACAGAGACAATGACTTGCATGGATTACTCAATATCCTATAATATACACTGAAATGTAAAAATATTTATATTCCAATTGGTTTATTTTATAATTATATGATAAAAAAAATAAATTAAGCAATTTTTCAGTAGAAGAGTGATTTTGTAAGCAAGTAATTTTTAAGTGAGCTGTAGCTTGAGGGTCCACAAGACAATTTAAAGTTTTGCAAGGGGTACAGTAGTCTCAAAAGGTTGAGCGCCACTGTGCTAGACAATATTCATTTGATGCCTTGGGATTTGCATTGATGTTGCCTGATCTATGATGGGAAAGCTGAGTGGATTTATCACCTGCATTCAGTAAGTAGCCAAATGGACACACTGCATGACACAGAGAAGCCTAGAATGCTAAGGAAATGCCTCAGCCTTGCAGTCTGTTATATAGCAAGCCGTGTAGGACAATCCATTTACAAAAAAATGACCACCTAATGCACATTTATTTTCAGTTGTGTGTGTCAGGAAATGGGATCAGACCAGAAGCCAACTCATACCAAAGGCACAGGGCCTCATTGTACACTGACAATGCATAGGTGGAAATCAAGTGATCCACTGGCTTACCTGTGGGTCAGTGTACTGTATTTAAAACACAAATTAGTGTTTATGACTTTATTTGGAGTTTAGAATTTATGGAATCTTTGTAGGATGTTTCATGTATTAATCCTACGTATAATATCTGTATCCCACAGTATAAAGTTATATTGAGTATTAGCAGGGCTTGACGAATGGAGGCGAAAGTCCCGCACTGCGCATGCGCAAGACCCGCATTGCACATGCGTGCATCGCAAATGAACGTGGCACCCGGCTGAAATCTACTCGCCATGGGCGAGTAGATTCAATACTTTGTCAAGCCCTGAGTATTAGCATTGTAAACCTCTGCAATTGTGTAACTCACCAAATAGGAAAAGCATCATTAATTAAGGTAAAGTGCTTGTCCTGTACACAGTATAGTCCACCGAAGGCAAAGGAGACATTGTGTGGTACTGACATTAACAACTGCAATGCCTTACTTCCTCCAATAGAAGGAGACTTACACAAACTTATCCCACAAGCCTGGATTCTGGGGTGAAGCTGATAAAAATCCCTGCAACTGTGTGTGAGTGAGAAAGATAAATAAACTGGACTCAGCGAGAGCAGTGAGATTCCTAATCAAACAAAAGATCCCCATACAATTTAGCATGGGTCAGCCATAAGGACATAAAAATGCACTTTCTATGGAAGGTTATATCACTTTTTAAAATCAAAGACTAATTTATTTATTTATGTGTGTTTCCTGTTTTAACCTTGTAAATAACTCATTTCATAGTTTATACACTTATAGTTAGTTTATTATAGGACTGGCCACAGGTGCTGTCTTTGGTTTGAGATCTGAGTACTTGGGATAAAAGACTCATCCTTTGGGACTGGGAGTAACTTGAATATTGTAGTGCTTTTTGGTATGCAGTGATTACCCATATCACAATCCAACTTGTGTACCTGGCAAGATATACTGGAGTGCCCAAGGGGACTGCCTGTGACTCCATAGTCAGACTATTTCAGGGCTTTAGGAGTTCACCTTGTTATTGGATTGATGAAATCTAATTACAGAGCATTCAGAAAGTCTGGGGTTTCTGCCCTGCTTTCTGAGTCTATCCTGAGGTTGTCACTCATGCTTGTGAGCCACTCCAGATTGCATGACAATAATCAGTACCTACTAATCCACACCAAAGTTAGTTATGAAGGAGAAAAGTACTTTTCCTTTCTGAGCTATGTGAAGAGGTAAAAATCACCTTACCTAATGCAATGTCTGATCTAGTTAACCATCTTTGTGACTGCCTTTGCTTAGCTCTATTTTCTTACTTGGTTAACATTTTCAACCATCTGAATTCACTAACTTCATTTATATGGTGAAGAATCTCCTCCTTCTAGGAGACAAATTAACACATTCTATTCAGAAACAGGAAATTTGGACCTCTTGATTTGCAAGTGAAAATTACATTTCCGCCCCATTTTCAAATGTCCTCTACCATTGGCAGAACTTGATTTTTATTCTTTTATAATTAAAAGGCTAATGTCACTATTTTAAGCTTTTACTTTGGCTATTTAAACGTTCACACCTGTGGAAAATTATGGGGGATCCAAACAATTATTTAATGACAGATGTTGAGATTCAAACTTTATTTCTTAAAAACATGAGTTGTCAACATCACATTAAAATATACAAATTAAATATCCTTAAATCTAATAAGTTCTCAAGATGCAATTTTCTTACTTTGCCTATCTGTAATTTTCAATTATTATTGATGGAAATATTTTCATTGTCATGTAAGTATATTGTAAAACTGATCTTTACGGATAAAAAAAGATCTAAATTCCTCCAAGCCTAATTATGGTAAGCGACAAGCTGCCACGTTGAACACGTGATGGGACTGGAAAGAATATTTAACTAATTTCCAAGACAACAGCAGCTCATATGCCTAGACTCTTGATCTGCTTATTTCTGTAGGTTAAACCCACCTTTCAGGGGAGGTAGAAGACTAGCAAATTGAGCTGAAATGCAATAGCAGATAGGACTATTTTGGCACTTTTAAGCTCATGGCTTTCAATTACACAGAAATTCCCAGTGCTATCTATTCTTATCCAACCTTTCACTTCAATATACCCATGCTAAGCTGGGTTTTCCAGACTTACAGCATTGAAGACAGAGTACAGAAAATAGAACTAAGTAGATGATGATCTCCCTTCAAAACATTGGGCCTCACACTGATTTTAGTTCCAATACCAAACAAGCCCAAATCTCTCTCTCTATCAATAGCAGCATTAATACAGGGAAAGGGTGTTTCTTCATCTGACTTGCATTTTGAGTAATTTGCCCGGTATATCCTGAACAAATGCATTAGCAACACTAGGTGTAAAGAGGGGTGAATGGGAAGGGCTACAAGTTTAAAAAAAAAGTTAATTAGGGGACTTGATTCAAGAAGGCTGGGAACCCCTATCGTAAAAGCGTGTTTTTTCAGTTCTAGGTTTCTGACAACATGACTGGCTGAGTCTGAGATGCTCATGTAATTTCATGGAAGAAAACAGCTCATACTGTATTCTGTTTTAGAAATGCAAACTAGCAAACACTGAATAAAGGCAATCAATATAATTAAATTAGCAATAAACAATTTACAATTCAAATGATGCTCTTTTACAATCAGTCAATCAATCATTTGACATAACAAATGTTGGTATGCATTAGGAAGATGTTTCTTTAATACTGTTATGAGCAATGGCAACAGAACTTGTACCACTTGAGAATGATAGACATTTTGCAAGCCATTGACTTATTCGGTAGTATATAGTAAACTTTAACATGTAGACCAAAATATAGTAAAAAAGGAACTAAACTTTTCTTAAAATGGCCACTGAAATCAGTGTGTATTTATGTATTAAGGTGTATATCACAATAGTTCAGTTGACACAGTAGATGACAAAAAGATGTCCTGAACAAAATGGTATATGAATAAAAGGGTAGGATATAATATTAATTAAAATAATTCCATGAAGATCTTATTGGATCCAAATGACTATATTCAAGAAGCTATCAATGGAATGGGCCTGGAGGAATACATAAATTTACATTGGTTTGTCTTAAAGTTTTCCTATTTTTATACAGAAACAAGAATTTAAAAACAAAGACAGTAAGATAACATTAAAATTCTGACATAAAAGCAATCAAACTAAACTTGCTACTCTGTTCCTCGGTTCACTTTGTTGTGCTTACCTACTGCAATTATCATTCGTATGAGTTTAAAGTGCTACAATATACTTCATACTACAATTACAGTTCAAACAGAAAAACAAAGATGCCCTGACTTGGGGCCCCCCCTTAGCCCTTCAATTAGAAAATTACTTTAACACTTTACTGTTAATTCTTAATTTTTGGTGGAGGAATCATTGGTCATTATTTTCGATACAGATCAATCCTTCAGTTCACAAAATGCACATACATTCCTTAATCACAAGTTGCATCACAGAAAAATATTTTTTGCATTTGAAAAATGCAAGAAATTACCTTATGTTCATTTGCAGCAATCCACTCTGCATCTTTTCTTTTCTTTTTCCCTTTTTTATCCTTATTCTGTTGAGTGGCTGATGCCTGGTAAGACTGCAGATCCACTCGTGAATGAAACTGGTATCTGCCACTTTCAACATCACAGTAATAATAAATTCCAGTGGCTGGATCATAATAAAGTTGATTTTCCTTTAAAAAGAATACAAGTATAATTCATCTCAAACTGATTTATGTACTGACTAGCAAAACATCAAATTAATGAAGAACTGGAAGTCCACAAAAATAGTATTTATATTTAGCACATTGATATATTACATATCTATACCAACAGTCATTGGACAAGAACACACACACAGTATGTAAAGGATCAGATAAAGGATGCAGAATAAAGCTGGACCTATGATCCCAATCCTGCAAACATCTATACACAGGCTCTACTTTACTTCCGTGTGAAGCCCCAGGGACTTCAAATGTTTGCAAAATTGGGGCCGATCAAATCATCAAACACATTAACAATACTAAAAATAATACATTAGGAATAAGCTTCCCTAAAAGCAGAGACAAGTCTCAAAGAGGTAGCTGTGCTGGTCTGTATCTGTAAAAGCAACAAGTCAATCCATCCTGTGGCACCTTAATGACTGACAGATTTATCTGGGCATAAGCTTTCATGGGTCAAAACCACTTAGTCTGATGCATCCATTCATCCAATGAAGTGGTACTGACCCCAGAAAACTTATGCCCAAATAAATCTGTCAGTCTTTAAGGTGCCACAGGACTGCCTGTTGAAAAAGCAGAGAATTAAACAAATGGTGTAGGATTGAGCCAAAGTAGTGATTGTATTAGAAAGCTCACAATACTTTTTATCCAGAATGGGTAGGAATCGTGTCCCTCACCTGTGTGTGTGTCAGGTGCTGGAAATGGATGACAGGAGAGGGATCACTTGATGATTACCTTCCTGTTCACGTCCTTTCTGGGCATCTGGCATTGGCCACTGTTAGAAAACAGGATACTGAGCTAGATGGACCTTTCGTCTGACCCAGTATGGCCATTTTTGTGTTCTAAGCTTGTAAAGCCAGTCTGTATTATAGCTGTCCTTCACTTTCTAGTGCTGTCAGTATAACACCTTCCATGAGCATTACATACATTTCCAAAGCATATGACTGAATTCTCCCAAGCAGTGTTTCAAATTTAAGAGTCTAGTCTTCTTCAGTATAGAACTTCCATTAAGATTAAAGTGTATGTTCTTCCATTCACAACAAAATAGACCCCTTATGAAAGAAAAGGCATCCACGTTTGTACATGAAGACTCATCTATATTGTTGAAGCTGAATGACCCTTGCAACATTTTGATTTAGTCTGCCTAAGATCTCGGGCTGTCTGCATTACATTATTTACAGCTATGCCACTCCAGAATTTCTGGTGAAGGTGTTCCAAGTTTTCTGTCAGCTTAAATACACCTGCCTTCACACTTAAGTAGATATAATTTAAATCAATTGGAAATGTGGACTGTTTCACCCCTGAGCGATGTAAGTTATACCAAAGTAATTTAAAGTGTAGCCATAGCCTTAATATTCCTTTATTTTCTCCCAAAATTATTTTCAAATAAGCCCAAGAGCATCCAGCTAAACAGAACAATTTCCTACACCTTCTCTGAATATGCTACTACAATTTGTTTTGTTCAAAATGTCATTTATTTTTAAGCTCAATTTTGTCTAATTTTAAAACAGACTCAACAGAAGTTTTGCAATTGTAGAATAATATGCTATGGAAATAATTTTCTACTTAATCAACACATCTTTGATAATAGTATAAAAATGTTAACAGTACACAATATCTGAAAGGAACTAGACCAATGACAGGCAACCTGCAGTCCACTGAGGTTTTGTGTGTGGCTCATGAGACATTTTGTTTATCATTGCCCAAACATAGGGTTGCCAGATTCCGCTGGTTTTCCTCTGCATAGTTTTTTTCCCATCTGGTATTACAAAAGTGACATGCACTTAAAGCAAGGGCACATGAAGTGTGGTATGTGCTGACTGTGAGAACCATGTACTCCCTCTGCATCCAATCAAAGTTCTGCTACAATTCAATCAGCACACCCCACAAATTATAGATACTCAAGTGCAGTTAGCAAAATCACTTATCCCAGGAGACAATCATGGTTACGACAATCTTGCAGCCCACTGAGATGAAGGGCCTCTCATTAACCTAAGTTGCTCCTTATTGAGCAAAGGCCTAAATTTGCTTTCCAAGCTGGCATTTATCATTGCTTACACTAACTTCAGCAACTACACTTTAAAAACAGCATATGTGAACTGGATGATTGCACACAACATTGCAATTGCATTGTGATGAACCTGATAGTTTGAGAGAAGTGTTACATTGATCTTTGAATTATAGTGAACTTCAATTGGTTCATAAAACTGTAACATCATCAACTTAATGCAAAAATTATGAAACATACTATTAAGAATTCATTAAAACACAATAAACTTAAACTGCTGGATGTCCCATGAAAAACATTCAGCAGTATTTGATCTCTTGCATCGATTTCAGTCTACAATTTAGCCACTGAAAAAATTAGAATTACTCAAGTTTTGTCACTTGATTTAGAAAAAATGTCCTCAGTTATGAAATTTGCCTTTTCAAATTATTTCCCAGGATATGTGCATGAAAACCGTCTTTACCAAAAGTACACTTCTGAAACTAATGCTTATTTCTACCAGAAATCACTGGCAACTTAATAATTATTAATAAAGTTGACATGGTGATAAGAACTCTCAATCATATTTATTTAAATTATAAAATCAGCTTGGGACTTAGTTCTCTGTTAATACTATCCATCTTTACTACTTCAGCTTTTGTTATACTAGGCAAACTGTACAGATCCATATATGCGAAACACCTATGACTTTGAAAAAAAAAACAACCTTACCGAATTGTAGTAGAATCCAGTGCTATGGTCATAATACAATCCAGTAGTCTCATCATAAATAAATCCAGTCTGCGATACAGCAGCTTCTGCAGCTGCCCTCAAGCTTTCTGCTAATGTACCTTCTGCCAATGAAGTATCTTCTGCTTCCTAAGATTAAATAAAAAAATAAAATTCTTGCTATAAGAAAGGTCAGCTTTTATTACTCCAAATAAATAAATAATTTTAATAAATTGATAACAATCTTGTGCCTTGGGATCTGGATGGCTCAGGGGATTGTTAATGAAGAAAAGAGGTTGAGAAGCTGTCTGCATTTTTGTCAATACTCCTACTGACATCAACTGGACCAGGAATTCACCCAAAGCCTTTATTTTTCATTAATCAATTCAAAAATTACTCAGGTCACTGATAGGAGTGAAGAAATTCTAAATAATCCCATCTATTTGGCTTCAATGACCTTTATGAAATAATTTTTGGTTCTAGTTCAGTTTACTGTTTAAGTACTAGATTGCAAAGCCAGCACCACAACTGAGGTACTACACTTGCAAGTACCCCCACCATTCCCATTGGCCATGATTCCCAGCCAATTGAAGTGATTAAGGTGGAGCTTGTAAGCAAGTACAAGGACAGAGCTTTCCTGCGCTGCCATGCTGAGCTGCTTCCTCCTCCCTGCCAGGTAGAGCCTGCAAACCAGATGAGGCGTGTGGCTTGCCTTGATCTGGCCCATAAGGCTTGGGGCTCCTATCCCCACAGCAGGAAGCCAGCACTGGCATTCACGCATTTAGCGGACACTGAGACTTAGAGATTCATCGCATGGCTGGAGCACCAGCACCAGGTTGCCCCACTGCAAAAGGGAGAAGCCTTGCAGGCCAGATCAAGGCAAGCCATGGGACAGATCTGACCCGAGGACAATAGGTTTCCCATCCCTGGCCTAGATCCATCCTCTTTAGAACCCCCTCCCTTCAGGTAGTTTAAGGCTTCTATTAAATCCCCCCCTCACTTGTCTCTTCTGCAGACTAAATAAGCCCACTTCCCTCAGCCTCTCCTCACAAGTCATACACCCTTGCCCCCTAATCATTTTCATTGACCTTCACTGGGCTCTCTTCAATTTGTCCACATCCTTTCTGTAGTTGAGGGCCCAAAACTGGTGCACATAACAAATTCGTTGCACTCAGAGGCAGGAAAATTAGAAGGAAAGACTGATACCTAACCCTACTCTCTAGCATATCTACTTCTTGCCCCAAGTATTGTACTGTATGATAACCATCTATAATACCACCTGTTGTACAAGCATCTTTTATTAAAACTTTCCTGGATCATTAACAATTTATAAATGTACCCTTCATAGAAAGTGACCATAAACGCTAAAATATAAACATCAAAGTCACGGGCTTGAGTCCACCCTCTGCTGGCACCCATGCTCTCAATCCCCTTTCCTAATGATGGATGAAGTTCCTTTTTCCCCGAACCTTTACAAACCTCTTCAGCTTCCAGCATACACATAATGCTATGGTCTGCCTTCTCAAGCATACAAAAATATAATCATATCACTAACCTTTTCTAAAACTCCTTCACTGTTCCCCATTCATTTCAGGATCCATTTAAAAATGAACTGCTTTAATTGTGAAAACTAGTTGTAGCCTACTTGCAATGCTATGGTAAGAAGAACAGTATGACTTCTTTGGCCATGCATACACTAACACTTATGTTGGCAAAATGTTTGTTGACCAGGGATGTGGAAAAAAACAAACTACCCCACGTGACATAAGTTTTGCTGGCATAAGCCACGTGTCCCACTGATACAGTTATTGCCGCTCATTGAGCTGGTCTTATTATGTTGATGGCAAAGCTCTTTCCCATTGCCATAATGTGGCTACATAAATGATCTTATAGCAGCACAGCTGTATTCATACTATACTTTTTCTTTCCCCACACATCTGGAGTTTCTTCCCATACATACCTCCAGTGCAGTACCTGCGAGCTTAAATTCCATGCCCACTACTGCATAACTCTCCAGCTGTATCTCCACCCCACCTGCACATGTATTGCAAATACTTCTGGCTGGGCTACCTTTTATGCTCCTATACCAGGCCAAGGCTATATTACTTCTCTTACATGCACATATACACACACTTTTAAATGCCTCTTAAAAAAAAAAAAAAAAAAGTGGTTCCAGCTTCATAGAGATGGCCAAATCAGCAGACTGCTATGCCTAGAGGACACATGGTTATGTAATGCCTTTTTTAAAAAAGCAAAACAAATTATAAATACTGTTGGGTACTTATAGTTCCACATAATGCAGATTAAAATAGCATCTTCTGTGCAAAAACATACTGCAATTATAGCTCCTAATCTAAATTTTATGCATCTTAAATTTTCTTGTTTAAAACATGCATACACCTCTACAACCTAGCCACTGATCCTGCACCCAGATCCTCATTGGTGGACCCGATCACAGAACTGGTTACTAGATTTATTGCACAAAAGAGAAAAGTTTGTGAACAATCTTTATACCGGATCACTGAAACAGCCATCTAATACAATAATAATGGAACTAAAGGTGGACTTTCAAAATCATCGATATGTTGACAGATTAAGGACTCCCAAAAGTATTTCAAAACATATAGTTTTACTACCTGTAAATTCTCGATTAAGTTATCCCCTTGTCCACATTCAGCAAGTTTTGTGCTACTCATGTATGAATCAATATCAGCACCTGCCTGAGCCTGCTCTGAAGAAGAATTAGGATCAAGACCTTCATTCTCATGGTTCTGCTGCACTGATAGTTCAGATGTGTTATCTTGATGGTCAATGTTGTTACAATAATTCTGATAATAGTAATAATCTGTAAAAAAAGTTAAAATTGCATAAATTAGCAATTTAGTAACATTTTACATAAATCAACCTGAGGGCCCTAATGCACGTGTTTTACTTTTCACAGGTAGACAGCAGGAATGTAAAAAGTAGTTTAAAAATGTAACCGTGTGATTGCTAAAAAATCCTGGCAGTTACACGCACTGTGGGCTCTACAGTATAAAACTTACATATAAAGCTTTATATTGCAGAGCCTACAGTACAGCCTCCCTGGGGTGCCAGCATGTAACAACCTGCCAAGGGGGAGGAGGGATGTACAGGCTGATCCCGCCACAGACAGGGACTGCTCTGGTTCGAGCAGCCCCAGCCTGCAGTGAGTCCTGAAGGACTGGAGGAATCCTCTGCCTGGGGCATGTGGGGAGCAACTCCAGCCCCTACCAGAAACTAGAAATACTAAGCCTCACCCCTATTATTTATTCTATTATGCTAGTTTCTGGGGACTAACATTAAAGATCAGCATCTCATTGTGCAAAGCACTGCATAGACAAGTCAAACAAAGAAGACACACACAAAAAAACCCAAAAAGTGATGGGTTCCTTGTCCTGGAAGCTCACAATCTAGAAATCAGATAGCATATAAGTGGATGGAACCAAAAGGACTGGGATGATAATAAAATGAACTGTGTTTAGTAGAAAAGCTTCAAGTATAAGCTTATTATAAATGGAGTTCCTCAGTCCATCTGCCCAAGTTCTCCACGACTAGAAATATTTACCCTTGAAATATTGACCCTTGCAATACCCCAGTTATTTAACACATCTCTTTCCCAGAACTCCACCCCAAGGTGTGAAGTTTACAGTTTAATTCTCTCAGGGGCATGCGGTAGTTGTATAGGAGTCAGTATGTACTCTGTACAGTCTAACTCCTTTACACTTAGTGCTGTAAAGCACAGAAGAGTACAGTGTATACCAAATAAATAGTAAATGCATATCCCTGCCTCAGTTTCTTCACCACCAGATAAATCTTTAGGCTATGGTGTAAGTCCCTTGGGCCATCCAGACCCTGGAAAGGAGACAGGGTCCTCCTTCCTCATAAGACTTCTATTCGCTGGGTGACTTTTCCCTCCTGGACTTGACAAAATGGACCCTTGAGCTTCTGCCCTTTTAAAACCTTCAGCTCCATGTACATTGACTCCATTGCCAGCTTCCTCACAGGAGCATAAGCCTCTACCATGTGACTTACCTAGACCTCCCACCATTAAATCAGTTCTCCTGCAGAGAGACCAGGGTTTTTTTAGCAGATCAGCAACTGCTGATTTACTGGTAAACTGCTGCTTTTCTTTTGCCACCAGTCTTTTAAATGCCAACCCAACACAGAGACAAACAGACCTTAGAGAAGGACAAAAGGCTGCAGTCACATTGGACACAGACACATTGGATTCACAATCCCACACAGAGTTCAAAAATTGTAGAAACATATTCACAGTTTCTCATAGGTAGCTTCCAAAATTTTGAAGAGCTACCTTTTTTATGCATGCATAGAGGGCAGCATGGTTGCTTGAGGGTGAAGCAGACAAGTGACAACTGAAACTATATCATCACCAGCACTACAAAGCCCATGTCAACAGTTTGATTTCACAGCACGGCTTAATAGTGAAAGGCCTTAAAGGCAATTACAAGAAGCTGTGTTTGATGCAGGAGAGGAAGGGAAGCTGTGTGTGCATCTAAAATAAGCTTCAAATTAATAAGAAATGGAAAAGAATTTTTTACATGGCTAGTTAAGTCAATGAACTAATTTAACTAATGAATGAAAGTCTAAGGATCTTTCTTTTCACTGTTTCCAGTGATATTTCTATTGGGTACCTGATTGATGCCAAGAAGCATCATCTTCAGTTTGCACTTCTACACTAGCAGTCTCTGTTTTCTTCCTATCATGGACTTCCTTACTGAGCTCTTCAACCTGCAATAAAAAGTGTTTATTATAAAAAATATTAAATCACAGCCAAAATAATTATCCATCTTAGAAAACTATATTTCTATATTTTCTTAGAGATATTGTGGAGAAACAACTCTTTAAGTCTACCATAACTGATTTTTATTAACACGAAAGTTATACTGATTAAAGAAGGAAATGTGAAAGAAGAGACCTAACCCTTAATGTTTGTAAGATTAAACATCAAAATTAAAACACCTGTTTTTCAGGTACCCCTAACCTAAAGGATAACATTCATCATCTTAGTATACCATAGATTGTGATGTGTATTAAAACGTGTAAACACAATAAAACCTCTGTGACCTATACTGCCCCAAATCTTCACCAAGCTGTCTTGTCATTTTCCTTCTCTTTGCCTCCTGATTGTCTTCTCCTCCCTAGGATAATCTTCCCTTTTGATTAAGGAGCCAGGTTTGTAAT
The DNA here is from genome assembly GCA_030068395.1 of Apalone spinifera. Taxonomy (NCBI): domain Eukaryota; kingdom Metazoa; phylum Chordata; order Testudines; family Trionychidae; genus Apalone; species Apalone spinifera. The sequence continues at coordinate 40,945,103 of JANRFK010004149.1, forward strand.
GCTGAATATTATAAAAGAACGTACTTGTAATTGGTGGTTTAAAAAAATACTTAACTAAGATTCTCAACCTGACAAGCTAAATTAGATCCACTATGCCGGTGGCACTTCCTCAGACCTGACGAATGTTAGCGCTTATGCCTGGGGCTGCTGCTGAGGAAAAACATCAGTGACATGACGGACTACCCAGGCCCAAAGCCTGTCAAGAGCCAGAGGGAGCAGGGGCCTCGGCATGGAAGAGGCCCGGCTCTCAGCGGGACCCCCTGAAAACTCAGGGATCTACGTGGTGCCTGGCTGCTAGGAGGGGGCAGCCCGCGGTTGGGAAGGGGGCGTGTCTGGGTGACGGCGGGGAGGCGGCAGACCCAGCCGGCAGCGAAGGGGCAGGACGGGGTCGGTACCTGTGTTTGCAGCGCCTCGTTGCTCTCCTGGGCCTCGCGGTAGAGCCGCTCCGTGTGGCGCAGCAGCCTCTGCATCTGCTCCAGCTGGCTGCGGCAGGACCCCAGCTCCGCCTCCAGAGCCTCCACCTTCCCCTGCAGAGCCCGCAGCTCGGCGCCGGGCTCCGGGGAGGCCATGCTGGGCTCTAGGCCCCTCAGCGGCCGGATCAGGGGCGCAGCCAGAACCAGGAGACAAAGCAACAGCGACCCCCCAGCCCGGCGCCCCCCGCCATGGCCCGGGCCGGCCCCTCCCGCTTAGTCCCGCCTCGCCGCGGAGCCCCTCGCGCTCTGTTAACGCTGCTGAGGAAAAGTTTCCGGCGGGAACTAGAGACGGCGGCGGCAGCGGCGCGCGCTACATAGTAGCACCAAGAGGCGGGGCGGCGGCGAGTGACCCGGAAACGGTTCTGGATAAACAGGAAGCGACCGAGCTCTGGGCTCTGTTGTTCCGGCGCGCGCGGGGGGAGGTGTGGCTCTAGTGGCGCCTCACGGGGCGGTCGGGAGGCTGCAGGGGCCCACGGCCAATAGCCGGGGTAGGAGCACCGCGTTGCTCAGCTGGGGCCCTGTGGGGCAGGCGGGGAGAGAGGGCGCGTGGTTTGTAGAAAGCTGCAGCCTGTAGGGTTGCTCTACTTAGGGGGCGCTGAGCATGCTCAGTAGCTCTGTGGAAGCCACTGCC
>JANRFK010004149.1:40952743-40965188 GCA_030068395.1 Apalone spinifera
CGTATTCTTTCTGATAACCATGCCACACAACCACATCATAAACCTCCAGGAACCTTGCAACCAAAAAAGATGCCAACTTTGCCCACATATCTACACTGGCGAATTCATCACTGGAGCAAACAACATAAGCCACAAAATCAAAGGGTCATTTGACTGTACATCCAGTAATTTGATCTATGCTATCAAATGCCAGCAGTGCCCCACTGCTATATATATTGGACAAACTGGACAGTCCCTACAGGAAAGAATCAATGGACACAAGTCGGATATACGTAACAGGAATATACAGAAGCCTGTTGGTGAGCATTTCAGCTTGCCTAACCACAGTCTGACAGACCTGCAAGTAGCTGTCTTGTCAGAAACCTGCTCTACAAGCCAAATACACAGAGATGCCCTGAAATCCCAGTTCATCCACAAATTCAGTTCACATGCTAATGGACTCAATCGTGATATGGGCTAATGGGGACTCTATCTACTTAATAACCAGTGAAGGTGCTAACAGCTCCCTGAGTGGTATCCTTCCTGTTTTAGGAATCTATCTATTGACTTTGATTTTTATCTGCTTAGGTTTAAGTACCCAGTCTCCAGATTCTTAATGATGCTCTGTCTCCCACCCTACTCCCTTTTTATTTCTCTCCCCTCTCCCCTTTCCTCTCCCATTTATTTTGAGTTTTCATATCCCCAACTCATAACTCCGGTCATCTGAAGAAGTGGGCTGTGCCCACGAAAGCTCATGATACCATCTACATGTTTTGTTAGTCTATAAAGTGCTACCAGACCATTTGTTGTTATTTTCTGCAACATCACAGGTACATTACACTCCATTAGCCTTTGGCTACAAAGGGTTGTCTCAGTTCTTAGTAGCAACTGCTGAGGGCTATATAGTGCATGAAGGAATTATTATTTTGAATATTAAAAAGAGGAAGTCACAATGAATTCCTTCACAGTATAAATTGAAATTCTTTCTTAGCTGAGAGCTGTCCTGATGGAGTGTTTTATAGCCAGCTATGATATAATAGGGATGAGAACCTATGGTCAGCAGGCTGGATCCAGCTCTTGTATATTTCAAAGGAGGAATGTAGAAATGCCTATCAACTAGTCAAGTAGTCAATGGAAATTCCATCGACTACTCAACTAGTAAATTAATCGGTATTTAACATCCTTAGGATAGACAGACAATGCACACCCATTGGAGCGAAAACATTTTCAGGTTTGCTATGACCCAGAAGTGAGCTCAGGAGCAAAACTGCATAGATTACCTTTGCACTTGTTTATTTGCACTGAGCAATCTGCCATTTGGGACATCACCATCTAGGAAACCATCACCTCTTCTTGTTCAGAAATTCTCTACTGCCTCTTTTAATAACGAAGAAATGTAAACATTTAATATAATCACATCATTAATCTTGGGGATTTTCAAATTACTCATTATTATCACAAATATAAATATTCAAAGCTATTTTCATTTATTTATTTCCTGGTGCTCCCAAAATTTCCAACTGGAGATGTACTCTGTAAAATTGATTGAATAGTTCTTCAATGAGGAATCCTGTCCATTGACTCTTGACCTAACAAGAAAAAAGGTCTTTCTTAAAAAATAAAACAGCCTCCTCCCAAAAAATTCCCACACTAAATCTCCCTTTCCGAAGCACTGTGAAAATTCTGCATAGGGAACCCAATCTTTTAAATAGACAGCTTTCCCCTCAAACCATCCATCTCTTAATTTCTTTCTGTAAATATTAACAATATTAACTAGTTATAATGCTACTTTGCTTGTATGTTGTACTTGTCTTCCATACATCTGAAGCACAGATGTGGTGAGTATATTTTACATATTAGGGAAACTGAGGCGCATACAATTACAGTAATTCATCCAAGGTCAGCTAGTTAGCTGTCAACTGGTAGAGCAGGGAACAGAACTCAGTCTCATGACTTCCAGCCCAGTGAGCTGCATTATCTTAGTTATTGAAGTACTTACACCTATTCTGATTCTTCAACAGAGTGCTCATTGAAGGGTGTCCTTTCAATGTCTTTAATCTGTTCCTGAAAAAGAGGCCATCTGGGGGGAAGGGGAGAGACCTCTGATATTTTTAATATTATTCTATGAAAACTTTCAGTTCTTTAGCTCACAAAGTGGTAAATTCAAAAACATTCACTGGAAAATATCCCACGATCTGATCTGATCAGATGCACCTCTACTCCTTGTCTCCCTCCTTCCCCACTGAAGTAATTAATTCACACAATGGGAGGCAAAGGGAATCGGTCCAGGCTCCATTTTTGCCTCCTACTATCAGATCTCTGCATAAGAACCTCTGCTGTCCCATGCTCTCCTCCCATCAAAACCTCCCCACCCCTGGCCTGACTCCGTCCCACTGCCCTTTCCTTACTGTACTGAGGCTCTCTGCAGTCTGTGCACATGGTCAAATACAGAGTGGAAGATGGCATTGGTTCCTTTCATGCTGCTTTCTGCCCAGCCTTCTGTCCCCTCCTCTCTCCCCTCTCTGACGTTGGCTTCTTCAACATCCTGGGATTGTTTGTTGTTTCACTCATCTAGTTTTACTATCTACTGACTGGTCTGTCCCTTTCAAATGATCATTCTTGTACTTCAGTAAGCAGTCAATAGTCAGTGCAGAATAAATTAAACCCCTATGTGGCATGCACAGTTTAAAGAGTGATCAATAACCTAAAGTGGATAGCAATATGACGTTATTTGGGGTTTTTTTCTGTGAGAGAAAATGATGAACTTGGCCATTCAGAATATCAGCTTCAGCTGCTTTGGGCCTTTGACATACAGTACATCAATATACCTTGTCATCAGTGTACCATCACATCCATCAGCAGCTAATCACAGCAGCACTTTGATCACAGCCATGTTAGGCTATTGTACCATAACCTCCCCTTACTGTAATCCAGAAACTATTATATACCATGGAGCTCCTCACCATTGCAACTGCCATGGGAGCCTTGAAAGGCACTGCTGTTCATCCAAATGAATATAAATAGAATCACAGTTAAGGAGTCAGTCTTTGCTGGAAAGCCTCTCTCATCTCTTGTAATAGGATTCTCTAGCTCCATGATTGATTCTGGTCTTCTTCCTGCCCCATCGCATTATGTGTGTTGCCTGGTAGACAACATACAAAGAAATCTGTTCCTTCTCTCGAATCCTGCCTCCTCACTACATAAACACATTCTGCTGCCAGTGGGAATGGGGCTAAGGTCAGAGAGGATGTAGAGCGTCTCAGGCAAAGGCTCCTCACCACTGCCTTGGACCTGTATTAGGATAGCTTTTTACATAGTAGGAGATAGAATAGATTTACAGTTGTGATAGCATGCATTAATAAGAAACACTTTAATTTTTCCTTGCATGTTATATAGAAACTTTGCTTCCTTAATACATAAACAAAGGCATTTAAGCTTTAAATATATAGTACTCTTCAAGGTACATCTAACTGGTGCCCAAGAATTTTCCATTATATGCCAATAAAACTGTCAATTCCCTCCAGTGCTGGCTGGTAACAGTGACTGCTAATTTCCAGATGCCGCTAAATTTTCTAAAAATGAGTGGAGTTCTTCAGTGTATGATTTAGTTTATAGTACCCTACAAATCCACAAATATCTGCTTTATATCTCTGTATATCTGCATTGGCAGGTGCAGATGTGTTTCTATGGTATACCATCTTTGTGGATTGCAGATCAGATGTGGATCCAAATTTTTGTGTCTGTACAAGCTCTGTTAATTTGCTATTAAACTCTCTAATGACTTGCCTACTAGCAAGTTGTGCAAGTGGTAAATTCTAGGGCTCATCTAGACTACAGGGAAAGGTTGAAAGAAGATATGCAAATTCCACGGGAATTGTATATCTTCTTCCAATTGCACTTTCGAAAACTTTGAGGAAAAGCGGCTTTTCAACTAAGGGGGTGGTTCGCCAAAAAAGCCGCATCTTAATTACTTTCACTTTCAAAAGCTCTGCTTTCAAAAGTGTGATCGGAAGAAGATATGCAAATTCCACAGGATTTGCATATCCTCTTTCGACCGTTCCACGTAGTCTAGACACGCCCCTAGTGTCTGCCAGCGTGCCAAAACACCAACTGGCTGCATGGATCCTGCAGGCATGCACTAAAATTCCCAGGTCATGTTGACCTAGTTGCATTTCAAACAGTAGTATGACAACATTCACAAGAAACTTTTAGTGTGTCAGCAGGGTCCACACAGCCAGTCAGTGCATGTCAAATGGCCATTTTTGCTGAAAAAACTTCAATTATGTCCACACTGCAATGGCATTCTTCTGAAAGAAAATCAAAAGAACACAGAGGTTTTTCCAACATTGGTAATCCTCATTGTCAGGGCTCGACAAACTGCGGCGAGAGCTACTCGCCAGCCCCGCACTGCGCATGCACTAGACTGGCACTGTGCATGGGGCGTGAATGGGGCGCATGGAGCGACCGGCTGAAATCTACTTGCCACAGGTGAGTAGAAACAGCAGTTGGTCGAGCCCTGCTCATTGTATGAGGAAGAAGCCTTTTTCCAAAAGAGCTCTTTCTAAAAAAGGCGTGTGTGGACAGAGAAGAGGGAGTTTTTTCGAAAGAAGAGGAAAGAGAAAAAAAAAAACAGGTGCTCTGGTGGATACTCCATCCATAGTAATCACAGCTGAAATGTGAGCTAGTGTCCATTCAGTGTGGATGTTATCTTTCGAAAAAGCAGATCGCTTTTTCGATGTGCATTTGCAGTGTGGACGCTATCTTTCGGAATAAGTTTTTTCAGAAGATCTCTTTTGGAAAAGCGTCTTCTGAAAGAAGCCTACAGTCTAGACATAGCCTGAGATACAAACTAGTATATACAGTTTAGCTGCTGTTTTCTAGTACATTATGTTCACAAGCCCTGAGACTAATTCTATAATTTTAGACTGTCTGTGTAGGCATTGTGATCATTTTTAATTGCTTGTCATTCAAGCTGCTAGTATTTCTTGCCATAGAAAAACAGCATGATTTTACTTTTGAGTCTTTCAATTGATGCCTTTAAAAGGAAAAAGTATAAAGCCAAGAAGAGGGACTATCATTTATACAATTGGATAGTGTCTAAGAGTTGAAGGTTTCCTAAGTTACAAATTCAAACAATATGTTGTAAGGATCCATTCCTAAGAAGTGCTGTGCGGGTGCACAAGATTAGGGACAGAAAACACAAAGGAAATCCATGATAGAGTACAACAAAGTTGTACCCCTTCATTTGTCAGCATGTAAGAGACTGGAAATAGGTATGTCTATGCAAAGGGGGCATGACCAGCTGCTGCGACTACTTGCCTACTACAGATGCTCATAAAACTATACAAACAAGTAGCTAGCCACAGAACCTATTCTGTGCATTGTAAGATCACACTGTAAAGGCATTAACTCTGGTGTATTATGTGGAAATAATATTTCAGGCATGTCTGCCACCCCAGAGTTACAAACACCTCAAGAATGGAGATTGTTCATAAGTCTGAAATATTCATAATTCTGAACAAAACATTGTAGGTCTTCTTTCACGAGTTTACAATTGAACATTGTCTTAATACAGCTTTGAAAGCAGGAAAAATGCTGCTTTTAACCATCTTAATTTAAATGAAACAAGCACAAGTTTTCTTACCTTGTCAAATCTTTTTAAACTTTCCTTTTTTAAAGTAGTTTTTGTTTAACATGGTACTTTATGCATGTTTGTTTTTATTTCTGGGTTCGTGGTTTTGTTTTTTGTTTCCAGTGCTGCCTAATTGCGTACTTCTGGTTTCAAATGAGGTGTGTGGTTGATTCATCAGTTTGTAATGCTGGTGTTTGTAATTCTGATGTTATTATATTACTTTTTCAAAATAAAAATGTCATGAAAAATTGAATTCAAACTCTGTGCCACAAGAAGATGGATGTTTTGGTGACCAATGCTCAACATACAATATGTGCTATCACGGTGTCTATTTCCTCACTATCTGTTCCCTTCAGTCATCTAGACACAATATTGTTCTGTAAGTTGCTGTGTTTACCTTATGTCAACTTAAGGCAGCTTTAATCTGTTTGCTAAAATAGCATTAAATTGTGGGAAATATCATAAAAAACAATCTTCTGTCTGTCATTCATAGTAATTTTTCAGTAATGAAATACTTTTGTTCATATAAATGCGAGGCTGGTTTTGAAACCTTGTGATAGGCATGTGGGCCACAGTTAATACATGCCTCCTTGTGCCAAACATAAAAAACTAGGTATGTTGCTAATGGGGCTTTTTATAAAATTCTGGCTGTGTCTGAGGCTATGTCTAGACTGCAGGCTTTCAGAAGAATGCAATTGCAGTGTGGATGTAATTGAAGTTTTTTCGGAAAAAACGCTGTTTTTCTGAAAAAAAAAACCTCTCTAGTGTAGACATACCCTGAGGCAGCTGATTCTATTTTGATTTAAATAATAAAAAGACACTTATACAAAGTGTTAGACAGCCTGAATTATAAATGTTGCAATATTAATTCACCAATTATTCAAAAAGGAACTTTGCTACAACACAGCTCTTTTCCCTTCATTATTCTCCAAGACTTCTTCAAACCCCTACAAAAATATTTTTGCAAACCTACAATCCCTCCATAATCTTTCTGTTAAATCCTTTGAAACAGAGCAGCATGGCTTTTAGTGAAGAGTCTTAGGGCAATCTCCTACTTGCCTATGCCATAGAATATGCGTTATTCTTGAAAGGAGTTCAGAGCAAATCAAATCTAAGAGAAAAGCCACAGCGCATTCACATGTGTTTACCTAGAAATGGCCCCATCACTCAACAATTTAGTGGATTCAGTACTGGTTCTTATAGCTTAGCAGATGCGGCTGGGGCACCATATAAATACCATGTCTAAATATCTAGCAATCAGGTATCAAATAATAATTTGTATTTTATTGGCACTAATAAGGCAATAGTGAATTAAGTGCTTACACAAAGTAACTGGGTCAACATGAATTTGCCTGCCCATTGTTGTTTGGGCACTAATCACAGAACAAAATATTCACCTGATCCACTAGAGTGGGTTGAATGACACAGCCCAATTAAGTATATGCCCTTTGGAAATAATGATGCAAAAGGACACTTTTACACTATAAATGATAAAAAAGCAATTAATAGCTATTGAGTGCTACTCAGGTGCTGCTACTCTTAGCATGTGCTAGAAGATCTAGAGCAGAGAAAGGGCCTAGGGAGAACACAAATTGCATATGAGATGGTGTTGCTTTCCATCTGTCTTAATGCCTTTTGTAGCCACTGACGTTAATGGAAGTTTGTGGATATAATGGGAATTACAGGCGGCCATTGTGCTGTAGGTGCAATTTACATCCACTTCACATTTATTTTGCTCAGGTGACTAAGGTTACAAAAGGTTCAATGCAGCAGAAAACGTCCTAGAGGCATATTGGATGAGAGGGCATTGCTGGAGATTTACAGGAACAATTACTCAACATGAATTTCTGTTGAAATACAAAAGGCTGCATGATAATTTTGTTCTACATTTGTATCCACATCACCATCTTTATTCTGTAAAGCTGGAGGTCATCTTTTCAAACTAAAGGTTTCCTGGGCCTATAAATCCTAGTCTGACCTCCTTGTCACTGAGCTTGTCTGTGCAATAAAGTTGCACCAGTATAGTTTATACTGATTTAATTATCTTGACTGTGGGACTAAATTCACTGTGGAGACATTCAGACTCCAGCCTAAGCCCTAATTCTACCCAGTGATTTTTCCACTCCACAGCCTGAGTTCCATGAGCTTTTGTGAGCTGAGCCAGGCCAGCCACAGACTTTTTTTTAATCACGGTATAGAAATACACTGTGTTTTGCAGTCTGGTGTGTGGCTTTCTTGTGGGTTGTGTGGGGTATTTTGGGTTTTGTTGTTGTTGTTGTTGTTTTTTGTCTCTGCCCCTCTGTTCTGTGTGGTTTCACTTTCTGTGCCTTCCCTTATAGACATACCCACCCATCTGGTCATAATGCCCATTGGAACTCCACGCCCACATTGTGGTAGTTTCTGGGCAGATTCTATTAGGCCTTGTTTTAGGTTTGATCCCTGAAGTGTTTCTTACAATTGTCCTCAGTGAAAGGTGTATTCATACATTATTTTGAAAGAGGGTTTTATATAACCCATAACAAGGTTTCACTCAGCTCATAATGCCAATGTAACTAATCTGATTGGGTGTGTGCATCTTGCTTTGCATGCACTGATTTGCTTGTGGAGCAGTGTGTCCACACTGCACAGCACTCTATCCATGTAAACACCTTGCAGTCGGGGAGGAATTCCAGGATTCAAAGCTCTGCTACTAGGCTCTATACATTCTCAGTGCTTTCCACAGTGGATTGTGGGATTCCTGACAGTACTGAGTGAAAAATTAAGATTCTGAGTCAAACTCCCATTATTCTTCCTGCTGCATGCTATAATTCATTGGGTTCTTGCTGGCTCATTTGTTTTCAAAGAACTGTCAGGTAGTATGGAGGAAGCACTGGTAAGCATCATAGGCCTGTCCAGCATCCTCTTGTTTGTAGATATTGGCATCTGGTGAGCAGCCAGGCAATGTTAAGTGAGACTGATTCTGCATAGCTACTTTGAGAAGAAAAGGAGAGAGACCGGCTGCTCCTGCATGACATACTAATTGGTCATTTGGTGGAGTGCTGTTTCTGGACCTGTCCAGTCAACAAAGGCAGCATAGTTATGTAAACCTAGGATCTAAGATACAATATAAACTAATAAGACAGTTTATGTTGAGAAAAGAAACACCTTTATATTAGTACAACTTTTCCATATCACTAATACTATAGCTGCAGCCAGGGGCCATCCCAATTTACATCCATTGGTTAGCCACTCATGTTTCATGCCAGGTTATTTGGATCTTCTCACTTGAGGGAACTTCCTGTGCTATCTACTGATCAGGTTTCTCCTAACTTATCTGAAGTGGAAATTCAAATTGCTCCTGCTTCCATTACTGAATTCATTGATGCTTCAATCTAGGGCAGGGCTACTCAGCTTTGGAAGCGCTGGGGGCCACAATGATATTCACAGCACATGCTGAGGACTGCAACTTAAGTGTGGTTGCCTATACATGCAAATATTTATGCAAATATATGCAAATAGATTATTTTACACTGACAGCCATGAATTCAAAGATTAAGGCAAGACTACACAAAACACAAGCCCCCATTTAAGTCAGTTCTGCTGATATAAATAAAATGAAATATTTACCCGATTTCCACCCATAGGACAGCTCTTTTAATGAGCAATGACAGGCCAGGAATTTAACTACTAAAATGCATATCAACAGATGACCATTATATTGACTACTTTTTTGTTTTGGCTCCCACCCGCGGGCCGAGCATTGATCCTTGCATAAACCCAAACTGCACTGTGGGCCACAAACAAATGGGCTGCAGGCCACATGCGGCCCATGAGCTGCACGTTGAGTAGCCCTGATCTAGGGGTTAACAAACCTCAGCAGCAGGTAAGGGACTGAGACTAGATCAATTTGCAATGATTACTTAGCACAAGAGACAGTGAGTGTGTTCGGGCTTCTCTCTCATACCAATCACTAAAAATGCCTCAAGCCATTAATTCATGATCCTGGCTCCACAAGTTTGTGCCCATGTCTGATAACGTAGCTATCATGACAAAAGACCCAAGGAGAATGAACTTAAGACCTAGGATCTATCCTCCCCGCTCTCTTCTCAGAATCCTGCAGAAATGCAAATATTTTCATCTCCTGACCGATGTTCTCCCCCTGACCTAATTCACAGCCACCAGATTTTGTCATCTCATCATACCCACCAGGGACAGAGGCTGCTCGGAATAGATGTTGCAAGTCATACAGTCATGTTAATCCTTCTAATTACACCAGCGCAAGTTCTGGCACTGAATCATTCTTACCAAGATGCAAGGTGATTGCAACAGTCAGGCTGAAGTGTGAACATAGAGGGGATGCTATAGATGTTCCCAGTGCATAGCCTGGATACCTACTTAATGAAGCAGTGCATCATAGGTGATAGTTTGACTTGTATATTTGGTGGGGAGGGGACAGCTCCAGTCAGGACAATAAGACTGTGCATGGGGGAGGGGGCAAATTCTGCACCTGCCTGAGGTTTGCAGTTGGCCCCCAATGTCTCTCCAAAGTATGCCCTTGTGCAGCATGTCTACTGGTCATAACTCCTGCATTCACACCCAGAAAATGCCAAATACATATGGGGAGATGGCTCTGGGATGATGCATTCTGGGGGTGGGGGAAAGAGACAAATGCCTAATGTTGTAAACAGTATTATGAAAATTTTACATCATCTTATGCTTGAGCCAGTGTGCCGTTCAAGCCAATGTAATATTCAGAACAGTCTGAAACTCACCACCCAACAGCTTGGACACATATTTATTTTGGATTTTCACTTTTTTACCCCAATTGCATGAGAAGCTCCTGCTTTTAGATCCATCTCCCAGGTCCCATCCCTGCAGATGTTGTTACAAGCAGCTACAGATGTTGTTATAATTAGTGCTCTAGACAAGGATTTGAGCTGCTCTAAACATGCTTTCCCACATATAAGGTTGGGGGAGTGTACCCCATATCTGCAGTGTGTGGATTTTTTTCCTCCTCTGTTGGTTGGACTGCAAAAAGAGGTCTGCTACTGCATTAAAGTTATTGGACTGATCTGTTAGCTCTAGCAGTAGTGGCCCATATCTTTAGATCACAGGTTCAGGGTTCATTGCCTGCTGGCAATGTAACCAGTGTTATCATCATACTTGTATAATCTAAGTAAAGGGCTAAACTAAGCTACCTGTGATGAGGCAGGTCCCCCTCACTGGCAGAAAAGGAGTTGAAAGCAGCCCTTGGGAGGCTGTGCAGGAGGAAGCCAATCAAACATGGGCTGCAAGAAGCAACCAATCAGGGCTGGGCTGGCCTGTATAAGAAGGAATGCAAAGCAGCACAGGGGCTCATACTTTCTGAAGCTTAAGGAGAGAAGTTTGACTATGTTGTAGGGTAGCTAGTATGAAGCCAATGTCCAGGACAGAGCATTCTGGGCAAAAACAAGGAAGTGAGAGAGAGCTCCTGACTGGCTGCATTCTGAGGAAAAGAGGGTGCTGGAGCTGCATGGAAAGTGGCCCTGGGGTAATGAGACTGTAGTTGCCACTAAGAGAGTGGCTTGACAAATTGCAGATCCCCCAAAATGGGGAGTATAGTTTGTGGCACAGCTGGAGGGCACTATCACTGAAGAGGACAGTGCAGTCCTTGGAGAGACATGGGTCCAGGAGGAGAAGTGATAGTCACAAATCATTGAAAAGTACCCAAGGTCACAGGGCAAGTGGTAACAAAACCCCTTATTGGTCTGGGTTGCTCTCCAGAACATGACAAACAGAGTGTAAACTAGGATATGCCAAGGATAAGTACTTTGGAGGACTTTATTAGAATTCAAAATGACCTTGACAAATTAGAGAATGAGTCTGAAATTAAAAAGATAAAATTCAGTAAAGCAAAGTGGTACACGTAAGAGGAAACAATCAAATGCACAACTACAAGATGGGGAATAATTGGCTAGGGAGTAGTAATAAAGGGTTTGGGGATTTTAACAGATCACAAATTGCATATGAGTCAACAATATGATGCAGCTGCGAAAAAGGCTAATATCCTCCTAGTGTATTAACAGAAATCTACTACATATTTAAGAGAGTTTGTCTGTTTGTTCAAGAACTCCTCCTAAATGGTAAGAGCTAAGATCAACAAATTCAGTATTTATTTATATGCTTTAAGTTTCCTCTTATCATAACTTAAAGCAAAACAAGGGTTGGTTGTGGTAGGAAAATGGGATGTGCCTGGAAGGGGATTGCTTCTCATACAGAAAAGAGACAGAATCATCAGGCAAGTGAAAGAGGCTGGCTGGAGGTGCCCTCTCCTTTCATTTGGGACTGTCCTAGCCCCAAGCTTCCCACCCCCCAGGTGCCTTTAAGAAAAGCAAGAGGGACAGAAGTTCCCCTCTGATTCATATGGGAACATTGCTGGCTATTTCCCTTCATCAAGGAGTAAGAGGAAAGTGCACAGTTTGCTGAATTCCTCACTGTGGCTGGGGAGCACAGGGAGCTATGCACTTTGCTCTTGTTCCCTGACTGGGGCAGGAAGGGGAAGAGCAAGCAGCCCTAGTATGAGTTTTCCTTTTATTTTCCAAAAACAAAAATTGAATTAAGGACTTGAGCAATGCCAGGTAAATGTGCTAGTGTCATATATAACTATGCTGACCATTTAAATACTCTGTCCTGTGCCCCATCAAGTAGTGAAAAGTCCCGGAAAGCTCTGCTGGATATTTCATTACTTGGTGGGGACACCAGCTTGCAGGGAAGAAGTAACTGTGCATTGCCATTGCTCCTCGTGTGGTGCAGCAGCCTCCTCCCCCCCCCCACCCTTCCACCCAGCAGAGTGCGTAGGCGGCACTATTGGAGCTT
>JANRFK010004149.1:40971986-40996123 GCA_030068395.1 Apalone spinifera
GACCGCAGATCCCACCCCTGCGTCCTCCCTAGCCTGCTGTGCCAGTGCGTAGTGTGCCGTAAAGGTATGGAGCGACGACCATATGGCCACCCTGCAGATTTCAGTGATTGGAACCTGCGCCCCAAAACCTACAGAGGTCGCCTGTGCCCTGGTGGACTGTGCTGTAACCCGGGGCGGGACCTTCCCGGCCAAGGCATAACACTCCCTGATACACCCTGCGACCCAATTGGACAACCTTTGGGTCGATATGGGAAGTCCTTTCATTCTGTCAGTGACAGCAATAAACAATTGTGTGGATTTACGAAAGGGCTTAGTCCTATCAATATAAAAGGCTAGCGCACGTCTAGCATCCAGGGAATGGAGCACTTGCTCCTTAGGGGAGGCGTGGGGCTTTGGAAAGAAAACCGGGAGGTAAATTTCTTGAGACAAATGGAACGGTGACACCACCTTGGGGAGAAAAGCCGGGTGAGGGCGGAGCCTCACATTATTGTCAGAAAACACTAGGTAGAGCGGGTTCACAGTTAACACCCTCAGCTCGGAGACCCTGCGAGCCAACGTAATGGCCACAATGAATGCAACCTTCATAGAAAGGAGCTTCAAAGAACACATGGCCAGCGGCTCAAAGGGGGGCAACACAAGTCTAGACAACACGAGGTTAAGGTCCCACGTGCGGAGAGGGGGTCTAACCGAGGGATACAACTTATCCAAACCCTTAAGGAACCTTTTGACCACAGGGTCAGAAAACAGAGAAACTCCTGCCGAACCAACATGGAAGAGCCCGAACCCTGGCTCCGGAAGACGCGGTGTGCACACCTGATTCGAATGGACATGAGCAACCACTCGAAGAAGAACTAATGGATATAATTTCACATGGACTGATTTCCCCTCCCCCAAGGGGTTATATACTACACCATTTTGCCCCACAAGTCGGAATCCATCAATTCAGAATATTGGAGTGATGTGTACGTCGGACTTCCGCCTCAACCAAATTAACTTAAATTACCTGGGGTCTAGCCAGCCCCAGAGTGTGTGTGTGTGTGTGTGTGTGTGTGTGTGCGCGTGTGTGTGAAATTGAATTAAGAATTAGGCTGCTAAATTGGGTTAAGGATTAGATTTAGATTGTTAATTATTCCATTTAAATATTGCTTTTAATGCCATTTTAATTGCTAGGTACTAAATATATATACATATATATTTATATACATATAGTGCTTTTAAAACTGTTCCTGAATTGCTTGCAATAAAACTTTTTAAAGGTATACTTGGGCTACTGTGGAGATCTTTTGTTCTGCGAATGCTGAACTGAATGCATATTGTTCTGCGAATGCTGAACTGAATGCCTGATCAACCGGATCACAGCGCCCTCTTGTGACAACATCTTTTCCAATGTAACTAATTATTTCACACGTGGAATATTATCAAGTGCATTACTGAAATCCAGGAAAATTAGCTCAACTTCATTTCTTTTGCCAAGAAAATTAGTTATTTTCTCAAAGAAAAAGATCAGGTTAGTCTGGTATGATCTACCTTTGGTGAAACCATGTTGTATTTTATCCCAACTACCATTTTACAAAAGTGTTAAACTGCAAATACTGGAACCTTAACACAAGCCCATAAGTCCTCTAGGATAAGTATAAATGTAAAAATTAAAGTTAAAGTTTGGTTAAGAAAATATATTAAATTTGTCATTGTTGGCTAGTAGGCAGAAGTCCCACCTAGCAAACAAAAGAAGGCTGTGAGAATAATGAGTCAGATTGCCTGTCACATGGAAAGAGCAGTCAGTGGGAGCTGTGGGAAGGGGCGTTGGCTGAGGGACATGTTGGCTGCAGGCATGGAGTCTCTCAGCTCCCATTGGCTGGAAACAGTGAACTGTAGCCAATGAGAGCTGAAAGACTTCATGCCTTACAGCCAGAATGTCCCTCAGCCCATTGCTGACCCTGACGAGCTGGGACTGGAAATCTGTACACCCTCGATATAGAGTCGGCTTATAAACTCGTTGTTGACATTTTAAGATTTTTTACTGAATGTTAGGGGGATGGTTTATGAACGAACAGGCTAATGTTTGAGAATATATGGTAATCTCTTACAGGTTCATAGCTAATACTTCCCTGACTACATTGGAACCTTATGGTTTTTTGGGTTTTGTCGATTTTCAGGTAGCTTGATGAAATGCTTAAATGTTTTCTTATGGTTGAATATAATAAATTCCTTCTTAGTTAGGCTTTTTAGGCATGTTTAGAACAATTTTATAAATGCCATTTGGATTTAGGATTTAATAAAGGAATTTATGTCTAAATTAGTGTGTAGTGGTTTCCCATATTAATATAAGAACATAAAACAGCAATACTGGGTCAGACCAAAAGTCCATCTAGCCCAGTATCCTGTCTGCCAACAGTGACCAATACCAGATGCCCCAGAGGGAGGGAGCACAATAGGTAATCTTCATGTGATCCCAATCCTGTCTTCCACTTGCAGAGAAACAGAGGCTAGGGACACCATTCCTACCCATAGTGGCTAATAGCCATTGATGGACCTAACCTCCAAGAATCTATCTAGCTCTTTTTTGAACCCTATTAAAGTTCTAGCCTTCACCACATCTTCTGGCAAGGAGTTCCACAGGTGGACTGTGTGCTGAGTGAAGAAAAACTTACTTTTGTTTGTTTTAAACCTGCTGCCTATTCATTTCATTTGGTGACCCATAGTTCTTATATTGTGGGAATAAGTAAATAACTTTTCCTTATTCACTTTTTCCATACCAGTCATGATTTTATAGACCTCTATCATATCCCCCCTTACTGTCTCCTCTTTTCTAAGATGAAAAGTCCAAGTCTTTTTAATCTCTCTTCATATGGGACCTATTCCAAACCCCTAATCATTTTTGTTGACCTTTTCTGAACCATTTCTAATATTGATTATTTTAAGTTTGATTAATAGTAGCAATGATTCTAATGAACATTCCATTCTCACTAGTAATCCTGTCAGTCAGTCTATCAATCCATTTCCTCCCCAGATACCCAAAAAGGACAAAGGGCTTTGTTGCATATCTGGAATCAGGCAGACCGAGGCAGGGAAATAAGCTCCAAAGTCATGGATCCTCCACGCAGAATGCCATATGCCCTGTGAGCAGCATCCTCCTTTCATTAAATCCAAAGTGCTCCAGCTTGAGCACCACAAACCATTGTAACTATGCTAGTATTGGAAAATAGAAAGTGACATCTCCAGAAAGTTCTTCATCTTCTGCATACAGAGCACTTTCACAGCATGTTTTCCTCTAGGGCCAGCACTGCAGATCAGACATACCTGTGCAGGTATCTCCAGATCTTCATGCCAGCGCATGTCAGGGTACGTCTAGACTACAAACCTCTTTCGAAAGAGGCTTTTTTGAAAGAATCTTTCGAAAAAGCCTCTTTCGAAAGAGAGCGTCTAGACTACAGCCAGTAGTACTACGTCCAGCCAGTCTGGATGCTCTGTTTCGAAAAAGCATAGTTCATGTTCAATAATACCTTTTTTCGAAAGAACACTTTCAACAAAAGGCGTTATTCCTCATAAAATGAGGTTTTCCATGATCAAAAAAACTGCTGTGTTCTTTCGATTTGCTTTCGAAAGACGCAGTCTAGACTCAGGGGAAGTTTTTTCGAAAAAAGGCCACTTTTTTTGAAAAAACCCTATAGTCTAGACACACCCTCAGTGAGGTTTTAAAGTTGTGTAGGGGAGCATGGATGGCCCTCCCTTGACCAGAACAACATTGTCTTCATTGTCCAGGCTTTGTCCTGGCCTTTTCCCAAGTATGGATCTCTAACAAAGCAAACCTGTGGCGGAGTCCCCACTCAGGCCCTTTGGTCTGGGACACCTTCTGGTCCATGAATCACCAGAGATGATTCTGGTGCAGTCACCCATGCCTTTTTTGTTAGTTCTCACCACCTTCTTCTATGTGCAAAGCTCACAATCAATTCAGCCAGAGCCTCCATCTGCCTGGGAGCACACTCAGCCCCACCCTGGCTCCTTGCTCCTCCTTGTCCTCTTCTGGCTTCCTTCCTCTGCCTTATATAGCCCTCTCCCAGTGAGGCCCAGAGCTGCTTGTAATAGCCCTTCAGGCCTGGGCTTGCTCAGCTGTTTCCCCTCAGCCTCTTTAGCCAGGCTACAATGGCAGAGGTCTGGCTTAGCCAGCAGTCTGTCACAAAACCCTAGGCCTGTTTCAAGTCTGGTGCAGGTAATCACGCAGATAAGGTGGGGGAAGCTGTGAGAGGCAGGGATGCTTTGCACAATCATGCCGGGACTGCATGGTACTCCAAAACCATGTCAAGAAGACCAGAAACAACCTGGTACTGGTACATCCCATTTTTGATAAGCAAAAAATTCCAGATACAGCCATAACACTGTTAATTAAGCACTTAGTTTTGCAACATCCTGAGTAGCAGAATGTACCTCAAATATTGGCATAATAGGTATCTTACCCAATATGTAGTTGATTGGTAGATATTATTAGAACAACCAAGTTGAGTTTAAATATAGGAGTAGAAAACCTAATCAGTGGGAGGGATTGGTAAGGTGTTCCCACTACCTTACTCACTGCAACTAGAAGGTGAACCTATTCCTATTTCCTGATACATTGTGGTCACCTCTGCGCATTGGAATTGTGTGTGATTTATAGAACTAAATACATGTATATTCATATTTTTAAAATCAAGTATCTTGTTTATTGTCCTAGGTGTAGGTGTTATTATATTGACTGTGCTACCTATCCTGTTTATTGGAATAGATCTACGTAACTGTGCATTGCTTTGCTTTACTATTCTGTGCACAATAAAGTTAAAAAGAGTTTCTCTGAGGTGTTTACTAGCTCTTCTCGTATTTAAAACAAATCGAACCACATGACAAGTTGTTCAAATGTAAGACTCCAAATCTTCCCATCTGCTCATGGATGATGAAAATACGATCTGAATAAGACATAAATAGACACTGAATGATTTAACTCAAGATGATAATTTAGCAAGATTTCATCTGCATCTGCTGGGATTGTCCTCTCATTACAACCTGTCTTTTGCAGTGAGTGAATGAAATAGAATAATTTTTATGCTCTTGCATGATATCAGTGAGTTTTTCCCCACTTCAGGCTATATCAACACTAGTTAATGTACACACATACATGTGTATTGTTATACCCATAACTCCCATAATTTCCACATCTGAACTGCTGAAGCACAAGCACATGTATGAAGGAGAGTCCATAGCAAGACAGCTAGCATTCGTAAGGGTTGGGGTATGTACACATTTCTGCTATAGCACAGTCCCATATCTATGTTATCATGTAAGGTGGATAGAGAGCAGCATCATTCAAATTTCAATAGTTCTCAGGCCTTTGCCCACAATGCATTGGAACTTTTTCTTCCTGTCCCTCTTTCAACGTCTCTGGCCTTCCATTGTCAGTGGTAGCAGTGAGCTGTGCTGAATACTTTAAAACAGTTTTCCTCTACAATCTGGTCAGTGGAGATTAGCAAGGATCATGTTCACAGAGCAACCATCTGGTCCACCAGGCACATCCAAGTGCTGTTATAGACGTGCTCAGAATACACCATCCTCCACAAATTCACTTGGAGCAGCAGGAAGGATCCTGAGCTTCAGTAGGAATTAGAATCCAAAGCTGATAATTTTTACAATGGGCCCTTCTTCTGCCTCTCAAATATCCCCTCTTGCATTGGTGCTACATGCCTGAAGTGCAGCCTCAGTCTGCTCTACCTCTAAATGGTCCCCAAGCAAGACATGGCTATAAATGAATGATTTTCTGGAAATCCAATGTCATGCATTTAGCAGAAGCAATAACACAGATTATTAATGAACTATGTCCTTAACTACCTTCCTCGGGATCAGTCTTGAGACCAATCTTATTTAACATTTTCATTATTGACCTTGACACAAAACATGGGAGTGGGCTAATAACATCTGAGGATGACACAAAGATCGGAGGTAGTCCAAATATGGAGAAGGACTGGAATATCATGCAAGAAGATTTGGATGAACTTGAAAACTGGAGTAATGGAAATTGGATGAAATTTAACAGTGCAAAGTGCAAGGTCATGACTTAGGAACTAACAGTAGGAATTTTTGCTAGAAGCTGGGGACATATTAGTTGGAATGACAGAAAAAGACCTGAATGTAGCAGCTGATCACTGGATGACTAGGAGCCACTGAGCTGAAAAAAGGCTAATGAAATCCTAGGATGCATCTGGAGATGTATTTCTAGTAGAGACAGAGAAGTGTCAGTGCCATTAGACAAGGCACTGGTGACATCTCATATAGAACACTCAGTGCAATCCTGGTCTCTCATTAAGAAAGATGCATTCAAATGGGGCAAGATACAGAGAAGGACTACTAAGATCATCTGAGGAATGGAGAATCTACTTTATGAGTGGAGACTTCAGGATCCTGGTTTGTTTAACCAGACGAAGGCTGAGGGAAGCTATGACTGCACTCTATAAATACATACAGAAGAATAAACACAGGGGAGAGAGAGAACATATTTGTTAAATTTTGTTCCTGAATGGTGTTGGACAATGTGATAGGCAGAGTTAAAGGAAGTAGTTAGTTTTACTTATATAACGTTAGTGAAAAACAGGGCTTTTTGGGAATCAAATCTGGACTGCAGTGCAAGAACAAGTTTCAAGGCATCATACTCCCTGCACAATCATGGGGCACTAGAACCCCAGATGAGTATATCCCAGCTGGACATTGGGTGATATTTGTCTGTATATTGGGAGCAGTGAACATAACAGCCTTGTTTGGCATATGTTTTCTGTATGTGTTGCTAATAAACAGATGTTTAGAGCACATCTCCGTAAGACTGTTTCACTGGGAAAAGGTCTTATGGACCCATAGGGCCATGAGCCCCAAGGGAAGGAAAAAATGTAGGAGAAAGGAGGACTCCAGAGATATCCACCTGAGCTCTTATCTGGTTCTCACCCCTTTCACCTGTCTATCAGGGCATCGAATGAGGAGTCCACACACAAAATTATAAAGGAAACTAAACTTTATTGTCTATATAGGATAGGGAAGGTAAAAAGGACTAGGGAAGGACAGAATAACTGGGTCTGGAAACTGCGGGAGTCACACTCAACAACAGCAGGCACACAGAGCAAGGTAGCTGATGTCAGGCCTCCTGTCTTACCCAGCTCCAGGGAAAGCTGACTTCAAGTCTCCTCTCTGGATGACAGGGATCGGGAATGACTCAGTGACAGTAGGAGCTTAGGCTGGACCCTAACTCAGAACCCACCCTAGCCCCTTTGCACCATCTTGGGTGTGTGGTAGCCGTGTCTAATCCGATGATCCGTACTTGCAAGTGTGCTCCCCAGTAATCAAATACACTGTCTGATCTTACCCCTCCTTACTCACAACTGACACTCCAAGCCAGGGATCAGTTGTCTGAGCAGCACTCGCTGCACCCTGTCAGTGAGCAGGCTGGAGGAAGAGAGTCCCAAGCACTCTGAGCACCCTCTAGTCTCACACTCCTGTTGCCTAGCAACACGTTCCCGCTCTTTCCCTGTTTTCCCATCTTTCCCTTGAGCAAGGAAGAAGACTAATCAAAATGGAGGCTCACCTGTTGTTTTGAACAAAACAAAATGATGAACCCACAAATAAACAATTTAAACCATTTCAATTGAACTGATTACTGAAAAGGTCTAACAGTAATAAAGAAGCACACATTAACAGTAAGGGCATAAGAATGGCCATAGTGAGTCAGACCAATGGTCTGTCTAGCCCAGTATTCTATCTTCCAATGGTGACCAACGCCAGATGCTTCTGAGGGAATGAACATCCAGTGATCCATTCCCTTTGCCAATTTCAAGTTTCTGGAAAAATATTTAAATTGACCAGATTTTGCCAAGTCCTTGCTGGGTGTTTATGCCCTGAATCTATGGAGTGAAAAAATGCGGGGGCTCAAATTAAATGGACTGTGCCTTGAGCCATCAGTAGGGTAAAGGCAGGATGCCCTAGACTGTGCTGGTAACACTTTAGTCCAAGAAGGAAAAGGGAATCCTTAGGTTGTCCAAGAAATATCAGCACTCTCTGTGAGTGTAAGGATCTGGCCTCTTACTGTGCCGATCCATGCTGCAGAAGCTGGGAGAACCAGGATTGTGTGAAGAATCAGGTTTAGTGACTACACAAACACAATGTTGCGTCCCGGGCTTGCAGTGCTCATTGTAAAGTTCCAGGAACAAAATAGTGGCATGATTTTCTGTCCTTGTCTCTTTCACATCTACATGCTGGATACAGAGGCTGGGTTTTCTGGTAATGCAGTGGGGCCAGCGAGGTGACTATGCATTTTTAGTGATTAGGTTTTCCTCTTCCATGAGAAATCCATCTGCTATCTTAGATTACAGTCAATTTCCTCTTGAATTGCCTTCCATTGCTGTAAGCTGGTTCTTCATATTCAACACCAGGATGAATGTGGTTGGTTCATCTTCATAGGTGTCCAATCCCCTCCATTCAGCAATATGTAAATGGATAATCTTTAGCAGAAACATCTCCTTCGTGCAAATTACAATGACACCTGTGACTGGCACATAATTCTACTCTGCTCGATTCAGTATTTCTTTGCCAGAAATTATAGTATGTTTAATTTCTCATAGTATATTCTAAAAAATTTTCCATCATGGATCAAATTTTGCCTCAAGTTCCTTTTTAATCAAGGACATTCCCCATTTTGATTGTGATGAAGCCAGCCAGATCTTCCACTATTATTTTTTTTCCAGAAGTTTTATAAAATAAACCAAGACATAGTCCAAAACCTGCCTCCCCTTTGTCAGTGTTATTTGAGCTCAAGAAATGCAGTAACAAAGTTTTATAAACCATTATTGTTAAAACTATTATTCTATAGCCTGCACATTTAGTTACAAAGCATCTGGGGACTGAGAGTTTTCTCGGATCTGTCTTAAGAAAAATGTGGACTACTTTTGTATGTTAATCAGAAATCAAAATAATGCTTTGGGAGGATCAGAGAAGGTTGTTATTATTCATGACAAAATTCTGATATGAAGTACATCTAGTAGTTCTTTAATAATTATCCAGAGTAAAAACAATTCACATCTTCATATACAAGATGTAAAAAACAAAAATAAATCACACAGGATTTAAGGTGCAGTGTTAATCTGGTGACCAAGATAAATTGTTTCTAAAAGAAGTCAGCTTTTAAAATTAAGATAGCAGAATTCCAGCTCATCATTTTTAAAACACTTCACATTTCAGAAGATTCATATGACCATCTCTTATCTAGTTCACCAATGACATCACAAAGTTATCACTGTCTATAGCAGTGAAGTCAGCACTGCTGCAAAAATGTGAAATGAATTTGGAAGCCGATATTATGATAAATTGTAATTGTGCGGTATCAAAAAGAAAAGATTTGTTTTGAGACATCAATATTACAGTGATAGCTACATGCCAAGAAATACGGTTTATTTTCAAAAAGCTTTGCTGTGTAGAAATTGAATGATGAAGCCAGATCTTATCTAACACTGAAGAAAACAGGCCTGGTTTCCAGACTGAATGACAAGTACATATGACAGTTTTCAGTTTTGCTCTGGAAATAGTTATGATTTTGCATAAAAAAGAAATG
This sequence comes from Apalone spinifera, assembly GCA_030068395.1. NCBI lineage: Eukaryota > Metazoa > Chordata > Testudines > Trionychidae > Apalone > Apalone spinifera. The sequence continues at coordinate 40,981,597 of JANRFK010004149.1, forward strand.
AGAGTAGTAATTCAATAATGCTTGAGGAAGACTTTCTAAATGCCAAAAATGTGTGCTGGAGTGTGAAGTCAGAGAATAGGTTTGACAACCTTGATTTGGGTCTTGAGCATTCTGCTGACTTCAATGGAAAGTTGAAATGATGGTCAATTGATTTGAACTTTTAAAGACACAACCAGTTGTTAAAATCAAAGCAATACAATGAATAAGTAAATTACATATAATGAAATAAAATGTACATTATACATTCAGTTATGCCAACACATACAAAATAAATGTTCCTTTTATCTTTCAAAGGGCCAGTATTTTCATGGCAGCTATTGTATCTTAAAACAAGCATCACCTTTTTATATTTTTTCTGCCTGAATAAGATAGCAGAAAGACTTCATGACATGCTCAAAAGGAGAAGTAATGAGTGTTTTGCATTTTCATTTCCCTGCTGAATGTTATTTCCAAGAGAAGTTAATACATTCAGTCTTCCCTCAAGAGAAATCAGAGAAGTGTTTGGTGAGTTATTTTCTGTCTCTACACGTCTATTTATTTGCTTTGCTCTTTAGGGAACAAAATTCAACAGACCAATATGAAAGGTACCTTGATAATTGAGAATGACACAATGTTCATAATTTAATAGACTGAATTAGGTTTTTATCTTAACTCCTGAACAATGCCTAATATATAAAACCAATATGAAAAATTCATAAGTCTATCGTTTGTATAAGTTTGTATAAGAAAAGAGAACCTCTCCTTTCTTCAGATACACACACAATTCCTGTTAACTTCAGTGAGAGCTGCACATAGCTCATATTGCATATGCAGGACACCATTGCATTTAACTTCTCATGGTCAGGCCTTATGCTTTAGGGAATAAAATAATTATCAGTTGAGATTAAGATTCCCTCTGCTAGTAGAACAGAAATGCATAATTGACTAAGTGGAATTTTAGAATGGCAATTCTCCATGGGGTGCGTCTACACTGCACCGTAGGTCAAAATAAGATACGCAATTTGAGCTACGCAAATTCCATATCTTATTTTGATATTTGGCACTGTCTATGCATAACTTATTTCAAAATAAATCACTATTCCATAACGTCCCTTACTCCTTGTGGAATGAGGTTTACAGGAACATCGGAATAGCGAGCCCACTATATTTCAAAATGGCAGGTGTGCTCAAAAGATGCAGAGTAGCTTTTACCCAAATAACTCTGCAGCGTAGACATAACCCATCTGGCCTCTGATACACTTTCTCTGAGTGAAATGTTAGACTGGCCTGGAACAAAAGACTATTAATCAACAAGACTATGTTTGCTGGAATGGCAGATCTTGTTTTCTTGTCTGCTATTTTTACTCAGTTTTAATAGTTTAAATTTTTTTAAGTAAGTGAAAGCTGGTGCTGTTAGGAACTGTGGTAGATGAACCAAGTAACTCACCACCTGCAGTCTCCCTTATGCAACCAATGAAATAGTTGCATGTAAAATAGCTCAAGAATAAGGGTGATGATTGGTTAAGTTATCTCTGATATCCCAGTGGATTAGAACTCTTGGCACCACCTCAGTACATGCCTTGCGGTAGCTGGAAGCCTGTGCCACTGAACTGGTGTATGAAAAAGTGTTTCAGCTATTAAAGAACTGTTCAGATGTCTATTTGAACTCAAAACATACAACATCCCTCCCCTCCACTAGGAGAAGTTGAGGGTACACAGAAACTCATAGGAGTGTTCAGCACCTTGAAGATTTGGGCCCACGATGGAGATAACTAGTATTTTTGTCTTAACTCTATACTGGTAGGTCTAGACTACAGGCTTCTTTCGGAAGAAGCTTTTCCCGAAGAGATCTTCCGAAAAAACTTCAGAAAGAATGCATCCACACTGCCAAAGCACATTAAAAAAACGATGTGCTTTTTCAAAAGATAGTGTACACACTGAATAGATGATATCTCGCATTTAAGCTGTGATGACTATGGATGGAGTGGCCACCAGGGCACCTGTGCTTTTTCCTGGAGGCCTCTTCTTTTGAAAAAACTCTCTCTTCCCTGTCCACATACGCCCTTTTCTGAAAGAGCTCTTTCAGAAAAGGCATTCTTCCTCATAGAATGAGGTTTACCTATGTCAGAAAAAAACCTGTGTTCTTTCAGTTTTCTTTTGAAAGAACATAATAACAGTGTGGATGTAAGTGAAGTTTTTTTTGGAAAAAGACCATTTTTCAAAAAAAAACAAAACAAAAAACCCCCCTGCAGTTTAGACGTATTCTCAGGTAAAAACTATTTGAAGGACTTGAATTTCTAACTGAAGCATTGCATTTAAAGCATTCTGAGTAATTAAATGTATTCATGAGCTGTATCAGGATAAGGATATCAGAGGGCAGTCCTGTGCAACATAAACTTCCAACCATTTATTTTAAAAGACTAGATAACCCATGGAACAGCACACTGGAAATAACTGTTTGCTAGAATGAGGCATTTTTTCCAATGTCAGATTAAGGTTGTGTCACTTGATACCTTTTCCATGCCATGAAGGTCTTCCCAGTGGAGTCCCTGTCATTAAGGCATCTCCGGTAGCAAGTTACAGCTTGTTTCTCAGCTATGTTGAGAGGCCAGTGTAAACAGAGAAGAAAAATTAGGTAGGTTTTGGAACCTTTTCAAGAAATGAATACTTAAGCAGCAGAGTAGATCTGCCCTAAGTTGATCTAACTTGTGTTACTCAGGGATGTGATAAAGACACCCCCTGAGCATAGGTGGTGGCACTAGAGGTGCTGGGCAGGCTGCCACAGTCCTGGCTTGAAGTGGTTTCTATCAGTGTTTGGTTCAAAGGCTCTCGCAGCATTTGTTTCCTGACTGACACAAGTTGCAGCAGCCTATTTGCTCTTCACATGGGCAGGAAGAGCATGTCAGCAGGAAATGCTCTGCCGTTCACATAGCTTCTTCCTCATGCAGAAAAAGAGTAATTATGCTGATGGGAGAGTGCCTTCACCGGATGCACTACCGCAGCCCGGCTGCATTGGTGCAGATGTAGCGCTTCCAGTATGGACCTGCCCATTGAGAAAATAACATGAATGGTGAAAGCCCAGATCATACTTTTAATGAGGTCTGCCAAGGCTAGCTCTCAATTTCAGTGATCACTCATGAGAAGAGTCCCATACAAGTCAGAGGCCACAGATCACCAGAACACAGAAGCACTGACAGAGTTTTAACCAACTATTGCAGTCCCACTATCTTCCAATAAATGTAAAGTGGTTGTAAGTAGAAGGCATTCGCTGCTTGCTCTGAACAGAGAAGCCACATACTGGCTATCATCCTGTCCTACTTTCTTGCTGTATTTGTCATCTGTTGGTAATTTAAATAGCTTGATGTTTATTTTGTTCTAAAGTTCAGACTCCCTAAGCTTAGCCGTACCTATATTTTTTCCTTGAATGACCCTCTCTGTCCCAAAAGCTAATTCTCACTGCCTCAGAGAACCACCAGTCCCTCATATCTTACTGGGAATTAACACAATCCAGCTGCCAACATGAGCTACTATACATTTTTATGTTGGATTCTACCTATTAAAGGTACTAGGATGGCAGGTCTAGGCCGATCCAGAATTACCACCCCCTAAGTTGCATTTTTATACAACTTAGAATTTAGAGTGACTCAACAGAAAAGCTCTGTATTCTTTAGGAGAGTCCTGGGGCATGCCATTTCCTTACATGGCTATTGTCATGGGAAGCAGCAGAAGCAACTGATAAATAAAATAAACTACACTACAAATCCCAATCATGCATTCCTTTTAAATAGATAATTGGCAAATCACGCTTTATCAGTTTCAAGAGTATCCATGCACATCATTGACCACAGGAAGAGGCATTGTTTGGCATCACATTTGGGAGTGCTTTCCAATTAAAAGCAAATAGCTGAAAGAGACTTTCAAATTGGTTTCATTGAAGAAGAAGAAATGAAGGAGCTACTTGAGATTTGACAATAGCTGAAATGATTTGAAATCACGAAGGGCGAGAGATAACATTTAATTAACATTGGTAAAAATAGAACATTGCTTTGAATTTACGCAAGTTCTCTTGCTGTTTTATCTATGTGCAATGTCCTTTCCTTAAGTCTTTCTTTCTAAAGAAAACTGTAGCAGCCTGCCTCTTCTACTAATAATTCTACAGCCAACGCTCAGGTAGCATTTCCATTATAAAATTTGATTTTTTAAGAGATTTAGAACTCAGCTGTAAAATTTGTTCCCAGCTGGATTTTACAACCCCAGAGGCTTTTGGGGGCATGAAGCAAAATCTGAAACTGAGGCCCCTCTCTCTTCCAAAAAGAATTACCACTGGGGGCGGACAGGGAGAAGGGGTGTTAGAGAGGGACCCCAGAGTGGACTCACCCCTCAGGCCCTTGACAACTTGTAACTGTAAACTGTGGCGGGGGTCACAAAGGTTGGGGGTCATGTGACTGACCCACAAGTAGCCTTTGCTGCCCACTCATTGGTCTTTTACATGCTCCCTCCCCACTTTGACTCTTCATCTCCAGCAGACCACTACTCCTCTATAACACTTCCACCCCCAGTAGGATATGTCCCACTCCCAGGATTGTACAGAGACCTAGTCCCTGGTAGGAGCACTCAACATACCCACAGCCTGTCCAGCAGGCTCCTTCCTCCCCTGCTGCCCTGGCTGGGGGCAGGGGACAGGTGCTGTGCAGAAAGAGCTGAAGCCTACATTTGTCAAAGCCTCCCAGAACCCTAAGCAGCACCAGGTGGAAACTGCACCAGCACAGGGGAGCCTCTGCACCCCTCAAATAAGCACTGGAGGAGAGTGGGGATGCAATTTACAGCCCAACTTGAAGCCCCTCAGGCAGAGGCTTAGTGTCCTCTTCAACGCCCTCACCAACCTCACTGTTCCAGGACCTAATCCCCATAGAACCTTACCCTGCTGAGCCACCTCTGGCTGGGCTCCTAGGCTGCTAATGCCCCTGCAGTTGAGTTCCCTGGGGCCCTGGTGCACAATGCCTCCTTTGAGCTTTACCCCTGCACTGCAGCCCAGAGACAGGAGACATCTGGGTCATGGCCGTGGCCAGCAGCAGCCTGCCTTTCCACATTGTGTGAGCAGGAAAGTTTGCAAACTAGTTCCAGCTACATGGGGGAGAAAGAGGGAAGGGATTAGCTTTGCAAAAACACAGGCCATGTCATCCCTTCCCCACTTCTCCCCTTGTGTCTGGAAGTATCTCCCATCCACTCTGGTTTGGCATGGCTGCCCCTTTGTCTCAATAGAGGGACCACCAGGCATCAGCCTCATACTCTGTTGTCCCCTGTTTACACATCAAAGGATCGCAGCCCTTCGGACACCATGTTGTATAAGGAGCTCCTGGTCAGTTGATTATCCACCACCACTCTTCATTTATGTGGCAGAATGTATTTGCAGATGTTACAGAGGAAGACCTTTAGAAACTGCAAATGCTGATGTTTGCTGGAGCAAGTTTTTGTGGCCACAATACTCATGAGTAAGCAGTGCTCCTTTGCAGCCCCCCTCCGCTTTTGGGTGGTGTGGTGAAAGGTCTTACTCCCCTAGCTACCTCCTCCATTGTCCTCAGTTTAAGGAGCTTTAAAATGTCAAGGCTTATCTCATTTTAAGGTAAAGAGGAAAACAGCTTCCTTGTAAAAATTAAACTGGTCTGTATGGTGAAAGCTGCTCATTGAATCTTCCTGGAGCTCTTAGGTTTTCAGTCTTCTCCCAAAGTGCCCCTTAGGGTCTGCTACCAACCTATGGCCAGAGGCCCCTCAGTTTTCAGAAGATCTCAGTGGCTGTTAGCAGCTGCATAGGCTGGTGGTGGTGGTGGTGCTGAATCCGCTGCAAGTTCCCAAGGGGCTGGCTGCTCTGCTAGGCAGCCTGTGCAACTTCTTGCTTCAAGGAAGGACCACTCAGAGTGGGAGAGCCAGACTCAGAGCAAGGAAATGTGACCCTCTAACCAAGTGGACCACAAGCAAATCCCCGCTCTGGAATTTGACTAAGGGCTCAGAGGGAGTCCTCACCTAACCTTTGGGGGTTAATGCTTAGCTACCTGACAGAGTGAGGAGGGGATTAGTTAATGTACATACAGTGCTGTATGCATGCTTTCTGGTAGACAGGAACCCTCCAGTGGTTGGGGACTGGGTTAGTTACTTTGCATAACAACATATGCTTTAACACCCACAAGTCAGGAGGCTCTGTAAAGGGGTAACTGGATGAGCTACAGGAAGGGTCAGACTAGATGATCTAATGGTGCCTCTGGCCTATCCTCTGTGAAATGTTGGCAACTAAGCACTGACAAATAAAACAGCTTATCTCCAATACATCATTAGCCATCTGAGATGTGTATATGCTGATCAGAGTGAATCTGAAGACCTCCCCTCCACACACACATTCCTGAATTTTAACTGAACTGTCTACAGATTTCTTTTTTTGGCTACTAGAGGCTATTACAAAGTAGCCAAAGCTGCTGCTTCTAGTACCATGCTGCTCCATCTTTTCTGAGGAGGAGAGTCAGTAGCAGGCACAACGTAGGGCAGTGGTTTCCAACGCGGTGCCCGCAGGCGCCATGGCACCCACCAGGCCATTTCCATGCGCCCGCCAAGTGATCGGGGCCGCCCCCGCCCCCAGGCGAGCGGCGCATGGGCGGAACCAGCCCTGGGCGCATTGGCGGCGCTGGCCCTGGGCACGCAGCACATGGCCAGTGCCGGCCCCGGGCACACGGCAGTTAGGCGGCCCCACCCCCAGGTGTGCGGCGCGAGGTCTGTGCCAGCCCCGCCCTGGGCGCGCGGGACATGGGCTGTTCCAGCCCTGGGTGCGTAGCGTATAGGCGGCCCCACCCCTGGGCGTGCAGCACAGTTGCGATGCCAGCCCTGGGAGTGCGGCGCATGGATGGCACCAGCTCCAGGTACGCAGCATATGGGTGGCCTCACCCCCAGGTGTGTGCATGGCCCCGCCCCCCAACCCCACCCCTGGGTGCCCGGTGTGTGAGCAGTCCCACCCCCGGGCGCCCGGTAGCCCCAAAATGTTGGGGACCACTGACGTACGGGATTTGTCCTCTCCCCTAATTTGTGTTACTGCAAAGAGAAGCCATGGATAGCCTACAAGTTGGAGGAAGGTGGAAGCTTCTGGATCCTACCAGAGTCTTAGGCAGGGGCAGGCAAAATATGGCCCATGGGCTGAGTCCAACCTGCCAAACCTTTGGATCCAGCCTGCCACAATCTTGCAGCCTAGCGGGACTCTTGAGCATGTTCCTTGCCTGCCATGTCCCCTATATGCTGCTCAAGGCAGACGGCTGCAGGGACCATGTACGTCTCTGTGTGCCCCATGCCTCAGAGTGGGGGCTTTGTGTGCTGCCCCTCTGCCAGCACAATCTCACAGATCCCACTGGCTGGAAATCAGCCAATGGGAACTGCCTTGGCCATGCTTGTGTAACCCATACACCTAGTGTGATTCACTGTCCTATGTAGTGGCACTTAGCCCACTTACAGTGAGATATAAGAATAAAGGAGCACTACAGCCTAAGCTGAGCGACAGTTGGCTTTATAGCTCAAGCTGTAGAGGTACCTACACTAAACTTCAGAGGTCTTGGGTTCAAATCAGTTTGCTGGTGGTTACATTTGCAGCACACGCAGTAAGCTAAGGGCCTCCTGCAAAGGGCATACAGGGCAGAATTGCATATGAGTCAGCAGCTGGCCTCTTTGAGCAGTATGTGGGGGTGCAGCAGGCAGGGTATCTGCCTGAGGGTCCAGCGTGGGTGGCTGGCAGGGAAACCTAGGGTACTTGCCTCCCAGGCAGACCCTGAACCTGGCACTCCCTTCACTAGGTCACAACCCAACCCCCTGTACTCCTACCCCAGTCACAACCCCTTCCTTCACCCAGACTTCCCTTTTGCAATCCAGTCTCCTACCCCAAGCTCCCTTCTACATCTAACCCTCCATCCCAGATCCCACACTTCTTCCATTAATATCATAGAAGAGTGTGGTCCTTGACCACTTACTAAGTTCTTGGCATGCCCCCCTCATCAAAAAATGACTGTCCACTCCTGGGATTATGGGATAGGAGGTTGCAAGAGCAAGTGGAGAAGGCTGTGGAAAGGGGAGAGAGTTGGGGCACAAGGAGCTGCTGAAAAATATTAAGTCTGGATCCTCTTAAGGATGAGAGTTGTGTCACCATTAAAGGGTAAAAGAAAATTTTGTTAGAAGCCTCCTTGCACTACAATTGAGAGGAAACTTTCTGAAATTAGTCAATTCTGCAAATGATGGTTTGATGGGAATTTGAGGCAGCGTGATACCATGAATATCAATTTTGTTTGAAACAGTGGATGATAATGAAAACTTTTCATTTGGTAGTGACTCACGTGTAATATACTGTTTTTCTTCTGATAGGAAATGATGTGTGAATGAAATCCATAGTTGCTATGATTAGTTGTTGCTGATCTTTAAAGACACAGTGAAAAAAGTGGAACGTGCGTCAATTTATCAACAAGCAAATCGCTCAGCTACCAGAAGTAATGTGAATCTAAATAAAAATGATTATAATGAATCACTTCCCTAAAGTATAATTTAGCTTGTATTTAATACTGAGTAGGTAAACTTTTGGGGTTATAAGTTTTACTTGAGTTCAGGAAGAAAACCAAAAATTCTTTAGGGAAAAAATATCTTTTTTTTACATAAAGCAATGATATGTCTGTGGTATCTCCAGTAGAGGTTGCCTATATATACAGGTGACTACAGATCCCCTTTAAGTACAATAAAATCTGCCTTTTATATTAAGCCAGAACATTTTGACTGCACTGAAGTTACACTGTAAATCTTCTAAGAATAGAGATAATCTATAGCAAGCTGTTTATATCATCCAGCACTTGGTGCAATCTACAAATCTACATTCTTCATTGTTCAGCTTTTTTGGAGACTGTTTCTTAATTACAGATAAAACCTTCCATGCAATCATCCTTCAATCAAATGAATTGAATGGCCCAATTTTGTCACATTAGAGTTAGCAGTATATTTTGTTATAAATATAAAGCATTCTGAAAGCCATTTAAATATTTCGATTCCCATTCAGAAGAATGACACTTGTCCTATTCTGAGCATGATTATTTCCACTGCCAATCATCACAGACCAGTTCATCCTGATTGTTATCAAGGCAATTCAATACCTGTTTTTTAAAAACTGTCAAATAAATACTGCTGTAACTCTCTGCCCTTTGACAAGGTCAGCCAATCTGTGATTAGCTGCCTTTTGAATGTTAAGGGCAGACGACCTCATTGGTGGAAAAAACAAGTAAATCAAAAGCAGTATGATGGAGGAATAGGACAGGTGCATCACAGTGCCAGAGGTTTGAGTGTGGGATCATTCATGCCCCTATTCCTTCCCCTCTTTGCTTCCGGTCTAGATTGCCAGAAACCAAAGATAACAAACATGCCTTCCAACTGTGGTTTTAAAGCATTTCTACCATGCTCTGCATTCAGTAAACACAAAGGCCTCAATAAATGTAGGAAGATAGGTTTAAATAAGTATTGATTTTTCACATGAGGAAAAGCTGCATCTGCAGCACAAAGAATGGCTTGTGTTTTTGTGCAAAATACATGCTGGTGTGGGGTAAATAGACAAGTGTTATCAGTGTGATTTTGGAAGGCAACATTAATCATGAGTGGTGAAGCGACAGCTGAATCATGCAGTTCATTCCAGCAAAGTCCCAGCAAATCCCCATGTGCTCTGTGTATGACTCTCAACAGAATTATTAGAGACATTTGTAAAAATACTCCTTGTCATAGCCCTTCACTGATAAAGTTGCTATTTCTTAGTTAAATATATGTTTCATTGGTACATAGGAAGTTATGAGATTGTGTTGTATGGTTGTTACTAAAATATATTGTGAGCGAAAGAATTGCCTGGAGACAACAAGGGAGGTAACCAGTGCCAGGATGGGTATCAAACAACCATCCATGACCATTGTCCAGCAAGAGAGTTATAATTTAATGACTCTTTCACCCAAGAGCCACACAGGGGAATGGCTCAACTTTCCCTGGTGACTCAGCAACACCTACCAGATATGCCTGGTCTCGTGTTCTCCAAGCACATGGAATGAGGATATAAAATAGAGGACAGAGGCCACATGGTTTGTCTTAGCTCTTCCCCCATCTATGCTGAAGGCAACAAGAATTCTGGAGCTGAGGAGCCTGGTCCGCAGGCTAACTGGGAGAACCCATGTATGAAAGTCTGTAACCAACTTGCAGCATCCATAGGGATGAGAAAAACTGCTTAGCTCAGATATTGCCTTGTCTATTAAGACTGAGGATTTAGACAGCATGCTTGTCTTTTATTTTCCTTTAGTAACTGCTATAATTTTTGCCTATCATAATAATTTAAAATCTATTTTTGTAATCAATCAACTTCTTCTAGTGTTTATCCTTACCCACCGAATCTGACTGAAGTATTTGGTAAATCTCTTTTGGTTAAAAAGGCGGGTGTGTATCCAATTTCCATTGAAGAGGTGAACCAATTAATAAACTTGCATTGCTCAAGAAAGGTCTCAAACAGAGCAAGGTAGTATATTCCAGAGGTACAAGGCTAGGAGCTGGGGAGGCTTGGTGCCTTGTTCTGTGTGATTTGTAAGTGGCTCTGGGAGCATTCATGTAATGTAGCTGGGTGCAGGCCCAGCCAAAGAGTTTGCGGGGCCCAATGCAGTATGTTGTGGATGACTGCATTGCGTGGCCGGGCGGCTCCTAGCCAGGGCAGCGAGCGAGCAGCTGGGCGGGCAGGCACCGGGCAGCATGGGGCCCTGAAAGTGCAGGGCCCAAGGCAACCACCTTGCTCACTTGCCCTAAGGTCGGGCTCAGCTGGGTGTGGGGCTCCACATGTGGATATACTGAGTGGTAACAGCATCTGCAAGGGGATAGCAGTTGTCACCAGTAAGGCATTTTGAGAGACAACCGTGTTTAGCAAGTTAACGGGACACATTGGTCCCAAAGTCCTGGGTTGTACCCTCGGGATCCTGTCACAGAGGTGCATAACCATTATGCAATACTAGTGCCACAAGGACTAGAGAAAAGTAATGTGCTCTCTTATCATTGGCTCATCAATAAAACAACACGAGAATACATCCCCTGCTGCACTGTAAGCAACACTTACAATCCCAGGATTTTAATTTGGACTTCATACCAAATTGGTACAAATACTGAAACAGTGAGCAACAGAGTTTTTATTCATAAGGTGGCAGGGTGATCTGATGACTGCAGCAGATGACAGTATCAGATCTAGCTATTATAACTAGTTCTGCACATTGACTGTACCACCTGCTGTAGAGTTGCCATGGTTAGTAAGCACATGAATAGCCATATGTCTCCTTTGCCTGTACCCAGTTCAACACATGGGTGTCTCCATGTTATGTAGATGGAAATCTCTATTGTGCTTTATAACTGGGCTGACTAATACTCCTAGCTTATATATATATCATGGCATGCTAAAGTATATCATCCCATATGCTGCTGGTGTCACTGTTTATACAGCCTCTAGGTTCTCTGGATACATCCATTAGGTACTTCATTGCCTGGCACCTACTATAGCCATTTACACATATGCAAAGGAGAGTGTAAAATACCATCAGATGAGACACTTTCCATTCATGCTGATGATAGAACACTGCATGCACTTGGCATGGATCTAAACTACTAGATAATATAAGAAGCAGCCAACAGTAGGCTCGCTATCCCCTTCTGCTGCTAGAGTATAGTATTCAAGGTTTTCCTAGGACAGTGTTTCTCAACCTTTTTATATAACGAACCCCTTAAAAAAAATTCCCCCAGTATCTACAGTTTTCAGACACAATTTTTCTTCTACCATTGCAACACATTAGTTTAAACAACTTAATTGTAGCCAGGTAGGAGATGAAATTTTTGGGTGTAAAAAGTACAAAAATAATAAAGTGCTGTAAAACTTAAAAGAAAAATTCAGCTTTCTCCAAATTTCAGTTGTGTTGATGTACCCCCCAGACTTCTCTCGAGTACCTCTAAGGGTACTCGTACCACTGGTTGAGAAATACTGTCCTAGGATATACTAATACAAAGCATGATATAATAGTTGTCACACACACATAAAGTAATTGCACTGTGAGAAAGAAAGGCTATGTGGATATTTCTTAAGCATAGTTTTTATAACAGATTCTGAGGGTGTCATGATCTGGTTCCAAAAAGATAATTGAACTATTATTCCTTTTTGACATACACAGATAACCAAAGTGCAGTGCAAGTTGTTTCCATTAGGAGAAATAAGAAATTGATGATAGAGATAGGGATTTTCTCTGATGCAATCTTATTTATTTACAAAGACAATACACAAAATTATGTCTCCCTGAACATTATCAGAAGAAATAGCAGGAGAATGTTTCTTTACTTGCTATTCCAAGCCGGCCTTTCCAGACAGTACTGTGTGCCCCAAAAGTTCTCTCTCTCTTAGGGCTGCATTATCAGCACTTATGTTACTGTCAGCTTGACTCTCTGTCTGCTTCTGTCTTTTCTCACGAAACTAGGTGACTGGGCAACAAAATGGCAGATGAATTTTAATCTTAATAATTGCACAGTAACACATATTGGAAACATAAATCCCAACTATACATACAAAATAATGGGGACTGGAATGGAACACAGGATTTGGCCCAAGAAGTAAATATAACTGGGCCACTTGGAAATAGCGATCATAATGTAATAAAATTTAACATTCCTCTGATGGGAAAAATACCTCAGCAGCCCAACACAATGGCATTTAATTTCAGAAAGGGGAACTACACAAAAACGAGGTGGTTAGTTAAACAGAAATTAAAAGGTACAATACCAAAAGTAAAATCCCTGCAAGCTGCTTTTCAAAGACATCATTATAGAGGCCCAACTTAAATGTATACCCCAAATTAAAAAACACAGTAAGAGAAACAAAAATGTGCCACCATAGATTAACAGCCAAGTAAAAGAAGGCATCATTTAAAAATGGAAGTTAAATCCAGTGAGAAAAATAGAAAGGGGCATAAACTCTGTCAAATTAAATGTAAAAATATAATAAGGAAGGCCAAAAAGGAGTCTGACGATCAGCTAGCCAAAAATTCAAAAATGTTTTTAAGTATATCAGAAGCAGGAAGCCTGCTAAACAACCAATGGGGCCCTTGGATGAAGAAGATGCTAAAGGAATACTCAAAGACAGTAAGGTCATTTCAAAGAAACTAAATAAACCCTTTACTTCAGTCTTCATGGCTGAGGATGTTAGGGAGACTCCCAAACCTGAGCCATTCTTTTTAGGTGACAAATCTGAGGAATTGTCCCAGACTGAGGTGTCATTAGAGGAGGTTTGGGAACAAATTGATAAACTTAAGTGACATGTCACCAAAACCAGATGGTATTCACCCAAGAGTTCTGAAAGAACGCAAATGTGAATTTGCAGAATTATTAACTATGATTTGTAATCTATCATCTAAATCGTCTTCTGTACCTAACAACTGGAAGATAACTAATGTAACGTTAATATTTTAAAAAGGCTCTTGAGGTGATCCCAGCAATTACAGACTGGTAAGCGTAATGTCAGTACCAGGCACATTAGTTGAAACTGTAGTAAAGAAGGGTATGTCTACACTACAGCGTTATTTTGATATATCTTATTTCGAAAAAGTTAATTTGAAATAAGTAATTTTGAAATAATGTGTCTACACACAAAATGCATTTCGAAATAGTGTTTTGCTATTTTGAAATAGTGTATCCACACTGGCTGGATGCTGAATCGTATTTAAGGGCAGCTGAAACTGGTTCCAGTAGGGTATTAGGTCAGTAGTTGCTTTGTGTGGCTGCTGCCTGAGGCTATCTGAGGCTTGTGCTTAAAAGGACCCTCCCTGGACAGCTGGTTCTAAGGTTTCCCAGCTTGCTTGCCTACCTCGCTGAGGGACAGCAAAGCATTTTTGTCTCTGCTTGCTTTGGTTGCCCTGACTCAGGACACCATAGCACTTGGCAGCATGGAGCCAGAGCTGCCCCTGGGCACTCTGGTGCTCATTTTGGATGTCTTGTTGCAAGCCTGGCTGCATTTGCTGGTGACTGCCTGGCAGCATCTGCTGCAGCCCAACTCCCAGGCCCTCTTCTGGACCCCCCTGGGGGCCGGGGAGGAGCAGCAGCAGCGCCCGGTTGCCAGCGTGCCCCGCTGTATCTGGTGTCTGGACACCAGCAGCGACTGGTGGGTCCACATCGTCCTGGAGCGCTGGGGAGACCAACAATGGACCCAGATCTTCAGGATAAAGAAGGACACCTTCCTTGAGCTCTGTAAGTGGCTCGCCCCTGCTCTGTGATGACGGGACATGCACACGAGGCCCATCCTTGCCCTCCACAAGCATGTGGCCATTGCCCTTTGGAAGCTCTCCATGCTGGATAGCTACTGATCTGTGGCAAACCAGTTCAGCATGGGGAGATCCACCGTCGGAGCAGTGCTCACGCAGGTATGGCAATCTCTGGCCACTGTGCCAGGAGGGGGGTGGTGCAAGGAGGGGATGGGCTGCCCTAGGGGAAAGGGGAGGAGGGG
>JANRFK010004149.1:41010178-41037917 GCA_030068395.1 Apalone spinifera
CTCTCATTTGCATCCCTTTTCCGGAAAAGGGGGCCTGTGTAGACGTAGCCATCACGTCTGGTCATGTGTCCATCTTGCCCTGAGAGTGTTACCTCCAGAGGTGTGGCCAATGGGAGTCAGGGTGTGGCCAATGGGGGTCAGAGGTGTGGTTAACAGGGGTCAAGGGTATGGCTAATGGGGGTCAAAGTACTTTTAAAAAAATTCTTTGGGTGCGCACCCTAATGAAATGTGCTGAGCACGCCTATGGACAAGTGTCTGCTTTTCTGTGGGACTGCAGGGACATGCCAGCCACTTCCAGGAGCATCAAATCCCATAGGGATAATGACTCCAGCCATGACAGGATAGGCATTTTAGAACTCACTACTCAAATAATTAAATTTAAGCATAAGAAAGAAATGAAAATGATGAAATGCACGGACCAGTCAAAAACAAAAATAACATACTCTGAAAACAATAAAAGTAGTAACAACAACTCCTCACATATGTGTGGGGTTGGGAGATGAGAGGGAAGAACAGTGTGCGTTTGTGAGAATGACAGACACAAACACACAGGGTGTGAAAATGACAGAGATTTGCATTGCTAAGCTCCCTTCATCCTTTTCTCTCTGTGTGGAGATAGGGTACAGAAGTGGAGGGAGGCGGGACACTCTGACATCAGCGCCCCCCTTTTCCGTCCCACATCTTGCACAGCAAGTAGGAGGCTCCCAGGGGACAGCTCCACGGAAGAGGGCAGGAGTAGCATGACAGTGGGTGGAGGAGCAACTGAAGTGCTAGCGCTTGATAGCTTCCTGGCCAAACCAGTCAGGATCACCTGTCAGAGGTTCCAAGATCTACTGGGAGATCCCGATCAACTGGTTGGTGACCACTAGTTTATAACATGCAACCTATTTCTGACTTTTACTAAAAATACTTATGACAGAATTTTAACCTTGCCAATGAGGGAACGTGACACTTTCCTTACTACTATCCTTCCCTCCATGGGTGGTGGGTATAAGAGATGGGGGAAGGCAATGTCTTCCCAAACTGGGAAGCATGGCACTGCCCACACTCCACCCGCAGGATCTGCATGGCTCCTTGGGAAGCTGGGGCAGTGCACCCTCCCTGAGGGTCCAGGCAGGCTGGGGCCATGTGCCACCTGCTCTCCCCATGCTCTGGGGCCAGGAAGGCTCCCATGGGGAGATCCCAAGATCCTACCCTTCACAGGAACCAAGCCTCGTCCCTTGCAGGGGTAAGCCTCCAGCTGGGCTGGGGTCTTTCCTCTCACAGCACTATGTTCATCCACTATCCATGCTTCCCTCATATCAAAAGGAGGTGCAGACAGATCCTGCGTGCCTTCCTCAAAATGTCAGCTTTCAAATATGTACCTTGGTGCTATCCCTTTTTCAATTCCCAGGCACATCCTTTCTCAGGTGAACCTGAGCTCCAAGATGTGACAATTGTTCCTAAAGTTTCATAGCAGCCTATTATGCTGAAACTAATCCATTATGGTCAAGTCACTTCTATGGGACTATGCTATTGTTCATCTCTTTTCCCATTCTCTCACCTGTCCTCATTTATTCCATTCTCATACCTTTTCTACACTTGTTCCCATTCTTTATCCATTTCTTTTCCCCATGTTCTACCGTATCTCCACCCTCTTTTTTCTTCCTTTGCGTTTCTCTCCTTCCCAAATCAATCCCTTCTCTTTTTTCTCCCAGCCCCTGGTCTTCACCCTGTTAAGTCCTCTGTAAACACAGGGAGATGCCACTGAAGTCAGTGAAATGTCACAGTATGGAGGTCCTACAGTACTGAGCTCTTGTCTTGTTCATTTCTTCTCCAGATATTCTGCTGAATCTGTCCAGCCACCTGTATTTTCTAAATATGTGCTAGGATTGATATCGGGCTCCAAACCTTGCCAGAGCTGACTGAGCCCTGTTTTGTGATGAACTGCCCAAGGGGGAATTTGGCATTAACCTTTTTAGACCATTTCAAGAACTCAAAGTGACCTTTTATATTTGGAAGGAGCCTGAATCCACTGACCTCCCAACTCTTCAGATTCATCCTGACAATAAAGCATTGTATGATTTCCTTTTCTCTCATTAACTGGAACACTGTTTCACACTGTATACAATGGCTGCCTTGGAAACAATATTACCTAATAGGAGCACTCAGCGTAGGCTCAGTAACATTTTTTTATCTGAGATTTTAATTCTATTTGCTCTGGTGTACAGCAGTTTCTCTCAAATGGTAGGTCGTGGCCTCAAAGCTGGTTTATGAAAGGCAAATCGGGGTAGGAGGAGGAGATGTCACGCACTGCTGAATTACAATGCAAAGCAAAAAAAAAATCTCACTGCCACATACACCCTTACTCATCATGATCAAGTGTCCTCTGTCAACCTATCATATCACATTCCCACACAAATATACAGGCTTATTGTTACCCCTCATACATATGTACTCTTATAGCAACAGTAAGGAGATCGCAATCACTTTTTATTTTGAATTATAAGTCATCAGCTGGAATGGGTACACTGTTTTAGGGATTCTCTAACATTCCACATCATTAGAGGAAATGATGTAAGCAACACCTGCTTACCTTTCCAAAGGAAAGGGAGGCTCTTGAAACTAGAGCTGGGTGACATTCATGGGACAAAACTTTTTTGTCAAAAAATATAGATTCAGGTCACCTGAGGCTATGTCTAGACTGCCAGCTTCTTTAGGAACAATCTTTTTTTTTTGGAAGAGATCTTCTGAAAAAACTTATTCCAAAAGAGAGTGTCCACACACAAAAGTGAATTGAAAAAGCGATCTGTTTTTTCGAAAGATAGCATCCACACTGAATGATGATATCTTGCATATAAGCTGTGATTACTATGGACGGAGTGGCCACCAAGGCACCTGTGCTTTTTCCTCTTTCCTCTTCTTTCAAAAGAACTCCCTCTTCCCCGTCCACACATGCCTTTTTCCAAAAGAGCTCTTTCGGAAAAAGGCTTCTTCCTCATAGAAAGAGGATTACCAACGCTGAAAAAACCGCTCTGCTCTTTTGATTTACTTTCTGAAGAACATGATTGCAGTGTGGATGAACTCAGATTTTGTCAGAAAAATGGCGTTTTTTCTGACAAAACTCTGTAGTGTAGAAATACCCTGAAACATTTAGCTAATTTATACTAAATTCACCAAATTGTTTTGATATGAACAAAATAAAATAATCTGAAAAAAAATCAAAATGTTTTGTTTTGACATTTTGAAGGAAACATTTTAATTATTCATTCAAACTGACTTTTTGTTTTGTATTTTACATCAACTATATAAAATAGGTTAAAAATACCTTTAAACATTAAACATTTGATTTTGGGTTTAATAAAATATTTTCTTTGACATAAAATGAATATATTTTAAAAAAAATTGTTTGCCAAAGTATTTTAAATGTTTAGCTTACCTTGAAAAAATATATATTTTTGATTTTTCAGGTCAGTGACCAGGCCAAAAAATTGCTTAATTGCATAGCACTGTTTGGAACTTTGAGTAACGTACAAACTACTCCTCCCCCTCCTCTCAGAACTTGCCTGTCCCATTTTGAGCTTACTGTGTTGCTAGGAACATTCTATTGGAGTCCTTATTGACTATGGACACATCTACAATATTCATATTTTTTAAATAAATTGAGGCTTAACCTTGCTGTGGTTTCTAGTCTGTCCTTATTGCTGTGACACAGGAATCCTAAATACACTGCCTGCAGTCTTAACAGCTTTGATTCTCAGATTCTGCTACTTGTGAAGTACCCAAACTTGCTAGAAATCAGATTTCTGCTGTACTCTACTGCTAATTAATTATTTCCTAATGTACACATTTAAACAGAAGATCTCACCAGAACCATGAAAAGATTGGCACAGATCAGCTAGAGGGAACATCTTGGAAGGGTCTAATCCAGTTCCACCCAACAGCTCCACAAAATCTCCCACTCCTGCACAGCCTGTTGATGGTTTCTAAGAAGACATAGACAGAAGATACATTTAGAATATAATTGATAAATACATAGTCATCTAGATATCATTGAAGTCAGTGGAAGTCGTGGGCCCTCAGACCTGTAAAAATCAGGACACTATTGGTCTGTTTAATGCTCTAATTTGACATTAGCTAATTTAATTTCCTTGAGACCACACTAGTCAGATGTAGGTAGATTTTTCCAATAGGAGTACCCATTAAATTTTTGGATTATGTTGGTTCGAGCAAATCAAATCATCTTATCAAAAGCTGGACAGTATTCTGGCTGTGGTGCTGAAATATATTACTTTTGCAAAGTTTACTCAACTAACACAGGTACTGAAATTTTGCGGCTAATATAACCCTACCAGTAAATTACACATAGAGAATTGTGCAAATAACTGACTTTTTGATTCACTGGAAATTATGACAAATAAAAAAATAAAATGTTTTACATAGATCCTGAAAACAATTTTTTATTTAATTTTTTTATTTTTTTGGCAAATTAAAAAGTAAAAAAATTGTTTGGGGTCAAATGAAATGTTCAAAACAAAATGTTTCATCTCAAGTTTGTGTGTGTGAGGCATTGTCTACAGTGCAGGGTTTTTGTGCAAGAAGCCTTTTGTGGAAGAGTTCTTGTCCAAAAACTTCTTGTGCAAAAACGCATCCAGACCTCAAAGCGCATTGCAAAAGTGATGTGCTTTTGAGCAAGAGAGCATCCACACCACATGGACACTCCTGCGCAAGAAAGCTCTGATGATCATTCATAGAATGGCCATCAGAGCACCTGTGCTTTTTCTGATAGGGGTTTCTTGCACAAAAGCCCTCCAGAGCATCCACACCTGCCTTTTTGCGCAAGAGCTGTAGCGCAAAAAAAGAATTATTCCTCGTGGGGAGAGGAATAACTCTACCAGCAAAAGCCCTCTGTTCTGTCGATTTACTTGTGCAAAAATGCACTTGAGGTGTGGACGCTCTGCAAGTTTTTGCGCAAACCCTGTAGTGCAGACAGAGCCTGAGAGAGAGTATGTGTGCACATGTATGTGTGTGCATGTCCCACTCTGTTTCACCATCACATTACATTTCTAGGTAGTTGTCAACATGACAACTTGTATGTAACCAGGCTATGTTGTTCACTAACTTAAAATGAAAATCATAGGAGACCACGAGATCCCTCTAGCCCTTTTTTTCCCATGTACGAAGGATTGTGAAAAAAACAGAAATCCCATTTACCTGACCTAAAATCCACTAGGGCGGGGTGAGAGAGGATTTTGGAGCCAACACAATAATCTCTTCCCTGCAATCTGGGAAGCCCCTTACTACATTTTGGATTCCAGGGACTGAGGGAGCTGGAAAGAGTCTATTTCTGCAGCATCATTATCTTGGAACACTGAAAATTGTCTTCTGTGATTTAATGCTGATTGCCAGCTTTTTCTTACATGGACTCCCATTCTGACGCTCAACCCATGATAATGGCTGTGCTCAGTTAGTTCCCTTATTATTTTTCCTGCTATAATCTTTGTCTGCCTGTTAATGAATGTCACACTCATTTTTTACACCCTGAACCTGCCGAATTGGTGCAAATGACATTTCTAGGCCACTCCCGCCATCATGTAGTGATTACAGGCCCAGATACTTCAGTGAGACAAATGGGAATCCTTGTGGGACAAAAGAGATGTGCACCTGTTGGCAGGATCAGATCCACACAGGCATTTTCAACTAGTTTATAAGGGACAAACACTGTTTTTTCCTTTCACTCCCTACATTTATTGGGGGTGGGGGTTGTCCTGGTAGTAATGTAAGAACTAGGGTTGGGTGAACACTCCATCTCCTTGCTGAGAGACAGCCAGGGAAACCCATGCAAGGAGAGCCAGTAAGGCAAGGTAACATGTGAGTATCGATTTGAGCTGCATCCTCAGAGATGTAAGATTTACAGTTTATCTGCTGAATCTCCCAGGCTCCATAAATGTTCTTTTTTTTTTTTTAATTAAACAATCTCTGTGCCACAAACAAAAACAGGAATGGTGTAATCAGTGTATGAGGAATGTGCCACAGAATTTATGAAGTGATTAAAAACTGTATACCTCAAACCCTTGAGCCTGAATGATGGTGTTGCCTGCGGAGGTGCCTGCTGCATGAAATTCAGTAGTTTAGCTTCGATTATTTGCTGTTCTTTCCCATACATTGTTTATGGCCAGATTAGAAGTTGTGCCCCTTGCCTGGCTCTGTAGGTGTAGAACACTTTGAAAACTTGTGGGAAAAGGAGTTCCTCAATGGCCATCACATAGTATCCAAGCAGGCTGACAGACCCCATCTCCATATGTCTAAGAGTATGTCTACACTGCAGTTAGTCACCCATGGCTAGCCTGTGCCAGCTGACTCAGGCTCATGGGGTTCAGCTAAAGGACTGTGGCATGTAGACACTTGGGCAGAGGCAGAAATCCAGGCTCTAAGAACCTGCAAGGTGGGAGGGTCCCAGAGCTCAAGCTGCAGCCCAAGCCCAAATGTCTACACCACATTGACATAGCCCCAGAGCCTAAGTCAGCTGGCATGAGCCATCCACAGGTGTCTAATTGCATTGTAGACATGCCCTGAGTCTATGATATCACCCTCACAAGCCTATTCCTGGGGCAGTGGGGAGCTCCAGAGAAGCAAAGTGCCCCTCCTAAACTCTGGAGCAGCAAGCAGGTTCCTTCCAGCTCTGTGATGGAGGAGCATAAAGAGGTTGTAAAACGTGACAACTGAGAGGTGGTAGTTCTGCAAAGGAGCCAAAACAGGAGAAGTACCTCCTGGGACAAAAAAATCTGCCCCACTCCTCCCCCCAGTCTTTGCCTCAGTGGGGGGTTTTCCTGTTCTTGGAACTCTCCAGAACTAGCAGGTGCTCATCCTCCATGGCTGAGCTTTGGAGGAACCTATTTGCCTTTCCATGTATTTGGAGGGGCTCTTTCTTACTCTGGGATTTTCTCCACCATAATAATGGTTTTAAATTATAAATGGGTCTTCTTGGGAAGATCTGTTGTGGTCCGAATGGGTCACTATAATCCACAGAGGAATTCAGTCAGTGGAGTTTCCCCAAGGTACTAATTTTATACCATTTCCATAGATTTCAAACCACCCCATATCCAAGTCTGCAAGATAATAAGTCCCTCCACTACTGAAATAAAAAGGGGCAGAGGGTTCTCAGAACTTCATGGGACTGGGTACATTTTAAAATAAATTCCTGCTTTTAAAGTCTGTCATGCTAAACACACCCATAATTATATAACATGTGTAACCCTTTTACCTGTTTAACACCATCACTTCTTGCTGTTTCAAATGTAGATTGCATGCTCTTTTGAGCAGAAGCCCTTGTTTTCTTGTGAGAGGCCGAGCACTTATAAGAATGCTCAAAAGATTAATAATAGTAAATATGCACATGACACTTTATCTATACTGCACTCCCACTGATGACTGTAGCTTACTATGACACAAACAACTCACCTTTAAATGGAAGCTATTTAAATGTCCCAGTATCAGGTCAGATATTTTTATCACCACTGGATAAATTATGGAAAAGCTGCAGTTTCTGTGCTGATGTGGAATTACCATGGTAAAACTTCCAGTGGGGGTCTGAGAGATGACATTGCAAGCTTTAGCACAGGAAAAAAAATACAGCATAATTATTTGGATGGCGGTCACAATTTTCACATAGCAATGATGTATGCACCCAACTGTGTACTGGACACTCTTGATGTAACCACAGCTAACAGGCCAGACTCACAGGGACAGAATCCGCCCTTTAGAACCTCTGCTGACTTCAGCAGTATTATGCCGATGTACAGCTGGTGTAGCCATGCACAGCAGCTGACCTGCATGCTGTGTCATTACACTCCCAAAATAGGCTAGTCTGCACCCTTCACTATCTCCTATTTTCTCAAATAATGGGTGCTATCAAAGAACAATTTGTTTTATTACTATTTACTATAAATAGAATGCTGAAAAAGACACACTCAGCAGTTCCTTTGGCTAGCACATGGCACTGTTCTCTAGCAACTGCCAGCATATGACGTGCCAGCTTCAAGAAGCTCCTTTTAGCTGAGTATTTTAGATTATGTCTACACTCTAGCTGGGAGTACAAATAGAAGGTTTTATAGATTATCTATGCTACCTTTAATTTAAGTAGCCTGCTAAAATAGCAATGAGGGTGCAATGGCACTGGCTTATGGTTTGAGGCTTGTCTACAAACACCTATGCTTCTCCCATCTGCATAGGTACTCCATCTTCCCCAGAGGTGATAGCTATGTGCATAAGAGAAGCTCTCCTGTCAACATAGTGTTGTACACACCAGGGCTTAGATCAGCATAACTACGTTACTCAGGGGTGTGGATTTTCCACAAGGTAAGCTTATAGTGGAGACAAGGGTTATTTGTGGGACATACAAGCCCTCCTGCTCTGCCAGATACATACTTGCTTTGCTAGAGCACACTGAAACCAGTACCACACATCCTCACTACTATTTTTAGAAGCTTCAGGGGGTAGCCAAGTTTGTCTGTACAGGTAAGCTGAAAAAACAACAAATAGTCTGGTAGCACTTTATAGACTAACAAAACATTTAGAAGGTATCATGAGCTTTCGTGGGCACAGCCCACTTCTTCAGGTGACTAGAGTGTTTGATGTCTAGGACCAAAATTTGTTGTTTTTACTATTTGTAGCAAGCCAGTTGGATTAAAAGTAGTGAAGTACATGTACACACGCTGCAAATAATTCTCCTGATTGCAGAGTAGATGATAGCCTTAGACCTGATCCTGCAACTGACTCTGCCTGGGTTGACTCTTGTATCTTCTTAAGGTACAATTGACTTCACTGAGGCTCTGCATGGGAGCACGGGATTTTCAGTGCAGGATGAAGACCTTGCTTTTTGGCCATTATTGAGTAAGTTAAATATTACGTTCAGCAATGCCCAGCCGCTGGTCCATGAACTGTTGGCTGCAGGGCTGCTGCAGCTGCCAGAGCTGAAGCCGGTTGTTCGCAGTGGCTCAGCTCTGGCAGCCGTGGTGGCTGATTTTGCCCAGCAGCAGTGCTGGGGTTGATGTGGCGGCAGAGCAGGATGCACCACCTTCCCTCTCCCCCTTCCCACCCAAGTAAGATGGCAGCCTGGTTGGGGCTTCACACTCACTCCCTCCCGCTACCCATGGGGGTGCGAGAGGCACTTGGGGAGGAGCATGTGTGCTGCCAACAGCCACTTCCCCGCCCACATGGCAGTAACGGCCATGCTCCCTAGAGGGGGCAGCCTCACTCTAGAGAGTGTGAGTGTGGAGTGGGGGTCAAAGGGCAAAAGGGTGTTGGGTGAGGGTGCGGTGGAGTCACTGGGCAAGAGGGTGTTGGTATGGGCTGTAGGACTAAAAGGTCAAAGGGCACAGGGTGTAGGGATGGGGGGTAAAGGGAGTTAGGTACTAGGGAACAAGAGGTTAATTTGGGGCTAGGAGGACCAGCAACATTTTATTAGCATATTTGCATAATGAATATGCAAATATGCAAATAAAATGATACTGGTCTGCCAAAAGTTTGTGAATGGGTTTGATGATCTGCGGTATAAAAAAGGTTGGGAACCACTGCCCTAGCAAATATCTTACATTATAAATCTACTGAAACATTCATTGACAGACATGCACTGTCACCATTTACTCACACTGAAAAGGATCCCATTGGAACCAGAGAAGATGAATATAGATTTTATTTTAAAATCTTAATTAAATTGAGAGAGTCAGACCTTGTTGATGGCAGTTTACTAATAGACTTGTGTCTCAGGGAGGAAAAGCAGTGATTGCTTGGTTTTGGCACACTTGTTTTTGCTTTATTTCAGATCCTATATTTCATTCCAAGGAATCTTTTGCTTTAAAGAATATTTATTCTAATGCATGGCTCAGGCATTGCCCCTCTATGTGCACATCACCTACCACCCTTCTTGATTATGCAGGGCACCCATGCTCTGGTTCAGCATCCATTCTACAGAACTGACAGAGACTGGATGGGCTGAAAAAAGGCGTGGGTGGGACCTGAGTGTTGTATTGTCATTTCCCCACAGCAGCCATAATCAGGTGCAGGCTTCAGAGCAGTGGTGCTCAACCTTCAGTCTGCGGGCTGCTTGTGGTCCAATCAGCACAGAGCTGTGGCCCATGTGACATCCTCAGAGCTTTGCGTAGTAATGCATGTGGTCCACAATGATAATAGATTGAGAACCACTGCTCCAGGGGATGTATAATGCAGAGGAGCAGAGGCAGGTATCAGAGCCCATTTGGAAACAAAAATCTCCCAGAGATTATCCAGATTGGGGCCTGCCTTCATAGACTTTCATATGGGGAGGGAGTAGTTTAACTCCACCCTTTCCATGGGGAGATCCTCACAGAGTATTTCTTGCTCTGAGACTCCTCCCATGGGTTGGGATTGTTTGAGCCTAGAATATAAAGTAGGGCATATTCAGAATTGGTAGGAGTGGCATTCTGAGTTAGTATATTTATCAAATGAAACTGGACAGATTGAATAGTACTTGCCAGATAATTTGCTGAATTTTGTGCTGTGTTTTGAGTAAATTCGTTTCATTTGGACATTTTAGAGAGTTGGACAAATCATTTGAAAATGCAGTCATAGAATAATATGGCAAAATTCACCATATCTTCCAAATAACATATTTGAATATTTTTTCTCACTGCTTACCCAGCTCTAGTATTTGCTAAGTTTATGATACTTAAATAAAGTAATACCATTTACTTTTTCGGTATTTGGGATATATCGGAATAAATTTTATTTGAAATAAAAATTCCTTGGATTTTACAGATAGCAGGCATTCTTAAAAAAATCCGTCACATTTCACTGACTTTCTCTTGTAACTTGAGACACAAGTTGAGCCTATATCAGAAGCAGTACAGTTGAGACAAGTTGAGCCTATATGAGAAATTTCTGAACCAAGTCCTTAGCTGGTATAAATTTGTTACAGCTCCACTGAAGTCACTAGAGCATTGTTATTTTACAGCAGCTAGAAATCTGGTCCTCTAAGTCTATCGATTTACTGAAGACTTCAACATTATTTCAAAGAGTGGTTTTAAGTTACCAGCTTCTTTTTAACTGCACTGCATCATAATAATAGGTTCTTTTTGGTTCCCTATGCAAACGTAGCCCATCCAACAATCCAAGTAGAACCCATGACAATATGAAAATCAGACTTACGGAAGAGGTTGGCAATTTTCTTTATTGTAAATGTAAATCCATTGCCAGGTTCATGAATCCTGAAGAATATCATTGCCACATTCTGGGATGACCTGATGCTCCTTTGGATGTTGCCACTTTCACAAAAATCTATGTATCTCTCTGAAGTAGGGAGAGGATGGTCCAAAGAACTAGGAAATTTCTCACCTTTGAGTATCCAGCCATCAAACACCTAAAGGGATTCAATAATTCAAAGAACAGTTCTGGTTTGTTATCTGTCTAGTTTTCCAGCAGACTCGAGATGTGTAGAGTATAGAGTGTAAAACATTTAAAAGAGACTCCACAGCTAAAGATTGTGTTGTATTTTCCTTGGAAAGTGGAGTTTGATGGTGAGTTTTTAAAATGCAAATAAGGGAAGTAGGAACACAAGACCCATTTATTTTTAATGAACTCCTAACTCCCCTAGATGGTTTTGAGTATCATACCCTGAAACATGAACGTTCACACTGATCCATCCCACCACAACACCACTTCAAAAAGGAATACAAACTTGCATTTTACAAAGCCTTGGCAGAATCCAGCCGATCCTCCATATATTTAAATACTAAGGGAATTAAAAATCAGTCATTCCTGACATTTTTATAGCGGTTCTTGTACGGATTTTTCTTCCCAAACTCTTCTGCCTTTGCAATGTCAGTGTTTATGGATTTGCTATTTCTCTCATAGCTTTATGCTCCCCCAAAAAATATAAGCTCCCATGGGGGATCAGTGTTATAAGATGCTGAAAGATAACATTGTATTTGCATGACTGCAGCTGACAGAATAATGCATCTTCATGGTCAACAACATCCATTCTCTAAAGCTTTGTCCCTGGCTTTGCTGCCCCCCATCCTTTGTGCATGCTGTGTCTCTGCTTCCTGAGCCCTTCTACCACAACTAGCTGTCTGGTTCCACAGCTCTGGCCCTTCCCAAACCTTCACCCTTGCTAAATCCATCTCACCCCGAAACAGCCTTCCAAGTACATGCAATGGTTTGACAGTATGAGTTTCAGTCCAGAAAGCCTGGCAAGTTTGAGGGAAATTCTGAGGAACGGAGTGTATGCTGTGTTGTGAGTGGCTGTGTGTGGGAGACAAAAGAGTGTTCATGGAGGTGAGGAGTCTGTGAAGGCATTGGAATGTACTAATCTTTCGGGAGTAAGATCTGTGAATGGAGTTAGCAGAGATTCTGATGCTACTTTACATGGTGATTGACTTTGTTTTTGATTCTTGTGCTGGGAGGAAATGCACTTGTGCAGCCTTAACAGCAATTTAACTAACTTTCCTGCATGGGTAGATATTGAACCCACATTAAAGGCACAGAAAAGCAGCTGTATACTAAACTGCTCAAGATAGTTAAGACCAAAGTAGACTGTGAAGAGCTTCAAAAAGATCTCACCAAACTAAGTGATTGGGCAACAAAATGGCAAATGAAATTTAATGTTGATAAATGTAAAGTAATGCATATTGGAAAAAATAATCCCAACTATACATACAACATGATGGGGACTAATTTAGCTACAATTACTCAATAGAGAGATCTTGCAGTCATTGTGGATAGTTCTCTGAAAACATCCACTCCGTGTGCAGTGGCAGACAAAAAAGCAAATAACAATGTTAGGGATCATTTAAAAAGGGATAGAGAATATCTTATTGCCTCTATATAAAACCATGGTATGCCCACATCTTTTAGATGTGGTTGCCTCATCTAAAAAAGATATATTTGCATTGGAAAATGTTCAGAGAAGGGCAACAAAATGATGAGATTGGAATGGGTCCCATATGAAGAGAGATTAAAACGACTTGGACTTTTCATCTTAGAAAAGAGGGGATATGATAGAGGTCTATAAAATCATGACTGGTATGGAAAAAATTAATAAGGAAAAGTTATTTACTTATTCCCACAATATAAGAATTAGGGATCATGAAATTAAATGAATAGGCAGCAGGTTTAAAACAAACAAAAAGAAGTTTTTCTTCACTCAGCACACAGTCAAGCTGTGGAACTCCTTGTCAGAGGATGTGGTGAAGATTAGGTCTTTAACAGGGTTCAAAAAAGAGTTAGAGAGATTCATGGAGGCTAGGTCTATCAATGGCTATTAGCCAGGATGGGTAGGAATGGTGTCCCTAGCCTCTGATTGTCTGGAGATGGGTGACAGGAGAGGGATCACATGAGGATTACTTGCTGTTCCCTCCCTCTTGGGCATCTGGTATTGACCACTGTCGGCAGACAGGATACTGAGTTAGTTGGACCTTGGTCTGATCCAGTATGGCTGTTCTTACGTTCTTATGCTAGGTTAGTAAGGGTGTGTCTACACTGCACTGTTATTTCAAGATAACTAGCATTATTTTGAAATAACAATGCGAGCGTCTACATAGCCATTCCGTTATTTCAGAGTAATTTCAAAATAATGGATGGCTTATTCTGAAATCTGTAAATCTCATTCTATGAGGAATAATGCCTATGCCAAAAGAGCTATTTAGAAATAAAGCATGTGTAGATGCTCCACTGCTGCTATTTCAAAATAGCCCCTCACGGGGGCCATTCTAAGTTATTCCTCCCCACTGCCTCTTAGGGCTCTAAATCAAGATAGCACATCTACATTAGGGAAGCCTGCCTCAAACTAATTTTGAGGTTTCCCTGAAGAGTAGATGTGCTATTTCAAAATAAGCTATTTTGGAATAACTATTCCAGAATAGCTTATTTTGAAATAAGCATGCAGTGTAGACGTACCCAAAATGATCAAGTATTTTAAGATTATACAGAGTCCTGTTCTACAAAGTCTACTTGCAAGTAGCCTGGCAGCAGTAAATGCTTCCATGAATAAATGTTTTCAGAATGATGTCCTTAGATTGTAAGGTCCTATGTAGATTTCAGGGGCATATATCATGTGTTCATATTATTTACAGTTATATTCTGGTAGCCACAGAGGCATCAACCATGCACAGACATCACAGAATTTTCAATCTCAACAGATAACACAGAACAGTTGGGTGAGAGAAACCAGAGAAGGGCAGGATGGGATCACAAAAGTAATATGCTCACTGTATGAGCGTTCCTTGGCCAATGACTAGCAATAACCCCAATTTGACACCAGCCTTGCTCTTAGTCTCATTATTTTCTATGTTTTGGTCACTGCTGGTCACACCATATGTACCTAAAAATAATGTTTATTTTAGTTATTATCTTACTGGGAATTGCTACAAGTAGATATTGCATTTTAAACCTAACACAGCAATACCAAACCACCTCAACTAATAGAGAATGTGTTGTTTTTTTACACCAGATGCTTAGTCCAAAATCACTAATGAAATCAAAAGGATCTGTGTTTCTATATTCTATGTGGGCAAAAGACAGTAAGTACCTACTGACGTTTCAGTCAAGACATAGAAGATAAATGTGTATGTTTTATGTTTAGTTTATACTTTTCCCCAGGGGTAATATTGGTTGTATTTAATGAAGGAAAGCTGGAGTGAGAATCCAATGGTTTAAAACTATCACCTTTTTATTATTCTTCCATTATTTTATTACTGTTCCATTATTACTAAGCCAAGCTTTTGACTAACTTCATCAGGCATCAACATCAAACATATGTCATCAGCTCAACCTCTATTACTTTGACGCCTCTGCGTTTTTCTACTTGGACTGCTTCAATAGTTGTTTTTAATTGGATAGAAGACATTCCTGAGCCCTGCCACATTAGCTTGAAAAATCAGCACAATAAATTGTCAGTGAAGAATTTCTACTAGTATTACTGCTTGTGCTAGGTCAGACCTTTTCCTTCTGTGCCTTTTGTTTTAATGAGGGAGACACAGTAGGTGAAGTAATCTTTTATTGGACCAAAGGTACAAGTTTTGGAGCATCACAGAGCTCTTCTTTGGATCTGGGGAAGGTAACCAGAGTGTCCTAATTAGTGTTTAGCTTAGGCATGCTGTTAGCCTTCTCCAAGCCTGAGGAAGAGCTCTGTGAAATTCCAAAGCTTGAATCTTTCACCAACAGAATTTGGTCCAATAAAAATATTACTGCATGCACTTTGTCCCTCTCTCATCCTGGCACCACCTGGGCTACAACATTTCCTTTTCACCTCACTCTGAGGCTTGTGCTGCCCATGAAAGAACATTATAGTAAACATAGCATCAAATTTGCCCTTACATTGTTCCAGGAAAAGTTGTGAGAATACTGGTTGTCAGAGCAAGAACAAATGAAGTCCCTGCACTGTAATTAGCTTAACTGAACAGCTACCTACTGAGCGTGATTCACTTGATTTACTTGTCTTTTCATTGCTGTTACTCAGTAATCCATTACATGCTGTTTTCATGTAGAACTCTTAGATGCTAAGGGCCAAATCCTGCAGACATTTAGGTGAGGAATCCTTATGCTTAGAGGGAAAGGGTTTCTTACCTAAGGATCAGGCCCCAGATCTTCTAGAGCAACAAATCTTTATCTAGTGTCTACATGCAGGTGTTAGAATAAAAGTAGGTCAGGCTGTTTGTAAGAATTGTGAAACTTGGAACCTAGTTACCCCCTCAAGGGAAGGAAAATCCACAAAGCCTCCTTGTAAAGTTCTGTCTACATTTTTCCAGTCCTGCAGAAAAGATCCAGTGCCAAACACTGTGGCTCCACAGGAGGTCCCCAGTACCTCTTTCCCCCCTCCCCATCACTCACTGGAGGTTCCAAATAGTAGAGAGGGAGGGAGAGACTACCAAAAAAAAAAATACAGCATAGATCTGTATTTCCATGGAAAAGTCAAAAGTCCAAGGGGTGACTTAGTTCATACTAAACCTCCTCCTCTTTTCTTCTCCCCATTCCCAGACTTCTACTGGGAAAGATGGGATCTGCACATGGGACCCTCTTATGTTAAGATTAGAAGACATTATGAGGTCATGAAACCTGCCCTTGAAAGTCTCCTTAACTGAATTCAGAGCTTAATGAAAGTTTCTCCCTGGTGTAAGGCCATTGAAATCAGAGTTTTCCAGTAACGTTTTCTTAGTTTTGGAATAAGAGTCATGGAGTTCATTTTGTTTAACAAGAACACCATGAAAAGCTCCACGGCCCCATTTAAACGAAAAACAGCACCAAGTCCCTCAACACTACCCTAAAGCTGAATGTGCTGTGGAAATCCTCTGAGAGCTATATTATATCAACAGCATTCATGTGAATCATCCTATCACAAAAGCAACAACAAGGCAATAGGTAATGACGCTAGGAGAGCATTGCATTGACTGGGCTTCTCTTTTAAACCTACCCCATGAAAGCAGGGAGGGAGAAATTCCCAGGGGATTATTTCCAAGTCCCCGGAGCCCCCCGGCTAAGTTCTGAACCGTTTGCGCTGCAGGATCACGGGGAATTTCGCCTGCCTCCTGAGCAGCTCTTACAGGGGAGAGTTTCAGGCACGCCTAAGGGATTTAGGCGCGCACACGCTCCAATGACAGTTGCTGTTTACTTCTCTAAAATACACGCGCGCTAAAGTATCACCCGGCGTTGCCAGGCTCCTACCTTCAGGAAATCTCCCCCTTGGCAGTCAATATTGACGAAGTCATAGTCTATTGAGATGAGCTCCTCGGGGTCTGCTATGAAAAAAGTGGCACAGTGCAGCTGGGGCTGCTCGGCGGTGAAGGTGAACTGCCCCTCCATGCTCAGCATGTCAATGCACCCTGGAGAGACAGAGACCGCGGCTCAGCTGCAGCCTCCGGGCTAGCTCCCGCCGACAACCCGGCGCCCCAGGGGGAGAACTGAGCGGGGAGGGGGCTGCTGGGCACTGGGAAAATTGTGAGTGTGTGTGTGACATGCCGTTCCCACCGCACATTTGTCTCCACTCCAGCCGTCCCCACTTATGCCGGCTGGCATCTTACACGTGTGTGGCGCTCGCACCTCCGCGCCAGGGGTCCAGCTGACAATCCTCTTCCCCCCTTCCCTTAGCCACAGGACCCAGGATCCCTCCTCCTCAGGCGTCCCGCCGAGCCGCTTCAGCCCAGCTCCCACGGGTCTGGTCTCGCTCCTCACCCCCTCGCCCTGCCCAAGACACGCGCCCCCCCCCAGCACTGCCACCCCCAGCTCAGCGCCCCAGCTCTGAGCTTCCCCCCGCCCGCCTTAGCTGAGAAGCCGGTAAACTCACTGAGCGCCCGCTGGTAGAGCCGCCTCTCCGCCAATTCCCGCTTCAGGTCCGCGCTGAGCAGCAGGAAGGGCTCGTCCTCCCCCGCACCCCGCACCTGGCGAGAGAGACACCTGGGCAAGCAACCCTGGGCCAGGGTGAGGGGAGCCGCGCTCTCCCCCGCAGCGCGCCCGGCCCAGACAGAGCTTGGCTTGGACCCTCCCGCCTGTCGCCGTCTCCGGCGCCCGGGCCGAGGGGGGACCCACGCGGGGGTGAGAGCGAGCGAGCCAGCCAGACGCGCCGAGCGCGGTGAGTCTCTCGCTCCGCCAGACTGGCTCGGGGCTGGGGGAGAAGTGCGCCCTCGATGCTCCCTCTGGTCTGCTCCCGAGGCGTGGGGAGGGAGCGGGAGCGGGTGAGGAGAGGGCGGGATGCCGCAAGCTGGAGAAGGTGTGAGGAGTTGGGCGAGGTGTGAGTGGCATTGCTCACCTCTAGGTAGCGGGTTTCCCCCCTGAGGGCGGCCAAGAAGATCAGGACGCAGTGGCATTGAAGGCTGAAAGCAGAAGGCATGCTGGCCCTTCCGCTCTGCTCCCGCCCTCTCTCACCCCAACTTTACTGGTCTGTGCTGAGAGGCAGCAGCAGCCTGTGGGCTTCCTTTGACAGACCCTTTTTATAGAGCAGTGGGGAGGGGAGGCATTTGGTCCCTGTACTGATAGGAATTCAGTTACCATGGGTTACCCTAGCTCGGTGACAAAGTACGTGGGTATGACGAGGGTCCAAATCACAGCCACAAATTTCCAAGTCAGTCTAGCTCTTCCCATTGGCAGCCGTCTTTTCTACTTACCTGTCTGGCATAATTAAACAGCTCCAGGGCCAAACACTCTGTACCTCAGCACCTGCTAAACAGGGGACTGACAGTTAGAATTAGCCCCAACCATCCAAAGGCAAAGCAGGAAACAAAGAGTCTGCCCAAATCCCTCTCCCCTCACATGGAATTTCAACAGCACATCCATAGAAAGGCAGCAGCATCCCCCACTGAACCAGAACATGTGCACAGACTCTGTTCCCTGGACCCTCTGACTGCATGGGCATCTGCAATGCTATCAGCACCTATAAAGGCTCTTACCAATTGTTTGCTACACACTGAGATGCTTTACATAATGTTGAACATTAATTATGAACGCTAGCATATGAGAAATACTTAATTATCCCTCACAACACCCTTGTGGAGGAGGTAGGTAAATGAGGGTTCCTCTCACAGAGATGTAAAAGCAGGAGCATATTGGGTAGAACAAAGTCTCCCTCTCCCCCAACAGCAGCCAGAGTAGCAGAATGGAAGGTCTAACCAGGAACCTTCTTGCCTATTTTGGTTACAGCAGCTTCCATGGGCAAAAGATTACATATGACTTCTCCCTGGTCACAAAGGCTACATGGAGGTAAATGCAGGGACAAGAGGAGGACAGAGCAAATCCCAGGAAACAGTAGGGTTGTCTCAGCAGCTCACTCTTTAGGATTTGCTCATTTGAAGGGATTTATTTAATCAGAAAAGATAGTTGGGAGTTCTTTACTAACAGACTCTGGAATTCTGTCAATGAACTTCTTTATTGTCACACCATTCCTAGTTTAGCGTTTACTTTTATCTACCCTGTTTCCTCTTATACTCTGTGTAGACATGCCAAATTTCAAAATAATCTATTTCAAAATAGATTCAAAATAAGGTACGCAATTTGCATAGCATAAATTGCGTACCTTATTTTGAGTTTAGGGTGCTGTGTAGACGCACCCTAAGAGAATAAAATGCCAAATTCAGCTGCCTCATGCTCCTATAAAAGTCACAGCCTCTGGTCATGCTAGCATAGAGGAGGAGGACTGAGGAGTGTAGTAGTTGCAAGAGAACATTACATGGGAGTCAGGAGAGACTGGAGATGGAGAAATACCATCCTATTCTTCTCATTCTCCAGTAGGAGAATCTAGAATCATTCAGCATCTGTCATCACATGTTCATTTTATAAACTGAGTAAAGCAAACACAAAACATATACAAGCCAAGATCACAGTGTAACAGATAACTAAATTCTGAAGGCAAACCTAGACCTAGTCAAGGCTGCAACTGAAATGTGGCTGTCTGGTAATACAGTTCTGATTCAGTCCCAGCAGCTGCCTAGCATCCAGACCTGTTCCAAATCCTATTAGAAACACAGCACAGAATCTAGTGCAGGGTGTGACGGCGCGTTAGGGTTTTCTCGTCTCCTGCACCCCCGTAATGGCATGAACAGACTCCACCAGCCGGTAGAATAGAGGGAGTTTATTGCTTCTTCAGGATACAGCACCACATAGATGCAGGGGCCAGGCCCAGGATGCCTCAGCCCCCCTTGAGATGGGGTGGGGGAACTGGGCCCTCAAATCCCAGCCCCTGGCTCGGCTGCTTCCTCCATGATACCCAGACAGAAACTCAACTAACTCACTTCCAGCCCTGCCCCCAGCCAGGGGCGGCATTCCACCTTCCTTTGTGTCTCTCCCTGGGGGGTAGCTGGTCAGACAGGTTACGAAGCCCCTTTTGCATAATGACTCACCTCTGCCCTGCTGGGCCATGCTGCAGACAGCAGCCAGTGGAGGTCACTCACAGCCCAGGTACCCCCACTACGTCACACAGGGCTACTCAACAGAGCTACCGTTTGTTTGCGGCCCACGATGCAGTTTGGTTTTAAGCGGGGCTCAACACGCAGCCTGCAGGTGGGATCCTTTGAACATGGCCTCCACTGGGAACATGCTTCACAACAGCAAGTCAATATAATGGTCTTCTGTTGATATGCATTTTAATAGTTAAGTTCCTGGACTGTCATTGTTCATTAAAAGTGCTGTCATATGGGTGGAAATCAGGTAAATATTGCATTTTATTAATATCAGCAGAACTGGTTTAAATGGGGCCTGTGTGTTGTGTAGTCTTGCCTTAATCTTTGTATTCATGACCATCAGCAGGGCTCAACAAATAATGCAATCTACTCGCCCGTGGCAAGTAGATTGCAACCCGGAAGAGCTGAGCATAGCTGGCGAGCAGGGCTCGCCGTGGTTCGGCGAGCCTTGACCATCAGTATGAAAGAAGTTATTTGCATATATATTTGCATGTATATGCAACCACACTTAAGTTGCGGCCCTCAGCATGTGCTATGAGTATCATTGTGGTCCCTGGGACTTCCAAAGTTGAGTAGTCCTGATCTAGTGGATGGTTTTGATTGATACTAATTCAATTACACTAAAATGAGGGAAGCCCCTAGCTCATGTTTCCTGATGTTTTTCAGGCCCTAACCCTGGAATACCCAAGAGAGACAGTGAATGTTTGGTGAACATATGAGCAGGTGAAAGTTCCACACATTATTTCCAGGTTCTTAATCATTTCAAGCTTGTGACTAGCCACTCATATAATTAATAAACAGTAACAACATAATCAGGTGGCCCTTAGCTCTCCCAGATTGCTCTCACATTTGAGATGTAAGTCTTCTGTAGAGTATGAACCAAAGATGTTCTCAGTGATGATTGATACCTTCTTGAGGAGCCCAACATCACATGGAAGAATAATTGGGTTCAACTGTAAGTGACTTTCCTGTGAGACTTAACAGCACTTTTTGTCTTGCCAAAACCAGCTTTGCTTGTGATGGTTCATTGCTTCCAGTCCTGGCTAAAACTTGGTGTTGGCAAGAAACACAGCCAAACCTTTTAGAACCTCAAAGAAAGATTTGGATCAAATTCAGTCCTAAACACGAGCAAGAAGTTCACTAGTGTTATTGTAGCAACATCAATTACCCACTACAATTATTTGTACTTCAAAACAGTTGTGAAGAGATCCAGTTAGATAGAAACATACTGGGGAAATTATTTCAACACAGATTAAATCATCATGCCCCCACCCACTGAATATTAAAAACAAAAACAAAACTACTCTTGATATACATTTAAGAGCTTGAGAATCAAAATCCAAACAAAGGCTAAGGACAAATTATCTTCTTATTTACATAATTTCAAATCCCTAAAGATTGCACTATTGTGAGGAAAAAATATGATTTTATAAGTTACATAAATCTTGTATTTATATTATCTTTTAGTGAGAGCCCTTTCTATGGCTATATAGATCAGAAGGCCAGGTATGGCATTCAGTTACTATGGAAAAATATAAGATTTCAAATATTATAAATCAGTTTTCAATATGTACAGCCAGAGTTAAATTTGTTTGTGTCCTTGTTAAACTTTGAATAACCTGTAAGTCTCTTAACACAGAGTTGAATGCTATAAGCAATTCCATGCTGCAATATAATATTTCATTATTATTGTGAGCTAATACACTTTCTTAATGAACTGCCTTCTGCAACATATTCAGTGAATCCCTAGCTTGCTTACACTATGCTTTTTTTACTTCCTACCGTACCAAGTCTGTATTTCTCACTGTAGTACTCTTGTTCAAGACTCTTTATACAATCCCAACTTTTTATTACAAAGCTTTTTATTTTATTTGTTGAGCAACTGTTGGTTTTGACAATCAAATACAAGCAGAAAGAAATTACAGATTATTTTAACATATTTTGTAAGTGAAAAGCATCCTAAATGCCACACATACCCTTTGGCAAATCAATGAGGTGTTTTTTTTCTTTCATTAATTGATTCATGATAACACTTCCTAGGCCATGTCCTTTGCTAACATCCAATTATACAACTTAATAAAACACATTTCCAATCTGACTCAGCTTCAGGCTACATAATTTCATTTTTCTCACATTATTCGGGTTTAGCCTACACAGATGTAATTCATTACCAGTGTAGCTCCACCACTAGCATAAAGAGTAGAGGTTGTTGTGCAACTGCTATATACACTCAGGTTCTGTCTACATCAGGGGTCAGCAATCTACCTCATGCGTGCTACTTATGGTAAGCGAGCCAATTTTCAGCAGCACATGGGAAGGAGCTCAGCCCTGCCCCTTGTCCCGTGTGCAGCCACCGGAGAGTGCTCCCTCCTCCCTGCAGCAGATTAGGCTGCGGTGGGAGGAGGCAGCGCTGGGGCTCAGGCTTCTCAGCGGTGCCTCGGCTGGAACTGGAGGCGCCGCTGCTGTGGCCACATGGTCCAGAGATGGCCCAGAATCACATGGCAGTGGCAGTGGGTCCTCTGGGGCTGGCCCTGGACCATGTGGTTGTGGCAGCAGGACCTCCAGGGCTGGCCCCGGATCATGTGGCCGCAGTGGTGGGGCCTCCGGGGCTGGCCATGGACCATGTGGGCCCTGGCAGTGGCAGCAGGGGCCTCCCTTCAGGGTGGCCCAGGACAGTGTGGCTGCAAGGGGCACAAAGCCAGGTAAGGTCCCCCCTCATGTCCAGACCCTTCCCCACATCCCAATCCCCTCAGTCCCCTCATTCCCCTCCCCACACCAAGACCCCTTACCCCAGCTTGCTCTGACACCCTCCCTTGTTCCTGCACCCTCCCTCCTAGCCAGACACCCCACTTTGCTCCTGCACCTTCCCCCTGGCCTGGCCAGACATCCCCACCCTACTCCGGCATCAACCATTGCAATTGCACCCTCTTTCCTGGCCATACACTGCACCCTTCCTTGTTCCTGCTTCCTCCACCTGGTCAGACACCCTACTCCCAGCCAGCTTCTGCACCCTACCTCCCACCCAGACCTTGCAATCTCTCTCACTTCTGCACCCTCCCTCCCAGATCCTGTACCCTATCCCTATCCTACTTGCTGGCAACTCTGTCTCGCACACTGTACCCCTCATTTTTTCCATACCCCAGAGTCTAAATGGGTCCATAAAATCCACAAACTCCAGAACCCTAGAAAAGTAAATGGGAAGCCCAGAATCTCAGTCCCCCCTCTCACCCCATGAGGCTGGGTCACCAGAGGAGTGAGGTGTCTCAGTTAGGGCCACATCAGTGACGGTTGGGGGATTTTGGAGAAGTTTTTTTGCTTCTCACTTGTGTGGTCCCCAACTGATTTTTCTATGGGTCAGTGATCCCCCAACCCAAAAAAAGGTTCTCCATCCCAGCCATAAATAAATAAAACATGGAAATCTTTTGTGTTGGACATAATATTTTACTTAGTTTATCAAACTTCTTTTTAAATAAACATGAGAAAGTTAAAACACTTACTCTGTTTCATAATTTAAATTAAACTGTTCTCCCCAACTGCAACTGGTTCAGAAAAATATGGTCACCATACCCAGCCTGTCCTTGCCTCCCCTTCCCTCTCCTCCTCCCGCCCTGGCACACAGACCAGCAAATACGTTAAATTTTGGTACACTGCTTCTGAAAAGGTGCCAACCCCTGCACTAAAAGGTAAGAGCTGCATCTTTCTTTATTAATGAAGCTGCTCTAAGTAGGACTATCATTAACTTTAAGAAGTATCACCATCACTTGGACCCATACATAGAGGTGGATAAGTCAAATCTTGGCACTCCACTTCTGAAAGGTTGCTGACCCCTGGTCTACATGATAGTTTCCAGCCGTGATGCTGCACCATTGGTGATTTACAGCTAAGAAGTTTGGTAGCACAGATGCAAGCTTAGTCATATCAAATAGAGACTTTAGAGTTATTATAGCTAGACTGTGTGGGATTTTTTCCCTTTGAGATTAAACTGAGAGCTTGGGAGAATCCTCTTGGCATGTACTATAAATTTTCAGTGGCTTGCTCAGAGCTTGTAGGTATCTGTGACAATGTAAGAAGCCCACGACTGACTCATCACTATGGACACTTGGTAAATGTCCCCACATAGGCTAAATTTGGGAGATAATTGGTCAAGGATAGAATGATTAACCAATTAACAAATTGGCTCAGCTCCTCCGCTAAGGAGAGCTAAAAAGAGACAGAGAAAGAGGTAAACTGGAAGGGAGATCCAAAGAAGCGCAGGATTTCAGGGAGGTGAGCTTGCTCCTTCTCTGTCTAGAGAGCATGTAAGAACCTTGAGCTATATGGGGAGCAAGTTCTATTGTATTCAGACTGTAAATAAGGTATGTGGTAAGGACCTTGCCACAAGTTCTGTGTGAGGATTGGTTTCAATAAGGAATACAGAGTGGAACCTGCACTCTGACAGCATCTTATAAGTTTTTATCTCAGACAAGGATTCTCAAAGAGGTGGGGAAAATACTGTGAATGGTGTAACTGCTGAAATGAAATTCATTTGCCATACTCTTTCAGACCATTAAGGATATAATAAACCTGGATAAATGTGTATGATAGAGTCTCCCTCAAAATCAGAGCCCCAGGGAGGTGAGGAACCTGTTACTCATAGCTGAAGGAGTTACTCAAGTTATAGGAACTTGCCTTGAAGATTCTAAATTTGTTGTGACAGCCATGTGGGTCTCTGTGTGTAACAGCCACATTTAATTACATGACAAGACTGCCAAAATACTCTTCATTCTTGGGTTTGTTTGCAGACTGGTTTCTAAAACAGTGAAAAAGGAACTTGAGTTG
The DNA here is from genome assembly GCA_030068395.1 of Apalone spinifera. Taxonomy (NCBI): domain Eukaryota; kingdom Metazoa; phylum Chordata; order Testudines; family Trionychidae; genus Apalone; species Apalone spinifera. The sequence continues at coordinate 41,034,895 of JANRFK010004149.1, forward strand.
GGGTCATGACATAGGAAACTGTCCCCAGCAACATGGAGAGTAGGCTCTGTCTGTAATTCACTGAACCAAAAGTTTTCCATAAACAGCATGAGCCTAAGCTGGAATTCCAGCTGCAGTACCAGACCTTGGCTTCTTGAAATACTGTCACATCATACTTTAATTCCCATGCAAGTTCAGTGCTTGATTCAGCCCTGGTTCCATGGGCACAGCTCATGATTGGGGGCTCTCAGGGTCAGAAAGTTTGCTTTGCAAGAGCAGTAACAGAGACTGTTGGATTCGATTAGATGGAACCATATGGGCCTAACAATTCAAATGTGTTAACACGACTCCATCATTGTCCAGCATTAAACAGTGTTAAATGAGATTCAGAAATTGGTATCAAGAGACCTCAGCCTGCTGAAGTACCATTGCAAACACACCACTAAAATCTTTTAAACCATTTTCAGGATACAGAAAAGAAGGAGAAACAGTTAAAGCATTTGAAATGTGAAGTGTTAAGCAAGGTTTTTAACAACATCACAGCTTTCTTTTCCCTCTAGCTAGAAAGTTGTTAAAAGGGCCCTTCCTCCCTGATGTCACAGTCTTTTAGACGATATTAGACATGGCCATAACTGGACTGTTTTGAGGGAAAAGAGCTGGACTGGAGCCGCTATTATTAAAATCCAGACCCGTTTCTACAAACCAAGACCAATGCACACAAGAGGGGAGAGAAAAGAAGAGCAAAGGTAGAAAATTCAGCTTCTGTCTCAGGTGGTGACTCACTCTTGCAACATTTGTTTCCTGAGAAAAGCAGGCACAGCTCCTGGCCTTATCAGCTACTCTAAGACCTGGCAAAGTGGTATCAGCAATGGGCACTAAAGGGAACTTCTTTCAGTTGCTTCTCTGGTCACAGGCTTACAGCAGTGTTGAAAAATACTACACAGAAGGCAAAAGAAAAGGGCTAGGAAAGAGAAAAAATAAGTTAGCGAAGGAAAAGGACACATAGGAGGAAGATGACAAAATCTTACTATGTTGCCAGCAGACCAGGTGCTGTTCATGCCAAGAAGACCCCAACGCATCACTGAACTCTAACAAATGTTTAACTGGACACAGTCTGGTTCACCTGATGTTTAGCTGGACACCAGTCTGGTTCATGTGATCCAGCCCTAGGATTCTATGATTCTATGTTAGCATTGTTACAATTATATCAGCGTTGTAAGAATGTGTTTATACTTTATGAAATGCTTGTAGACTGCTGCATGTATTAATCCTATTTATATATTTGTATCCCACACAGTAAGGTCATATTTGTATTTGCTCTGTAATTATAGAAGTGTTTTGCTTACAGTCAGGAGAGAAGTGTTAACAAGTGACAAATAATAGTTTACCACAAGAGCACTTATCTCCTGCCCCACAAAAGAAGACCCATAAACACTACATAAGCCATTGTGGAACATTAGCAGACAAAATATTGTGTTGATTGCTCCCACTACACCCAGGAAGATAGAAACACAGACAATCTTGCCATCACAGCTGGCACACTGGAGGAAGGGAATAAAAATCCCTGTCAAGGAGGAATCCCTGTGTGGCTTGGAATTTGGAGAGAGCAATATTTCTAAGCATACACAAAGGATCCCCCACCTGCTTAGCATGGGCTCGCTCTAAAGGACACATAGAGCTTACATATTATAGAAATGTTTAATTACCTTTTGAAACCTAAGACAGTAACTCATATGTGCGAGTTTACTTGCTTTAACTTTGTAAATAGCTCTCTTGTTTGTTTTTTTCTTAGTTAATAAATCTTTAGTTTGTTATAGGATTGGCTACAAGCAGTATCTTTGGTGAGAGAGCTAGGGTACAATTGATCTGAATATTGAAATGATTTTTGGCAGGCTTGTCGGGTGGCAAGATAAAATGGAGTGCCTTAGGAGACTGTCTATGACTTCATGTTAAGGCAGTTCTAGTGTTTGAGACATTCACATCTGATACTTGATTGGTGACATCCAATATGGAACACAGTGCAGGATTAGGGCACAGACTGACGGTACAGGTGTTGAAGGCACTAGGAGGAAGGGCAGAGGTTGGGATGAAGGTGGCACTGCAAAGGGTAGGGGCAAAGGGGACACAGTGCAGGGATTAGGGGCACAGTATAGGAATTAGTGTGCAGGAGGGGAGCAGGGGATAGAGGCAAAGGGGGTGTAGGATGGGGATTCAGGGGTTGGAAAGCCTATAGGGCGGGGGTTTAAGGAGCATGCTTGGTCCTGCACTCAGAACCTTTTATCTGTTATCTATTAGGGTATGGCTACACTACAGCACTAGTTAATTCGAACTAAGCTAATTCAAATTAGCGCATCTAAACTTAAAAACTAATTCGAATTAGCGTTTTGCTAATTCGAACTAGCGCATCCACACTGATTGGACGCTGGGTCGCATTTAAGGGCAGCTGAAACCTGTTCCAGCAGGGCATCAGGTCAATAGTTGCTTTGTGTGGCTGCTGTCTGAGGCTATCTGAGGCTCGTGCTTAAAGGGACCCCCCTGGACAGCTGGTTCTCAGCTTTTTCGCTTGCTTGCCTACCTCGCCGAGGGACAGCAAAGCATTTTTCTCTCCGCCTGCCTGTGTCGGTGCTTCCTATAGGGGACACCGCCACAGTTGGCACCATGGAGCCAGAGCTCACCCTGGGCATGCTGCTCCAGTTTTTGGACTTGCTGCTGCAAGCCTGCCAGCAATGGGTGGAGGCTGTCTTGCACCACCTGATGCACGTCAGCCCCCTGCCTCTCTCCCTGGCCTCCCCAGGGGTCATGGAGGAGCGGCAGCAGCGCCCGGATGCCAGCGTGCCCCGCCGCATCTGGCGTCTGGACACCAGCAGCGACTGGTGGGACCGCATCGTCCTGGAGCGCTGGGGAGACCAACAGTGGACCCAGAACTTCAGGATGAAGAAGGACACCTTCCTGGAGCTCTGAGAGTGGCTCGCCCCTGCTCTGCGGTGGCAGGACACTCGCATGAGGCCCATCATCCCCCTCCAGAAGCGTGTGGCCATCGCCCT
>JANRFK010004149.1:41046056-41087432 GCA_030068395.1 Apalone spinifera
AAGCCTCATTTGCATAGCTCTGGCACAAAAGCGTGCCAGTCTAGACGTAGCCCAAGAGTATGCTTTAACAGGGTTCAGGGTCTTGGGTGTGCCTGTTATTACCGTGCAAGGCAAAGAAAGGGCTGACATAGCCCAGAGGAGAGTGCTTGAGTAGCTACCTGGTGGTGTGTCAATACTGACAGCCAGTTGAGCATATGTAAGTCTCCTATTTGCTGGAGGCAAGGGAGTAACAAGCTGAGCCTCAGTACCCGAAGCACTGCCACACCTTGATTTTCCAAATAATGCTTCCCTGCTGTCATTTTGGTCTCTTAGAAAGTGAAATTGACGTGTACATCGAGGCGCATGAGATCATGTGAGACATAACATTTTAAACATTGTTAGATACTTTTTTTTCCATTCACCCACAGCTAATCCTCTGTGAATGCTACATAAATGTCAGTCATAGCATCACTAAACACACAGCAAAGAGGAACAGTACATTTGGCATCTGCTACCACTGGCTAGCTCTGGCACTGTATGACATGACATCTGTCAGTGACAGATTTCTTCTTCAGAGGATGACAGCTGCCCCAGACATGTCTGATGATGCTCTCCTAAATTACAGAATGCTTCTTTGATAAGAGCTTGGGTAACTGTAATACTATATTGTGTAACAAAAATAATATTAATATTATATTTACTATTGTATGATGTTTGAGGTATGGGGAGGAAGAGATAAGTCAGTCACTCTATTATTAGGTCATGCCCTGCCAGACAGTATCCCCCACATATTCAAAGAGCAAATCATGCAGTTCCAAGCTAGATGCCTTTTATTGTAGACTGACAAACAATGAACAAGCACACATAAAGTCTCTGAGAGGAAAAACAGAGTCTCTGCCACCTGGCAAGATCCTCCCGCCACAACTCCTGCAATAGGCTTCAAAGATTCCTCCCATTTAATGAGGCAACACAGAGAAAAGAGAATCATACCACGGGGTCACTTACATCTACCCTGAAGACCAACTTCTTCCACACATCCTATAAGCAAACAGCTGACAAAGTCCTCTACTCATTTATTCAAATCATGTATTCTATGAATGGATTCTTTTATGCTGAGGAAAGGCGTTGACTACAGTGGCATGCATTCAATAGAAATGAAGCTGGGAGAGGTTGAGAAGCCAATGGAAGCCATGCATTCTGTGCACATAGATGGGAGAAAGGCATGATTGCCGCCTATCAGTGCAAGTGAAGGGAGGGCTTGAGAAATGAAAACAGAAGAAAGTAGCCAAAACTGAGCAGAACTGGTCAAAAAAGTCACCCTATTTTGCCTGCCAAAAATTGGAGTTTTCAACACAACACTTCAAAATTAAATTAAAAACTCAGTTCAAAACTAAATTAAGTTTTCATTGCATTTCATTTCAAATGTTCCCATTCAAAAATTGTGTCAAATGAAATTCACACACCCCCTCAAAAATTTCACTTTTAAAAAATAATCCATATTTCATCAGGAACATTTTTGTTTGAAAAATGTTAATGGCTCTAAAAGTCAGAAAGGCAGCACTCTAGAGGTAGGAGAGGGGAAAAGGCAAATGAAAAAAAGGTGAGTGAGGGTGAAAACTTTGAAACTCTGCCACGTGAGCTGTCAGCTGGACTCTTGCATCAGGGAGATAAGTGCATGATGGGAAAGCAGAAAATAAATATTGGAAGATACTTAGGGCTAGATTCTCAGATGGTGAAAATCAATATGGGCCCACTGAAGTCAGCTACGTCCTACTGCTCTACACCAGCTAAAGCGCTGGTCCTTAAGATTTAACAACATTAACACAGCATAAATTGTAGTCACAAAATGCTGATGAGTACTAATTAAGCATGGTTCAATTACATTTGTGTCTGAGTGATTCATTTACTTATTTCCAATTTCCTTTTGCTTTAGTTGTTCCTCAAAGAAGTCATTACATGCTACAGTCAAAGCCGCAACCAGAACTACAAATTCATTAAAATCCACTTCATTGTCTTTATTGGTATCCAGATCTTTCATGATTTTATCAACTAGCTGGGGATCCTTTTGGCACTAGAGAGAAAAAAAGAAAATTAATTTAAAAAAAGCCAGATATGTTGACCTGCAGTTTGATGTTTCTTAAATGTAGTTAGGCTTGGCAAAATTCCATTTTTTTTGTTTGACTGATTTCAGTTTATTTTAAAGCATTTTGAATTTGTATCTATTTACAATTTCACAATTGTGCAGAATTAAGGTTTTTAACCATTTTGTTCTTTGTTTATCAATATAAATGTTCACAGGTGTGGGAAACTATGGAGAGGATCAGATAAAAATTATTGAATGATAGCAAATGCTGAAAGCTTTATAAGAGTTAAAACACAAATTATCAACATCACATGTCAAAATATACCAGGGAAACATCCTGAAATCAAACTCTTATGGCTGCGTCTAGACTGGCATGATTTTCCGCAAATGCTTTTAACGGAAAAGTTTTCCGTTAAAAGCATTTTCGGAACAGAGCATCTAGATTGGCACGGACACTTTTCTGCAAAAGCACTTTTTGCGGAAGAGCGTCCGTGCCAATCTAGACGCGCTTTTCCGCAAAAAAGCCCTAATTGCCATTTTCGCGATCGGGGCTTTTTGCAGAAAACAAATCTGAGCTGTCTACACTGGCCCTTTTGCACAAAAGCTTTGCGCAAAAGGAACTTTTGCCTAAACAGGAGCAGCATAGTATTTCCGCAAGAAGCACTGATTTCTTACAGTAGGAAGTCAGTGCTTTTGCGGAAATTCAAGCGGCCAGTGTAGACAGCTGGCAAGTTTTTCTGGAAAAGCACTTATATAAGTTCTCAAACAGCATTTTTCTTACTTAGCTTATTATCAAGAGAAAAATAATTTTTCTTTGTTTTGTTGTGGTGAAACTGATGATTGTTAACATTTATTGGTCAAAATATAATCCTTTGAAGTCTCAATATAGTCTGCCTGGACATTATTTTCTCACAAGTTCAAAATGTTTTCCATTTGTTTGAAGATACATATGTTGCTGCCTTAGATCCACAAGCCTTACAAGAATTCCTTTTTCATATGTACTGTATCTTTAACTAGTCCAAATGTCTCAAGTCTGTACTTAGTTTAACAAGAAATGACTTAACAATGCTGCACATCTTGAATGTATTGGTCTGTTATATCATAGACAATCCAGTAATGTGCTAAAAGTTTAAGTAATATCAGTTATTTCAATCTGTTGTAAAAATAAAAAATAAAAGACCAGTGTGAAATTTGCAATTAAGTGACAATATATCAATATTGACAGTGTTAAAAGCATAAGATCAGATTTTCAAAAAGGATTGGCAACAAATATGCATTTAAATGAAGCAACCAGACTTGGGGAGCTATGAGTGAAAATCTGGTCCATGATGTCTATATTAAAATATCAACTATATCAATGTTGGTTGGGAATTTTTGTTCTTTTTTTAAAAAACGCTACTAATAATTTCAAGTGGTTATTTATATAGGGCCAGACACTGTCTTCTTTTGTCATAGTTGGTAGAACCTCACTTAACAGGTATGTATCCTACTCAGCATGACTAAGGGCAGCAGAATCTTCCCATAATAATAAATCAGTAGTCAGGATTAAAAAAGAAAACCCATTCCAGGACATTTCACAAATTGATTCAAAATAATTCTGCTATTGATATTAAAGATCACAAAATTGTTAGGGTACCTAAAACACAGGAAATCAATTATGCATCAGATTCCATAAGAATTTCAGTTTGAATAATTTCAGAAAACAACATATATGCATAAATACATTCAAATCAGTGTTGACTCTGATAACTCTTCTCAGCCATATTTCTGTTCAGTACAGATAGGGAGCTATCTATAGCTAGAACACATGGATTGCTAATAAACCTATGCACAAATGTGTACCTCATAACTGTAAGCCTCTAGAAGCCCTCAAACAGCATGAAAGATTCTCAGTGTTGATCACAATCAATCTGTATATGTTTGAGACTGCACACTCATTTCCATTCACTACACTTAAAACTTTCTTTTCCTGAGATCTTTATGCCTGTATTGTATCCCACTTTTGTTGAGGGCCGGTCTACACTCAGTTTCAACTAAATTGATTTAACTAAATCATTTTTCACTATTTCACTACTTCACTAAATTGATTTAACTAAAGCATTTTATCACTGATGTTCAAACACTCTGCCAAATAAATCAGTGAAATACGTGGTTTTTCATCATTTGTGACTGGTGGTTCAAAGCAAAGGTGCATGTTTTAACATACTTGACAAAGAAGACTTAGCACTTTCTCTTTGGCTCCACAAACACAGTTTCATTTGATTGCATAATTTAGATGTGGTCACAGCATGGACTTCACTGTATGAGGAAATGCTATTCCAGAATCCTTCAACAGCTATTTATCTTACCCACTAAATCTTAAAATAAAACAATGTAGAAACTGTCTCTTACTGAAAGGAAGTCGGTGAGTTCACTGGTAAGGAGCTGTTTCAGTTCTCCTTTATTCAGTTTGTATTTGTCCCCTTCTTTGCCTGAGTAATGGTGAAAAATCTTGATCAAGATGTCCATAGCATTCTCCAGCTGTGTAGGCATATTGTGGCGTGAAACAGCTCTAGGACAGAGAACAAAGATCATTGGTACTACACATGAATTATATAGAACCCAAGCACATGAGGAGATGGAAAGCTGTCTGGAGCAGCTGTAAAACAGAACCTGTCATAAATACCGAAAAAGTGTATTCATTTGCTCCATGCAGTCAAATGGTGGTTTACAGCACTAGACTATGGTACAATTAAAGTAAAACATTGTACTGCAGATTAGCTCTGGAAAATAAATGTGAAGGGTTACATGAAAGCTTTACTGGTCAAGACCAACAGGAAACCTTCTGTACAGCAAGTTGAAGCCAGAGGTATAAAGAAAGCATATTATACCAGTACATAATTTCCTACCTGTTCAGCCAAAACAGTATTGTCAACTAGTAGCAATAGATAAATCATACACACATTTATACTGAAGGCTCATTCCCCAGCACACCAATTTCCCTGAGGCTCAGAGAGAAATCATCAACTATAGCAGATTCAAATGCTGGAGCATTAGCTTTCACTTGATTGGGTCCTATTGTTTTAGGGATTTTTTTAAGGCACCTGGAATGAAGTCATCTCAAGAGGCCTTCACAAAGCATTCAGTAGGGAGAAGAGCAATCCCTTCATTACAAACAGGAAAGTGGAAATACAATTAGTTACTAGGAAGCTGAGGACTGGGAAAATAGCTAAAAATAGAGTTTAGGTGAAATGGAAACATTACTTTGCATAAACCAAGGGTGAGCTATTACAAAGTGGTAATAAGATAAAGATGTCAGGAAAATCACTAGCAATATCATACAGTAAAAACTGAGACTTATCAATTTTACAGACGAGGTGAAATGTTACCAAGAAAATACACACTGGACACACTCTAGCCAATGGTCATCTAATTTCTAAAACACATGGACACATGTCTGTCTACTAAACTGATTGAACGCTTTATCAATATTTAGGCACAGAGATATAAGCATGCTTTTCTGAAATGATCACAAAGAAAAAGATGTATCTCTGATTTCCATCGCTATTTATTTTACTCTGTTTAATACTTTTTTCACTATGAGCTTGTCACACACAAAAAAATCACTGAAAACAACAGAAGAGTTGTAAATGGTGCATGCAAAATATGTGTTCTCTTATTGTTTGACCTTTTAAAAATGGGCCCATGTGCAGCCTGGAGATTAGAAAACAGTCATCTCAAAATAACTTCTTTCAAACCAAACCAAACCAAACTAAACTATAATCTAATCTGTGTGCATTTCTAAAACAGCAAACCTTAATGTTTAGGCACTTGGGGCAGATTTGTAAAGCTATTTAGGCGCAGCAAGGTGCAAATACGTACCTAGTAAGATTTCTAAAATTGCCTAGGACCCAGATACTCAAATTGATTTAGGTGCCTCACTCTTACTGAATCCCTCTAGACACACAGCTGAATCTTTAGGAATCTAAATCTTTGAGAATCAGACCCTTGCTTAAAAAAGTCCTTGTCATGAGCTCAGCAGAAAACTAGATAGATGTGTCCTGCATCTGCTCTGCAGGTCCCTAAAAAGAAAAGTAAAATTAAGAGTCAAGGGCCCTCCAGGGAGAATCTCTTGCTATCAGCCCTTAGAGTTTGGGAACATGTTTTATTTTCCAATATTCCCCTTCACCCTAATACCCAGTGAGTATTCTCTCCCTGTGCTAATCCTTTTCCTTTCTTGCTCACCATACCTATCAATGAAGCCAAACACACTGATGAGCTCCAAATGGTACTAATGCATCAGTTTATCTACTTGGGAACTTGCCATGAATGCATCATCACTGAGCTCCTCTCTCTGGTCTGGCTCCCTGAAGAGTCCAGAGCCCACTTCAGAGCCTCTGTCTTTCACAGGACTAGCACTGGCTACCTGAGAATTGCCTTATCCTCTGTGACCAGGACATCCCATGACAGCTACTTTCTACTGGATCCATGACACTGTGATTCCAGGAGGCACTTAGTGTGTTGGGCTCTCACCCTGTACTATACCCACCCATGGAATGCAACAAGTGCTCCCCTCCTTGGCATCATCCATTTGCTCTCCTTTTAGTGGTGGATAACATCCGGAAGGTTCTACTGGGAGGCAGGCTAATACTCTAGTGACATAGCCTTTAGTCCTGCCTTGAAGGCAGGGGACTGGATTTGATGATCTCTCGAGGTACCTCCCAGTTCTAGTATTCTATGATTCTCTGATACATCTGGAGCATTCCATTTACTTACCACTGTTGAGATGGTGCATAACAAGTATCATCACAAGCAGCTGGGCCATTCAGGGTTGTATCTTCTTGTGATTACTAATACCTACATAATTGCTCAGAAGTGTTTATTAATCAGATTAATGAAAACATCTGAATAAGATGATTAAATAAACAGCAGCAAAGACCCTCTAGCCTGCATCCACAAATGAAGAGTACTGAAAACTGTGGAATATCCACAATCATATATACAATTCAGCATACATCTCTCTAAACCACATCTAGCTACCAAATAGTGTAAATACAATTAGCCTTGCAGAGAAAGCAATGGGTATAACTTTCAGATGAGAAGTATAAACTTTCAGTGCCCTCTTCCTCAGGTCACAAGAAAGTTGTATCTTTTTTATTGCATCAGCACAATCATTTATACAATGATATAATCTGCATAGCCCCTTCCAGTACCCTGACTACTTCACTTTAGCTAATTGTCTAAGAAATGCTATTCTGTGGGGATGGCTAATATTTGTGTTACAAGAAACTGTCATGATTTCACTTGGCTCTTCTGTTAGAGGAACCCTGGAACACTCTCTTTCTACATGACTTCAAAGAACATGGAGAATGCTCAGCAGATTAGGATCAGGACCTACTACAGCAGCCACTCTAGACCTTTTCAGGCTACTGTTCCCTGCTCAGGAGTGTGATTTGTCTTGTGCACACCCAAGTTTCACCTCACTTAAAAATTACCTGCTTACAAAATCAGACATCAAAATACAGAAGTGTCACGGCACACTATTACTGAAACATTGCTGACTTTCTCATGTTTACCATATAATTATAAAATATATCAATGGGAATATAAATATTATACTTACATTTCAGTGGATTGTATACAGAGCAGGATAAACAAGTCATTGAAATTGTACTTTGTCCTGACTTTGCTAGTGCTTTTTATGCAGCCTGTTGTAAAAGTAGGCAGGAAGCTAGGGATGAGTTTATATACCCCCTTGAGGACCTCTGTGTACCTGCAGGGGTATGTGTACCCCTAATTGAAAACCAGGACCATACAAAAATAGGCGGTTACCCCAAATTAATAGAAATCATTGGATTACTTTTACCTTCCTTTCAAGCTGTGTTACCTGCTCTGTTTTAATACAGGCTGTACTGTATCTTACTAATTCATGACAGCCCACTGAAATCATTGGAAAGGTTCCCAGTGGGAGCAGGCCTTACAAAAATTCCCTTCATAGTTGATGACCAGATTTTATTTAAAATAAAATAAAACTGGCCTATAAATCAGAAACAAAACTAAACATGGCCTGATCTCCTGGCTTAGCTATATATTCCAGCATTTAAGTTGTTTCCCCTTTATGTTCTGTGTTTGCTCCCTTCAGGCAGCCCCAGTGCTGCCCTCCAACAGCTGATAATTGAAGAAACCTTGATCCTGCATTTAAACACAGAAATACACCCTGTAAAATCTATTGCTGTCCAAGGTGTAGTGGCAAGTTGAGAAATATTTCATCAAATAGGGCCAGATGGTGCGCTGCCTCTTACCCATGCTGGGTAGTATCTTAGTGCACAAATAGCCTGTCCAACTTCTGTGGAGCTTATGTACACAGACTATGACTGGCCTTTGCCCTGCACACTTGTGCAGGAGTGTTGGGGGATGTTAGACTCTTCTGTGTGAGCTATGTACATGGTGGACCCCAGCCTCGGGGAAGACCAGCCTCTGGAGGATCACTCCTCTCCCTTCCATAAAGGGGCATATAGGGAGTGGAGTCTTGGCTCCATGTGCTTTCCCATAATGTGCTGGCTAGCACAGTGGAGCTGTGGTAGTGGGAGGAGCATTGTGCTCCAAATATAGGCCAGAAGTGGCTTACAGTACTTCCCCCTAGATGAGGGGTTGTTTCACTTGCTTTCCAAAAAAACTCAGTTTGGCTCTGAAATATATGTCTCTACTGACACCTGCATTCCTGACTACACATTGCAATGCATACTTCATCGCTGGCTTGGTTACTGTCCAGGAACCAGATCCTGTAAGCATACAACCTGCTTTGTCCATGTATAACCTGAGCTCGACATTCCAGGTTTGTTGTGACTCCAGCCTATTGCTTTTTATGCTCTTATTTGCAATTTATTTTCCCATTCACCATGCCAGCTAAGACGTGGGGGCTGACTTGGGTCAAGTTACTCATGTCAAATTAGGCCTACAGGGAGACATGGGCAGTTGTGATGCTCAAATCACAGTTTCTTGCCAGGCCTGCTCCTGGGGCAGCACACTCACATGCTGCCATTTCCCAGAGGAGATGGTAAACTAGCAGCCTAAGCCACAGTTAAGTATTACTCCATGTGAGTCAAAGAGGTAGAACTGGCCCATTATTAGCATCTGGTTTGCAGCATTTGCTCTAAAGCACATTGGCAATGTCTCCTGGCAAATAGTTGAAATGGACAAGGCATTCCAGCCCTACCTCCCTCACTCAGCCCTTATCTCCACCCTTATTTGCTTTTTCTGTTTTCAGTGACCAGCCTCATCAAGCTCCAAGTTGCATGCATGGCTGATCAGTTCTGGAGCCCACCTGGTGCAAGGGTGCAATTTGTATAGCTTATTTCAAGGTAATTTTGAAATAGCTTGTTTCAGATTTTGGCGCTGTCTACACAGCACCAAATTTCAAAATAAAGAGCTATTCCGAAACGTCCCTTAACCCTCATGGAACGAGGTTTACTGGGACATCAGAATAGCGAGCCCGTTATATTTCGAAATAACAGGCAGGCTCAAAAATAGCTATTTTGGGATACTTCTGGCCACAGTGTAGGTATAAGCTGAGGTTCTGAGGCTGGGATTCAGTATAAAATAAAGAGGGTTTTATTTTGAATAAATATTTACTGGGTGAGGTCTAATCAGCATTTTAACATCACTAGTACTAGGGAAAAAGGAGTATACGCCAGAACCATGACATATATCTATTCCTTTCCAGGTTTTAACATCCAAATAAAAATCCCATCCTGTGTCACTGTGGGATACAGAGCCCATGTTAATTGAAAAGCTATTGTTTCTTGCACAGAGCAATCTTATATTTTCACTGATAGAGCAGTTATCTAGATTGCGCTTTGTAGTTCTGGGGTACTTGCCTTTCTATCTATCTCCCTCTGGAGAGAGCTTTCTAGTCACATCTCTCACGTCTGATTTCCTCTTCTTCTCACCCAGGATCGTCCCAGATCTATGTGCCCTTCTCACTTCTCTTTCCCGTTTTTTCCTGTCCTCCTTCATTTTGATGTGTTCTCTCCATTTTAGTATCCGGTTTTCAATTCTCTTATTGTATTCATTCTCCCTTCTCTGTTTGTTCTGTTTTCAGGTTTCAGTCCCATTTTTACTGTAATGCATCACAGGGGACAGAATTGAAATTATGGGGCCTATTGCTCCTAAATCAAAGAGTTCTGACCCTAAATAGCCCCTTTAAATGGGTTGGCTTTTTGACCCTCACCCAAACTGAAGGTATTGTTGTGCTAATACTCTCATCTTATGCTGTTTAGATTTCCTTTTGGACAATACACTGTAATCTCTGCTCCTGCTCTCCCAACATACAAATAGATGGAATGGATCTAGTCCTAGCTAAGAACTTTCAGATCACATAGCTCTCCCTCTTCCCAGAATGCTCTTTGCCACTGCTCCTAGTGCCATCCTCTGTGCCAGAGATCTTCTATCTGAGTCACTCCTTGCTTTGCTTCCCCAGAAGTCAGAGTTCAGTTTCTCTCTCCAAGGCCCTAATCAATAACTGCAGCAGTTACCACTTCACAGCAGTGAGATCAAGTTGCCATAAGCAACAAGCTATTTTCCTGGTGATTTTAAAGAAAGATGGAGATTTTTTTTTAAAGAAAAGATTGACAAATATTACAGAAAGCATCATTAGGCTGGCCCTAAGTTTTAAGTGACAAAGAGGTACTTGCAGCCAAACCTCCTTTTGCTCACTCAGGCATGTAGGTAGCCACACTCGTCCAACTCACCTTTTTTACACCAACACAGCATGTCTGCACGAGGGATCTGCACCAGCTAATGCAAAAGACCTAGGGTAGGCAAGGCCTTGCCATGTAGCTGCCTGTTTCTACATGCCAGTAGGAATCCAGTTACATAGCTCCAGAGTATCTCTTTTTCCTCTGTAATTGGAGACCCTCCAGTGGATGCTACTAGGCTTTGGCTATTCAAATTGCAATTAGCACTTGGCATTACATAACCTTCCAAACCAGGCCAAGAGGGTAATTTCCTTTGCGGGAAAGCCACTCATTAGTAAGACAAACCCATCCTTTCAGCATACTAATTCTGATGGACTTATTCATCCTACCTCAAACTCACATGAATTTTAAAAAAGGGTGTGTGGGGGGAGGGGAGGAAGGGCAGCAAACATTTCTCCTAATCCACATTAATGCTCCATCTCTTCATCTCATCCAAGGCTTTCATATATAGGGTCAGACTATGCCATTATGACACAACCCAGCTTTGAGGGTGTTTGTGAGCTATGGAAGGCATCACACACTCCAGGCGTCCCCTCTCCCTACCATGTAGAGAGAGAGCATGCTCACCATTCCACCCCTGAGGATGGTGACGTATGAAGTTCATGCCATGGCTGGCCACTTATACTAGCAGGTGCATGGGAGTGAGTGAGGGGCTTCTCTGCGCTACAAATGCTTTGCGAGTACAACTATACTGCTATAATTATACTAGCAAGGCCTCCTAATGGAAATGCAGCATAAACTGAGGTGGATTTCTACCTGTACAGTCAGACCACATCCCCAAATGACACCGAAGCACTCTTGAGACACCTCGGCATGGCATTGTCTGGCCTAGAGCCATTAGTCCTTAATAAATAAATGAAGTGCTCTATGGTCCAATGCTGCAAAGTGCAGAGTGTCTCCCAAACCCCACTGATTCCACCAGGAGCCATAGACACTCATTGTCTCACAGATGGCACTCAGTCCCTTGCAGGGTTAGGCCCCTTCAGTAGTGCCGTGTACACAAAGCAAGACTTTTTGCATGATCCTAACTAAGATTTTGGCCAAGACATAAGTTTAGGCAGCTGACTAAACTCAGAAGAACTGGGTTCAAACCCTGGATCTTTCACAGAATTCTACTGTGACCATGGCCAAGCCAGTTAATCTATCTGTGCCTCAGTTCTCCATGTGTAAAATGGTGATAATAATTCTTCTTGTCTCCCACCCTGTCCTTGTCTTATCTATTTAGACTGGAAGCTTTCTGGGGCAGGAACTAGTTATGTGTTTGAACAGGGGTCAGGTGTCAGGTTTCCTGTTGGGGCCTCCAAGAGCTACCATAATATAAATAAATTAAATTAAATTAAATTAAATTAATGGTTTCTGGGAAAGATAAGCTCCACAGGAACAGACCCTGTACAGAGACAGCCCCTTACCATTGAATGGGGAGCCAGTGTAAATCATAAAGCACCATTAGCAT
This sequence comes from Apalone spinifera, assembly GCA_030068395.1. Classification (NCBI taxonomy): domain Eukaryota; kingdom Metazoa; phylum Chordata; order Testudines; family Trionychidae; genus Apalone; species Apalone spinifera. The sequence continues at coordinate 41,058,307 of JANRFK010004149.1, forward strand.
ATGGTAATGGTTAGAAGAGGCAATGTGGCCATTTTGAATTAGGTGTATTTTGGGAGCACTTGCCTTTAGTCTCTGGTTCTGTGAGTTGAAAAGGTCCAGGCTATAGGTGACAGACAAATGGACCCAACATCTACCTGTGAGAAGGAATAAATATTGCCCAACAGGTGCATGGGAGTGATGGTGTTGAGATTGGCTTCAATCCATATTTCCACTTCAATCCATATTTCCACATAATGCCAACATTATATTGCTATATAAAATAATGTGAAAATCTGCTTGTACTTAATTAGTGCATGTACAATTGTGGGGACTCATTTCTTTTGATACATGGCTGCCCCTTAGTGTCCTGCTGAAGAACTGCTACTGTTCATCTCTGGACAGATCACAAGTTACAGCTTCCAGAATTAGCCCTGCTCAGCGGGAGCTGAAAGGCTTTAAAGCTTCTGTCAGATTTGCTCAAGGTAACACAGACGTTCCCTTGTTTTGTCCTGTCAATGAGCTTCCCTAGTCTAAAAGGTTTGTAGTGGTCAGCAAGCAAAACAACAAATACTATGGATAAAAATGAGTGAGAGAGGCAATATATATTGCCCACAAATTACTAAGGCTTGATTCAGCATAGCATTTTATGCACATGCTTAATGATACATACTTTAAATCAGTAGGTTTAAACACTTGCTTTGCTGAATCCAGGCTGATAGTGAAAGTCACATACATATCCCTAGGCTATGAAAACATAAGGTTCTGAAGAACTTACCCCAAACTTACTGAGGGTGGGGAAAACAGAGAGCAAACTCATTTTATACCGGCACCACAGCATCGAGGGAACCAATGCAGGGAGAAAAAGCAAAGGACAGCACTAAGAAGAAATTATTTTAATTATATTATATCATTATCTTTTAATTGTGGAATCACCTTCAGTGCCAATTGCATCTTTTAAATTCTGTTGCTCAGCGCTGATCTAGACAGTATGATTGTTAAAATGCCAATACTTTCCTCCTGAGGGGATTCTGTGCCACTGTATGTGCACAGAATTAATTTGCTCTGCAGAGTTCTTTGTTTTCCTGCAGAAAAATGACTTTTGAAGGGGAAGCAAAGGGAAGCCTCAAGAGTATTCATGTGCCCCTTCTCAGCAGCACAAAAATGTCAATTTGGGTGTCCAGACCAGCTGGGAGACAGGAAAACCACTACCGGGCTGGCAACACTAGGGCTAGCTTGTGCCTGGTTCCACTCTTCTTCCATGAAAGGAACAGCTGGGGCCAGGTCATACCCATCCCTAGAAAACTCCCCCAGCTTCAGGAAGATCCACCCCACACCCACCCTCCACCCCACTTCCTACTCCAATCACTCCTAAGTGGCCATGGTAGTGTCAATCGGGGCTTAAAACCCAAAAAGTGGTCTGGTAACTTAACTGTTTCACTCCAGGCAATGTCAGGAATAAATCAATGGGAACACAGACCTTCTGGCTGCTGACAGATTGATACAAATAAATGTGCTCCTATCTAAAATGAGTATTTATAAGATTTAAGTACACTGAGACATAAGCAATAGGTTTAGAATATCACAAATACTGTAATGATCTAAAATCAGAGATAGTATAGAGTAATTTGCAGCCTGTCAAGATCATCTCATCTGAGGAAGTTGGTTTTGCCCACAAAAGCTCATGTTTTATGCATTTTTGTTAGTCTCTAAGGTGCCACAGGACTACTCGTTTTTGAAAAGTTGTTTTAAAAGTTACAGACTAATACAGCTACCCCTCTGAGACTTCTTAGCAGCAGCTCAGGGATGGCTGGTCTCTTCCCTACCAAGAATAGAGTGCCAGAGGAAAACTCTCAGGATAGCTTTAAAGAATTTTTCCAAAGCACACTAGTATTTTTAAAAGTAATTTAAAAAAAAGTACTGAGGCATAACTTCTCCTAACTTCAATAAACTACTTATCAACAAAACATTCCTAGCAATCTTAGCCATAATATGTTTCTTGTTTAAAAGGATATGCAATACCAGCTATTAACAGAAGATGGAGTTCATAGAGCATTTAATCTCACTAACAGCCCTTTTAAATTGTTTTCCAAACATCAAATACAATATGATTTCACAGTTAACATTCTATCCACAAAAGCTATCACTAGAAAATATTGATTTCATGATAATATAAAATACTGGTAATAGCATTGATCCATTTGCCATGCCATGTAACTGATATCATTGGAATGAGAAGCCTGGAACTGCAAGCTGGAGAAGATGTCATGAGTTGGGCGAGGTCTGAGTGGCATTGCTCATCTCTAGGTATCTGGTTCCTCCCCCTGAGGGCTGCCAAGAAGATCAGGATGTAGTGGCACTGAAGGCTGAAAGCAGAAGTCATGCTGGCATTTATTCTCTGGCCCCTCCCTCTCACACTGACTGCGGGCTTGTCTCCATGTACTGGGCAATCCACATAGTGGAGATTGATCTCATGACATTCGATTTAGTGGGTTGATTTAGTAAGGACCTGTTAAATCAATCACTGATGATGTCCCCATTAACTCTGGTACTCTACTGGATGGCAAGAAGTAAAGAAAATTGATGGAAGAGTTTTTCCCATCAACCTCCCTGCAGTGGGGACACCACAGAAATTCAACCAAAAGCACATTGACTCCAGCTATGCTATTTATGTAGATAGAGTTGTATATCTTAGGTCATCAACTTTCTCCCCTTTCTCTCTACTTGTCTGTGCTGAGAGGCAGCAGCAGCCTGTGGACTTCCTTTGACAGCCCCTTTTTATAGAGCAATTGTTCTTGTATTGATAGGAATTCAGTTGCCATGACTATTTCTGATTGTAAAGGCTGAGGTGATAGCATGGCTTGGTCTCATCTACATATCAAAACTTAACATTGCTATGGCAAGGGATTACTGTGTTGTAAACAAACAGGTTTATCTAGCTTCTACCATTTTTCTAGGGGTGTCAGTCAATTTCCAATTGCAGCTCTGCTCAGGAGTTTAATGCAGAAGAAAATCACAGCTCCTCCATATGCAAAGTGCAGATGTCCTGCAGAGATGGAAAAGCAGAGAAGAGCCTCCCACCACCACTCGCACACAAAGCAGAGATAAACATAAAAAGGAGGAAATGCCATCAAAAAAGCATACAAAAGGGGAGGGGGCTATGAAAACTGGGAGGAAAAGAGAAGAAAGAAAAAAGAGGTATCTAAAAAGGAAGAGAAGCGTAAAAAGAACACAAAACATGGCTCACATTTGACCAAAAAAAGCCCTCAGTTTTTCAGCTCTTATCTCTAAGAAGATTTGGTCTGTAGGTTTGAGGGAAAGACTGTATATCATATGCTTCATTCAGTGGGCAAGTTGTTAGGTCAATGTTTCAATAACCTGGGATCTGTCTACTGCAGGTTTTTACTCTATATCCATCACTATATTTTCTGAACACTTAAAAAAAACCCCACAAACTCAAAACAGCTCAGGTGCTAACTACCAGGAATCTCCCTACTGCACTGTGGGCAATTGCAGTTATGCATCACTGAGTCAGTCTATATGTAGTATATGTAGTATATTCTGCTGCTGCTGCTACTAAAATTAAAGAAATACTGGCAGGATTTTTCTTCTTGACTCCACTATCACCAGGTTCATAAATTGGAAGGCCTAAAAGTGAAAGGTGCCAAGACTAGATTAACCCCCCCCCCCCGCTCTCCTTTGCATGCATTGCAATGCTTGAACTTGGGGATCTGAGGTTTCTGGAATCCAATCCCAGCACCTTTTCTTAACAAATGATGATGGAACACCACACATTTGAGTGATTATAGGGCAAGAAAGAATATGGGTACTCAGGATTTATATGCTTCTGGTTTCCTGAACAAGAGAACTTTATTTGGGTCACTTTCAATCACTTAACTTCTGTGAATAAAATGTATTTCAGCTTACTATGATAAAGTGAGACCAACTATCTTTGAAATGTTTGAAGTTGAAACAGTAAGTAATTTGTGATGTAGCAATGGTTTTGAAAAGTGTAATATGTGGGGGGAATATATATTTCATGATACAATACTTTTCAAAAATCCAAAAATTAAATTTACCAGGTTGAGAGAAATGAAGCATGAGAAATTTCAGTCTCCAAGGAAGTTTTGAGGAAGTTACAAAGGAATGAAAAGAATCACTTTTTCAACCTGTATTTACGGGTGTCACAAGAATGAGCAATGAGTATATTGATGCAATCAGCTGCATTGGCCATAATAAAATGCAGATGCCAGCTGTCTTTTCCTCGTAACTTTAGGGAGAGGACAAAACTGGTAAGGTGCAGGATTTAATTATTTGAAAAAAACAAACACACCAAAGATTTACTATCCAAGGAAGACAGGTATTATCACTGGGTGCATTACATACAATGATGTATAAAGTACATGCAAGTTCAGTGCAACCTTTGGAACCCTGGCAAAATGCCAATGCAGCTCTTTATGTCACATAGTTAGACACTGCTTCTGTTCTGTTTGCACTGTCCTTGTAGCCATGTTGACCTCCGGATATTAGAGACACAAAGTGGGTGAGGTCATATCTTTTGTTGGATCAACTTCGGATGATCAACTCTTTGAGCTTAAAAGTTAGTGTATTTCACCAACATAAGTGGGTCCAATAAAACAGTGGTTCAGGGCCAAAGCGTTTCGTGGCTAAAGCCTGGCGTCCTGAGCACCAGCATCCCCTGCAACATCATCCCCATGGTGGAGCTGAAAGTGGGAGTGGAGCTTCAGGAAAAAAGCCCAGGACCAAAACCCCCCAAGCTCCAATGTTCCTGAACAACTTCAAGCCCTAGCTCCAGAAGAGCCAACAACCATGCTGGGCTCCTGAGCAATATGGGTGTGCGGGAGGGGTAGGGCCGTGGGCACTAGGAGTGGGAATGGGGCAGCCAGCCCCAGCACCACCCGGAGCATGCCACACTGCCCTTCCAGCCCTTAGAGCCACCCAGAGCACACCGCAAGGCTTTCTGGTGGTGATTTAAAGGGTTCTGGGTAATGTCATTGCCACAATAGTGGCAGCAGTGGCTGGAGCCCAGGGCCCTTTAGAATTGCTGGACCTCGGAGCAGTTCCCTCCTTGTTCCCCCCCACCCCAATTGGCAGGCCTGCTCAGTGTCCCCCACAGATCTAAAGCCCTAAGCTCTGGAACCCACTGAAGGCTAGAGCCACAAGTCTAAAGCCTGGAGTCCAGGTGTCCCCAGAAGAGCAGAAGCCCTGAGACTCCGTCCTCCACCTAGAGCTGCATGCCCCAAGGGGCAGAAACCATGCTTCCCACTCCTCCGCAACATCCAGCATGTGTGTTGCTCATTAGAGGAAACAAGAAATGAGCCGCTGAGTGTTTCAGGGAAATATTGTTTGTCTCACATTTTGCTAACCACACATCAAACTATATTCTCTTTCCCTATTTTTGAAACACACTCACACAAAGAGAGAGAGAGAGGGAAACAGAAAGGAAAAAACCTCCATAATATTTCAGCAATATTAAGAATCTAGTAACTCTCCCCCCAACTTTTCTAAAGGGTTCCTTAAACCAAACTCTCAGGCAGTTTTTATTACTAGTTCATGATGTATAAACGACCAAAAAGAAAAAAAAATAGTTGCTTTGTTCTTCCAAAGCCTGAAGATGTTTAAAAGATTATGCATCAGCTATCCATGAATTCCTGTACTCAGGCTTTGTCTTCACTACACAATTTTGCAAGCAGAACTCTATCAGCTAAGAGTGTGAAAAAAAATCACCTTGCCTCACCAGCACAGCAAAACCCCACTGTGGGAAAAAGAGGTTCTGTCATCTGAGCTAACTTCATTGGGGGAAGCGATATAGTTATGCTGCTGAACTGGTTCGTTTATGCAGCATCTCCACTAGGAAGTGCTGCCAATATAACTATATTGGTACAGCTCTGCTGGAAAAACATTTTAGTGTCAAGTAACAGTAATATATATGCCTCACATTAAAATCATTTTCAGGCATGAAGATGTTTACACAACATACTGTTAAATTTGCTAAACTGCCAGTTTCCTCTCAAGCGGTCTCAGACAGCTTTAGCTTTTCCAACTTTATTTTCTTAGTCTTCACATTCCCCCAATAAAGTTACTCAGGCAACATTTCTGATAATTTGAACCTACAACTGTTTGGCAATTATGATTATTAAAGAACACTAGTAACAGCAATGGTAGAGAAGAATTTAAAAATTAAAAAGGGAAGACGGACAATCCAGGGAACTACAGACCAATCAGTCTTACCTCAGTCCCTGGAAAAATCATGGAGGGGATCCTCAAGGAATCTATCAGGAATAATCAACATGGATTCACCCAAGGGCAAGTCATGCCTGACCAATCTGATTAGCTTCTGTGATGAAGTAACTGGCTCTGAGGATATGGGAAAGTCGGTGGATGTGATATACCTTGACTTTGATACGGTGTTCCACAATATTCTTGCCAGCAAGTTAAGGAAGTATCAATTGAATAAATGGACTGACAGATGGCTAGAAAGCTGGCTAGAACGTCGGGCCCAACAGGTAATGATTAACGGCTCGATATCAGGTTGGTGGTCAGTTTCTACTGGAGTGCCCCAAGGATCGGTTCTAGGGCTGGTTTTGTTCAACATCTTTATTAACAACCATGATGAGGAGATGGATTGCACCCTCAGCAAATTTGTGATGCTAGGACACTAAGCTAGGGGGAGAGGTAGATACGTTGGAGGGCAGGGTGGGGTCCAGAGTGACCTAGACAGATTAGAAGATTGGGCCAAAAGAAATCTGATGAGGTTCAACAAGGACAAGTGTAGAGTCCTGCACTGGGGACTGAAGAATCCCAAGCATTGTTACAGGCTGGGGACTGAATGGATAAGCAGAAAAGGACCTGGGGATTACAATGGTTGAAAAACTGGATATGAGTCAACAGTGTGCCCTTGTAGCCAAGAAGACGCATGGAATATTAGGAGGAGCAGTGCCAGCAGATATAGAGAAGTGATTATTCCCCTTTATTCGGCTCTGGTGAGGCCACATCTGGAGTATTGCGTCCAGTTCTGGGGTCCCCACTATAGAAAGGATGTGGACACATTGGAGAGGGTCCAGCAGAGGACAACCAAAATAATTAGGAGGCTGGAGCACATGACCTATGAGGAGAGGCTGAGGGATTTGGGCTTATTTAGTCTGCAGAAGAGAAGAGGGATTTGATAGCAGCCTTCAACTTCCTGAAGGGAGGTTCCAAAGAGAATGGAGAGAGGCTGTTCTCAGTAGTGACAGATGGCAGAACAAGAAGCAATGGTCTCAAGTTACAGTGGGGGAGGTCCAGGTTGGATATTAGGAAAAACTATACCACTAGGAGGGTGGTGAAGTACTGGAATGGGTTACCCAGGGAGATGGTAGAATCTCCATCCCTAGAGGTTTTTAAGTCTCGGCTTGACAAAGCCCTGGCTGGGTTGATTTAGTTGGGATTAGTCCTGCTTTGGGCAGAGGGCTGGACCTGATGACCTCCTGAGGTCTCTTTCAGCCCTGTGATTCTATGATTCTATTTTTCTAATTGATCATGAAGTAAATTTGTACAACAATCTACAGCTATACCAATCAAATAGATATGCTAGAAGAGACTAGCCCTTCCCTGCCCCCATCTATCCTGTTAATTTCCACATTCAAGCCAACTCCCAAAGGTGAGATTCCACCAACAAATTTTCTGCTGCTGGAAGCTGGAATAAATACAGGGTTAAAACTATGGCAAAGTTATAAACTGACTGCTTGTAAGGGAGAGAAAGCAACTTCACACGTCATTTGCCAGGGTTTATTCTGGCTCATCTCTTCTTAATTCCTGGTTTGACTCCCATTTCCTTTCTTGCTCTCCCCTCACTTGGCCACAACTATAAGGCTTTCTGACACAGAAGGATTTTGCATAAGGAAAATTTTAATTACAACTGAAAAGAGATTAATTAAATGGGCACCAGCCTATAGAGCAGGTGATTATTTCAAGTCATTCATGGATTTGTGATTAGTGCTAACTAGGAATTTAACAGAACTTTTCTTGGAAAATGGGGATTTGTCAAAGCAGAAGCTTTTCACATAAATGTGTCTAGTTTCAATTGAACATTTTATCAAGAAGGCATTTAGGGGTATATCTACATGGGGCCTAAAAACCCTCAGCACTAAGTTTCAGAACTCAGATCAATTGACTCCAGCTGTGGGAGTTAAAAATTGCAGTCTGGACTTTGGGGGTAGGCTGGAGCCCAAGTTCTGGAGCCCATCCCCATCACAGAATCTCAGCACGCACACTCCTGCCCATGCATCAATGTTTACACTACAATTTTATAATGCTGCAGCTTCAGCCCTGCAAACCTGATCCAGCTGGTGCCATGCCATGAGTCTTCTCTCACAACATAAGAACATAAGAATGTCCATACTTGGTGAGACCAAAATTCCATCTATCCCAGAATACTGCCTTCCAACCATGGCCAATGCCAGGTGCCCCAGAAGGTACAAACAGGTAATCATCAATTGATCCATCCTGTCCTCCATTCCCAGCTTCTGGCAAACCAAGGCTAGGAACAACACCCATGTCCAACCTAGTTAATAGCCATTAATGGACCTATCTTCCATTAATTAATCTAGGTCTACTTTGAAACCTGTTGTAGTCTTGGCCTTCACAACATCCTCCTGCAAAGAGTTCTGCATGTTGTCTGTGCATAGTGTGAATAAATAGTTTCTTTTGTTTGTTTTAAACCTGCTGTGCATTACATCCATTTGGGGAACACTAGTTCTTGTGTTATAAGGAGTAAATAGCACTTTATTTACTTTCTCCATACCAGTCATGATTTTATAGACATCTATCATATCTCATCTTAGTTGTCTCTTTTTCATGCTCAAAAGTTCTTATTTTATTAATTTCTCCTCATACAGAAGTTGCTCCATTCCTTGATCATTTTTGTTGCCCATTTCTAAATCTTTTCCAATTCTAAGACATCTTTTCTGATTTGGGGCAACCTATAATTTGCCCCTCTATAATATTTGCCCCTCTCTGGTATACCCACAAGTGCATGCAGTATTCAAGATGTGGGAGTATCATGAATTTAAAGTGAGGCAAAGGATATTTTCTGTCTTATCTATCTCTTTCTTAATGATTCCTAACATTCTGATTGCTTTTCGACTGCTGCTACACAGTGAGTGGATATTTTCAGCAAATTATCCATTATGATGCCAAGATATCGTTCTTGAGTTATCTAAACCTCAACATTTCAGCTAACTAAACCTCAACATTTATATGTATAGTTAGGATTATGTTTTCTGATGTGCACTGCTTTGCATTATCAATACTGAATTTCGTCTGATGTTTTGTTGCCCAATCACCCAGTTTTGTGAGACCCCTTTGAAGCTTTTTGCAGTTTGCTTTGGGCTTAACTATCCTGCATAGTTCAGTATCATCTGCAGATTTTGCCACCTCACTGTTTACTCTTTTTCTAGATCATTTATGAATATGTTGACTAGTTCCAATTCCAGTACACACATGTGGGTGTCACTGTTCACCTCTCCATTTTGAAAACTATTTATTCCAGCCCTTTGTTTTCCATCTTTTGGAGGAACTTCCTGCTTTTCCCATGACTGCTTACGAGCCTTTGATGAAGGACTTTGTCAAAGACTTTCTGAAAAATCTAAGTACACTGTGTCCATTGGGTCCCCCTGGTCCACATGCTTGTTTGACAGACACCCTCAAAATAATTCTAGTGTATTGGTGAGGCATGTTTTTGGTGACAAAATGTGCCAGTGTGGACAAGCCCTTAAACTCAGCATTGCCCTCAAATCCCCCTTCTATCTACACAGAAAAATCTCTACACACAGGGCTTTAGACCAGAGCCTTGGCCTGAAAGTGCAGCTAAGAGTGTAGGCTTGAACTCAGGTTATGTTTTAGCCAGGACTGGCAAGATCCCTACTTCAGCTTGTATGCTCACTGTAAGCAACGCCTCGGTTGCATTCATGGGCCATGGTTATCTTAGGCTGGAGGAGGCTGTGCCTCCCCCGATAGCCAGGTCTGGCCCCTTCTCTGCTCTGCCCCCAGACCCTCTCCTGCAGTTCCTAACACAGTGACACTCTATCTTGGCCCAGGTGGCTGGTGTTGGGTTCGTGTTGCCTACCTAGCACTCAGACTACGCTGCCTGGTGCTCTGGGACTGAGGGTGCAGCAGCAATGCTGCCTACAGCCAAGCTGGGGCCAGGGGTTGTGATGGGGGTGCTCTTATCTTCTGTGGAAGAGGAAGGGATGGCGCCTATGGCACCAGGGGAGGAACCAGGGCTAGCCTCCCCCAGTGGCAGAATCACTGGCCACCTATGGTTGCTTTGACTCTAGCTGGGCTGCAGCTTTTTATCTACCCTCTCCCTTCTTCCACACTGTACAGATTTGTCTACACTTAAATGCTACAGCTCTGCTTTGTAGCACTTAAGTGTAGCCACTGTCCACAGTGAAGGAAGGGATTCTCCCAACTGCATAGTAACCCACTTCCCCAAAAGGCAATAGTAAGGTCAAGGGTAGAATTCTTCCATCAACCTAATGATTGTACTGGGGGTTATATTGGCTTAACTTTATCGGTCAGGGCTGTGTTTTTTCCCCATCCCTGAGCAACATAGGTGAATGAGCTTAACTTGTTAGCATAAACCAGCCCAAAGTCACCTCCGCTGGCTCAGCATTGTTCCCCCACATTTGCCTGCTACAATTTTTCTGTGCTTCAACAGCACTTGACTGAAGATGCAGTCCAAGAGATCCCCCTGACCTGCTTCCAATTGGTCAGAAGCTGACAGTCTTCTGGTAAAGCTATGATGTCAACAATACCCATAATGTGGGAAAACATACCCACAACATTTTTGTGTTTAGTGGACAGGATGAGTTATTGTTTTACAGATTGAGTTCCTTAGAGAACATGCTCACGAAAAGTATTGCTTACACATGCTGCTGTTTTCTTCTTTAACTCAGTCTGCATTAGAAATGAGTAACTGCACTTGGAAATTATTTACAGTAAATATTGGTCTCATGACATTTCCAGACAGAAGCTTTATACTACATGAAAGAGCATTGTGACTTAGGGACCACTTACTGCCAATATGTAGAGGGCACAGACACTGCACAGAGATTCCTCGGTTAACTACACAATAATTCACTAAGGGCAGCATGAGGGATCTCTACTGAGACACACTAGCCCCCTGGTCATCCTAATTATTGTGAAATAGATATTAAGGAGCTATACTGAAATAATGCTCTTAGAGTCTTGGAGTTAAGGCAGGTGACATCCTTCAGAAGTGTTCTTGTTAGGCAGGAAGTAAATGAATTCCATCTCACTGTCTGGCCATTTGTGTATTGTATGCCTGAATTCACATACTGAGAAAATTGAGAGCTTTTAACATCTACAACAGGAAGCAACAAACAGCAGGGGGAGGAGAAGAATGTCTATTTCTAATAAACACAAAGGATTGGTCTGGCATATCTTGGGATGTGAAGAGCCACACCGGATCGTTCACTTTAAAAGGCAAACTTACAGCATGTATGTCTCATGAAAGAAGGGTCACCGCCTTTCTGGCTGTACAGTACTGCATTGATTTTGGATGAGCTATACTCTGCAATGTATGAAAGTACTTAGTAATTAAGTCTAGCATGTTTGTTAAGATTTGATATGTAACCATTTGCTCCCAATACTTTTATTTGGATGCATTTGATCAAATCAGGGGTAAGTAACCTCAGGCACAGGGATTATAGTCGGCCCCCAGCTTGCCTGGACCCATCCCTCCCCCAGCACTGGGGATCCCACACTGGCACTCAAGTCTCTCCGCAGGATTGGAGCGCACAAAATGTACTAGATTGCCCCCTTCCCAGGGCTCTGGTATGCGAGGGGAATGTGAGGAGTGTCTTTCTCACTCAGGGGCCATGTCAATGAGGGTGGTGGTTTTTTTGCTTCTCACTTGTGTGCAGCCTCTGACTTATTTTCCCATACCTCTCATTTTTTGAGGAGTACAGGATCTTTTGAAACAGGGCATTTCTCCTGAAAATGTCCCGTCTAAATTGCCTTTTTTTCGAAAAGCTCCGTTTCCAAAAAAGCAGTGGCAGCCCTTATGCAAATGAAGTTCAAGATATTTAAATCCCAGCTTCATTTGCACTTTTGATACATCTAATTTACATCCCACTGCTGACAGAGGGGTGTAGTTTAGATGTAGCCAGAGAGTTAAGTAGAGAAGTGACCTGAGGTAAAACTGATTGCTAAAGCAGCATTTCTCAAAGGCGTCTGCTGTGGGTCCATGAGGTCACCAGGGGGCTTGTCTTGTGGCAACAGCCTCCTGGGCTGTCATTGTAGGAGATGGCAAAGCAGCAGTCCCTCCCACTCTGTGCTCCTGGATACACCACCTTGTTGGCTGCTCGGGCTACCAGGAGGATTTGGAAATACATAGGACACAACACTTTAGATATACACAGCCAGTGAGCTCCCCACCTTCCTAGGGTCAGGCTTTGGCCCATGTCTGTCTCTGGCCATCCTTCCAACCACCATTTCCCCTGGGTCTGCTGCCACTCTCACTCCACGGTCAGGGCTTATGTGCCTATCACTCACCTATGAAGAAACCACAGAGACTCTGAGGCTTAGAGGGAAGCGCTTGTGTTGCCCATGGCCAGTCGTGCAGGGGAGGTGATCCCCACCAGGGGCAGACAAGACTTCCTCACTGTAAAAGCAGGGGTAGTAAGGTATCTCAGCCCCAGCTATCCTCCTCCCCAGGAAGCATCATAAGTCCACTACAGAATCCATCAGCATGACCCAATTTAATACACCAAATGGAACCATGGGATATTCTACCCGAAATCCATCCCACCACACAGCACCATTGGGGCTGCTGTTAAGGGATCTGGCACAAAGTAGATTCACACAGAACATGCTTGACACCTAAGCTACATTAGTTTAAGCTAGCTCTGCAGGAAAGACACACTCAGAAGGATAACAATGCAGAGAGAGATATAAACCAGAGCTCTAAAATGGGGGAGGGTGGTGTTTGAGTTAAGTTCCTCAAAAATCGAGGTTTACAGGATCTTGCAAAAAAGCATTTGTTTTTTTTCCCCAACAAATGGCCCGGTCTACATGGAGCTTTTTAGCCACAAAACTACTTCTGCAAAAACAATCAGAAGATATGCAAACGAGAGCACGATTTGTATCTTCTGCAAAAAACCAGGGCAGTGTAGCCATAGCCTCAGACTAGTTGACTTTTCAAAAAATGAAGTTTGCATATATTGTAAAACAGAGGTACTCAAATGGTAGAGCATGTCCCTATAGCAGGAGACTGAGGAAACTGGGGGCAAGATGGCAGGAGCAGCCCCAACAGAGGGCAGGGTAGGAACAATCACCCAACCTCAGCTCCTTGCACCTAGCTACAGCCCAGCTGCTGTTCCATACCAGCACCTAGCCCCAGTACCCATCATCACCTATCCCTTCCAGCGATACAGCCCCGCCCCACCCAACCCCTGGGGGGCAGGGGAACATGGACAGGAGTAAATGGGAGGGACTGAGCCTGAAATGTTTGGAGACAACTGTTGCAGCCAGCCACTGACCCATATGGCTAGGAGTTAGTTTGCATTTTGTGGGTCCTTCATTCAAGTTTTTTTTTTTTTTTGGAAAATATAATAAAATGTACATGCTTCATTTAAATCCTTGTTCTGGGGTGGGGTTGGGGATGAGGGATTCAGTATACTGTCTGCTGAATACAAAAGAGGACTTCCTTAGCCCTCTGTCATTGCAGCAGCTTAGGGCTAGGTGAGACGCATGTCTCCATGGCTGCTGCAGCTCCAGTGGGCACAGCCTGGGGAAGAGGTGTATGGCACCCACCTGTGGCAAGTCTAGTTATACCTAACCCCTGGGCCTTTCCAGCAAGAGTGAGGAATGCAGCAAACTGTGCACTTTCCCCTCACTCCCTGACAAAAAAAAAAAGGGGGGGGGAACAGCCAGCAATGTTCCTGTATGAATCATGTGTCTGCCCCTCCTTCTCTCCTTAAAGGGTGTCTGGCATAGGGGTGAAGGAGCATCCCAAGCAAGTCCTTTTCACCTGCATGGTGATTCTGTCTCTCTTCTGTATAGTTTTATGAGAAGCAATCCCACTCCGGACATCCCATTTTACTGGTACAACCAAACCCATACCTTGCTTTAGTTATACGAGGAAGCTGTTTGCCAAATTTGGTGTTCTTAGCTCTGTCTGTTCAGGAACTCCTCAAACTGTAACTGTCTCTTATATAGTAATATAGGGATGTGAGTTTAGGTGAGAGGAACAGCTACATTTACTATCAATAAATGTTTGCAGTAATCAATTACGGCATTGGCTAAATTCACTCTATTTTTACATCCTACTGCAGTACTCTACATTTGTACTTGGGAATAAAAGCCTTTAACTTAAAATCTGGTAATGCAAATCAGATCACTGACATATGAAAGTATTTAATAAGAACACAAGTGACTTCCAAACAGTATGTTATAAAAAAATGACAATTTACATTATATATATTAATACAAATGAATTAGTGTGTAAAAGTGAAACAGATATAGGACATAATTGTACAAATACAGTATATTATTTCTACCAAAGAACAGGTTAATTTATTTCAGTGAGAGCTGATAGTCAGTTTCCTATCTCATCAGTATAATCTTTGCAGGTTTCCCAGTTTCATTATTTGCAACCAGGGGCAGCCCAAGACTAGCTGCCAGCAATGGGCACCCTAGGAAAACCATACAATCGGCGCCCCCACCTCCAAACCCCTCAATGATATTGCGCCACTATTTGGCACCCTAGGCAACCGCCTAGTTCGCCTATATGGACGGGACGGGCCACCCCTGTTTGCAACAGGAAAGTCTGTCAGACAAGATGAATCTACTCAGCATAAGAAACTCACCTCTTGAGGCTTAAGAGGGTACTCTTCTTTGCCCTCATTACTTTAGTAAATAACTCCATAAATATTAATTAAGGGCAAGACTCTAAAGAAACAAGATAAACTGTTTCTAGTATATAAAAATAGTACATAAAACCCAAGGAATAAAAATAAAGCATCTTTCACTAACAGTTAAACGCAGGGGTGATTAAGATGAAGGCACTATTACATTACTGTAAAGCATTACAGTAGTTTTCAGCCATTTAGAGATCTTAAAAAAGTGTATCTGAAACTCAGGATGCGTCTGGTTTTTCCATGCCATTCAATAATCCCAAGTGGAATTCATAGAGTTCAGTTGCCAGTTTTGAAATTAAAGTTCCAGTGTGAATCCAACAGACAGTTCCTTCATATGGGCTTATTTTTACAAGAGATTCATGCTGTGCACAGTAGGCTCACTGCTATATTAATAAATGTTCATTTTTCTGCTACAAGTGAAAATTTAGTAAGTTGTGTTAGTTGTGTTTGAACTGGAAAAATAAGAGTTGGATTTCTTAGGGTGTCTACTTGATGAAAGAGAGACTTGCATCCTCTTCACAGTTCGTACACTTCGGCAAAGGAGAGCATTTTTAAGGTTGTTTCTAAAATCTTTTGAAACAAAGTAATAGATGAAAGGATCAATGCCACTGTTCAGAGTGCAAAGACACAATGCTATTATATACAAGGCATACACATTACTTTGGCCATAGCTCCTGATCAGTGCATAGTGCACTACAAGGAGAATATTACTAGGTGTAAAACAGATAAGATATATGGATAGTACTGTAATAATGAGCTTGTTTGCTCTTTTCCGTTTCTTTCCAACATTTACTTCTAAAATGGAAGCATTCAGAGTCTTAAACATTAGTACGTAGGCAACAACAGTGAGAACAGCTGGAAATAAGAAGACTCCAATTGCTAGAGAAAGGAAATAATTAAACATGTCATGAGCTAATACATTCTGGGGCAACACGTCGTGACAAGTAGTGATATTAAGATTTGAAATATATGCTGTTTGATCAACAAGGTACAATGGAATGGTACTCAGCAAAATCAGAATCCATATTCCAACTGAAACTGCCATTGCTATTTCAGACTTCTTTCTTGTATGTACTATGGGGTTCACTATGACCCAATACCTTTGCACACTGAGACAAGTAATAAAAAGTATGGAGCAGTACATATTTCCATAAAAAAATCCAACAAGTACTTTACAAAGTCCTTCACCATAGATCCAGTTGTTGCCATTTATATGATACGCAATCTTGAGAGGGAACCAGATGACAAACAGAAGATCTGCTAGTGCCAGGTTAGCCATATAAATCACAGCTGGATGTTTCTTTTTTGTTCTGAAGAAAAAGACCCATAAAGCCATGGCATTGCTTGGTAAACCAATCAGAAACACTGCGATATAGACTATAGGAAGGAAAACTGTAGTCAGTTTTCCAGTAAGGATTTGTGCGGCAAAGTCATCCACATCATAGGACTTTCCAGAAGCATTGTTATTTTCAGCCTTCTGGCCAATAAAACTTCTTCCTTTTGTACGGTTGGGTCTACTTCCCACTAAAGGAGAGAGAGATTAGTACAATTAAATAGTGAGTTCAATCCATTCTACGCTATGAAGATGGACATTAACAGAAAATAAAGTTAGCAACAATGCTTGAATCCAGTCATCTTGTCCTTAATCTCCCTTTCATTTTAGCTTATTAACCTACAACAATGTAATTCCTTTATGGAGGATAGGTGCCTCAATTGCCATTAGCCAGTATGGGCAGCAATGGTGTCCTTACCTTGTTTGTCAGAAGCTTGGAATGGATCACTTGATTATCTGTTCTGTTCATTCCCTCCGGGGCACCTGGCATTGGCCACTATCTTTGGTCTAACCCAGAAT
The DNA here is from genome assembly GCA_030068395.1 of Apalone spinifera. Classification (NCBI taxonomy): domain Eukaryota; kingdom Metazoa; phylum Chordata; order Testudines; family Trionychidae; genus Apalone; species Apalone spinifera. The sequence continues at coordinate 41,075,080 of JANRFK010004149.1, forward strand.
GGCCATTCTTATATTTATCATTATTAGGGCTGTCAACTGATGTGCGTTAACACCTGCAATTAATGCAGGCAAGGACTAACATTAATTTTTGTGCTTCAAGGGAACAGCGCATTAGGAGCCTGGGATCCTCTGGAGTCCCCAGCTGATCCCTGGCTCCACGTTATGTTGCCCCTTTGAAGTGCTGCTGCGATGCTTCAAAGGGGCAGTGCTGCACTGAGCATGGGGTCAGCTGAGGACTTCAGCTGATCCTGGGCCTCCGCAGTACTGCCCTTGAAATGCCACCACAGCATTTCAAAGGGGCAGTGCAGGTGATTCAATTTTTTTAATCATGCAATTAATTTTTTTAATCGCTATTATAGCCCTATTATACATAAACATGATGGAAGTAAACATTAAAATTATCTTTTTCTTTTTTTGGTGGAGGGAATTAACTGATTTACTAATACCTAACCCTCTCACGTCAACTTGAATAAGCATCAAAATCAGAGTAAACAAAGCTTGAGCCAATTGTATGTAAACTGAGGCTTGTCTACACTGGGAAAATTGTTGTTATAGTTGTTTTTAGTCTTCCTCATGTATACAAACCTGGCCCCCTAATAGCACTCAGTCTTCCAGCAAGAAAGGAAAGAAAACATGAATATTATTTGTAATATTGCTGGAAGCTAATCAAGCAATAATAGCCCGAGAAAGGGGAAATCTAAGGTCAATTTCCTACTCCACCACAAACTTCCTGTGAGAGTGCAGGCAGTACTACCTCTCTCTATGCCTCAATACCTTATCTGTAAATAGTTCCCAAGAGTGTTGTGAGAATAATTACAATGAAGGTGACCATCAAAATACTTAAGTTAGAAGAAACACAACTGTGAATACACCACTGCAAGTCTCAATTTACACAAGTGCAGCTTAATCCTGTAGCCTGGGAATCTGATACGGATGGTTCAGTATTTAGGAAGACCACATCTGAAAGTAAACTGCACCACTGCAAGCCCTGCAGCATGTCTCCCTGGTAACTCCACCAGTATATTTCCTTCAATTATAGGGAGGTCCAGTATTTCCTGTAAGATGAGCACTTGAGTGACCACCCAGGTAACATTTGAATCTCTCCTATCTGAGTAGCAGAGCATCCACAGCCAGTAAGAAGCATGTGTTTCTACAAGTGGTACACACCCACACATCTCAATACACATAAAATTTGTTCCACACACTGGTGGAAAAAAAATTAGAGGGAACAGTGCTGAGGTCATGTCTGCCCTAGGGGAGAGTTCACAGGTACAGCTTATACCAGTAAGAGCTCTTTTGCTAGTATAGCATAACTGAATCCACACTAAGGCATTTGCTAGTATAACTATGTCAGTTAGCATATGTCTACACTGCACGGCTACCCTGCATCTACACAAGCCGCCTGTTATTTCAAAATATTTTTCGAAATAACAGGCGCACTATTTCTGAATCCCAGTAAACAACATTGCACGAGGGATAAAGAAGGCTTGAAATAGCACATTTCAAAATTTTTATACAATTATCTTTATAAAACTGCTTGTAGCAGTGTATTCACAGAAACCAGGTTGTTTTGATTAGTATTGCTTTAACTATTGCTACTGTTTACTTTTAATTGTTACACAAGTAACAAGTTACTTGACAGTGTACATTTAAGAGTCAGTTAATAGTACCATAGTTCAGCAATTTTCAATAAACAGTGCATAGTTGTTAAGTCTATCAGGAACCAGTTGTATGCACTATAAAATTCCAATTATTGTACATTTCCAGAGCTTTAAAAATTGCTGCCACAACAGAAGTGAGAACAAAAGTTTGTGTTTCTCATATCAGTTTCTACATTAAACAATCCCACCCCATGTTTTCCGAACCAGCCTATGAATATCTATTTTAGAAGTGTGCACTCAATACTACAGTAGACTTCCGATAATCCGGAACATATGGGACTTAGGTGGTGCCGGATTATCAGATATGCCGGACTATCAGGAGGTACTATAAGCAGGTTATATATATATACTGTATACATTATATACTGTATATAAAGTGTTCTTAATCCTTTTTATTGTACATACTGTATACAGTATACTGTAATGTTTTAGTTTTTTTAAGCCTTTTTTTACCCTTTTTGCTCAGTTCAGCTGCTGCCGCTGTTACCTTATGAATCATTTTTTGCCGATGCCGAACTATCAGAAGTGCCGGATTATTGGATGCCGGACTATTGGAGTTTTACTGTAGTATATATCAATACTAAGATGCAATTGCTATCCATTAATGTGGTAAACATTCACCAGAAAGTGAATGAGATAACAGCATTTTATACATTTTTAAAATGTGCTTTTAGTAATTTACATTTTTATGCATACAAGTTAATCAAACCTTCCTGTTTTTTTACATTCTACAGTCATTTTATGCAGACACACAGAACCCAAACGTTAACTATCCAACTCAGACTAGCTCAGTTGTATATCCTTCTGATACCATTCAGCATCCAGAGAAACTTGATAGACTTGCTGAACAAATCAGTAGTTACACTGGGATAGCATATTGATTGCATTTTTTAAATATTGCACTACACCTTTGGTATCTTAACTTTCCATAAAAGAATGAGAATATCCCTCCTACGAAAGACACACCAGAATTTAATTCTTACAAATCAACCATTTAGTCAGGAAACCTCCCTACAAGAAAACTTACTCAGAATACTGAGTAACATACATACATACTTTTCTCCTTCCAAAACTCAGGACCCTATTAATATGATTACCATTAATATTAAAAAGGTAACTGTTATAACTAGCTTCAGAGAGGTAGCCAAATTAGTCTGTAATTAGAAAAAGTTAAACAAGGAATAGTCTAGTAGCACCTTAAAGACTAACAAAACACGTAGATGGTATCATGAGCTTTTGTGGGCATAACCCACTCCTCCAGTCATTTGAAGTGGGTTATGCCCAAAAAAGCTCATACCATCTACGTGTTTTGTTAGTCTTTAAGGTGCTACTAGGCTATTCCTTGTTTTTTAAAGTTTTTTTGTTTTGTTTTGTTATAACTAGGGCAGACAATTCCAGGGTTCCAATTTCTTGAACAGATAAGATTCTCACTATGCAAGAGCTTTCGCATTTTTATAGCGTATGGATGCACCTTTTGTATGGTAACCTGTGTTGATAAAGAACGAATGCAGCAGGAAGTGCCAGCTGTGCTAAAGGAGTGCCTCATCACCCATCAATGAGGCTGATAAGGGCTAACACAAATGGTTTGGTTTCCACTGTGTAAGGTACAGAAATATGCAAATATCAGTGAAATATGCAAATATCAGTGAAAGTGTTTAATTCTGGTCATAATTAATATAAAAAGTGGTAAAAGTAAGGCTTCTTCTTCGGATAAGAAGGGGTTTGTTTTAGCTGTCTAATGTCAGTTATGTCAGATTCAACTTCAAGGATTTTTTTTTCTGTTCTAGTGACTCTAGTTAAGATAAAAGGTTCAATTTATTAAAATAAACCATGTAACCTTTCAAAGGCATAAGTGAGTCTGTACTAAGTTTACATTGGCTAAAGCTCATTTCAGAAATGATGAGTGAATGGGGAGGAAACTTAGAGAAGACTGCTGTTATCAACTATCATTATCCATGCCTGAGGGAGTTTGCCCACCCCCTTGCCAGTGCTGTTGATGATTCATAGCTACTCTAGAGTCCCAACTGCTCAGGTATCAATGCCCAAAAGCTCTTAGCTTCCGCTCACATTCTCACCTCCAAAAAGGCAAGTCAGTGAGGGAAAGCCTGGAGCACCACGTTCAGTTGCTAGGGGGCCCAAGTGACTGTTACCTGCAGCTGAGATTACTGCAGTGCACTCGGGTGGGGCTTTCCACCCGCCAGACTCGCTTGCACCGCATTGAGCCCGAATTTAAAAAACCGCCCTGGCTTTCTTGTTGCTGCGAAGTGGGATTTGAGGCGTTACCCCTGAACTGTCTGGCTCTTGGCTTTCAGTGCGGATGGACCTGAGGCAAAGAACGTCCCTCACCTGTCCGGAAAGCGCTGAACGCAGGACCGGCCACGTCCCCCGCCTGGGCGCCGCAGCCCCTCTCACGCCGTGCTTGGCTGGGGGCGGGTGGGCGCCGCGCCAGGCGGAGCCAGCGCTGACCTGCGGCCAGGGGCGGGGCGGGTGGCGCGAGGGCCCGGGTTCGGCCATGGGGGTGTCTCTGTGAGCGGATCTGCCCCCAGTCACCCACCCTGCTGGGCTCGGGGAAGCGCGGGCCAGCCCCACGGCCGGGGCGGTTCCGCTCCCACCTTACCTGAGGCGGAGGCGGCCACAAGCGCCGCGCACAGGAGCAGCAGCAGGAGGCAGCGGCGCCCCATCTCCGGCCGGGCTGGGCTGCGTGCGAGGGGGCTCGGGCTGCGGCGCGTTCCAAAACAGCAGCTACTGCTCGCTCGTCGCCGCCGCCGCCGCGGTTTCGCTGATACCTAAGAGCGAGGGGGCGGGGCCGAGCTGCACTCAGCCAGGTACCTGTGCTCCGCCCCCGCGAGGGCGGGCGTTGGGGCTCGAACGCTGCGGGGGGCACGTGACGCGAGAGTCACCGGCGGCTGCTCTGCCGCGCGCTCTTCCGCTTGCTTCCCCAGGCAGGCGCCTGGCGTGAGGCCCTAGCGCGCCTCGGCGCTGCAGCCGCGTGCTGAGTCCCTACGTCGCGTCTACACTAGAGCAGCGTAGTGTAGAGTGGGGCTGCAACTCGATGAGTCACAGGGCTAGTGAGTGGGTGGGCGGTAGCACAAGAGCAATACCCTTGTCCCAGGACAGAAACCTGCGGGAAGTGTGGTGAAAGCTGCTTTTCCCTAGAGTGGCTCAAGGGTCTCTTGGTGCCAGCTGGCATGGAGCACCCCAGGACAAAAGGGTTACAGTGGTAGCCTGGGCCTGGTGTCTATTGATCCACCAAAGAATGTTACCTAAGGTCACTAATGAAAGCTTATGTCTGACTGATTATCATAATCTTGCCCATACAGAAATACCTGAGGGTGTGTGTCTAGACTGGCAAGTTTTTGCGCAAAAGCAGTCGCTTGTGCAAAAACTTGCCAGCTCTCTACACTGGCTGCTTGAATTTACACAAGAGCACTGACTTTAATGTACAAAATCAGTGCTTCTTGCGCATACTTTCATGCTCCTGCTCGGGAAAAAGACCTCTTGCGCAAGAGGGCCAGTGTAGAAAGGTAAGAACTGTTCTGCGCAAAAAAGCCCTGATGGCGAAAATGGAGATCGGGGCTTTCTTGTGCAAAATCACGTCTAGACTGGCTACGGATGCTTGTGCGCAAAATCACTTTTTGCGCAAAGGCACCTGTGCCAATCGAGATGCTCTTTTCCGCAAATGCTTTTAACGGAAAAACTTTTCCGTTAAAAGCATTTGCGGAAAATCATGCCAGTCTGGATGCAGCCGAGGAGTTTGTGCTTTAAGTCAACAAAAGGTAACCTGCATTGCATAAGAACGGCCATAGGGGATCAAACCAAAGGTCCATCTAGCCCACTATCTTGTCTCTCCACAGTAGCCAATGCCAGATGCCCCAGATGGAATGAACAGAACAGTTCAAGTGATCCCTCTCCTGTCACCCATTTCCAGTTTCTGACAGAGGCTAGGGAGACCAATCCTATCCATCCTCGTTAACAAATGTTGATGGACCTAACCTTCATGAATTTATCTAGTTCTTTTTTGAACCCTGTTACAGTACTGGTCTTCACAATATCCTATGGCAAGGAGTTCCACAGGTTACCTGTGTTGCATGAAGAAATACTTCCTTTTGTTTGTTTTAAATCTGCTACCTCTTAATTTCATTTGGTGACCCCTAATTCTTATGGGAACAAATAAATAACTTATTATTCATTTTCTCCATACCAATTATGATTTTATAGACCTTTATTATAGCCCTCCTTAGTCTCTACTTTCCTAAAATGAAAAGTTCCAAGCTGTATGGAGTAATCAAGATGTGGGTATACTATGGATTTACACAGGCAGTAAAATATTCTGTTCTTTTTTAATGATTCCTAACATTGTTTGCTTTTTTGATTGCTGCTGTACATTGAAGGGATGTTTTCAGAGAACTATCCACAGCGACTCCAATATCTCTCTCATGAGGGGTAATACCTAAGTTAGTCCCCATCATTTTGTATGCTTTACTTTGCATTTATCAACATTAAAATTCATTTGCCATTTTTTTGCCCAATCACTTAGTTTGGTGAGTTCTTTTTGAAGCTCTTCACAGTCTACTTTGGTCTTAACTATCTTGAGCAGTTTGGTATCATCTGCAAATTTTGCCACCTCATTGTTTACCCCTTTCTCCAAGTCATTTATAAATATGTTGAATAGGATTGTTCCCCATATGAACCCTTGGGTGATACCACTAGTTACCTCTCTCCATTCTGAAAACTGACCATTTATTCCTCCCCTGTGTTTCCTGTCTTTTAACCAGTTATCAGTCCATGGGAGGACCTTCCCTCTTATCCCATGATAACTTTACTTTCGTTTAGAGCCTTTGGGGAGGGACCTTGCCAAAGGCTTTGTGGAAATCTAAGTACACTATATCCACGGGATCCCCCTTGTCCACATGTTTGTTGACCCCCTCAAAGAACTCCAGTAGATTAGTAAGGCATAATTTCCCTTTACAGAATCCATGATGACTTTTCTCCAACAAATTATGTTCCTCTCTGTGTGTGCCAATTCTATTATTTGCTAAAGTTTCAATTAATGTGCCCGGTACTGACATTACACTTACTGGTCTGTAATTGCCAGGATCACCTCAAGAGCCTTTTTAAAATATTAGTGTTACATTAGTTATTTTCCAGTCATTAGGTACAGAAGCTGATTTAAAGCATAGGTTACAAACCACAGTTAATAGTTCCATAATTTCATATTTGAGTTTTCAGAACTCTTGGATGAATGCCATCTGGTCCTGGTGACTTGTCATTGTTAAATTTATCAGTTTGTTCCCAAATCGCCTCTAAAACCTCAATCTGGGACAATTTCTCAGATTTGTCACCTAAAAAGAATGGCTCAGGTTTGGAAATCTCCCTAACATCCTCAGCCATAAAGACCGAAGTAAAGAGTTTATTTAGCTTCTCTTCATGGTCTTATTGTCTTTAAGTTCTCCTTTAGCATCTCAGTTGTCCAGTGGTGGCCCCACTGGTTGTTTAGCAGGCTTCCTGCTTCTGATGTATCTAAAAGCATTTTGTTATTACTGTTTGAGGTTTTGACTAGCTGTTCTTCAGTAGTGAAAATACGCATCTGTCACTGGGTAGACGTGCAAATTAAGTATTAGGGTTCACAATGGAAAATCACAATCTGAGCTAGGGATGTTAAATTTCAATTAATTGACTAATCAAATTGTTGATGCAATTTGCATCAACTATTTGATTAGTCGATAAGGGCGCCTTCGCCTTTGAAGTGTAGCAACAGCCCCAGGGCTGTTGCTACATTTCAAAGGCAAAAACACTGTGGGCATGGGGCCAGCGAGGTACCCAAACAGTCCCCTGCTGGCTTCGTGCAACCTGCAGTGTTTCAAAACTCATTGTACACACATATTTCTTAAACAGTGATGCAAATCTGATCACTTAAATATGTGAGGATTTTACAACATCTAAGAGGGTATACTGTGTAATACATTTTTTGTTAGTCTTTAAGGTGCTGCAAGACTATGTTATTTTTTAAGTTTTTTCAGTTACAGACTAACATGGCTACCCTTCTGGAATGTCTAAACTGATGGGCATTGGGCACGATCAGTTATTTGTAGGTACTAGGGATGTGAAAGTGTAACCATGTACATAGTTAAATTTATCTATCAAAAACTCATTGATTTGAGTCAAGTTTCCCATGGATAGTTCACAATACAAATGAAATCTGATGAAAAAGTAAAGCGATTAGCTTAGGAACGAAGCTGAGCATCTTGAAAACATGAGTATTTAGCAGCATGCTAGATGGATAAGAGACATGGGTGATAAATGGGTGATAACAAAAGATTCAAAGAGAAGGATATTGGTGTTTGAGAGGAAATGTTATAGAAAGATCCTGAGAATAGGATGGATGCAGAAAGTCACCAATGAAGAATTATATGGGAAGATACATCCGAAAGAGAACATACTGCAGAAGGTTATATAACAGAAATTACAGCTATTCAGGCATATCTGCAGAATGAACGACAAGAGAAAAGTGAAGACCCTGGTATTCGGCATAATGGATGGTCTGAATAAGAGAGGCAGACCCCACAGAGAATGGGTAGATGATATAATAGATTGGTGTGGAGCTAGTCTACCGAAACGAAGCCACTCCGCACTGGACAGGGAAAGATGGAAGGAAATAGCAAGGGAGGCATTGAACACCAATGGGCGTTGAGCCCAAGGTTGATGATGATGAACTAGTGTTATCTGTGAAAACATTTGGTTTTAAATTAATGAAGTAGTTAATGTTTGCAAATGCCCCCATGAACATGTACAATGGACTGTCTGGCATAACTGGAGTTTGGTGCAGGAAGAGTCCATGGAAATGGGAAGGAAAAAATAATCACCACATGCTGCAGAGCAGCATTACAACTTTACTACTTTAGCCTTCCTTTGTGAAGAGGAAAGGTAAGATACATCCTGCTGTCCCTCTGACCCCCAAACACTGCTGCACAGAGAAATGCAAGCACCTCCTATCTAGTTGGGTTCCATGGCAGACAGGGGCTACAAACACTATTCAAGAGTGCTTTCTGGGGCTCTGAGTCCGAGGCAGAGCGTCCACATTCACAAAGCCTGCCTTGGACTACATTCAATTCTTCCACATTGTGAGGACACAGAACTTTGATTTTGTGTAATCAAGTTCTCAGAAGTCAAATTTAGTAAATTCAAAATAATCTCCTAGTGTAGACATGGCCCAAGTAATCTCTCTCCTGTGACCCATTTCCAGCCTCTGACAGACAGATGCGAGGGATACCATTCCTACCCATTCTAGCTAATATTGATAGACTATCCTCCATGAATTTATCTAGTTCTCTTTTGAACCCTGTTAAAGTCCTGGTCTTCACAACACCCTCTGACAAGGAGTTCCACAAGTTGACTGTGTTGCATGAAAACTACTTCCTTTTGTTTGTTTTAAACCTGCTACCTCTATTTCATTTAGTGACACCTAGTTCTTATGTTATGAGAGCAAGTAAATAACTTTTCCTTGTTCACTTTCTACATGCCTGCCATGATTTTATAGACCTCTTATCATATCCCCCCCTTAGTCTCCTCTTTTCTAATCTGGAAAGTCCCAGTCTCTTTTCATATGGTACCTGTTCTAAACCCCTAATAATTTGTTGCCCTTTTCCAATACCAAGGTCTTTTTTTGAGGTGAAGTGACCACATCTGTAGACAGTATCCATGATTAGGGATGTTAAGATGTGGTTAATTGTCTAATCAAGTAGTCAATAGAATTTTTATGGACTCCTCGATTAGTTGATAAGGGAAGGCTGCCTGGCTCAGTTCCGCTTTCGCCAGGTCTGGGACCCACTCCCACTGCAGCTTAAATGTATGAAGAGCTCGGCTGCCTGCTAGTCTGGATCTTAGTTCATTTAACCTGCAGAGCTGCAGCGAGGGTAGATCCTGGCCCTAACGTGAGCTGGGGCTGAGCTGGACTGCCTCCCTGGCTGGAGCATGGGATGTGGAGCAGCCTCTGCCCATAGTAAGCCTGGGTCCATTGCAGACAGAGGCAGCCTCCCCTAGCCCCCCCGCCACACTGCTGCCTCTGACACAGCATCCCAGCTACCCCCAGCACTGGCTCCTGCTTCTCCCTCTTGTTGCCTCTGATACGGAGCAGCAAAGGGAGCGAGGAGAATATGACTAGTTTTGGCTAACCAATAAGCCTAGGTTTATTGATTAGTCGACTGTTCATTTACATGCCTATTCAGGATGTGGGTGTGCCATGGATTTACAAAGGCAGTAAAATATTCTCTTATTCTCTATCCCTTTTTTTAATGACTCCTGACATTGTTTGCTTTTTTGACTGCCGCTGCATATTGAGTGGAAGTTTTCAGAGAACTATCCACAATAACGCCAAGATCTCTCTCTCAGTCATTTTGTATGTATAGTTGGGATTATTTTTTCCAATGTGCATTACTTTGTATTTATTAACATTAAATTCATTTGGCATTTTGTTGCCCAATCACCTAGTTTTGTGAGATTCCTTTGAAGCTCTTCACAGTCTGCTTTAGTCTTAACTATCTGGCACAATTTAAAAACAACTTTTAAAAAACCAACAAGTAGTCCTGTGGCACCTTAGAAACTAACACAAATATATAATATTATGCACTTTCGTGGCTAAAAAACACTTCTTCCTATCAGAGGCAATTCTTGATTTAGTCCTAAGTAGAGTACAGGATCTGGTCCAAGAGGTAAGCATAGATGGACCTCTTAGAAATAGTGACCATAATGTAATAACATTTAACATTCCTATTGTGGGAAAAACACCACAGCAGACCAACACTGTGGCATTTAATTTAAGGGGAACTGCAAAAAAGGGAGGCGGTTAGTTAAACAGAAATTAAAAGGTACAGTGCCAAAAAGTAAAATCCCTGCAAGCTGCATGGAAACTTTTCAAAGACACCATAATAGAGACCCAACTTAAATGTATACCCCCAAATTAAAAACCACAGTAAGAAAACCAAAAAAGTGCCACTGGCTTAACAGCCAAATAAAAGAAGCAGGGAGAGATAAAAAGGCATCATGTAGAAAGTGGAAGTGAAATCCTAGTGAGGAAAATAGAAAGGGGTATACATTCTGTCAAATTAAGTGTAAAAAAAATGAGTTTGAAGAATAGCTAGCCAAAAACTCAAAAAGTAATAGCAAAATGTTTTGTAAAGTACATCAGAAGCAGGAAACATGCTAAACAACCAGTGGGGTCACTGGATGATCGAGATGCTAACAGAGCACTCAGACAGTAAGGTCATTTCGGAGCATGGATGGTGGTAGGCAATGTGAATGTGGAAGGAGATGCGTAAGTCTTTCCCCTTAAACTTGTCTTTCTGTGCTTGTAAGATTTTCAATAGATGAAGTGTAACCTGCCACAGCCTTACCTGTTGTTAAATATAGTTTGTGTTTGCTAATATTCTTTATCAGAGACCCTTTTCTTTCTCCAGGGTATATTGGTAACATCCACTAAAGTCTGTGAAACTCCTTTGTTTCCTGCATGGAGATTAGACTATAGCCCCTAGGCTAGGCTCTCAATCCATTCTCTGAACTTTGAAGCTGTGTGTCACAGCCTGTTCAGAGCCACTCCTTATGTGCTCCCTCAAGCGGAAGCTCCATCAGCCTAGTACATGACTTGGAGTAAGTCTCCTTTCCTTATAAGGAATTGGAAACCAGATACCAAGCATTGTTAGCAGGATGAAACCTATCTTTACCCCGACCACATACTTTATTTCCTGCCAAAACACTATCTTCAGTTAAAAACAAAACAAAACACCTTAAAAAAAACAATGGTCCTATAGCACCTTAGAGACTAACAAAAATATATAAATAGTATCATGAGCTTTTGTGGGTACAATCCACTTCAGATGACAAAAATGGAGCATTGTTTTCTGCTGTGAGCTGCCTACTATTTAATAAGAAATAATTACAAAGAGAGAAAGAACATATGTAAAATCCATATGGTAGATTAGATCACAATTCAGTATGTGGAGGTTTTTTTAGGAAAAACTTCAGGTATTAATTAATTGTTATAAAAAGCATGTAGCGATCCTTCACTATGTCAGAAAAGATAACAATGATGGCTGTATGCTAGACACACACCAGCTGCTCTGCCAAAATAGAAACAAACAAACAGAAAGAAAACTCTCTTTATGTACTCTCTAAATTTCATAGTATAGCTTCCAATACCCACTAGAGGCAGATTAGGTGTGAAATTACTGATTAAAACATGAGATGATTCATAATCATGAGTAATTCCAGAGATAAGGAAATGACACATGTAGCACTTGGTCCGTACTGTGTGACTGTTCCTCAGTTTTAACCCACTTTTCAGCTGCAGGGACTGTTTGCTTTGATCAAATATTTGTTTGGAACATTTATACTTTAATACTTCTCATTCTTTTGACTTCAAAACAGCAGCTATATAATACAGCCTTTTAAATGTGGATAGAAGGTAAGAGCAATGCTTAATGCATTATTAAGATGTGAACAATTTATTCACTTTTCACAGTTTAGTCCTTCATACAGAATATTATGAACAATTTTTCTGAGTCAGAAGGTAAAGGCATGAGATTATACTCTGTAATGTAAAGAGAAAGGAGTGAATTCAAAGTGATATGTAAGGAGGTATAAATTACACAGCAGAATTGCAATGTAAGGATGTATATGCTGCTGTTCCTTTATGTAAGG
>JANRFK010004149.1:41087532-41103946 GCA_030068395.1 Apalone spinifera
AGGCTCTGGACAGGGAGACACCACCGGCCAAGAGGCCCTGCAGGCTAGACTGGGAGAGGGGTCATGCCACCTAGAACCTGAGGCCGTATGCTCACTGCCAGAGCAAGCGTGTCCAGCCTGCAGCCCCCCGCAGCACAGCCAGGATCTATAAGGAACAGACTGAACTGTCCTTACACTCTGCAGACTGCTGTTTTGAGGTCCCCAAGCTACAGAGCAGGACTGTGTGTGTTCTCATTTAACCATTTTCTCTTTAATCAGTTGATGTTTAATACATTGTATTCGCTTTGAACTTTATGAAATGATCACTGGGCCAAGAAAGCTTGCAGTGTGAAGAGAGTACTCCGGAGTGGGGACACCCTATTCCCTGCCCCAAATAACTACAAGGTCGGGGATTAAGCCCCAGGAAACCTGGGCCCAGCCTTGTTGGGGTTTCAAGGACTCTGCTACTCAGGAGAGTGGAAGAGGAGCCCTCAGGATCAGGGAAGCTGTGGGGTAAAGGAAGTGGGAGCGGGGACTCAGATCCTTTCGCTGGTCCATTTCTAATATAGAAGCCAGGAAAGTTCCCCACAATAGCAGGACCATTTCCCCGCTTACATTTAGCTGAAGACTGGAAAAAGGTGGAAGTGACACCAGTTTAGACGCAGCTCTGAATTTGATCTAGCATGATAATGAGCACCTAAGCTTGTAAGTCACAGAGATCAGCCCAATTACCACATATATCCTGTCCTTATATAAGGTAAGCATGGGCAGATTCTTGCCTGGCTGACCAAGGCTAGTGGAGCAAAGTCCTACTTCTTGGCTAATGGAACAAAATCAAAATTCAGCCAAAAAGGTAGCAAGCTCAATAACTGAAAAGTCAGTGCCCCATGCCTCTTCAAACATATACAGTTGAGGAGGAGGACTTTCCCTGCCATAAAACAGGCCCCTTTCTTCTGTGAAGGATGAGAAGCACTTCCACCAGCAGAATGAGTCCCGCTGAGGCTGGTGTACAGGGACTGGAAGCTCCCCTGACAAGCACAGGAATGGGTTGGGAGTGGATCATTTCCACAACATGGCCTGCATTAGGCAGTTATTTGGACTCTAGGAAAGCAGTTGCTCTCAGAGACTGTTGGTCCAGCTGCCAGGAGAGGGCTGATCCAGCATAGGAGACTGAGGGATGTGAGCAGCTCATTTATGAGCTCCTACTAGCTCTCCAACTCTCAGGATGTTAATCTGCCACTGACTGAATGGGCGGTTGGTGCCTCTCCCAGCCCTACCTACAGCCCTGCCCCCTCTGCTGAGGCCCCACAGGATGAAGACTGCTCCACCCATGGCACTTAGACTAGGGAGAAAAGAACCCAGCAGTTTCCCTCTCTAATGTTATAAAGCTCTCCCCTCCCCCCACCACAGCCATCCCCACACACTACCCACCTGCCCCAAGCTCTCTCCCGCTGCCATTACCACACACAGCCCACCTGCTGCCACCCTCTGCACAATCCAAGCCTAGGCATTCCCTGTCACCCCCCCAGCCCATTCTAAGCTCTCATATTGCCTCTGTGTACCATGCTCTCCATTGCACCCAGCTCTACATGCACCCCTTTTCAGCTGCCCACACCCAGCCCTATGCTTCCCCACCCCCAACATTGCCCCACACCCAGCTCTAAGTTCTCCATGTCCCTCACACAGCCCCTTGCTGCTACCCAGAGTGGTGTGAGAATGAAGCACACCAACCCCAGTCTGAAAGCTCCAAACCTCTTCATCTTTGTCTCTCCACTTCCCTGCACCTAAAATCTGGATCCAATCTTTCTATCTCCTGGGAAATAGGGGGTTGACAGTGCTCCCTGCTCTGCTTCTCACCATGGGCTGGGTGTACTTGGTGCCCATGGGCACTGTAAGGGCTACAAACGTGGTGGTGAGGAAAGCAGACATACAGAGTTATAGCATCACACAAATTTGGCCCAACCCCCCATTATAATAGAACTATAGATCCAGTCAGGGGCTGGAGGAAAGTGGGAGAATCTGGGTCCCCTGAATAAGCCTTCCCAAGAGAGACAGGGAGTTCACTGCTTTGCATTCTCATTCCCATTACCTTTCCCATGGCGTGCTCAGTGCTAGCCATCACCTGCAGAGTGGATGTGGGGCGCTCCTACCCCCTCACCATTTTGCTCTTGGATAAGCAGCTATGGGTGGCTTATTTGGCTGTGACAGTAACAGACAGTAAGCCTCATAAGCCAAAGGCAGGATTTGGCCCTGCAGCTTTTCCCCCCGGAAAGGAGGAAATAAACATTACAGTCTGGTGTGCAGCCAAGAGTATGTAACGGACCCGTCTTGTGAACCTGCAATGAAATCACTATGCAGTCTCAACATGCTTGTCTGCTTCTTGTATACACAACTGTACATAGTATTTACTTTCCCTATCTCCAGAAAAGTTATTGCTTGTAGCGTCGGCAATGCTGGCATACTGAACTAATCATTGTGGTCAAAAACCTGCTCCACAGAGCAGTTCTTCTATGTGTAAAGCCAATGGCCCCAGGTTGTCAGCAGATAGGGGATTGAAAGCAGGGATGTGAATGGTTAATCGGTAGGGGCTGCTCCCCGCCCACCGTGGGGCCTGCCGGAGCAGCCCCTGCCTGTGATGTGCCATTGAGTTGGAGTGCCCTCTCCCCTTTAATCAGTTAACCGGTTATGTTTAACCAGTTCACCTATTAAACGGGATTTTACATCCCTAATTCCTAAACATTCCTAGTGATAGTGAAGCATCAGGCCCAGCAGCCTGACTGCTTTGCAATGAATTATACACCACCAGAAATATTACTGTGACTTTCTCAAGTCTAAAAGACTAAGGAGTTTTCATTAGCTCTGTCCCTATTCATTCCCCTGTGACTCCTATTGCCATACGTGGAAATCAAGGCTATCCTTAGGGCAGTGGTCTCCAACCTTTTTAAGCACAAGATCACTTTTTGAATTTAATTCAGTCCAGGATCTACCTCAAACCCAAATACCCCTGCTCCACCCCTTTGCCGAGGCCCCACCCTCCTCACTTTGTGAAGATGGGGGACAGAGGAGGGGGACAGAGTGCCACCAATGCCCCCCTGCCTCTGTTTCCCCCACTCTGCACAACAAGCAGGAGGCTCTGGGCATGAGCAGCAGGGCAGTGGAGGAGAATGGGGGGAGGGAGGCAGCTGAAGTGCCAGCACTTGATAGTCTCCCAGTGAAGCCAGTCAGGATCACCTGTCAGAGGCTCCCAAGATCTACCAGTAGATCCCAATCTACTGGTTGGTGACCACTGCCTTAGGGCATACACACTATATGCAACTGCATAGGGTACCCCAAAATTTGGGACCCTATTCCCTTCACTAGCCACAACTGGGATCCTTTCTTCTCCAGCCTCTCCCCAAGGCTGGACTGATGGGCCTCTCTTTGTCCCCTCCCTCTTACCTTCCTCAGCTGACTGGCTGAAGGTTCCAGCCTCCAGCACTGCTGTCCCAGACCTGGAGATCTCACAGTGGCACAGTCATAGTCACTGGCGGTGTCACAGCACAGACCACCGCCAGCTGAAGTGGAGTTCCTCCTTTGCACCCTACCTTGGAGGAGGACAGAAGGTTTCATGAGAGTCAGCAGTGGTGGATGGCGGTGGGGGAAGCTATGCTGAGCAGGGCAGGGAGCTGGAGGCAGGGACTTAAGGTATCTTTCACACTTCCCTAACTTACACACACAGATTGCCTCACTCACATACATGCTGCCTCTCATGAGTTACATTCATGGTCTCATGCTTCCCAACATACTGGCTTGCCTACACACTCCCACCCACCCTTGTTTTACTATTGTTACTGCCTGTCAGAATGCTGGTGCTGAGCCAGGATTGGGTCAGGGCTGCAGGAGGGCCTTGGGATCTGCTAAGACACAGTCCCCATGTGTCAGCATGAAGCTTGCCTTGAACCAATAGCTGCTGCATATGAAGCTCTAGCTTGGTATATGTCAGAAATGGAAGGTGTTCTGATGCATTGGAGGTCAGTGGCACCAGCTAGAGGCCTGAATTCAGTGGAGCAGGGGGGTACTGGTTTAATAATGCTTGTAGGGCACCATAAATCCTAAGGATAGCTCTGGTAGAAATGGAGTCTTAAAGGCCATACTCTGTTTTGGGGCAAGGTCAGGTTGGGTGGTTCAGCTTACTGGATGCTGGACATGGGTGTATCTTTTCTCTTTATTCCTCCAGGTGTGCAGAGGCCAACCAGGCCTTGGAGGTTTAGGCTGTCTACCCTACAGAATTTTTTCGGAAAAATGTCCGTCTTTCTGAAAAACTCACCCAGCGTCCACACCTCAAGTGTGTTTTTGTGGAAAAAAATAAAATCAGAGGGGTTTTTCCGGCGTAGGTATTCCTCATTCTACAAGGAAGACTACCTTTTTGTGAAAGAGCTCTTTTGCAAAAAGGTGTGTGGGGACAGGTAAGAGGGTTTTTTGGCTCAAAAAGAGGAAAGGGAAAAGCACAGGTGCCCTGGTGGCCATGTTCTCTTCTAAACATGCATATCAATCAGTGCTTACTTTCGAGAGAGCATCCATGCAGTCTGGATGCTTTCGCAAAAGTGGATCGCTTTTTCGATGCACTTTTGCAGAGTGGATGTGCTCTTGCACAATAAGTTTTTGCAAAAGATCTCTTCCAATAAAAGTTTCTTGCACAAGAAGCCTGCAGTCTAGACATAGCCTTGGATGGCTTCATGCCCATGGAACAGCAGGGTCAGGCTCTGAGTGACTAAATATTAAAGGAAAAGGCTTTATGTAATTTTTATCAGCTGTACTGTTGTCATTTTAAAATCTGCAATTGCACAGTAATCTGACTAAGCCTCTGCTTTTATGAGTACTCAGAGATGCAACCCCATTAAAACAGATGCTTAACTGTATTTTGCTATATGATACAACATATCAAGGACAATACTAGAAATCTAAGATCAATAATTTTATTTAATAATTTCAAGAACTCCAGGAGTTGAACAAACATCATTCCCTGCCCCTTATAGCTTCATGCACCATGAGCCAGATTTAGGTGTGGTTTAATAAATGTTTACAAGTTCCATTAAACTTTGTCTTTAGAGCTTGTTAATTCTCAGACTATTTTGAGGGCAGGATTGTAGCTATGCAACACCTACTTAAATGGGAATTGAGTAACAAGACTCATGCCCATATAGGCTTCACACCTGCATTCCACACACACCCAAAACTCACATTGACTGTGGTGAGACTGGGTGTGTAGGGAATACAGGATCAGGTCCTATATAGGGAAACAGGGCACTGATTTAAAAACCTGTTACAAGAGCAATTCCTAATTTTTGCAAAGCTCATGCAGTGCTTTTTATGATACCGCTAATGGTAGAAGCAGAAAGTTAGCATTTACAGAGCTCTGAAACTCTATACAGATTAACCAGAGCAAATAGAACATACCTAGAGTGCCAGTAATGAAAAAGAATGAGGTATCCATAGCAATGCTGATTTCAGGGTTACCCAGCACTGCATGCAACTCAGTAGCCATTACCTAGAACAGAGAATATATTGGTCTTGTTAGAGAGTGGAAAGCATTTTCCCCCAAGATCAACCTACCTGAAATCTACCTATAAATGGAGACTGAAGACAGTTACAAAGGTAAATCCAAATTAATGCACGGAAGGACTTACATTGGTATAACAGGCTAATGCTTGAGAAAGCATCTGCACCTGCTATTTGGCAGTGAGCCATGGCATAAGTATTACAGAGTTCCCTAATGCTCAGTGTTGTTGGACAGTATTAGTCCTGGGAGCTAGTGATGAAGAGCACTGTGAGAACATCCCAAAGGTGCTGATGAGACTGAGAAAGAGGGCTTACTGCAAACTAAAAGAAGTGAATATCTTCAAATATTCAATTATATAATGTGACCACACTATTGAAAGGGGCTGGTTTACACACATTAGTAGTAGTAGTAGTAATCACTTGAATGGCCCAGGAAACATCCAAGAATGGGACTGTCTGTGACATGCTCCTTTAGAGCAGCCCGGAACCATAAATCACTGTGTTACCCTTCTGCCTAAACCAGAGAGTTTTGCTGGAGATTAGACTGTGCCTCAGATCCCTGCCATACCGGTCTATCCACTTCACCAGCCAACTCTAAGCCTGTGCTAGTTTTAATGATGGCTTGCAGGTAACAATCAATGAACCCCAGTTCCTGAGTTCCCCAAAAACATCTCTCTGTAGTGACCAGGTCCTTTCATTTGGGCACACAGATTATTAAGGTAATTGTCCCTAAGGAGAAAGTATACATTCTAATGGGTTAGATTAACTGAGGATTCATACTTTTCTTTACTGCACAGCACCAGGGGAGCTGACAGACTTACTGAGCCTTGCACTCCCAAAAAGGGCAGCC
The DNA here is from genome assembly GCA_030068395.1 of Apalone spinifera. Taxonomy (NCBI): domain Eukaryota; kingdom Metazoa; phylum Chordata; order Testudines; family Trionychidae; genus Apalone; species Apalone spinifera. The sequence continues at coordinate 41,093,900 of JANRFK010004149.1, forward strand.
ATCCTCTCAGCACTGCCCAGACTACAGTGTTCCCAACTCCCCGCTAGGGATGTAAAATCTTGATTAATCAGTTAGCCGGTTAAACATTAGGGTAATGTTTAACAGGTTAACTGAATAAGTGGGATCCTGGGTCCCAGCCTGCAGGGCTCCTGCTACCAGCCCTGCTTTGTCTGTATCTATACCATCCTTGAAACAATTAATACAGAACATTATTCCTTTTAAATATTATGTTTACAGGAAAACAGATAAAGATCTATATGCTTTTGAGTCAGATATGTAGTGAGCAGGTGCAACACTTGGACATTTATGATAACAGGTGTATATTAAAGCTTATATATACATACCGTTCATAAGGCTTTAGATGTTTCCCCATTTTTCAAGTAAGAAACTACTGTGAAATATTATTAATTGGATAATTGTTTCAGGCCAGAAGAGCAGGTATCCAGTGTAGTTGTCCTAATTTTGCTACCTTTTCCAAAATTAGAGCTCTATCTGTACAGCATAAGAGATTGCAACACTTTGCCTGGCATGGCAAAACATAACATTTCAAGCCTGTAGCCACATGGAAAACAAATTTTAATAGGACTTATTGACTTAAAGAATGCAAATATGCAAAACAGCTGCAGAAAAGAGTAAGAAATTTCTCATTACCTGGTTTTGCAACAATATTAGGAGAGACAAGATATCAGTTGATACTCAACTAAAAGGCAGTACAAATATTAATTGCACAAAAGAAAATGGAAGAGAAATGGAACAATGACAATAATATAATATCTTGTAGGAAAAGATGCATTTAGCACATCAAGGCAAGTCGTAATGTTTAACACCTAGGAATTTTTGTAGTTTGATCTGCGATAAGAAGAGGTATACCACCGGTTATTGCTAAACAGCTATATGATAAAGCAAATCAGTAAGGCACATCATTAGTGCACACCATAAGGAATGCTGCATGGAATACACTATAGTCAAGAAACAATCAGTGCTTGTAATGGCCATCAGTAATATCAAAATAGTACATGTTGCAGCAGAAGACAGTAGTGACAAAATTACGCTTATAAACGCTCTAATTGTTTCCAGAAAATAGTATGTCATAGAATCATAGGGCAGCTAGAAGGAACCTCAAGAGGTCATCTGTTTATACACTGAGACAGGATTAAGTAGCATCCGTGACGGGTTTATATAACATATTTTTAGACCCTTTTAATAATGGCAAATTTCACAGCACCTCAAGGTAACCTTTTCTAGTGCTTAAGTATCTTTATAGTTAAAAAGCTTCTCATATCTACGCTAAATCTTCTTTGCTGCAAACTAAATTGATTATTTCTTCTCCCACCCTTTCTGGACAATGAAACTAACTGATCACCATCTTCTTATAACAACCTTTTATATATCTGAAGACATATGTCCCTCCTCCATCTTCTCTTCTCTAGACTAAACATACCCAATTCTTTCAACCTTTCCTGATGGATCACACTTTCTAAACCTTTTATATTTGCTGTTCTCCCTTTGGACTCACTCAGTTTTAAAATCTTTCTTGAAGTGTGGTGCCCCAAACTGGAAACAGTACTCCAGCAGAGGCCTTGCCAGTGCTAAGTATGATGGAACAATAACTTCCTGTGTCTGTGAAAAGAAAGCACAATACATCTGCAAAAGCCTAGATACAAACATATATTCTGCAGGAGACTTTTCAAGTTTTATCAGGAACTCAAGTACTGTTGTAATGTTCAGAGGGAGGCTCAACATACCTCTGAAATGTGAACTGAAGGAACAACTCAGTCAGCTGTTGGCTAGTCAGTTACCTAGCAACCTCTGCTGAGATGGTGTTTTATGTAGTTTGATTGAAGCATTCAGATCCAATTCTCATTTTTGTGATGTTTTCTCTTCATAAGGAAATCAAAATAAGTTATCTGAAGATGTTACTGAAAAAAAGAGACAATACGCAGGGGTGTGCATCCCCCCATGGTTCCCAAGTCAGTGTGAGGAGACTCTGCGGCCACCTTCCTGGTGGTCTGCAGCCCTAGCTCAGCTCCCCTTCTTCCCCCTGCAGCAGGGAGCCTGCGCTAGCACTGCAGCTTCACTTTCCCTCCCCGTGTGGTTGGAGCGCCAGCACCTGCTTCCCATCTCCAGCCTGCTCCTGCATGCTCCCTCCTGGCCACATACTGTACCTTCCCTTGCTCTTGCCCCCTCCCCTTAGCCAGACAGCCTACACCCAACCTGCTCCTGCCCCCTTCCACCTATCCAGACTCGTACTCTCACCCCCTCCTCCACCCCATCTCCTGCCCAGATCCTGCACTCCATTCTCCCTGGCAGCCCTGTCCTGTGAACTGAACCACCCATTTTTGTCCCCAAACCCCCAACCCTCACTAATGTGGCCCCCCAACGAAGACACTTCACTCCTCTGGAGCTCCAGCCCCACCAGGGGAGTGGGAGGGACAGAATGGACAGAGGTTCAGGGCTTCCCATACGCCATAGTTACTGTTCTGGGGTTTCAGGGTTAGTGGATTTTGTGGACACCCCTAAGCTCTGGGATTGGGATATCAGCACAACTGTGATTTCCCTGGACCTATTCTGATGTGCACAATACACTCAAGGTGCACAATAGGCTACAAGGTTCATTTTTGGAGGAAAGGGGCTACTTGGGAATTTCCCACATTTTGTTACACATATTAACTAGCAGGTATGCTAGAGAATGTATTTATTTAATGATTTTGCTGAAAGGCAGTTCTGCTTCAGAGGGTTTTAAAAACACAAGACCAGGAAGATGTTCCACTTTCCTAGAGCCATAGTTTTTTTCTTTAAGACAGTTTTCCAGAAGGTCACCCTCAGCATTACTGATCTATACACAATAGGCCACATTGTATCGTGAAGTGTGCATAGCATTTCAATGCCCTCTAGTGGTAGATCTGATCGGCTACGTCTAGACTGGCATGATTTTGCGGAAATACTTTTAACGGAAAAGTTTTTCCATTAAAAGTATTTCCGCAAAAGAGCATCTAGATTGGCACGGACGCTTTTGGGCAAAAGCACTTTTTTGCGGAAAAGCGTCCGTGCCAGTCTAGACGCGCTTTTGCGCAAGAAAGCCCCGATCGCCGTTTTAGCCATCAGGACTTTTTTGCGCAAAACAAATGTCAGCTGTCTACACTGTCCCTTTTGCGGAAAAGTTTTGCGCAAAAGGGACTTTTGCCCGAACGGGAAGGGCAAAGTATTTCCGCAAGAAGCACTGATTTCATACATTAGGAAGTCAGTGCTTTTGCGGAAATTCAAGCGGCCAATGTAGACAGCTGGCAAGTTTTTGCGCAAAAGCGGCTGCTTTTGTGCAAAAACTGGCCAGTCTAGACACAGCCATCATGATCATTTGTTTATTTAAAAGTATTTTTATTTGCATCTATACAGCCTCTAGGGCAGGGGTTCTTAACCAGTGATGTGCCCCTCCCCAGGGGAAGTGTGAAGGGGATACAGGGGAGGTGTGAGGTGCCTCCCAGAAAATTTATCATAATTGCCTTCTCACTGGATAAAATGCTAAAGTTTAGATTTTGTCATAATTAATATTTGAATTAAAATTATAAACATTAATTTCTTATTAACTTCTAGAGATCAGCACACTACAATAGCAATGCCAATCAATCAGGCCTATGTGATGACACACTACAATAACAGTATGCGAGCATTGCCAACTTTCATCTTCAAATATGTAAATTTGTTAGGAAAAGATTCCAATAAAAAGCTCATATTATTAATCTAGGCATTATAATGGGGTTCATTCACCCCACAGCACTACCAGCTGTTGGACTTGGGAATTAGCTCAGACGGCTGCATCCAGCTGGTTCACCAGGTCCCAGGGTTCAGGCAGGCCTTGGGATTCGAGCCAGCCTGTCAGCTCAGGCCGGTCCTCCGAATCGCCAGGCACCAGTAGAGTTGGGTTCCTCTAGGTCAGAGAGTAGCCCTGCTGGCTGGGCTTAGCAGCCTAGGCAGGGAAGCCTTCGCTGGCCTGAGGGAAGGTGGCTGTAGTAGGCCCGGGCCAGGTGTCAGCCAGGCACTCTGGGCAGGCCTCTGTCTCCCTCAGAGGGTGGGCCCTAACTGAGCTCCCGGGCAGGGTTCTTATAGTCGTAGCCATGCCCCTTAGCTTCCTGTCAGGTGAGGGGGCAGGGCTAGGCTGTGCACAAAATGGCTGGCGGGGGATGTGAACATGAAGTTCACTTTCAGGGGGGAGGTGTGAAGGTTAAAAAGGTTAAGAACCCCTGCTCTAGGGCCTCAATTTTGCAAGATGCTGAATACTCTGGTCCTCATCCAGCAAATCACTAAAGCACGTGATTAATTGTCAGTGAACAATCCCACTGACTTGTGCATTGCTGGCTCCAGGCTACTGCGCTCAGCACCTTGCAGGATCAAGCACTAAGTGTACTGTCAAAGATAAAAATAAAGACATTAAAAAGTGGATTTTCTACTTTTAGACATATCACACCCCTTCCTCTCCTCCAACATCCCCTCCCACCTTCATCCTAACACCCCCAGGATGCCCTCCAATAACTTGGTTGTTCTTTCAATAGCAATTTGTGATCCAACAACCACTTCTAACTTGCTTTCTATTACTGTGAGATGATTGGGAAGACATTCTATCATAAGAGGTGCAGAGGCACATCCAGATTTAAAATTACTGGTATTAAACACTATTTATATACTTATAGTTTACTATCACATTAATGGATAAAGTACAGATTATACTGAGCATAGAAAATGGTGTTAGCAGACAGAGTCCCATCTTTTCTTCAGCTCCAGTTTCTTACCTTCTACACTGAGTTTGCCTTGGCTTCCCCTCCCTACCAGGGTCAGAGTCTGCCCAGCAACCCATAAGCTATGTCTAGACTGGCATCATTTTCCGCAAATGCTTTTAACGGAAAAGTTATCCATTAAAAGCATTTTGCGGACTCTTTTCCGCAAAAGCACTTTTTGCGGAAAAGCGTCCATGCCAATCTAGACACACTTTTGCGCAAAAAAGCCCTGATTGTCATTTTCGCGATCGGGGCTTTTTTGCGCAAAACAAATCTGAGCTGTCTACACTGGCCCTTTTGCCCAAAAGGGAGCAGCATAGTATTTCCACAAGAAGCACTGATTTCAGACAGTAGGAAGTCAGTGCTCTTGCGGAAATTCAAGCGGCCAGTGTAGACAGCTGGCAAGTTTTTCCGGAAAAGCAGCTGCTTTTGCGGAAAAACTTGCCAGTCTAGACACAGCCATAGGAAGTGAGATGCCCTTCCCAGAGAATTCAGGAAGAGAAGGAGGAGCCATGGTGGGAGAGCCTGGAGCCAGCTGGGGCAAGGGGAAGGCTGGCTGTGTGGGAGCTAGTAAGCCCCAGTCCTGCATGCAGGGTTTCCCCTTGAGAACTAGCCTCTAGGGACCTGAAGGCAGGATCCCTAAGCTGGGTTTTGTGTCTCCACTGTTGATTCCCAGTTTGTGGAGTTTGCTGGGAAGCTTCCCTAGCCAGGCTGCGTTGGCTCTCCGGCTCCCTGGGTGAGACCAGTCACTGCATGGTCAGCTCTGCTCTATCTTCTTGTTCGGGGCTGCTGTGTGTGTGTCTAAATGCTGGGGTAGGAGATTATAGTTTGAATTTTGGTGCAGTTGTATGGCCTTCACCTGGAGCCTTGCACCCCTTTGTGGTGGGGGGAAATTCTGGGATCGAAGCAGCCTGATTCCTGCCCAAAGAGGATCCTTGCCAGAAGAGACCAGGCCCTCTGCAGAGACTGAGTCATCTCTGAACCTGAGGCTCATTCATGGAGTGTGTGAGTGCACCATCTTTTAGTTAGTAAGTCAGGGAATTTGTTTGAGGATTTTATAACCTGCTGCATATTAAACATGTGGAGGGATTTACCGCCTCTTCCCACTTGTGAGTCCTTTGGTCTGTACTGGACCCAGTCAGCCCCACTGCTAAACCACTGCAGAGAAGAATTTTGTGGTCAAAAGTCATCAAGGGCCCCAACAAAGTACACGTACCAACGGAACACTAACCTTACAGTTGCTGGGCACCGGTGAACCTAAAGATAGTGTTTTACCCTGTTACATTATATTTGTCTCCTGTGTAATATAATTGTGTTTATTATAGTGTATGTGTTTGTGTTATTTTCTGGGAATCTCCACCTGTCTTGCAAATACGTGGGGATTACCCTGGGTTAGAATTTTCCTCCCAAGCTGCCCTGGTGACCCTGCCACGAAGCAGGGAGGGAGGGTGGTGGCACCGCCAAATAAATCCATCAGAAAAAATAAAGATTTTTATTTTTTTAAGGGATAAGGGATCTTTCGGAAAAGGCTTTATTTTCTGCAAGATTCGCGTCTAGACTGGCACTTTTTTCCGGCAAAGCTCCGAGTCGGAAAAAAAGCGGCAGCCATGTTTATGCAAATGAAGCGGGGGAGGGATTTAAATCCCCGCTTCATCTGCAATTGTGATGTGTCTAATTTACATCCCTTTTATGGAAAAGGGATGCAGTCTAGACACAGCCTATGGGTTAAGTTTAGAGGTGGAAGCAACAGGGATGATGTTGTGGTTGGTGTCTGCTATAGACCACCGGATCAAGTGGATGAGGTAGACAAGGCTTTCTTCAGACAACTGAGAGAAGCTTCCAGATCGCAGGCCCTGGTTCTCCTGGGTGACTTTAATCACCCTGACATCTGTTGGGAGACCAATACAGCAGTACACAGACAATCCAGGAAGTTTTTGGAGAAATTTGGGGATAACTTCTTGGTACAAGTGCTGAAGGAACCAACCAGGAGCCATGCGCAGCTTGACCTGCTGCTCAGAAACAGGAAGGAACAAGTAGGGGAAGTAGAGGTGGGTGACAACCTGGGAAGCAGTGATCTTGAGATGGTAGATTTCAGGATCCTGATCAAAGGAAGAAAGGAGAGTAGCAAAATACATACCGTGGACTTCAGAAAAGCAGACTGATTCCCTCAAAGAATTGATGGGTAGGATTCCCTGGGATGCTTACATCAAGGGGAAAGGAGTCCAGGAGAGCTGGCTGTATTTATAGAAGTCTTATTGAAGGCACCAGAAGAAACTAAGAAAAGCAAATATGGTAGGCGACCAGATTGGCTTACCAGGGAAATCCTTGGTGAGCTTAAACACAAAAGGGGAGCTTTCAAGAAGTGGAAACTTGGACAGATGACTAGGGAGGAGTATAAATATATTGCTCGAGAATGCAAGGGAGTTATCAGGAAGGGGAAAGCGCAACTGGAATTGCAGCCTGCAAGGGATGTGAAGGATAATAAGAAAGGTTTCTACAGGCATGTTAACAACAAGAGGGTGATCAGAGAGGGTGTAGGTCCCTTACTGGATGAGGAAGGTAACCTAGTGACAGATGATGTGGGAAAAGCTGAAGTACTCAATCCTTTCTTTGTCTCTGTCTTCACGGACAAGGTCAGCTCCCAGACTAATGCACTAGGCAACGCAGTATGGGAAGGAGGTGGACAGTCCTTGGTGGGGAAAGAACAGGTTAGGAACTATTTAGAAAAGCTAAACATACACAAATCCATGGGTCTGGATCTAATGCATCCGAGAGTCCTGAGGGAGTTGGCAAATGTCATTGCAGAGCCTTTGGCCGTTATCTTTGAAAACTCAAGGAGATCAGGAGAGATCCCAGATGATTGGAAAAAAGCAAATATAGCACCCATCTTTAAAAAAGGGAAGGAGGACAATCCAGGGAACTACAGACCAGTCAGCCTTACCTCAGTCCCTGGAAAAATCATGGAGGGGCTCCTCAAGGAATCCATTTTGAAGCATTTGGAAGAGGGGAAAGTGAGGAATAGTCAGCATGGATTCACCAAGGGCAAGTCATGCCTGATCAATCTGATTAGCTTCTATGATGAGGTAACCGGCTTTGTGGATATGGGGAAGTCAGTGGATGTGATATACCTTGACTTTAGCAAAGCTTTTGATATGGTCTCCTGCAATATTCTTGCCAGCAAATTAAGGGAATATGGATTGGATAAATGGACTGTTAAGATGGATAGAAAGCTGGCTAGAATGTCAGGCCCAACAGGTTGTGATCAATGGCTCGATGTCAGATTGGAGGATGGTTTCTAGTGGAGTGCACCAAGGATCAGTTCTAGAGCTGGTTTTGTTCAACATCTTTATTAATGACCTGGATGAGGGGATGGATTGCACCCTTGGCAAGTTTGCAGATGATACTAAGCTAGGGGGAGAGGTAGATATGCTGGAGGGCAGGGATAGGGTCCAGAGTGACCTAGACAGATTAGAGGATTGGGCCAAAAGAAATCTGATGAGGTTCAACAAGGGCAAGTGCAGAGTCCTGCATTTGGGACAGAAGAATCCTAAGCATTGTTACAGGCTGGGGACCGACTGGCTAAATAGCAGTTCTGCTGAAAAGGACCTGGGGATTACAGTGGATGAGAAGCTGGATATGAGTCAACAGTGTGCCTTTGTAGCCAAGAAGGCTAATGGCATATTAGGGTGCATTAGAAGGAGCATTGCCAGCAGATCTAGAGAAGTGATTATTCCCCTTTATTCGGCTCTGGTGAGACCACATCTGGAGTATTGTGTCCAGTTCTGGGCCCCCCCCCTATAGAAAGGATGTGGATGCATTGGAGATGACCAAAATGATTAGGGGGCTGGCGCACATGATCTATGAAGAGAGATTGAGGGATTTGGTTTTGTTTAGCCTGCAGAAGAGAAGAGTGAGGGGAGATTTGATAGCAGCCTTCAACTTCCTGAAGAGAGGTTCCAAAGAGGATGGAGAAAGGCTGTTTACAGCAGTGAGGGATGGCAGAACAAGAAGCAATGGTCTCAAGTTACAGTGGAGAAGGTCTAGATTGATATTAGGAAAAACTATACTACTAGGAGGGTGGCAAAGTACTGGAATGGGTTATCCATGGAGGTGGTAGAATCTCCATCCCTAGAGGTTTTTAAGTCTCAGCTTGACAAAGCCTTGGCTGGGTTGATTTAGTTGGGATTTGTCCCATCTTGGGCAGGGGGCTGGACTTGATGACCTTGTGAGGTCTCTTCCAGCTCTATGATTCTATGATTTTCTGTTTTTTTTAAACTGGATAGAAGACGCAATTACCGGACTGTCCGCGTGAAAACGGGACACCTGGTGACCTAAATGAAACATCATAAGGAAAAATGCTTATTAGGAGAAAATTATGTGCATGAAGATGTGAATATGTCTGAAGAATAATGTGGATCAACTTTGCAATGCATCATTCTGCAAGACCTTTTTCTATGCCTTTTCGTTTACGTGTGATCTAACAAGTAAATTCTCAAGCTGTTTGCTATATTGAATGTAGCTAGACAAAAGTTATCGCTTGTTTAATTAAGGGAAAAGATTAGCTAGTTAACTAGGTTTAGAATCTTATCACCCAACCATACAGAACAGAAAGCTGCAGTAAGAGAAATCTACTTGCCACTGAATGTCATTCTTATTTTATATTACATAACACATGCCTCTTATTTTGGAACAATATGGTCACAGACCATAATGATGATACCATAAATCTATTCCTTATTTTACTTCAGCATAATGGACCTTTCCCACAGGAATTTTCATTCTATACTTGTTTTCAATAGAGCTTACTCCAAAATTAAGTGCACTCTAATCATCGCCAGTCTTGGCTTTTTTGCTAACTTGGAATCCGATCTGCATTAAAATGACAGAGTGGGGAAGATGAGAGCTAGTTGTAGAAGTTTTAAGGACACGGTACATTTAGTGTTTTGAGGACTTTTCTATTAGAGTTAAATAAAATGAATATTAAAAAAAGTTTAAGGACAGCTGTCACCCAGTGACTCAGGAGACTGCTTCAATAGCAAATGTGAAACATGTAACATTTAAGATTTAGTTTAATAAAATATAAGAGCTATTGTGTTGTGATTTAGTTCTTACCATTCCTAATATACTACTGCTGCATCTGCAGCTTGCACAGGTAATGAGTATTATTGCTATTTCTTAAATTAATAAAAATCAAGTTATCTAAAATAATTATACAAAGTATACCCTCTGGCTACATCTAGACTGGCATGATTTTCCGCAAATGCTTTTAACGGAAAAG
>JANRFK010004149.1:41104046-41123721 GCA_030068395.1 Apalone spinifera
AGGTCCAGGATCTCCTGAACGCTCCATACTAGACTAGTGCTTTTCTGGGAATTAATGGTAAGTTGTGCTGCGTGCTCTGAGGCAGTGGTCACCAACCAGTAGATTGGGATCTATCGGTGGATCTTGGAGCCTCTGACAGGTGATTCCAACTGGCTTGGCAAGGAAGCTATCAAGCGCTGGCACTTCAGTTGTCCCTCCACCCACTGTCATGCTGCTCCTGCCCTCTGCCTTGGAGCTGCTCCCACTGGGATTCTCCTGCTTGTTGTGCAGGGTGTGCGAGGGAGAAGGTGAGGGACTGATGTCAGGGTGTCCTTCTTCCCCCCACTCCTGTACCCTAGCTCCACACAGAGAGAAGGGGATGGAGGGAGCTTGGCAATGCAACTCTCTGACAGACACACATAGTGTGAGAGTGACATTCTGACAAACACACACTGTCCTTCACTCTCATCTCTGACCCAACACGTATGTGGAGGGGTGTTTGTTACTTCTTTTACTGCTTACAAAGTGCAATATTTTTTATTTTTGACTGGTCTGTGCATTTCATAATTTTCATAAGAATATAAGAATGGCCATACAAGGTCAGACCAAAGATCCATCCAGCCCAGTATCCTTTCTGCCGACAGTGGCTAATGCCAGGTGCCTCAGAGGAAATGAACAGAACAGGTAACGATCAAGCAATCTCTCTGACAAACAGAGGCGAGGGCCACCCTTCCTTACCCATCCTGGCTAATAGCCATTAATGGATGTAACCTCCATGAATGTATCTAGTTCTCTTTTAACCCCTGTTATAGTCCTAGCCTTCACAATCTCCTCAGGCAAGGAGTTCCACAGGTTGACTGTGCACTGTGTGAAGAACTTCATTTTATTAGTTTTAAACCTACAGCCAATTAATTTCATTTGGTGGTTCCTAGATATTATATTATGGGAAAAGTAAATAACACTTCCTTATTCACTTTCTCCACACCACTCATGATTTTATATACTTCTATCATATCCCCCCTTAGTCTCCTCCTTTCCAAGCTTAAAAGTTCTAGTCTCTTTAATCTCTCCTCATGGAGATCCGTTCCAAACCCCTAATCATTTTAATTGCCCTTCTCTGAACCTTTTCTAATGCCAGTATATCTTTTTTGAGATGAGGTGACCACATCTGTATGCAGTATTCAAGATGTGGGCATACCATGGATTTATATAAGGGCAATAACATATTCTCCATCTTATTCTCTATCCCTTTTTTAATTATTCCTAAAATCTTGATTGCTTTTTTGACTGCCACTGCACACTGCATGGACGTCTTCAGAGAACTATCCACAATGACTCCAAGATCTCTTTCCTGATTAGTTGTAGCTAAATTAGCCCGTCTCGTATTGTATGTATAGTTGGGATTATTTTTTCCAATGTGCATTACCAAGGCTCGCCAAATCGCAGCGAGCCCTGCTTGCTAGCCGTGCTGTCTGGCGATCTGCGCATGCGCAGATTGTTCTGCGCATGCGTAGTTCGCCCGAACCCAGCTCTGCCAGGTTGTAATCTACTCGCCCCAGGCGAGTAGATTGCATTATTTGTCGAGCCCTGTGTATTACTTTACATTTCTCCACATTAAATTTCATTTGCCATTTTGTTGCCTTATCACTTAGTTCTGTGAGATCTTTTCTTCACAATCTGCTTTGGTTTTAACTATCTTGAGCGGGTTAGTAGCGTCCGCAAATTTTGCCACCTCACTGTTTACCCCTTTCTCCAGATCATTTATGAATTTTCATTTCATTATGGGGAAGGGGGTCTGGGTTGGATATTAGGTAATACTATTTCACTGGCAGGGTGGTGAAGTACTGGAACGGGTTACCTAGGGAGGTAGTGGAATCTCCATTACTAAAGATTTTTAAGTCCCAACTTAAAGTTCTGGCTGGGATGATTTAGTTGGTCGTCCTTTGGGTAGGGGGCTGGACTCAATGACCTCTTGAGAAATCTTCCAGCCTTGGGATTCTATGACCTCTCTTTTATGCATACATTTAATTCTTAGTGAGTTTTAAAATGCTTAACCTGCCCCATGGCTGGAATAGTGATCCCTATAGTAACTGCTCTTCCTGGAAGGGGCAGGCATGTCCCTGCAGCCCCTGAGCAAGATAGAGCAGGGGGTCTCCACATGCTGTCCTTGTATGTAGACACCACTCCTGCAGCTCCCATTGATCAATGATGGGGAACTGTGCCCAGTAGAAGCTGTGGGCTCAATGCCTGTAGGTGAGGGGCAGCACATGGCACCATAGAGCAATTGGTGGTACATGCCAACTGCTTTCAGGAGTGGTGCAGGGTCAGGGCAGGAGTAAGCCTGCCTTAACTCCATTGATCCACCACCCGGAAACCATCTCAGTTAAAAGGTACACAGATAGAGTCTGCTTCCTGAACTCCTATTCCAGCCCTGAACCTCCTCCTACACCCAACCTTCTGCCCTACACGAGAGTCCCCCTTCACCCAAACTCCTTCCGTAGCTTGCACCCGGAAACCCCTCCTGGTCCCCAATACCCCATCCTGGGCTAAACCCAGAACCCCTCCCACACTCCAAACCCCTTGGCCCAAGACGAGAGCCTGCACCCCAACCAGCTACTCCAGCCTGGTGAAAGTGAGTGAGGATGAGGCCTTGGAAATGGGATAGAGCAGGGGCAGGGCCTCAAAGAAGGGACGGGAATGAAGTGGGGCAAGGGTATTTGGGTTTGAGTAGATCTTACATTGCACTTATATTTAAAAAAGTGATCTTGTGGTTAAAAAGGTTAGAGACCACTGCTCTAAGGTCTCCTCACCAGGCTGGCCACACAGAAAATGAAACTCAAATTTTCCCAGGGCTTTTCCTGTTCACCTGGAGAGCAGTTGAGTTGAAAGTCCTGGCCAAAGTGATCACAGCAGGTAACTGGAGGCCAAGAACATTTACATTCACAGCACTGCATCTTCACTACCATAAAATTGACCATCCAAGGTAGAATTTAGAGTTACTCCTTGTGAAAAGGAGTACTGAAATAGATTGTAATCGTGCTTAAAGTAGGTGGAACTGGCTTCATAGTGTGGACTCATTGTTTAGAAATTCAACCTAAGGTGGCTAAGTTCAACCTAAACTCCTCCTGTAGAGCAGGTCTTAGTATGAGCTATAATATCAGCCACACAAGTAAATAATTTTCAGAGGAATAGCCATGTTAGTTTGTTTCAGCAAAAATGAGGAGTCCTATGGCACCTGAAAGACTAACAAATTTATTAGGGCATAACTTTGTTAGTTTTTAAGATGCACAGGACTTCTTTTTACAAGCAAACAAGCATCTTACACTGTGCTAAAAAGACAAGAATAAGCATGAGGTAATAAGAGAGGGGCATAAGAGTATGTTCGGTTTCTTTCTTTGCCTGAGCTTCAAAGCCTGTCTATCAACCTATCACCCTGAGCCAGATTTGCTGATTTCTTTTGCCTAACTAGATTCATTGCAGCATGAACAAGAGCATATAGTAAGAAGTCAGAAGAGTGGTTAGGGTGGTTCTTGACTATTTCTGTAGCAAATGTTAAGGTACAATTCTCAGTAAAGCATTTCCTCTAAATGTCTCTGCAAAATGCACAATGCATTGTAGTGCATTTTGCCAATACTGAGTATTTATGGTTTTTAAAGTACCAATCTACAGAAAAGCCATTATGCCATCGTCCAAAGTAGTGCTTCAGTTTTAATATAATGCATCATATAATATAAGGCATTCAAAAGTTAGTGTTTAAGATCAAGTCTCCAAGATAACTAGCTGGAGCCAGGAAACCAATGGAGAGCTACTGAACAAGCTTTCATACACAACTTTGCCAATGTAGCCTGTTATGACATGCTGTTCCTTAAGTCCTCAACTGACATTACCAAACATGGTAATTTGTAGAGGTCCCTTTACATACAGAATCTCATTTTTACATCTCAAATGAAAGACAGTATCTTCTGTCACGGTCTCACAATGCTGAGCATTGGATAAATTGACAAAGAGAAAGTCTCACTTATTCCAGGTGTTCTCAAATTAGGGATGTAAAATCCTGTTTAATCAGTTAAGTGGTTAAACATAATGTTTAACCACTTAATCAGAATCCCATGGGTGAGGTGGTTCTCACCTGTGGCATGGTGAGCCTGGCAGGGCTAGAGTGCCCCCAACTTGAGGCACATTGGGCCTGGCTGTGTTGGAGCATTGGGTGGGAGAGGGTCTGCTCCAGCCTGGCAGGATTGCTAATCAGTTACCCATGACCATCACCAGTAAGTTTTCATAGTGTGGACCAGAGAGAGATTGGTGACCTCTTGGACCCCTTCTCCTGCATATTCATAATGGAGGACAGAGACCATTTCCCCTCCAAATCACAAAGGTGCACACACAGTCTCACTGTAATTTATTACAATTTCTGTGGCAGCCATAGGAATGTTAAAATGTGGTAAGCAGTCATGGCGCTCAGTTTGGCTTGTGCCAATTCACAGCAAAACCTCCCCAGCTGCGGCTCTGCATTGTGAAGCCCAGGGAAGCCGGCGCACAAAGTCGCTAGCTCAGTCCCTGCTCCGCGGGTGTCTTTTCATTCATCACATCTCTCACACATGTTAAGGAAAACTTTACAGTTGTTTCAACTTTTAAAACATGCTCTTTAAAAGCAACAGGAGAGCCAGCAACATGTGACCAACATGTGCACCACAAAGGAGTCAGGGAATCACTGACACCACTGTTCACAGTAGCACCTGGGTTTTACTTTGTCATCTCCCAGCTAATTACTATCTAGGCCCATTCCCGCTCTGCTGGTAAAATCTATGACATCAAACTTCAACATACTGCCACAGGCCATTCCTTAAATAAAAGCTGTTGCACAAGTCTTTACTCAAATATAGATTACATGCACTGGGAATTAGACATACGGTAGTTACAGCAACATATTTATCGAAGGAAAAAAGGGGGACTAAAGGTAAATTGGCAATGAATGAGGAACTGCCACATATTCTTTGCTTTGAAAGTTTCATGAACATAGTTAAAAATACAAAACGTTACCCCAAAATGATGAACTGGTCTGTGAGATTTGTGGTGTAGTTGCCTCTGCAACAGGACACACCTATAATTGCCCAGGTTTCCTGAAAGAGTACCAACTGAATCAACTCAATAGTTAATATTGAATAGTATGAACGACATAGGATTGGCCATATGATGTATTTTAGAATATAAAAAAGTAAGGCATGATGACAGAGGTCTCACAGGCTGTGGTAGCTACATTATTGGTGCAAATTTTTCTATGCATTTGCTATATAAATGCATTAGCATATGCTATACTTTGTATTCTGTGCTATGTGGTAACTGAATAAACTAACTGCCTTAATTATCCTTAATGGGCTTGCTGGAATCAGTTGTGAAACTACAGTGTTTCGGTTAGATACGGTCAAGAAAAATTGAAGGAACTATTGAAAATTGTACCCCTAAGTTCCATTTTCAAAAGTGACTTAGACATCAAGTCTCATTGACTTGAAATAAGACAAATTCTTCTTCAAGTGATGTCCCCATGGGTGCTTCACTCTTGGTAGTGACGGATCACCCAGATCCGTAGATTGGAGCTTTGGAAAGCAGTTTCCCCCATTGGGCCATGCATGCTCAGGAGGCATCACGAAATGCTCCTGCCCGAGTGTGCTACTCGCATGGCTCAACCTCTCCCAGCTCTTCTTTAACTGCCCTTGTCAGCGGACAGAGCTTCACCATCTCCCTCTCAGCCTGTTACCTCACTTAGTATTTATCATTTCAGTTACCACTTAGATAGTTAGTGTTAATAATTTATATAAATAGTTTCCCTTGTTTAATTTACCAAAAAAAAATTGTTTTGAATGCGGCTTTGCTGCTCAAGGGCAGCACAAACTGGGCTCCTCTCCTTCCCCCCCCCCCTTTTTTTTTTAAAGAAAAAACGAACGAACTACCACCTCAGACAACTTAATGTGTCTGGCTCCCCGGGCTTCAAAAAGATGTGAGGAGTGCCAGGAGCCTCTGCCATTATCAGATGGCCATTCACTATGCATACAGTGCTTGAGAGAAGCCCACGTACCGCAGAAGCATGACCACTGCTCTTCCCTCATGGGGAGAGCCAGAAAAAAATAGAGAGCTCCATCTTAGGACCATGAGAAGGCTCACGCAGAAAAGAGCCGCTTCCCTGCTCCCTAGAAAGCTTCTAAAAAGAGAGCCTCACCATCACACTCTCTTCCCCCTTCCTCCTCCCCAACAACCAGTAGGGAAGAAAGATTGGGCATCTTGGGGACCTCCGCTACCAAAGTGGCTAGTAGAGCTACCATGCTAGTGCTGGGACCAGTGCATGCTTCCTTGGTGCATGCACTCAACGCATTCCCAAAAGACAATTCTTCATCACTGCAAGATGGCATGGTCATACCATCTGACACATGCCCAATGGACGATCTTAAACAATTTCAAGAGCTATTTAAAAAAGTGCCAGCAAGTCTCTCCCCAAGAACTGCAGGAAAAATAGCATCGCTTGTTAAAGAATTTACACCCCACTTTGCACGGGAAGATGGCTTTACCCATAGATGAGGCAATTATGGAAACATCAGATGAACTATGGAAAACACCTGCATTTATTCAGCTTACCAGCAAAAAGGTGGACAGGAAATACTTTGTTCCCCCGAAATACATGGAATTTCAGTTTCTCACACCACCAAGCAAACTCCTTGGTTGTGGAATCAACCCAGCAGAGATCCAAACTACCACAATATATAGGTTGGGTAGTCAAGACAAGGATCATAAAACATTAGATCTCTTCAGCAGAAAGTTCTATTCTTCCTCCACACTGCAACTGAGAATTGCAAATTACTCTGCTTTTTTGGCAAACCATGATTTTGATAACTATTCAAAATGGGGGGGTGGGAGGGAAAGGATCTCATGGAGCACCTCCCCGATTCGAAAAGACCTAGCCTCAAGGCAATAGTCTATGAGGGCCATAAGATCGCCCACACTGCCCTACAAACAGCGTTGGATGTCGTCGATACTGCAGTTTGGGTGATAGCCACAGCAATGGTAATGCACAGGGCGTCCTGGTTACAGGCCTCTGGTGTTCCCCATAAACTTCAGTCCAAAGTGGAGGACCTACCATTTGACAATTGAAATTGTTTGCAGCTAAAACAGACAAGGTTCTACTCAATAGTAAAGATTCAGGAACCATGCTCAGCACTCTGGGCACGTACATCCCTCCTTACAGGTGTAAAAGAAAGATACACCCTCTATAAATGCAATAGATATGAGCAATATAATCAGCTGCCAGAGAGACCCTATGAAGATACCAGACTGAGACAGTGTGCACAGAGAAGGTGCTCCAACCAGGGTCACCCCTCTACCAACCAAGCCCCAAAGCAGCAGATTTGAGGGTGTGGTCGAGGGTCTGCACAACCTCTCTCATGATCCAATGCCAGTGCAACAGACATCTTTTTACCCACCATTTGCGTCCCTTCTTAACACATTTGGAGTTCATAATATCAGACCATTGGATGCTGGGAATAATTTGTGCAGAATATACTATCCCCTTTACCTCTATCCCCCCGCCCTACTCCCTACCCAGTCCTTCTTCAGGGACTCTTTTCATGAGGCCCTACTAAAACAAGAGATTGATCGCCTCCTGATGATCAGGTAGAGGGTATTCGAAGGTACCAGAGAGAGGGGCCCGAGGAATTTCACGGAAGGGGTTCTACTAGAATTACTTCTTGACAGAGAGAAAAAATGGGGAGTTGGAGGCCGATCCCCAACCTCTGCAAACTGAACAAATTTCTCAAGAAGCACCGATTCAAGATGATCACGCTAACCACAATTATTCCGGCATTAGATCAAAGGAACTGGTTTGCAGCCCTCAACCTGCAAGATGCCTACTTTCTTGTTGCCAATTATCCAGCACAAAGGCGTTACCTATGTTTTAATCTCAGACCAGACAAGGTCCTGCCTTTTGGCCTTTCATTGGCTCCCCGAGTATTTTCAAAGGTACTAGTTGACTGTGGTCACTGCATACCTCAGACAACATGTCGTCATTTTTCCATACCTCCATAACTGCCTGATAAAATGAGTGTCATGGGAGGAAACCACCTCCATGATGAATAAAACCAGAGCCCTACTCAGTCATCTGGGCCTTCTTATCAACGAATAAATATCGACACTGCACCCAGTCCAGGACAGAGTTGATTGGTGCTCTCCTAGACTCAGTTTCAGCCCATGCATACTTACCTTGGCAATGCTTCGTAGCTATACAAGATCTCAAACACCGTATCCATGACCCCTTCCCACCATGATTTTCAATTGCCTCCGGTAAATGGGCCAAGGCTGCAACTACTTACATGGTCTGTTGTGCCCGTCAGCATTTCTGCTGCTTTCAACTCTGGATAGCAATTGTGTACATCCCATCCCGTCACTCTCAAAACAAGAGAGTTACTATACCTTGGAACAATCTCACATCTCTACGATGGCGGACGTCAGTGGACAATCTTCTGGCTGGAGTTCCATTCCATCAAACCGAGCCCACGGTACAAATTATGATGGATACATCTCTCCTAGGCGGGAGGAGGGGCATATGAATGACCAAGTGGTCCAAGACAAATGGTCTCTGCACGAGACATTTGCACATTATCCTGCTGGAGCTGAAGGCAGTAAGAAAGCATGCACACATTTTGCACCCAGAATTGTCAGTCACACAGTTCAGATCCTCACAGACATCTCTATGATGTTTTACATAAACAGACAAGGCGGTGCCTACTACGTGCAGAGGCCATCTGCCTATGGAATTGGTGCGTCCACAACCATGTTACACTTATAGCATCATACCTATCTCGGGCCAGCAACACCATGGTGGACTCCTTGAGCCACAACTTTTCCACAGACCACGAGCTTCAGCAAGAGGCCACGAACTCAATATTCAACCAAAAGGGGTGGCTATTGATAGACCTCTTTGCTTCTCCCCAGAATACCAAATGTCCCCGATTCTGATGCTTTTTTTCATAGGATAATGAGTTTTGTGGATAAGGGAGAAGTGGTGGATGTGGTATACCTAGACTTAGTAAGGCATTTAATATGGTCTCACATGATATTCATATCAATAAACTAGGGAAATACAATTTAGATGGGGTGATAAGGTGGTGAATAATGGCTGGATAGCTGTTCTCTGAGAGTAGTTATTAACAGTTCACAATCCTGCTGGAAGGGCATAACAAGTGGGGTTCTGCAGGGGTCTGTTCTGGGACTGGTTCTGTTCAATATCTTCATAACAATTTAGAGTACGCTTATTAAGTTTGCAGATGATATGAAGTTGGGAGGGGTTGCAACTGCTTTGAAGGATAAGATCATAATTCAAAATGATCTGGACAAACTGGAGAAATGGTCTGAGGTAAATAAGATGAAGTTTAATAAGGACAAATGCAAAGTACTCCATTTAGGAAGGAACAATCATTTTCACACATACAGAATGGAAAGTGACAGTCTAGGAAGGAGTACTGCAGAAAGGGATCTAGGGGTCAAAGTGGACCACAGGCTAAATATGAGTCAGCAGTGTGACGCTATTGCAAAAAAAGCAAACATGATTCTAGGATGCATTAACAGGTGTGTTGTAAGCAAGATAGGAGAATGAATAACCCTGATGAATCATATTTGGCCTGCAGGCTAGAGGTTCCCCATCTCTGCCATAAAAGTCCCCAATCCCACATTCCTTGTACATCCAAAATCCTCACAGATAACAGAAGGAATTTTGGATACTTAAAGAATGCATGGTTAGACGCATGTACAGAAATCTTGATTGCACTGAATAGTCAAACACACAGAGGATGTTTACATGTTTATTATTAGCGCAAATGAACTGAAGTTCTAAAGTATTCAATAAATATTTGTTTTTCAATCAAGGGAAAATATGGATTAATGTATTTTATTTATTCAGAGAATAACATATGAAAAATACTAAATATTTACAGATTTTACTTAAATCTGTAAAACTACATTAGGAAAGTATGCAGCTTCATAAAATAGTTGAATTGGTGTTATTTAAAGAAACATCTATTTCATGTGTATTTTACCCAAACACAGACTGGAAGAAAACAGAAATCCCAGTATGACAACAAGCCATTTCCACAATACATTTCCTTTCCTTTCAGTATATAATTCTTCCCCTACCAAAGCTGATTAAACAGACTCCTGTGAACTTCTATAAACAAACCAATGTCAAACAAAATATTAGGATAGTGAAACAATTGTCCCATTAACACATGGTAAAAAAGAAACCATCTTCATACTCAAGCACAGAACCACAGCAAGAGTATGTGATTATTTTGAGTGTGTCAGCTTCAACAAGTGTTTCCTGTGGTTTCACAGTAGAGGTTGTATTTTATTCCCCCCTCCCTCCTTACCCACATTCAGTAAACAAAACATCATACCACATGCCATAAAGCTTTAAACTTGTGTACTGCAGCAAAAGCATGCATTTAGTACTCTATTCAAATAAAAAGGAATCTGAGCATACCCCATATGTTAACAGATTATATGGTAACTGAACAAAATAGGTTGTTGTTATTGCTCCCAGGTCTTCACACATTTATTCAAAAGTAGGTAAAATCTTTTAAGGCTCAATCAGGAGAGAGACTAGCATTCAATATTTGCAGCAACAAGTTTAACGCCATCACAAAAAGAAAAACAAAAGGTAAAATAAATTATGTTTGGGAAAGTTTGCCATTTTCATAGTACTTACTGTAAAGTTAAATTTCTCATCTCTCTTTTGTAAGGGACAGCACATTTTTATTCATTCTGAATATAGCAACCCAGTGCTGTTGCTTGACAATTTTCTGTTACAAAATTTACATGAACCTCATTGTCACTGTATTAGAAAAGATAAACCAAATTAAGTCCTAGTATTTATACAAATGTCCTATTAATTTGTATGCTATAAGCACATAGTAACACTTCAGCATATAATGATGCTATACATGCATCATGAGGCTGGCTCTGAAACAAAACACCAAAACATTTATAACAAACTTAAAATGAACTGTTTCAAAATTGATCAGACTTGTTTTCACTGGATAGAGGACAAGCTTCTAAGTGATGAGGTCTACTTGCATACAGGCAAAATGCATTTGTAAGTTGCAAAACAGCATGTGCCAAATGGTACCCCCCCCCCCAAATGCATGGTAAAATGAACACAGAGCAATGGCATGTGCAAATGCTGACTTTTAAGTGTCAATTTTTGTGCATGTATATTAACATTGATTTTTGGAGAAATTTTGCTCTAAACATAGCATAATCTAAAATCAGAGAACCAACAAGTATTTTCCAGTGGTAACGTCAATATTAGTGAGAACTGTGACATAAAATATAGTCCTAGCTGCTGTGAATTATTTTATATGACAAGCTCAGTTGTCTAAAACTGGCTTTTGTTTGCTAAAATCTGCTTCATAAACTTCTACGTAAAATTTGGAGAAATGCAGAATCCATACCCTGAGGTCCCCAAAATGCAGAATGATGCTCAAAATACTTAATTATATAGCTCAGCTACAAATAATGAAATTGCAAAAACAGCTTGGCTGGTAAATAATTTTCATTTCATTCATGAGCTAATGGAGAGATGACTTGATACATTTCACTTATAGGTATAGAAATTTTTTTTTTAGGATTTGAAATCCTAAAACAGGAAATATTTTTACAGAATTTTACAATAAACTGAATTGCAGATTTAAAAGTGTTTTTCCTGCATTTAACTAAAAATAATATCCAGTAGTTTTTAATAAAAGTTCTTTATATTGCTTCTAGGGATGTAAAAATGTGTAAAACCATGTAACAAATCAATATTTACCCTGGGATCTAGGGGTAGGAAGGGATGGGAGCGGGATGGGCTGCCCCCCCGCCCCACGCTCCCAGGATCCTAGGCACACTGGATTCTGCCTGCAGCAGAGCCCAAGTCATGGGTCAGGCAGCTGGGACCCTTGAGAGTTTAACCATTAACAGAAACAGATACGCATCAGCTTATTGGTTAACTGGTTAAACTCTTGGGGTAGGTCCACACTACGGGGCAAAGTTGAATTAAAATACACAACTTCAGCTACGTTAATTGTGTAGCTGAAGTCGAAGTAGCTTAACTTAACCTTTGGCACTGTCCACACTGTAGGAAGTCGAAGGGAACACAGTCTCCCTTCAACTTCCCTTACTCCTCGTGGAAACAGGACTACTGACATTGACTGGAGTGTCCCTCTCAGTTCGAATTAGCGTGTCTTCACTAGACCCGCAAATTCGAACTCTGGAAGATGAACAGCAGTAGCTTCAATCTTCCTCTGTAGTGCAGAGGTACCCTTATATCTCTACTTGCTTCCTCGCACTTCATCTATACACAAACAAATACATAGATTCCTGTGCTGTGTTTAAAATGATGTATTACTATAATGAATCTACCCTACGATATATCAATTCAAATTTGTCCAAAATTGCACAATTATTTTTTACCGGAGTGGTATAAAAATCTTCAAAGCCTATAAAACATTATGTTAGCAACTTCCTGTAGACACTGTTACTCAGATTACTGGAGCAGGTATCCCTTCTGCTGGTTCTAGCCATTAATTGACCACTGCTGCTACTACTGCTAGGTTCAGGACTCTTTTTAGAGCAAAAGAGATTTCTAACCTGCCTCTGACATTCAGAAGAGGCATAATAATAAATCAAAGGATCAATGCAGCAGCTTACACTGCTGATACAAACACAGAGGAGATAGGCAAAATAGAGATATTCTAACTGGTTGTTGTAAGAAAAAGATATGTAATGAATTAATAAAAGGATATTTGTTGGGCCAAAACAAATAATAAAAACAGAGAAAACAGCTGCAGACAAGAGTAAAGCACGGGTCTTCTTACTTTGCTTTGCAACAATATTAGAAGAAATTAGACATTGGATGATACACACATAACAAACAGCAGTAATTATTAATGGCACAAAAAAGAAAATGGATGAGAAAATGGAGAAGAAATTATGGTAATAGCTCTTAAGTTCGGATTCCTCTAGCACATCATGGCAGGTTGTAATGTTTAACTGAGGTATTTTCATAGTTTGCTCTGTGATAAGAATGGGTATAACACCAACTATGGCTATAAGCCATATGGTAAAGCAGATTAACGAGGCACGCATTAACGTACGCCATGAGAGAGACTGCATAGGATACACCACAGCTAAGAAACGATCAATGCTTATAACAGTCATCAGCAGTATTGAACAGTACATGTTACAGTAGAATGCAGCAGTGATGAGACGACACATTTCAGGTCCAAAAACCCAGTTGTTTCCAGAAAAATGGTATGCAATCTTAAAAGGAAGCACACTTACAAACAATACATCCGCTGAGGCCAAATTCAGCATATATACTACAGCTGGCTTTTTAACTTTCATTTTTATCAGGAATACAAGTATTGCTGTAATGTTCAGAGGGAGACTTAGCATAACCACTAATGCGTAAACTGAAGGAACAAAACGAGTCAACCACTGACTAGTCAGGTATCTTTCAGCATCATGAGAGATGAACTCTATTTGTGTTGATACATTTGTAGTTATATTGATTAATTCTGATCCAACTTCTGAATCACTGTCAATGGCTTCAGGAGGTATAAGTTCATAGGTGTTATCTTTGTGATACAATGCAAAGGTTCTTCCCCGCACGGTGTCATTCCTTGAAGTTTTTTCTGAGAATTAAAGAACAATAAGATTAGCATGCAAGATATTTGTACACAGTTTTCTAGCATGAATATAGTTTACCAAGAGGAAGAATGGTGTTGTGGTTACATCATTGCACTGGAACTCAGGAAATTCATTTTGCATTTGTGGTGCTGCTTGTGATTGCCTACGTGACATTTGAAAAGTCGCTTAATCTCTCTTTGTCCCCTGATCTTCATAGGGTCCTCTAGGTACCCTAGTAACACAATTAATAAATCCTGTTACTCTTTGATTAGATTTGCCAAGATCTTTTATAGTTGTTATAGCGATCTAGTATCTCCTTGCTATTCAAGCATAAAACTCCATTAGGAGCAATAGTAATGACATGCACATAGCCAAAAGAACACGTTTACCACTGAAAAACTAAGTTTAAATTAGGGATGTGAATGAGTAGTTGATTAGCTGATAAACCTAGGCATATTGGTTAATCTAGTTCACTACTCACATTCCGCCCCCCCCATCCCTTGCTGTCTCTATATTAGAGGCAGCAAGGGGGAGGGAAGCAGGAGCCAATGCTGAGGGAAGCGGGCTTAAAAGATGCTTCCCCCCCCCCAGCAGCAGCTCCACAGTGCTGCCTGTCCCCCTCTCTCCACAGTGTGGGTGTGGGGGCAGGGGAGGCAGCTGAGAAGAAGCCTCTGCCCACAGCGAAAGCTGTTTTGCAGCAGCCACCCCTGCCTGCAGTGGGCCCAGGCTCACCATGGACAGAGACTGCTTCATGACCAGCAGTCCCTGTTCAGATGGGGAACCGAGCTCTCCGCAGACAGAGACTGCTTTGATGCAGCCTTCCCCGTCCCCCCAGTAGCCTCCGTCCGTAGGGAGCGCAAAGCCTCTCGTGGATAGGGGCTGCTGCCACCCCACGCTGCTCTCTCTATCAGAGGCAGCATCCGGTCTGTGAGGGGAGCTGATTTTTAAACTAGTTCCCCTTGTGGACCGGCTCCCACCTGGCACCCTACGCTGCTGCCTCTGATACAGAGGCATCAGAGCAGGGTGGCAGGGGGCTCTCCGGGGGAGTGGGGCTGGAGTCACTGGCTACCATTCTCACCCCTGGGGACTACAGAATAGTCTAACCAACCCCTAAGAATTCATGCGGTTAGTTGATTGTTCTACTACCCGCTATCTAACATCCCTAACAAACACATTAACAAAGTTCAAAGATTTGGGTGAAATACAGTTTTATATGACAGATAATGATTTCTGTTCAATGGGACACAAAGGTTAACATTTTTCTATATATCTACCTTTTATATTCTGTAAAATAAATAGAATTACAATACTACTTAAGATATAGTAAGTAAGAATTGTACATTATTCTACTTCCTAAATGTCCTTTATCAGGCAAATGGTTGCAATTGCAAGAACACAATTTACACCTTTTTTGGAGAGAGTTACAGGAACAATTTATTGCTTCCATAAAGAGAAAAGTAGCATTCAACAATATATTTCTATATTGGCATTACTTGGTGTATATTTTAACTACATTTCTTTTAAGTTTATACCATACAGTGGCAATCTAAAGATTCTACACCAGAAAATTAGTCATAAAAATATAACAAACACTTTCCATGGAAAATACGTTTTAAAAATATGTCATACAGACTACAGTAAACACCATGTTGTATACCTTCCGTTTATCACATACTCAAGAAGCATTAGTTGAACCAGGAACCAAAGTCTAATTACTTTTATTCACAGCATAGCAGGGACATTGTAATTAAAAATATATTTTAAAAATTTTCTGGTAAACTGCTTAATCGTGTCTGATGTACATTAAACTTAGAACACCAAATATTTAAAATAGTATTTATTCCTTTCACCTTCATACAGTGATGATAGAAATATACAGAAAATTATTGAAGTATCTTAAAAACTAACAAACTCTACCCTAATCAAATTCTAAAACAGTAAATTTAACCTAAATTGTATAAAAAATTAAAAATATAAAATCCATAATAAAAACTTTTGAAATACACAAACCATGCACACACATACATGAGCTCATGTATACTTTTATGTATCAAATTTTCATTTATGACAACAATTGGTTAAGTACTCTCATTGCCATATTTGCAACTTCTATAATTTGATTCAGAGTCATCCACATAGAGGCACAGTACCAATGGAAAAAACTTGCTACCCAGCAGTGCTCATGGCAATATATTATTTATTTTCTGTCAATGGAAGTTTATTTTATTTAAAATTTCTAGTATAGTGTTTGCAACTTAGAAAGGGTAACACTGATGCAGAAGAATGAGAAAACAGAATTGATCAGTTTATCTTTATATGAATAGAGAATCAAAAACAAACAATATACATAGCAAAAAAAATTTTAAATTAGAATCACCACCATTTATGGAAAATGTCTTTCCATCTGTAGCCCTGAAAACCCTTTAACAAGGCACTTAAACAACATTATTCCTGTCTTATAGAATCATACAAGGGTAGGACTGGAAGGGCCTCAATAGGTCATCTAGTTCAGACCCTTACATTCAAGGCAGGACTAAGTAATAACACTAGATCGTTCCTGACTGGTGTTTAGATTAGAACATAAAAATACAAGAATGGCCATAGTGGGACCATGTAGTCCACTATCCTATCTTCTGAAAGTGGCCAATGCCAGGGCTTCAGAGGGAATGAACAGAACAGGTAACCATCCCCTATTACCTATTCCCAGCTTCTGGCAAAACAGAGGCTAAGGTTTTGTCTCATCTGTTCTTAAAAGACTCCAGTGATGGATATTCACAACCTCCCTAGGCAATTTGTTTCAGTGCTTACCTACCCTGATGGTACACAATGGGAAGGAGGTATTAGCTGAGGTGTTGCAGACTTGCGTTTTCCCGGTTACTGGCCTAACCTCGGTTGGTAAATTCCCCACACAAGAAGAGCTTTGTGTCGCTCCAAAGCTTGCCTCCTCAACAGCAGTGGGTCCCCATCCCTCACCTTGCCTCTCCAAGGTGGCACGGTAACACAGCGAAGCAGTCTAACCTCATTGCCCCTTAAACAAACCAACCCGGCTGTGGGCACAGGCAAGCATTAAGGTTAGTCTTGATCTTGGAAGCAGCTCGCCCTGCGGCCGCTAGGAACGACATGAGGACACAAAGGAAGCCCGGGGTCCGAGGAGCTGTATGGGATGCCCCGGTCGGGCAGAGCTCTCCGGGAAACCCCTGCCCAGAGGCCATGGCTGCCGCCCCAGCAATCCCTTCCCAGGGACGGTGGGTTGCTGCTCCGGGCAGCCCTGCCTGGCGGTACTCCGGGCAGCCCTCTACCTCCGCCACCATGGGCCAGCGCCTCGCTCCTAGCCCGCTGGCTTGCTCACAGGTGGGATGGCCCGGCCGGCCCCGAGTGCCAGGCAGGGGCCTGGAGTGCCCCGGGTCGGGAGGAGGGGACACGCCGAGCGGGACTCACCGTTCGCTGGCGCGCAGAAGGCGAGCAGGGGTCCGAGCAGGGCGAGCCCGCCGAATAGCAGCATCTGGCGTCCCATGGCCGCCTCGTCCGCGGGGCCGGGCTCTCCGCAAGCTGCCGCGCCGTCCACAGCTCTCCCGAACGCATAGGAAGTGAGGCGGGGAAGGGGGGTTATAAGCGGCCCCGGGGGAAGGAAGAGGGGAAGCGGTGGCCCCGGCTGTCATAGGCGCAGACCGCAAAGCCCCACTCGCTGCTTCCCGCAGCCCTGGGGGAGGCGCGACCTCTTCCCTGCCGCTGCCCTCTACGTTGTGGGAAAAGCTAGCAGGCGGCTTGTGGGCGGAGCAGGCTTGGCGGCTACCCGCGCCTGCCCTCCGCGCCCCTCCAGCCACGCCACGTGCCCCAGGGAGGAGACGTCATCTGTGTGTCCTCGTCCTGCAACAAAGCAGCCCAGGCTCGTTCAGTGCCGGAAGGAAACGGTCCCCGGTCCCACCAGGCCAGGCCCCAGCGTTGAGCCCGCCTGGCGATAGTGCCTCCAGCACAAGCCAAATGAACTGATCTGAGCAGAGTAAAAAGTTCACACAGGCGCTCTCTGGTGCTTTGCTGGCAAGGGTGGGGATTGGTGCCTGGGAAGATTTCAATATCCATATTATTGGTACAGACCTTCTCACCTCCTTTGAGCAGCTCCTCTGGCGCAACCCACCCAGCCAATCACACCTTGGACCTGGCCTTCAGATTTGATGTGGAGAGCTCATTGCTGTCTAGAGCAGAACATTACCTCAGCGTGGCAGCGATAAGAGCTTTGTAAGTAACTAGTCAGAGCTAAAACCTTCATTTGACTATAACGACCTCTGGACTCCATAAAAAGCCATGCTAAAGGGTACACTCCACCCACATGATAAGGAATAGAGGATCTAGTGAAGTATATACAAGACATGGGCATTGATGCAATGGCCCCCAAGTGTCCCTTCCTCATTACCCATACATATCTCAAGTTTTCTAGCATCCTGCAGCAGATGAAGGGAGAGAGTTGGAAACTTGAGCACTAGTAGTGGAAGACAAAAACTTTACCCTTCCATCAACTGGATCTGATGAAGTTGGTCTGCAAGTTCAAAGCTTTCCAAGAAATCAGGTAATTTCTACTAGCAAAGGTACTTCTAGATCCGTCATTCTCAAACTTTTTGGCCCATGGTTCACCCTGCTCACAGACCTTTCCGCTGACCACCAGCCACCCACACATGACCAATTTGGTGCAGGACTACATAGGGGTACAAGTGCATTTTCTAGCCAAGATACACGGTGCAGGAACAGACTTGGGGGTGGGAGATTGGTCAGGAGGGAGGCTGCAGGAGTAGGCTCTGTGGGGAGTGGGAGAGGGGGGGAGAAGAGAAAGGATTGGGAAGGAAGGTAGGGTGGGAGGGTTGGGTGGGTGGGAGGATGCAGGAGCAAGGTTTTGGTTGGAGAGTCTGTGTGTTCATGATGGGGGTATAGGGTTTGGGCATGAGGGACATGGGGAGCAGTTTCCTGGCTCTGTGGCCCCCCCCACTGCATCCATGCACCCCATTTGTGGGGGGGTGAGGGTGCAGCAGTGCGCAGAGCTGCTTCCTTCCCCCACAAGCTGGATCTAGCCTACAAGGCTCACTAATGCCATCCATCAACCTATGCAGTGTTGTTCCTTGTAGTTAACGGTGTAGTGATTCATCTGGTCTCCTTCAGAGTTCCCAGGAACAAGGGAGTATTTCGATGAATTATCGGTATGTTAAATTAAAGTTACATAAAGACAATTTCATACCAATTTAAAATCTGTCATTAAGTTAGACTTGGATGTTTATGTAGAATAATTTTTAGGTAAAATCATTGCTCCACCTAAATCAGTGGGAGTTTTGCCACTGACTTCAGTGAGGTGAAGATTTGTTAGTCTCTTTTGTGCAGTTTTCTCTACAGATGTTAAAGACTAGTCACTAGAGGCAGCAAAGGGGTGGGAGGGAGAAGGGATACTTCATAATACTTTGAAATCCCAAGGTGACCGCTGCACAGCTGATCCACGAATCAGCTGTGCGGTGGGCTGCCCTTTTAAAATGCTGCCTCTGCATGATTCAAAAGGGTAGCCCTGGAGCCGTGGGTCAGCGGGGAACGCCTCAGCTGATCCCAGGCTCCTAGCAGCATAGTATGGAGTCTGGGGCCAATGGGGGACTCAGTCCCCCACTGACCCCAGGCTCCATGGCTTCGAAATGCACAAGAGCTTTGAAAGGCCTCTTGTGCGTTTCAAAGCAGACATGCTGCGTGTAGCCTGGAGTCAGCGGGACTTCGCGCTGGCCCCAGGCTGCACAGGTAGTTCTGCATTCCTCCCACGACCAGGGCTCTTGTCCATTTCAAAGGAGGAATGTGGAAATGCCTATCGACTAGTTGATGGAAATTCCATCGACTAGTCAATTAACCGCATTTTAACATCCTTAGTTTTCTCCTGAGCATCACCACATGATGGATTAAATCTTAGCATTATAAAACATTTTAACTTGGTGTGAATGTTAATAGGAATTCAAAACAAAGGCTGCGT
>JANRFK010004149.1:41123821-41135690 GCA_030068395.1 Apalone spinifera
ATTTATCTAGTTTATTTTTAAATCCTATGCAACAACATGTCAACTCCACTACCAAGACTACTGTAGTTATAAAGTAGCGAGCATGACGGAGCATGACGCTGGTAAAACAGCTGCCAGCTCTTGCTAAGGCTGTTGGCAGTAGCTGAGCACTGATAATTCATAGCTGAAAATCAGCTCAGCTCACCTATATGTTAATATTGGCCAAGACAAGTGTGAAACTTAAGTTTTTAGTCTCTATAAAGCATGTATAAGTTGCTGCATGCATTAATTTTACTGATTAAGTTGTGTTCTATACTATAAAGTAATATGTAAGGTTTGCTTGCTGATAACTGTAAAAATACCTGCTCTGAACTTGTGAACCCAGGCAGGAGGATTGGTTCCCTGACCTATCAAGGAATTCCAAGACATGGGGCTTTATAAAACATCACAATTCAAAGACTGGGTTAATTGTCGTCTTATACCCCTGTAGTTGTTACATGCAAGAAAGCTCATCTAGTTTTAAAAATTGTGGAAGGAGGAAGTAAAGATGCCTGACATGAATATTCTTCTGCTTTGCTTTTATGGACTTGCACAGGGCTGGAACTAGGAAATAAAAGCAAAAATCTTAAGAATCAACCTGGGTTAGCCCCCAAAAAGACATTGTGTTGATGTGTTACCTGTGTCACCTTTCAGAACCACAGGCTGTAACTCGTGTGTGTGTGTGTGTTGCCTGCTTTAACCTGTTAACATTCATTCATTTTTTTGTAGTTAATACATTCTTAGTTGACTATAAAGATAAGCTACATGCATTGTCTTTGGTGTTAGATCTAAGGTACAAATTGACCTGGGAATAAGTGCCTGGTCTCTTGGGACTGGGAACAACTTCAATATTTTGTGATCTTTGGCATAAGTGACCATTTTTCAGTAAGTCTATCTTGCTTGGCTGGCACAAATAGGCTGGAATGCCTATGGGAACTGTAACTCCATGGCAAGTTTGTTACTCCACTTTAGGAGTTCACACTTGTTACTGGATTGGTGAAATGTAATGATAGAACAAAGCACTAATTTGGGATATCTTCTGTGCTTTTTTTTGCCTTTTTTTTTTTTTTTTTTTTTTTTAAAAACAGTCCACCCTGAAGCTGGCACTCAGTCATGAACTACTCCGAACAGTGTTACAATCAGGGTACCCACAATATAATCTCTTTATACCATTTTAGTCTAAAAAAATTAATATTTTCTGGATGTATTAATTCAACAACTTCATTTTCCATCTATCCTTTTAAAACTTGTTAAAAGTAGCACAGATGTAGTTACTAATAAAATACTCACACTTAATGATGTACAGCACATGAAAGGTACCAGTGTTCATTTTTTGCTTTGGGGAGCAAAACAAGGTATCAATTTAAATTGGACTTTCCAGCTTTGTAAAACCATTGAAGACAATAGGAAATGTATCTGATAATTCTGTTAGCAGCTTTTCTCCTCCCTCATTATTTATGGGCAAATACCCATCTGTGGATTTCAGAGCTGGTCCAGTTTTTCCTCAGAGGCTTGAAGATGAATTTCTACCCACCAGAAGAGTTCATCCAAAACTGCAGGAACACTCTAGCAACTCATTATTAGCATTAAGACAACGTGATATAATGTATTAGTCAAAATGTCTTAAAGTTAAGTGTTCCTCGACAAACAAGTTTCAAGTCTCACAGGGGTAGCAGTGTTAGTCTACATCTGCAAAAACAATGAGGAGTCCTGTGGCACCTTAAAGGCTAACAGATTTAAGCAAAAACTTGTTGGTAAAAACCACTATCAGATGCATCTGATAGTGATTTTTACCCACAAATGCTTATTCTCAAGTAAATCTGGTAGGCTACGTCTACACTGGCATGATTTTCCGGAAATGCTTTTAACGGAAAACTTTTCCATTAAAAGCATTTTCGGAAAAAGAGCGTCTGGATTGGTACGGACACTTTTCTGCAAAAGCACTTCTTGCAGAAAAGCGTCCATGCCAATCTAGACGCGCTTTTGCGCAAAAAAGCCCCCATCGCCATTCTCACGATCGGGGCTTTTTTGCGCAAAACAATGCCATCCTGTCTACATTGGCCCTTTTGCCCGAACGGGAAGGGCAAAGTATTTCCGCAAGAAGCACCGATTTCCTACAGTAGGAAGTCAATGTTCTTGCGGAAATTCAAGCAGCCAATGTAGACAGCTGGCCAGTTTTTGCGGAAAAGCGGCTAATATTCCGCAATAACTGGCCAGTCTAGACACAGCCGTAGTGTTTAAGGTACCACTAGATTCCTTATGGTTTTTGGGGAAAAAAAATCAGTTTATATTCAAGTCATGGGTTGAATTCAGAGAGAAGCTGCTAAAATACAATTAAGAATTTTTCTTTATATGATGCAGCTTTTCTCTTCAGTCATTACTCATAGGAATTAGTGAGCAGTGAATCCTCAAACTAGGGTGGGGGAAGGATAAGCAGACTTTAATTACAGGAAACCCGTGGACAAAAGGAACAAAGCAAACACGATTCTGGGATGCATTAACAGAAGTGTTGTGAACTAGACAATAAATTCATCTTCCAAGGATGCATGCTGACTATGGGCACAAGCAAGGGGCTAATGTGAAGGTTGGGCTGTCAGTCAACATATTGTTTGCACTTACCTGCCCCCAAAAAAGGGAACTTGAATGTTATGAGAATGACCTCATTTTGCATTGTATCAAGTGCATTAGCCCATGTCCTCAAAAGAAATTTCAGAGTATGAAGCTACCTAGCTTATGTAAAGAATTAACTACCGATGAGCCCTAGACCTGAAAATAATTGATGCAATGAAATTTTGGATCTCTGCAAATCATTACTGCTTGCATGGAGATAAAAAGTGCTTCGTGATTTTGAAGAACTAGTGACTATGCCTCTTTTCCAACATCTGTGTTTATGAATGATCCATTTCTCCAGACAGTAAGCTGATTGGCATTTTGTAGGTCATGATTATAGGTGTTAACATGCATCCCGACCCTTAAAATTTTAGGTGCAGAAGCTAGACAAAGTTTTGGACAGTTTGTTGTGAACTCGTACACCTACATTCTCTTTGTGTTGAGGATTTTGTTGGTTTTGAGAAAAATGAATCTAGATTCTCTTTGGAAGCATCTGTACCAGATTTTCCCCTCTGCCAGAGTAAAAGTTTGTTCGTGGATACTCTTGTATGACATGGAAAGCCCCTCAAAATGCTAACTGGCGAAGGACACTTCATACAACCTCTCTCATTGAGCCTGAAACACTCATTGCCCCAACTCATTATCAATATTTGTAGCAAAGAAATTGTCAAGTAAGATATACATTTGGGCTATGTCTACACTCACAGCTTCTTGCACGAGTAATATGCAGATGAGGTTAAGCGTGGAATATTGCCGAGCCTCATTTGCATACCTAACGAGACTTTTTTTCCAGAAGAGGCTCTTGCGCAAGAAGGAGCATTTACACTACCCCTTCTTGTGCAAGGAAAACCCTCTTGCGCAATGCCGTTCTTCCTGAAAAGTAATAGGTATAACAGCATTGCGCAGGACGGTTTTCCTTGCGCAAGAAGGGGCGGTGTAGATGCTCCTTCTTGCACAAGAGCCTCTTCTGAAAAAAAAATGGTGGCTCATTAGGTATGCAAATGAGGCTCGGCGATATTCCACGCTTAGCCTCATTTGCGTATTACTCACGCAAGAAGCTGCAAGTGTAGACATAGCCATATTGAGACTATGCTGGCATTAATATTAGTGGGATGTATGTACTGGTGGTATACAAAGAATTATAGATGTGTGCTAGAAATATGTTCCTAAAATGTGGTTGGCAGGCAATGTCCAAGTCCATTCTATCCTAGACAATTTTACTAAGTTAACTATATTGCCAGTGTAAATTAAACAAGACCAAAGTCCATGAAAAGGATATTGACATGCAAAGTAAACAAAGCAGTTAGGCAAAAAAGTGGGGTAGGGTAGAGGAGGAGGATTTAACAATTTCAATCAAGGCTTGAGGCTGCACCCACAGGAAAACTTCCTGCTTCTTGTTGGAGGTCTCTGAAGTTTTCCAGACATACCCCCAAATATCATGAGCATTCCCCAAATTCAGAAAATAAGCAAGAGGAGCACAAGTTTAATATAGTTTATATTAATGAAACTGGCAAGATAATTTGGATAACTGGAATGTTAAAATAAATGTTGATTACTTGATCAGGAAAAGGTGAGTAAGCAAAAGGGGTGGGACAGTGGGAATTGGTGTCTAAAACAGCATCACCTGTTGCAAGTCACTAGTAACTCAGAAAAATTATCTTTAACACTTATGAATCAACATCCTAAGATAAAGCTACAGACCACCACTGAAAAAAAAATCAGTTATATGAGGAGCTGGTCTTCATTTTCCCTATCTTTAATATATAGGAAAATAAGCTGCAGGATCATAGGGGATTTCAATTTGAGGGATACATGCTAGGGGTACTATAACATACTCAGAATTTCTTATTCTAGATGACACTTTCCCAATTCAAGAAGTGTTGCAGCCAATACAGGGGATTTCTTTACAGATAAAGAATTGATCACTAGAACCAAGATAGGTACACGTGATCATGGCTTGATCACATTTATAATGTGCAAGCAGAAGAAAGTGCAGATTGTCTAATACACACCTGTACTTCAAAAAGGACAATTTCATAAAGCTGAAGACAATTATGAGCATAATCAGTTGAAAAGTAGAATTTAATCAGAAAAATGTGACGTTTAATTGGGAATCATTTAAGAGCACCTTACCAAATGCTCCAAAAGCCAAAATTGAATAAGGCAGCCATGCTGGTTAAAACACGGACCTACTTTAGAAAGTGAACACAGCCATAAAAAAAAAGTTACAAATGGAAGAAAGTAGTAGATAGGACTAACTATCATTCGGAAATTAGAAATGGTAGAAAAATTGGTAGGGAAGCAAAATGACAAGGAGAAATCTAAGGCCAGCAGGCTTAAGCACAATAGGGAATTTTTAAAATATCCTGAGAAAGCTTTTGGTCCCTTATAATGAACAACTATTTACCCAATATCAATAATACCAGAAATACAAGTATTCAATAAATATTTATTCTTTATTTGGGGGAAAACAAGTGAGTCTCATTAAATAGTGGTAACATTTTCCATTCCATAAGTACCTCAAGGGGATGTTAGAGAAGCAGCTAAAGTTAGACTTTTTAAAATCAGCAGGTCCAGGTAACTTGCATCCAGGAGTTTTAAAAGATCTGTCTGAAGAACTTGCTGGACCATTAATGTTGATTTCCAATATGTCTTGGAGCACTGGGAAAGTTTCAGAAGAGTGGAAAAAACCTAATCTGTTTTTGTTTTTTTTAAGTGTAAATGTAACAACCTGGGTAATGGGAGCTGTGTTAACCTGACACTGACCCATGGAGCAGTTGGTATGGAATTTGATTAGTAATTAATATAATTAATGCAAATCAGCCTGGGTTATGGAAGACAGTCCTAAATACAGATTTGGTTGATAAAGGTAATAGCATTGATATATTACACTTACAACTCTAAGGCATGTAACTTAATAAAAACTGGTTAATTTATATAGTGATTGGCACGGATACAAGAACTGCTAGAATACTGTGTCTAGTTCTGGTACACACCTTTTAAGAATGAGGTTGATACATTGGAGGGGGTTCAGAGGACAGCCATGAGAATGGTTAACAGATTAGAAAATACACTCAGGAATCTTAAACTCTTTAAAATGAATAGATTAAGGATGACTTCATTACAGCGTCTTTCTGCATAGGGAGCACATTTTAATAATGGCTCTAATCTAGCAGAGAATGGTGTAACAATACAAAGGCTGGAAGTTGAAGCTAGACAAATTCATACTGCGAATAGGGAGTACATTTTTCTGTGATGG
Organism: Apalone spinifera; assembly: GCA_030068395.1. NCBI lineage: Eukaryota > Metazoa > Chordata > Testudines > Trionychidae > Apalone > Apalone spinifera. The sequence goes on from JANRFK010004149.1 coordinate 41,129,709, forward strand.
TCCCTTTCTGGCCTTTGAATTTATGGGTCTACAGTGGTAGGAAAGGAAGCTATGTAGGAGACCTGCTCCTCCTCCCATTCCTCCACTCCAGCCCAGGTCTGTTACAGGATTTACCTCCTGAGAACTAGATAGCTTTCTACATACCCTTAGACTCTTTCCGTGAAAGCTCAGGAATTCCTGATCATATTTTTCTGCTTTGGTGCTAAGAGTCCTTGGGGCAGGCTGGGGACCCAGCATACTGATTTGACTAAGCTTCATATCCTAGCAGTACAATGGTCAGCTAGTTGGAAGCAGGCAGAACATATTTCACCCTCTGAAAATAGTGCATCATGTATAGAAAACTGCCTAGATGTAAGCCAGGTGTTTTCAGGATAGCTTTGCTATACCTGAGTGTGCGTCAAAATAATCTTGCAGGGAGTGACTACAGGGGCAGATCCAGGTGGTTGAAGTCATAACACCGCTAAATACCTGATCCAGGGGAAAAGGAGGCCAAGTTGCCACTGCACAAAAGTGAATAAAATAAATGGTTTTAAAAACAGGATGGCTGGGAGAAACTGAACTATTTCCACTGACAGATGCAGAAAATCTAGTGTCCTGAACTAAATGGCAGGATTTAGTCCTAGAGGCTCCTGCAACATCAATGGACAAATTCCATCCGAGTAATAAATGAAAAAAGAAGCTGTGCAACAGAATTCCCTTACACCCTGTGGATTGTTACAGTAATACAAGATAAAAATTATTCAGAAACTTACCAAATTTAATCAAGTAACATGTATTTTACATAGAACAGTCTCCAAAGAATACATTTAAAAACTGATTTTATTGCATTTATTTACTGATTTTATTTTCGTACAAAAAAAAGACAGCACAATTTAAGGATTCAAATACCTCGTTATTAAAAAAACCTACTGATCACAATTCAGATTGCCCCTTTGCCACTTAAATTAAAAGGCTGTAAGTAGAAAAATGTATTTATCCCGAGGCAGTAGTGCATTTTTATTAGTAGGAATAAATCAAAATATACCTTTGTACAAGTACATGTTATTGTAACTTTATAATTACCTATAAAATTTATTTCAAATTGCACAGTTCACTTTACAGTTGACAACTGCCAGAAAATAGGCTTAGCATTTAATTTGGTAAAAATATCCCTCACAAACAAATTAGGATTTCTTATAGAGAAGAAGTCAAAAGTCTAATAAGAACTATATTATGCAACTTGAATCATTTAAAATATATTTTCATAGGAAGTAGTTTATATATTTATGCCATTTATTTTCTGCCTATTTTAAAAACCAGCACACCCTCCCTCCCAAATAGTTGAGTGTCACTAAATGATATACTTTCCAATCAAAAGTCCAACACTACAGTGAAATCTGGAAGTGTTTAAATTAGCCTATTTTCTACCTTACTACTGCAGTATCAAATGATGAAAAAGGCACATAAGTATATTCTTCTGAACAGATTGGTCTTTTTTCACATCCAAAACAGTGTCCAATGATAGTAATTGAAAAACATTTAAAAGCAAAAATACTGAACAGACATTCCTATTGATTTGATGCAGACTCCACAGTATCTGCAATCTTCATTTTCCATAGAATTTCTTGTTCAACAGGAATATGAGCAGGTTTACATTCACTTTTGCTTTATCAAACATTTTCATTACAGCTACACCTTCATATTGCATCTGAAGCAAATCCTGCAAGTAAGAATTAAAAAAAAAAGAAAAAAAAGCAGCTAGTTTTGGCTTAGGGTTCACACTTCACGATTCCCAATTTAAAAAAATAAATAAATGCACCAGAATTGTTGCTTTTATTTATAAGTTCAGAGCCTCAAACTCCAGGGCTGCGTCTAGATTGGCATGATTTTCCGGAAATGCTTTTAACGGAAAAGTTTTCCGTTAAAAGCATTTTCGGAACAGAGCGTCTAGATTGGCACGGACGCTTTTCCGCAAAAGCACTTTTTGCGGAAAAGCGTCCGTGCCAATCGATATGCGCTTTTCCGCAAAAAAGCCCCAATCGCCATTTTCGCGATCGGGGCTTTTTTGCGGAAAACAAATCTGAGCTGTCTACACTGGCCCTTTCGTGAAAAAGCTTTGCGCAAAAGGGACTTTTGCCTGAACGGGAGCAGCATAGTATTTCTGCAAGAAGCACTGATTTCTTACAGTAGGAAGTCAGTGCTTTTGCAGAAATTCAAGTGGCCAGTGTTGACAGCTGGCAAGTTTTTCTGGAAGAGAGGCTGATTTTCCGGAAAAAACTGGCCAGTCTAGATACAGCCCAGATGCTTAGCAGCTGAAGTGGCATTTAGTAATGAATCTGACACATTTTACTGTACTGTCCATACATATAAACTAAAATGATCTCCCTTTACATATGCAATCTCAGCCTAAGCTTAATATACTACCTCAGTAACATGGTTACTTCCCACCCCTTATGCTATAATGCCCCAACAGTTTATGAACAATCAGAAAGGGAAGATTTTTAGCTCAAATACAAATATTTCGATCCAATAGAATAAATGTAAACTTTACCTGGAAATGGAGTTCCACTTTTTCCATCTGAACACCCAAGAACTTTGCTTTGATTTCAAAGTCACCCATTTCCTCACCAGGTGTGATGTCAAACATAACATTTTTAAACCTTAAAAAAATTGGACGTATAATGTATGTCACACAACTTCACATGATCAAAAAATAGAGACAGCCACAAAACAAAAGTGTGGACTCAGCACTATTTTTTCGTGAGGACAGCATGCATGCACACCAAATTCACAATCTGAAACCACAGGTATTACTACAACCCCTATGACCAATAGAAGAATCTGGGAGACTGCAGGGCAGTTTCTGGTTTGCAACAGAAATCAGTAGTGCTGAGTTAGGTATTCTCTTAGGCTGTATGTTAGAGAATTGACTAATTGGGTAACTTCATCAAAATTTAGTGGTTACACAATTATTCAATAGTTCCAGAGGGTGGGGCCAGCAGTTAGCATGCTCCTGGCCCTACTCCCGGGGGAATCCCCAGCCCTCCCATGCTACTGCCCTTGTATTAGAGGCAGCATTGCAGGGTGGCAGGCAAGAGCTGGTCTGCGAAGGGAGCTGGTTTAAAAACTGGCTCCTGCCTGCTGCCATACATTGATCTGACATTCCATGGGGCAGTCTCGGTCTGTGGCAAGCCTGGGCCCACTGCGGAGAGAAGTTGCTCCATGGCAGCAACTTGTGCTCCACCCGCCGCACTGCTGTTTCTACCTAGGCTCTCTGCGCTTAGGCTTATCAGTTAATTGTGTAGTCAACTTCATATTGACAACCCTATAAAGTGCTTCATGATATAGGAATACCAGCATATTATACCAGCAGAGTCCTCCTGGTGTGTAACTCGAACACTGGAAAGCTGTGCTTTGTATATGTATAATAAGAAACATCTCCCAGGAGTAGAACAAGTATACCAAAGTATAGTTTGGTGCTATAACTGCTTCTACAGCACAGCTGCATCAGAAAGGGATCACCCCCGAGTAGCACTGCTATGCCACCAGAAGTATGTAGTGTAAACATTAGGGACATGAAAGCATAACCATGTTAACAGTTAACACACGAGCCCGGGCTCACTGTTAACCATCATGATTTCATGCAGGTTCTTGGTATATACAGGGAGCCAACTTAAAATCTGGCTTCTGAGGAGCTGCCTGCCATCCTGCACAGCTGCCTCTATCAGAGGCAGCAGCAGAGAGCAGCAGGTGGGAGCTGATACACATGGGGAGCAGGCTTAAAAGCTGGCTCCTTGAGCACACTGGCCTCCGGAAAGCTGACTGCCACCTGCATAACCTCTGAAATTTTCTGCAGTTACAGGATTACTTATTTACACACATTTTAAAATCCCTCAGATGAGGCTATAAGGTAATATATTTGTGAAATGGACTTACAATTTCTCTTTCCTTAAAGGAAAAGGGTAATTAGTGACATGGTGCTGCCTGTGCCCCATTTATCTCTCAGGGAAAATACATCTCATCTGTCTCCAGAAGCTTGTCTCACATTTCACTCTCTCTTCAGAGTCTCCACAAGTCTAACCCCTTCATGAAATTGTGCCCACTGCCTTTTACCTCTGCGCAGAGCTCTGCATTTTACACCTGGAAACCCATCCTAATTCAAGGTAGAGCCCACATGGTCTGGCAAAGTATCCTTAAATGCTCCTTCAGTTTCATGTGACACCTTTGCAACCAAATAAAAGCTCAGAGGGGGGGTCTAACAGCCCAAATAAGTGCTTTAACCTATACAATATTCTTAGCAACGTGCAGTTACTGCACAGCATCTTTTTCTATAGAGAGTTTTCTTCCTGAGTGCTTAAATGATCCCTACCCAGTGGGCTATTAACACAATTTGCCATAAAACAGGACATGGCCTGATCAATTATACAGATTAGTTTCTATCCATGAAATCTCCCAAGAGAGACTGAAGCATTATTATAAGTTAGTGTCTCGATCCTGAATTAGTCTTATCTGATCTATTCAGCTTTTTAGGAGTCAAAACAGCTTAGGCCACTCCTGATCATGAGCTTGGTACATATAATACAAAGCAGAGACATTTCTTGAGAGACCTTGCCTCTAACTCTTGGCTATGTTAAACGCTGATGAGAGATTGATTTTATTGGTATCTATTAAGGTTGGACTGTGAATGAAGAAATATGGAGGATCCTAAAGTTGCAAGAGTACTTGTCCAGCACTGGTTCCCATACCAACATGTCAGAAGTCAACTGGGTATGAACAATGGGTTCACCTGCCCCTTAAGCCTATTTCTAGAAGGAGGTAGTCTATGAGAATAGTTTGGGCTTCCCTCCTGTGTTGTTCTGGGCCCAACTTCTGCAGTTGAGTCTCTTTTGGAATCTTTGTGGTGGAAGAATGAAAGGAGCTTCCTCCATTATGGGCGAGTTTGAAGAGTCATGTTTGATTTTGCATGGCTTTACTGCCTTATCAAGCTTCCTTCTGAACTGGACTCATCTTAGGAACTTGCACTCTTAAGATTTGCAAATAATTATACACTGTCTAGGGCTTAAACCAGAGTTGGCTGTTGGCCACAGTTTGATCTCACACTTGCTGTCAGTCTAATCAAGTACATGGGTGTCTTAATGAACACAGACAGAGGTATCTTTAGTATTGCTTAGCTAGTCGTTCTGAGGAGATGGGTGTGTTTTAGGTTTTGTAGCTTTACAGAGAGCATTTGGGTCATGGCAAATCAGTTGGCACCAATAGTGAGGATCTGAAGACATGAGAGGCTTTGAAGTTGCTTCTGATAGTGGCCTCTGTCTTTCCATCTACCAGGGGATTTGAGGAAGCATTCTTTCCTTAAGACGACACTAAGACACCTTTGCAAGAGTTGTTACTGTCATAGCCTCAGGGGTGCTAAAAAGCCACTGTAAACACCGACCAAGCAGAATTTCACTACTTGTCAGATAACCTTTACCCTTTTGTTGAGTTTCCCACTCCTTCCCCAATCACTTCAGTGGAACAAGATAGTAGGGGGGGGGGGAATGGAAAGTTCTGTTCTAGATGAGGAATAGCTATCCTTATACTTTTAACTTAGTAAGGCTTTCTCTGGCTACATCTTGGTGTAACTCAACCTTCCTACCTATGGTTTCAAACATACCTGAAAAAAGAGCCTCTTGCTTTTTAACTCAAGTTTTTTCACAAAATCAGGAATTCCCCAAAGCTCTTTCTTTAGAGGAGAAACTGGAACTCATGGTAGATGAAGATCTAAGGGTGCTTTGTGATTTTTCTTTTGTATTTTCTAGTGTTTGGCTTCCTTAAAATTCTACTTATGTTTATTTTACCTTTGGAACAAAGTTTCATTTAGGGATGTAAAATCTTGTTTAATTGGTTAACTGGTTAAACAGTGTAAAACAAGGGGGGGCGGGGGTGGAGAGGATGTCCAGGTGGTGAGGGGCTGCTCCAGCCCAGGGTGGGAAAGGTGTGTGTGGTGGTGGGGGGGGGGGGGGG
>JANRFK010004149.1:41137220-41154345 GCA_030068395.1 Apalone spinifera
AGGGGACTGGACTTGATGACCTCTTGAGGTCCCTTCCAGTCCTAGTATTCTATGCTACACAGCAGGAAGTCTGTTAGAGCATTCTTCCTCCAACTTCCCTTGAGCCTCGTAAAATGAGAGTTATAGGAGTCCGTAAGAAGTCCTCCAGCTCGACATTATGTTGAAATAACTGCTTGTAGAGCAGACTTGGACTATGTTATTTTGGAATAATGTTTGTTTGTTTGTTTGTTGTTATAACTAATAATAATGTTAGTTATTCTGAAATAGGCTATGTCTACATAGCAGTGTTATCAGACTGGATATTATGACAACTTAAAATCATAGATGAGGGTTAGACGAGATCTCAGGAGGTCATCTAGTCCAATCCCCTGCTCAAAGCAGGACCAACCCCAACTAAATCATTCCAGCCAGGGCTGTGTCAAGCCGGGCTGTGTAAACTTCTGAGGATGGAGAATTCGCCACATTCTCTAAGTAACTTATTCCAGGAGTTCACCACCCTCCTAGTATCCAACCTATTCCTCCGCCACTGCAACTTGAGACCATTGCTGCTTTGTTCTGTCATCTGCCACGACTGAGAATAGCCTGGCTCCATCCTTTTTAGAACCCTTGCTTCAGGTAGTTGAATGTTACTATTAAAGCCCCCTTCATTCTTCTCTTCTGCAGACTAAATAAGACCAGTTCGCTCAGCCTCTTCTCATAAGTCAGATGCCCGAGCCCCTTAATCATTTTTGTTGCCCTCTGCTGGACTCTCCCCATTTTGTCCACATCATTTCAACAGTGGGGAACCCAAAACTGGATATAATATTCTGGATGTGGACTCACCACTGCCGAATGGGTAACAAGGGCACACTGTTGACTTGTATCTAGCTTCACATCCAATGTTATCCTCAGGTCCTTTACTACAGAACTGCTGCTTAGCCTTTACTACAGAACTGCTGCTTAGAACATGCATGTAGCCATGCATGGGATTCTTCTGTCCTAAGTGCAGAACTGTGCACTTGTTTAATCTCAGATGTATTTTGGCCCAGTCCTCCAATTTGTCTAGGTCACTCTGGACTGAATTCCCTACCCTCAAGCATATCTGCCTCTCCCCCATCTTAGTGTCATCCACAAACTTTCTGAGGGTACAATCCACCCCATCATCCAGCTCATTAATGAAGATGCTGGACAAAACTAGCCCCGGGACTGAGCTCTCAGGCACTGCACTTGATACTGGCTGCAAATTGAACATCAATCACTACCTGTTGAGCCCAACAATATAGTCAGCTTTCTATCCACTTGATAGTCCATTAATTCAAGCTATACTTGAACTTGCTGGCAACTTGCATTAGTATACGTAAGATTATCTTCTAGAGGGTGTGGGGTTTTTTTTAAATCCAGGTTGTAGAGTACGGGTCTCGGAACATCAAAAAGAGATGCCAACTTGCTTACAACTTTGTAGCTGACCAAGGAAAATCTTTTTTTGAAGAAATAAGTCTGCTGTTCTGTCTAGGGAGAAGTAACATTTAAGCATTCCCATTTACATTGTGACATGCTGCTTATGATTTGTACTCTGGCACTCCTATATAGATTTGATAGAGTAGAAATGGTCATATAACTTGCATTTTAAACAAGTTAATTCCAGTTCTCTACAGTTAGCTAAACTATGCTGTTTTTATTATTGTATACATTTCACCTTTTTCATCTTACACCTTCCTTAGGAATTTTTTTCAGGCAGCATGTGATGTTCCTGAGCCAGAAGAGAAATTCAATATTGATGAGTACTCTGACATGGTAACCCTCAGCAAACCAGTCATATACATCTCCATCGATGAAATCATTAATACCCATTCAGTAAGTAAATAGAAAGAAACTTAACTACTGAGCAAAGGGTACCAATTGTTAAACTATTTAATCTGTTCTTGGGAAACTTCTCAAATCACTTTTGGGAGATGAGTAATTTTTTTCATAAAATCACAGAATAACTGGTGTTCCGTAATGGCTTTCCTAAAATGCTAAGGAATTCCTTTACACTCTTCCTTTCTGATAATTTCTTGTCCAAATAGATCATCTCCTTATCCAAGTACTTGGAATAATAAAAGTTTGGTTTTAAGGTTAACATTTACTGTAACTTTTACTGTGTTTGGCAGGAGAGAATGCATTTCCATCCTCTTAGCCCCAATAGAAATTGTGTAGAGATGGGTTTATAAACGAAGTGCTAACCAAAATAAGAATCGGACAATAAAATGTATTTTTCTTTTAGAGCATTTAACTGAAAGGAAGAAATTGCAGAACATCTTATTGGTATCTAATATTGGTGAACCATTTGTAGGTTATTTGAATTACAGACTTCCTCTTGGTAAAGAAGGGGACTTTTTTTTTTAAGAGTTAGTGTGACTTTGAGATAAAGTAAAATCTTCTAGTCTTCATGACTTTGGTATTCCATCATGTGTTTGGCTGGAAGCAGATGTAAGTGTGTGATTTAAGGGACAGTGGTATCCTGTAAGTCTGTTCCTTTTGGATAAGGAACAGATGGAATGCAGAAACTTCAGTTTGTGTGATTAACTAGGACATAATTTAGATGTATACCATATGGTTCTTCCACAGCTGGTATACTGTATACTACCAGTGATCTGCTAACTTGCAAAACCCAGAAATGTTACATTCTGGGTATTCTTTTCGAACTATTGAATACTTAAATCAGCTTTACTCATGCACGAATTAATGGGCTTAGCCTACCAGGAAACAGTGTTGGCTAGATTTAAGACAGCTGCAACTCAAGGTTGAATTGAGGGTACGTTTCATTTCCTGTCTATCAACACTTAGCATTTAGGTGTCCAGCATGATATTTAACTCCTCCTATCCTGTTGTCAAGTTTGTGACTTAAAGGCTGAATTTCAGTTAGTGCAGATAATTATGGGGAACCTCTCATTTTGTCACTATGTAATCTGGTCTAGTGAGTTCTGTATTTCATCAGAATTAACTGAACACTTTTGATGTCATGCGGTAGAATACTAGTCAAAGGGGACAGTCTTTTTTCCCAAGATTTCATGTAGTTCATGTGTGTGGAGGAAGTGTTAAGATTTGAAACAAGGCAGCTTTATGTCTAAAGATCCTGTATTTTTGTATATCTTGTAATTTGCAATTTCAGTGTATGCATGTTTACGTACACAGCATGTACTGTGTAAAATGTCAAAAATGTCAGGGCTATCATGCAGATGACAGAGGGGAAATTGTCAAAAGCAAAATGTTAGTTAAGCACCAAACTGCCATTTGTCTTTGTCTCCCCCAGAATGTTTAATGTGCCTTAATTTCCCAGATATGAAGCATTTTAGCTGCCTGTACATTTCAGTGAACACAACTTTTGATTTGAATAGGGTTTTGCACACTCTAAACTATCAGTTATGAAATTTGTAAATATAGCATATTTTACTTCACATATTTAAATTGGTACTTATGAGCACCATGCCCTAAAAACAGACTTCCATAGTAAGAATCCTGTTTACGCGGAAAACGGAACTTGAGGACTAGCAAATACAAACTGTTATCAAACTTTGCACAATGCTACTTGCTTCCTGAAGTAAAAGCTAGTGATGGGTATAGAAATGAGCAATCTAATTATAGAAAACTCATTCTTCAGGCTATACTGTTCATGCATTTTTATAATTCAGAATGTTAACAAGTTTGTTCTCCGAGGCGCTTTATGGCCTACAGAACCATTCCTGTTTGAAAGCGTGCACAGTTGCAATACAAGTTGTATTATGAATAGCGTTTGTACTTCCTGTTGTCTGTGAGATTCAAATCACTGACTCTAGTAATAAAAGCATACTACTAAAATTTTTACTTTTAAAGGTGAACTTAGTCTATTTAAAAAGTACCAAATTGATACCACGGGAATTAAACCTTTGGCCTCATGTGAAGTGCCAATTCTGATTCTCTTTAGCAGTGATGTTTGCTTAATTGTTTAAGCAGCTGCTGACTTAGAGCTTTTCACCCTCTTCAGTTTGGTTCATCTTTGGGTAAATATTCCCACCTCATCAAATGTACACAATCAGCAGACTGGCAGGCAGACTGCTTACAGCCAGAGATATAGGGAGCTCTATAACCTAAGCTGAGAATCAGCAGGCTTTATAGCAGAAGCTATAGAGCAGTGTTTCTTAAACTGTTCTGTAGAAGTTGGAGGTGTGCCATGGAGAACAGAGTTCAAAATGGCCACTTTAAAGGGACAGGCAACTTTTTTTTTGGCTGAGTAATTCCCCCAGCCCTCTTCTTCCTCAATAATTTCCCCCGACCTTTTTTTTCCCTCAACAAAAAATCCTTAGTGGTCCTCAGATAAAATATATATATATATATTTTTAATTGTTTGGTGTTCCTCGATCTTAAAAAGTTTAAGAAACACTGCTATAGAGACTCCTACACTAACCTCCAGAGGTCCCAGGTTCAAATCCATCAGGTGGTGCTTACATTTGCTTATAAGATATGGCTTCAAGTACCACAACATGAGACAGTGGACCACACTAGATGTGTGGGTTACACAAGCACTTTTTTCTTTTGTCCTCCACAGTCTGTATTCATGTTGTCTGCCTCCTGTAACTTGGAAGACCTCATGCTCACAAATAAAATGTACAAAACAGAGTACCATTTGGAGAAATGGAGTGTTTTCAGTGGCTTCATTGATTATCATTTTGTTTGCATTTGTTTCTAGCTACTATTAGAACACCAGGATGCCATTGCTCCTGATCAGAATGACCTACTGAATGAACTGCTGAAGGGACTAGGGACTGTTCCTGATGTAGAGTCTTTCCTTGGTAAGTTGTTTTCAGCGCCCCTCCTCGTTTTTGCCTGTTGGTTATAATAATTCGAGAATTGGCCCTAAATGGGCATATAAGTTGTTTGTTTGGTTTCTTCTGTGTCTTCAAAATTTAGGACTTTTTCCTAACATAATTTTTGTAATTCTTATAACTGAGAAGATATTCTAAAATGAGATTCTTAGGAGAGCTATTTCCCAGAGTCAGCAGTAGCTCGGAGATCTGTGAACTACTTGAATATATTCACAACGGGTTTTTATTCTGGAGCGTTTTCCATAAAAGCAGACTTTCATTTTGAGATCGTTGCTTGGCCTTACAAGGGTGGACCATCAGAACGAATGTACTGAGGGAAGTGTGAAGGTGAGATCCATTATATGAAAGCTGAGGGGATCCAGGGTTAGATGATTTGACCCTATGAAAAGATTAGAAGCACATACAGAAACAGGTTGTTAAAAAAAAAATGGAGGATAAGAAAAGGGTTAGAATACTAGATGGGTGGATGCTATAGAAAAAGAATTTGATCATGTGTGACGTTTCCAAGGAACTGCCTCAAGGCAGACTGAAATGGAAATGGACACAGAGTTGACCCAACATAGATGGCACTAAAGCTAAAAGAAGATCATTAGAACTATTAATAATAATGCAGAGATCACATCTTCTTTGTTTAGAAAATGTCTAGCATATATTGGTTGCCTTAGAAACAAGTTAGTAACAGGAACACTATATCAGTGTGATTATCCTACCTCTGTTCTATGGAAGTTAAATAACTACACAACTTTTTCAGTAAAGAAACACATGTTTGAGCCCTATCTGTATAATTGTCTTGAAAGAAAATTTGTCACCAATTTAAGGTGACAATACCTCTGAATTTAGTATTTCAAAAATCTTTGCCTAGATATTCAGATTGTTTTCTGAAATGTCCAGTATAAACTAGGTAATATAATTTTCCTGTTTCTAAATAGAGGGAAGCTGCTAATTGTTTCATGGCTGAAGAAAATTTTTGAATTTAAACATAGTTATTTTGTCTAGATATAGTATATGTTGAGAGATCTTTGACTGGTTTTCTGTTTCCTTTGACACATGTCCCAGTGTTTTGGGTTCATGCACTAGCTCATGTCACAAGTCAGTAAACTAACAGAATAAGAGCCATATTTTTTCTTACAGGGGAAGGAGCTGTTGATCCCAATGATCCTAACAAAGAAAACACATTGAGTCAGCTTGCAAAGACAGAGATTTCACTATCTTTGACTAGCAAATATGAGTTACAGGAAGGTGAAGATCAAGATTTAAAAGGGTTGATGATAAAGTACGGTTTGTTCACATATGTGTGTGTGTGTGTGTGTGTGTGTGTGTGTGTGTATCTTTGAGGTAAAGCTGTTAAACAATACCAATAATATAAGCTAACTTTGTTCAGGTTTGCAATTAATTTTTTTTAAAACTTCCAATTAGAACACTATGGTTTTTCAGACCACGTGCTCCTCACAACCATTAATTTGTCTGGTAGTCTACAAAGAATTAAGTCAATAGCTTGAACCTTTTGGTGATATAAAAGTCTGGTGCTTTGCCAGCCATTAGCCATATCATGTGCCAATTCCTGTCTTGTACAACCTCACTGGTAACACAGATCAAAGATAGTGCTAAAATGAAAACTTCGGCCAGAGTGAGCATGAAATTTGCCTTCTAAGAGTTTGGGATGTAATTCTGGAAAAAAAACTCCAAAGCTAGTTAAGATTTAAACCAATGTTTTCAAACTTGGGTGTCTAAAGTAGATTTGTCAAAAGCAATCAAAGTTACTTAACTTCACAAATCTTTTTGGAAGTGAATGGGATTGATGTTTCTAAATCATGTTGGTGCATGAAAATCACAACACTAAATCCTTATTTGGACACTTACCTAAGTTTCATGATTTTTAGAGGTGCTGCACACCCAGAGGTTCCATTTAATGTTAATAGGAATAGTGGTGCTTTGAAAAACAACGCATTTATTTAGATCAAGGAATTGCAAAGCCATGTAATGGGACAACATCTGAACAGGGTTATTAGTTTAGGTCATTATTGACCAAGAAAATTCAGACCATGGGCCTGAAAATAGAAGGATCTCTATCAAACCAGTTAAATCTCCACTTTATCCAGAATCTTTCAGAGTCTGAAACAAACTTTGTAAAACGTCGATATTGTAGCTCTTGTGAAGTTATTGCTATCTGCATTTTTTACACATTGTGAAATAGTATCCTAACACATTATCTTTTTAGAGATATATTATGAGTTATCTAGACCTTAAGGCAAATGCAATTCTGCCCTCCTTCATACTTAAGTTTGGATTTACTATTTGTACAGGATGTTATTGTCCTTTCAACATAATATTAAGATCAGCCTAGCTGTTTTTATTTTTAAGTTAACCTCCTCCTCGTTTCATTGGATATATTGTTATGCTGTGGGGAGTTTCACAGTATAGGAAGAAATCCGTGGCAATGCAGAGAGCTTGAATAGTTGCAAGTGTCCATTTTATTGCATAGCACAGAACTAACTAGAACAAGCCCAAACTAGCTGGGCTGACCCCAGTGACCTAACTCAGTTACTATAACAACAAGCTCTTCTTCGAGGATGTCCCCGCGGGTGCTCCACTATGGGTGCTGGGCTTGCCCCAGTGCCGCAGATGGAGGCATCTGCCGCCAGGCTCGTGGCTTTTGCGCTCTTTCTTGGTGCGTGGTCCAGCCTCCCACCAGTTCCTCAAGAATGCCTCAGGCTGCAGATGCTTGGAACTGCGCTCTTCCCTTCAGCTCTTGGAGACTAGCTTTGCTCTAGCCTTCCACTGTATATACTTCCACCTACCATTTTTCCCCTTCCTTCCTGCCCCATTAGTTTAAAACAAAACAAAAAAAGAGAAAACGGAAGAAGAAAAATTAATGCGGGAGCATTACCTTCCGTCTCTCACAGCTGTTTCCCGGTTCGTCTCCTGTAAATAGTTGCTCCTTCCCCCACCCCCCCAAAAAAAAAAACTCCTTACTCAAGAAGAGGAAAAGCTCGGAAACAGACTTTTCTCCCTGGTCACAACAAAGTACCCCCTTCGCCCTTACTTACAGGCTGAACTATCTGACTGCTGGCTCAAACCTGCCATGTCGACCGGCTTTAAGAAATGCAGTTCTTGCCAGGAGGCAATGCCAGCCTCCGACGGCCACTCCGACTGCATTTAGTGTCTGGGTGAAACTCACGTTCCCCAGAAATATCCTCATTGCTGTAAACTTACTTCCAGGGCTAGGAAGGACAGGGAGAGGTGCCTTCGGATGCTCCTCTTGGATAAAGCCCTGCAGCTGCTGCACACTACTACCGGGGAAGAGCCCCCTAAACGACGGGCTTCATCCCCCAGTACCACCAATCAAAAGAAACCCAGGCTCTCCCCTACCAGATCCTTGCTGGTTGCCTTGCATGGCAGGGAGAGCCAGAGGGACAGACCAGGAATGTCCGACATTATAAAGCCGCGTTCCGCAACCACTGCGCCTCACAGGTCAAAATGGCTATGGAGCCAGTACAGACGGCAGCATCAGAGGCACCACCGGCTCAGCCTGCACTCATGCTGCTGGCACCGACCCTTGAGCCACCAATGAGAGCTCCCTCTGAACCGCCAGGGATGGCGCCGACATCCGCGCCACCTCCAAATCACCTCGCGGTGCCAGAGCTCTTGGCGCCAGCGCGCCTGATCTCCACCACAGCACTGGCTGCTCCGGTGCTGGAAGTGCTGGCACCAGGGACTGTGGTGCAGGCTAGTGCTTCGGTGCATGCCTCCGCGCTGAGCCCCGTGCCGCTGCTTCATCGCCCTGGAGCCGCTCTCGCGCTCTCCTCTTCTCTCCAGCACCGTCAGCATCCCCTCCAGCACTGCGCACCCCATACCACAGTGGGAGCCACTGCAGGTGGTCTCCTCCTTCCTCCAGAATCCCATCTCCATTCCTGGCTGCTGGACCCTCTCATCAAAGGCACCACTACAGATGACCCTCCATCTCCCCTGCTTCTTCTAGGGCATCATACAACCGCTCTTGTTCACCATCGCACTTTCCATGCGACCATCAATATCACGCACACTCTAGCTACCCAGCACTCCTGATAGTGTGGCACCAACTGGAATCCAGAAGTGCTCCAGCCAGCTGGACAATTGGAGCTCCTGTGAGCCCCACGCATGCTTGCGGGCTGGGAAAGGGGATTATACCCCTGTGACAGGTGAGCTGGGACCTGCACTGCGGCCGGCCGGGGAGCGGGGTTGACGGGGAACGGCGTGGTGAGGGGCGAACCCTCCACCATTTTGCAGGGCCTGCTACAGGCCAGCTGGGGCTGCAAGCAGCGGCGGAGGGGAGGGGGCAAGGCGAGGGGACGGCATTGCGGGACCAACCCGGCAGCAGCGCAGCTGCTCTGCCCCACCGCCTCCCCAAGTCCACCGGTGCTGAAACTTGACGAGCGGCTGATTTGGGGAAACGGCGGGGCAGAGCAGCTGGGGTGCTGCCGGGTTGGTCCCGCAGCGCCACTCAGGTGAGCTGGCATGTCCCCGGCGGCTGTGCGGGGCTTCCCCCACCTCCCTGCAAAACGGCAGAGGGTTCGCCCCTCGCTGTGCTGTTCCACGCGGACCCCATCTCCTCCCCCTTCCTGCCCCCTGCAGACCCGCCACAGACCCCCCTGCCGGAGTACCTCCTGATACTCTGGCATATCTGATAATCCAGCACCCCCTGGGTCCCAAAGGTGCCGGATTATCGGAAGTCTACTGTACTTGGTAGAGACAACTTCCTCTAGAATGTCCCACACAGTGATCATATAATGTTATGGTCCACAAAATAGACAAAGGAAAGGGATGGGTTTGCCAACGGTATAGCAGTTGTTCATGCAATCTTATTGATCTGAAAGAGGCCTTTCAAACACTTTCGGGTCCTTTTGGTAACTTTGCATATGTAGTTTGATATAAGGCTACTTGTATGATTTCTGTAATTCCTAAAACAAAAACCACTACATAAGAGTACAGGAACATGTTAACCCATTTCTGCATTACTTAATTATACCAATGTGGCAGGCAACTTACAGAAAGAATGAGAAGGTCTCAGCCCTGAGCAACTTAAACTTGCATTGTCAATGCAAAGATAAAGAATGAGGAGAAGGGTTGATGTGGTGATAGTTACCATAAATCTTAGTGCCACCATTTTATTTCAGATTTTATCTTTGTTCATTGCCTTGAGTGTATTTGTACAACCAGCTTCTTCTGTAATTGGAACTGATGGCGCAAAACTTTTGTTTAAACGAAAGCTTAAGTTTTGCTCACCTTGCAATTTCTCAGGGTGTCTACACTGCAGAGGTTTTTTTGGAAAAACGGCTGTTTTTCTGGAAAAACTTCACTTACATCCACACTGCAATTGTGTTTTGAAAAAAAATCGAAAGAATGGAGGGGTTTTCTGACATGGGTAAAACTCTTTCAGAAAGAGGCTTCTTCCTCATAGAAAGAGCTCTTTCGGAAAAAGGCATGTGTGGACAGGGAAGAGGGAATTCTTTTGAAAGAAGAGGAAAAAGCACAGGGGCCCTGGTGGCCACTCCATCCACAGTAATCACAGCTTAAATGCGAGAGAGCATCCATTCAGTGTGGATGCTATCTTTAGAAAAAGATCGCTTTTGTTGTGTAGACACTCTTTCGAAAAGTTTTTTTCAGATGATCTCTTCTGGAAAAGTTTCTTCCAAAAGAAGCTTGCAGTCTAGACATAGCCTCAGTATCTGTAGTCCTTACTCTTTGTCAGCATTTTCTCAGTTTCTGCTAATTTGATCATAAAAAGCTTTTTCAAAAGACTTTTGTGCGGAGTTGATCTACAGTTTAAATTGTAAATAATCACAGTGAGTTAGGAGGCTTGTACAAGAACTCTTGCACGTTTTAGAATAGACATAAAAACTGGCCATCCAGTTGGTGTCAATTAAAACTGTCCACAAGGGTATCAGTCACTGCTAAGAACAGTTTTGCCAGTTGCCCATTCAAACATCTCACTAAATATGGCTCCTGCAAAACATGATTTTAGTTTATTTTTATGGCAGTGTAGAGAAACGTTCATGGTATATATTTGCTCTGTATCTTAATGGTGATCTGTCTGCCAGCTTGGCAGACTGATCGCTATCTTATGAATATTAAATCATCACTCTTTAAAAGTATGCTTTATTAATCGTATTGGGAGGTACAGTTTCAAAACTTATATAAATTGGTGGTTTTGTAAAAGTTAACTGCATGTATACTATTTGTGATAAATGGGAAGATTGATGTCTGTGGTTATGTGCATAATTGGACAGTGAGTTGCTAAATGACTCATCAGGCATGCACACTTCTTGTAACAGTACCACAATGATGGAAATGCACTGTGCTTCTCGTAAATGAAAAGGTACATGCGCTAATTGGAGCATCTGCTTCCCAAAGTATCCAACTTATTTCTCTAGAAGTAACTTCTTTTGGAGTTAGTGAACTGTAGCCTTTTTAAACCAAGATAAATGTCATAAGTCTTCTAGTTTGCCATGTTTCAGACATTTACCTGGCGTTGTCCAGGTCCTTCAGACAGGGAGCTGATGGTGTGAGTGGTGCGGGAGTTAGGGCCGGGTGTTGAGGATGTGGGGGAGGGCCAAGCAGGAGCCTGAGGGCATGGGAGAGTGAATGTTGGGGGTGTGAAGGGCCTCAGAATGGGGGGGGGGTCTCATCGGGCAGAGCTTTTCTCTTATCCTGTACAAATAGTAAGTCCAAACTTCTTAAGGAGTTCTTGAACAAACAGACTCAGACCAACATTTCTCAAATATATAGATATATTTGTATCATTTCTGTAAGAGATTCTGATTTGCTAAAGACTGATTTAAACTTTGCTTGAACAAGACTAGTTTCTCCATTGCCTCCTTTGGTTTGTTTGGTACAAAGAAAATGCGTATTCTCTGCTCCAAGAGATGTTTTTATTAAGCAAAGCACAGTAATACACATTAATGTGTGTGTTTCTGAAGTTTGCAATGTCTGCTTCTAAATCAGTGTAAATTCAGATGGCTTATAAGCGACTTATGCATAGGTCAGACTTTGAAAAGATGTGTTTCCAGCTCGCACTTTGTTGGAGTCTTAACTTAGTTGATACAAATGCAGCTGGATTCTTCTTATGGCATCATCTATCACCATAACTGAAACTCCCAAATGATAAAGGGAAAACAAGCAGATATACACTTTTTTTGTATCAAAGTCTATATCAAAAAGACATTGTTCAACTTAGTACTGCTGCTAACAATTTAGATTTCAGAGCTTCTGTCTTTGAAAAATACCAGCATTTTGCATGTTGGATCTTTTAACTTTAACTGAGCCACAAATGAAGAAACTGAATGCTTTCTAAGCCAGCTGTCTTATAACAACTTCTGTTGTTTGCTCCTTTTGTAAAGGACAAAAAGGCTTGTTGTTGATGTGATACGAACGCAACCAGGAGATACAGTCTTAGAAATCTTAGAAACACCAGCCTCTGCACAGCAGGTAAATACCAAGTTATTTTTGGTTTCCTCTTCATATAATATTCCTTATCCTGGATTTAAAATAGGTAACCAGTTTTCTCTGGCAATCTCTTGCCTCTCTGAGCAGTTTCTTTTCCCTTCTGGGTAAAATGAGGGAACCAGGAAGGTGGTGCTTTAGGCTAGTCTCCCCCAGCCAGCTCTTCAGAGCTGCCCAGCCCGCACTGCTTAGGATTCCAGCAACAATTAGGGATGTAAAATCCCATATAATTAGCTATCCAGTTAAACGTTAAGTTTAGCTGGCTGACTAATTAAACAGGAATCTGCAGAGGGAGCAGCCATAGGGTTGCCCCAGCCCAGCGGAGCTGCTGGCTCCTAGTCTATGTGGGCTGGGAGTCGGCAGCTTCATGGAGAGCAGAAGCAGCAGTGCAAGGGGGCTGCCAGCTTGCAGGATGGGAGCCATCAGCCCTCCCCCCAACCCTTTCCCCCCAAGGCTGTGGACTCCCAGCCTGGGAGTGCTGGGTATCAGCACTGCAGGCGGAGAGCTGCTCCCAGGTAATGGTTAACTGTTACCCGTTCACATCCCTAATTTAAAGTACCCAGGGCTCCAGCTCCTGCAGTAGCAGTGCTGCCTGGGAGCCCTGGACCCTTTTACATCACCAGACTCTGGGTTAGTTGCCCCTTTTCCATCTTTCCCCCACTCTTTGCTTTCCTCTGGTAGTTAGCAATGGAGAAAAATTTATTTTTTTTATACCTAACATTTCATAAAATGAGATGAGACTTTTTTCAAAACTCTTCACTTCCGTCAGCAAATGGTTTTTAACTTTTTCATCTTTTTCGTGTGAAGAAAAGAATTCTCCCATTTAGTTTGTTTGCTTATGCAACCAATGTACATAAACAAATGAGTGAGAAACGACTTATAGCTTTCCCTCCGTATGGGAATTGCGTGGGAATCTCTTGTCTTCTGCAGACTTCTCTCAAATGTTGCAGCCTGAAATATTTAGTGGATGCACAAGCTATGCCAGTGATGTCACATTTTGGCTTTTCTTGACTTTTTTTTTTAAAGGGGGACCCTTTAATGGACTTTGTATCGGAGCCCCCAATCCTTAAAATCCATCAGCGTCTTTCAGTTTAAATGGGTTTTAGCTCAGGTCATGGGACTGCAATTCAAACAGGCTTCCTATGACCCAGCTAACACATTCACAAGTTCATTAATAATGGACCTACTTTTAAGGTGTCTTGAAAAGGGAGTTCACTCCTACCATGCCTCAAAACATAGTTTAGTCAAAATGGAGAGAAACAAATAGTTTATTTTACACACGCTAATTCTCAGTTCACTGATGTCTTTTTTTTTTTTTACCACACAGAGGTTAGAACATCTGGACATTGTAATGAATTGGGTTTTTTTTCCATATTTTGTCCAGGAATCCGAGCACTTAAAGGTTGTAGAAAAACGTGCCATCTTAGATTCTAAAACTCCAGAGAAAATGAAGCACAGTCAGTCTATGCTTGAAGATGGACAGCTACCAATAGAACAAAAGAAAAGGAAAATACAAAGAAATCTTCGCACATTAGAACAGGCTGGATTAGTGTCATCTGCAAATAAGTACCAAGAAATCATCAATGAGATTGCTAAGGTAAATGGAATGTGGTGTTTACTTTCAAAATTTCTAAAAATACACCTGTCCTTTCACCATATGTACATGTGATAAGCATCCTCATGCAGAATACCAAACTGAGTCACCAAAGGAAGCAAATAATGATTCCATCTCAGTTTGAAAGAGAAAAATTAAATGCTCAAAGTAAGTAAGGAAAAATACTCAGACATGCTTGCTTGAGCTGAATACTGTGTAAGAGTCTGCACTTTCCCTCTATTATTCAGACTATACAAATGATGAAGGGTAACTGACAATCTCCAGTCTATGGATATTTTAATGTAGCTCTTTCATTGGTATCAGTAAACATACAGCGCAAATGTCATGTGCTAAAGCAAGAAGGTATGCTACTTTTTTCCATTTTAAATGAAGCAGACCCATGACTACTAGAAACTAATACAAATATGCTGGGAAAAGTCTGCTCCATTTAAAATGGAAAAAAGTTGTGTAGACAGCTCCTTTTTGCACAAAAAGCCCCTCTTGCACAAGAGCCATTTTTCCTGAAGTCCTGTGGCACCTTCTACCCTTTTTTTTTTTTTTCCAGGAAGAACGGCTCTTGTGCAAGAGTGGGTTTTTGCACAAAAAGGAGCTGTTCACACAGCTCCTTTTTGCGCAAAAGCAGCCCCTAATTATGCAAATTAAGTACGGTGATATTCTACTCCGTGCTTCATTTGCATAAGCTTTTGCAGAAAAAGGGTGCGGTATAGATGTAGCCTTACAGATTTATTGGAGCATAAGCTTTCATGGGCGAAGACCCACTCCGTCAGATGTGGAACATATCTAGAACTCGTGTATTGTGGAACATACTAAAACTCTGAGCCAGAACTATTAATGGCTTTTCACCCTGTCCCAACTATTCATTTGTCAATTAAAATCTGACCTGCTTACTCACTTGGTCCTCATTGCTCTTTGTAAATTCTATGCACTGAAGTGATGAAGCTAAGTCTCTATCTGTAACAGGTAGCTGGGGATGTGGAGGGGTGTGAGAGTGCGGGGTGGCAGGTTCCCATCCAGCTGGGCTTTCTCTCCCTCCTCCCCACCACTGACGGGAGTGGCAGGGAAAAGTTTGGAGCAGGGAGGAAGTTGCCCTGTCTGGTGGCAGGCAAGAGATGGCAGACCCTGCCCTCCTCCCTTCCCCCCCCCCGCACTTGCTGTCCTAGTGGCCACTGTTAGTGTGAAATCTTTCCTCTCTGCCGCCTCCCTTTCCATGTTATGGAAAACAGTCCTATTCCTAGCACTTCCCATTTACTCGGCACATCCAAGACCTTGCTTTAAGTTAGGATAAGAGGAAGTTGCATACCTCTTGGTGGCCCTAACTCTTATTGTTTAGAAGTTTTTGAACAAACAGACTTGCAGACCCACCACCACCAGTCCCCTGCCCTGAAAGGCCTGGGCACTGGTGCCTACGTTTTCTAGTATATAGATAAAAGACGTATGCAGCTGACTGACTTGCACACACATGGATTTAGGGATATCAATATCCATTTAGCTAAATGTTTAACTAAATGTTATCTGCACACACAGGATTTGTATCTATGCATTTAAAAAAAAATTTCTGGGAAATCAGAGCAACTGCGTTATTATAATTCACGTTTTTTCCCCCAATAAATAAATGAGCAATAAGATAGTGTTCAGTTGTCGCAGCATTCCTCAAAGATCACCAAAATCTGTACAAATAAATCTATTGTTATTTTAAAATAAACTTATTCAATAAAACAATTCAAAACTTTTTACCACAGGACATACGAAATCAAAGAAGATACCGGCATCATCGCAAAGCTGAATTAGTGAAACTCCAACAGACTCTATCTGCACTTCAATCCAAGACAACATTTTATGAAGATCAAGTAAATTATTACAACACTTACATAAAAACCTGCTTAGACAACTTAACAAGAAAGTGAGTTGAAGGATTTTAACATTTCAAGAGTGCACCTAATGCCATCTTTAGTTGCACATCTCCGTATAATTCAGATGTATCAAGTGAACCAGAATTGTCACCAACTGTTGAATAACTATGTAGTGGAAAAGAGAGTGGTAATACATTTCTTAGAAGCTTTCTCTTCAAAAGACTTTCTTTAATTAAAAAAACCAAATGTTTTCAATGTATTGGTCTTGAAGTGGAAAGCTTAATTGGAGTTTACCAGTGGGAAAACTCACGTGCTCCATTGCATGGGGGCATACCTATAATTTTCCTTCTCACTGAGAGGCAGTTTGTTGAAGGTGGCAAGATATCTGAATAAGTTAGTACTATTTTATATTTCTCTACTAAAACGTGCTTTGAGATGCAAGTAATTGACACTTGTCTGGGATGATATGCATGCTCATTTTTGGATTACTGCATTTCTCATGAGATAAAGCTACACCGTGACTCCATAATTGTTTTATTGACATAAGTTGTGGTTCTTTAAGGGTGAAGGGGTGGGTGTGTGTGGATTGTATAAGCCGGTACACCACTCTGGCAAAAAGGAGCTGGCAGGCTGGGGTGCTTTGCTGCAGGAGGAAGGTGGGCATGCGCCCAGCCAGCTCCCAGGTCTCTCCTGCAATCTGCCATGCTAAGCAGTCAGGCTGGGGGTGTGCCCTCTCCAACCAGTCTGGGACTGCTCCAGCTGTGAGCTCTCCCTCCTCCCCCTCCCCCGGAGGCCTTTTGGGAGGACTGGGATGAGGGGGTGGCAGTTGGCTGCAGCCATGTATACCTGGGATGCTGCTGTTCTTTCCGTTACTCGGAGTGAGGGGAAGTGTACCGCTTGCTGTATTCCTCTCCTTCCTGGTTGTGGAGGGGAGGTGCAGAAGAGTAATTCATGCAAGTTGTGCACTTTTAACCTCGCTTCCTGATCATCAGGGGAAGGGAAAGAAGAGTAGCAGTATCTTGGTATATGCAGCTGCAAGTCCCCCTCCCAAAATGGGGCCCTTACCCCTCTCTCTCACCCCTACACTTACCAGCCTTCTGAACCCTTCCACTCACCAACCCTGTGCTCCCCATACCATCCAGCCCTCTGCTCTAAGCCCCTCCTCTTACCCCCAATCCTGACTCCTGCACTGTCCCCCGTACACCCTACACTGAGCCCCCACACTTTCAAGCTCCTTCCCTGGCTCCTGCCCTCCCCCACACAGTCTAACCACCTACCCTGAGGACCCTACGCTCCATCCCACACCTACATTTCCTACATGTATTCTTGTTTAGCACCCCTCTACTCTGCCTCTCTTCCCC
>JANRFK010004149.1:41170279-41186480 GCA_030068395.1 Apalone spinifera
AGAAGTCTCCCTCCGATTTACGTGCATCTCCGCACCAATCGGCTTTCCCCCATAATCCCACTGCACAACTCAGTATAGATTAGTAAACTAATCTATACTGAGATTTTAAGCACTGATCTAGCTCAGCCAGTGCAAACCATTACCATGGATATATCAGTGTAAATGATGGCTTGCACTGAAACTGGCAAGCTGCACAGGAACAAATCACTTTTTGCACTGGTGTAACATGTACATTAGTGGTTTGAATTGCTACAAGTGAGGACAGTCTAGCACAGGGGTGAGCAAACTAAGGGCAGCATCCAGCCTGTCAGACCTTTTACTCTTGCCCTCAAATTCCTGCTGGGGAGCAGAGTCACGGGCTTGTGCAGCACCTGGAAACAGGGACAGCCAAGGAGCGCCACATGCTGCCTAGTCCCAAGCACTGGCTCTGCAGCTCCCATTGACTGGGAATTATGGCCATTGGGAGGTGCAGAGGCAGCAGCAGTGCCTGCATGCAGGGGTTGGAGGTGGAAATGCTTCTGCTTTTGGGAGCTGTTTGAGGTAAGTGTCACAGAGCCAGCCCTGATCTCCCTCCTGCCCTCAAAACCCCTTGATCCCAGTCCAGACCATCCCAAACCCCTCATCCCCATCCCAAAGCCTGCACCCCCCAGCCATAAGCGTTACCCCCTCCTCCCCATTCCAACCCCCTGCCTTTGTAGCCCTCAGTGATTGAGCCCACACTACAAGTGGCAAGCTTACAAGTGGCTCTGATGCAAAAAAAAGCCTTTATGGATGTGGTTAAGGGCTCTCCTGATTTGGGGGCCTATGTGAAGTGTACAGTATGCAACATACTAGTAGAACAGAGCACTATTATTCAGAAGTAGAGGGAAGGGTACTTATGACTGCATGATGTGGGCCACAGTGAGGTGCTTTATACTATGCTTGAGTTATCAGCCCCCTTCTAAGGGTTTGATTAAATAGATTAAGTTATACTGTATTTGGGGAACGAACAGCCTAAATCCAAGTCAGATTAGAGAATTCCTTTTCTCTTCCCTCATCCTGTTAAGGCCCCAAACAATCTTAACCACTTTCTTTGTATCCAGCAGCATTAAACCACTCATTCCCATGTTTATGCTGCAGATGTAGGCAGTCATTTTGAACATTTTAGCACTCTACCTGTATTTCTTCACTGGTTAACCAAGATGTTTTTGGTATAAACTCTTCAGGCGGAACAAAGGAACTTTCTCCAGTTTCCACATTGTAATAATAATCGTATCTGTTCTTCATTACAAGCTTGAGCCACGGACCTTCATTAGAATCTAAAAGCAATATATGTATACTCAATGTACATTTAGGAGCTTAATACATTTATAAAAAGTTCTCTCCTCCATCCCATCTCCCCAACCTCTCCTCCCTGCTAAAGAATATTTTCAATTATTTTACATATATGGAAGTCAGCGCAAACATTGATCTACCCTAAATTTGGCAAAAATATCCTGCTCTATTAACCATATTTAAATTCCAGTGGTGTGGACAACATGGAGGAGCATAGTAGAAACTGGCCACCAGTTGGAATCAGCATTTTCAAGAACTGCTATCCAGATCTACTTTGATTTGATCTAGTCAACGTGGTACTTAAAACGTTACCACAGTCAGTCTACACACTAAGGCTGCTATCACTGCTAATGCTTGTGGAGGAGAGGCAAAGTTAGCAATAGCCAGAAGCTTTTGCAACATCTCTGGCACATGTTGGGCCTTATAGGCTCATAATATCTACCACAGGCAAGCATGTTATCATTCCGTCAAGCACCATTCATTTGGATAAACACAAAAATAAGACTACATGCAGAGGGACAGGAAGAGTCTCCTGTAAGTTTCCTTATGGACTGTGAAAAGATTACTCCTGGGGAAATTCTGTGCTATCCCAATGAGCTCCCTGCATGCAGAACCCCACCCCACAGCATAGGTGCTGGAACTAGAGGTGTGGCAGGTGCTGCTGCAGTCCTGGTCTTGAAGTAGTTTCCATCATGTCAAGGATTTATAGTTTGCTTCAATGGCTCTCAGCACCCATGTCCCACAGCACCCCAACCAGGGAACCTGGACTTCCACCAAGCCCCATTCCCTCAACACGTTCTCCTCCCCTCCCCTCAACTCTCTACGCTCAGACAAGGGAAGGGACAAAAAATTCCCTCAGGAGTACAAGAGAAATATGATAAGGAAGGTATCTATAAAGGCTGTATCTCTCTGGTCTGGCATCCTCAGAACCAGTCCTGGAAATCTGCCAAACCAGGGGAGGTCAATGCCAGCCCTTCTGCGGCCTCTGACTGTGGGGCTCCACTCTGGTGGCAGCAGAGGGGCTGACATTTACCAAATGGAAAATGGGGGGGAGAGGGTTCCCAGGTGCTATTTGCGAATTACTGGAAACTCTGGGAGGGCAGAGGAGGAGTTGTTGAGCATGAGGCCCTGGCTTTGCCAGCCTGGGAGCACCCATGGGGATGCCAATATAGATGATGTTGGCCCACAGAAGCCCAGACCATAAGGCCCAATGAGTACAAGATAGCACCTACAAGTTGCCTTGTGCACTGAAAGAAGCATCTCTATGCTGGAAAAAGTCAGCGTGTAACCCATACATTAATATGTTCAGTAACATGATGTTACTGTGTCATATTTAAAACTATCAGCTGGCCATCATGAATACCCAGGACTAGCTAATGTTACTTTAATGTCAGTCCTCATTTACATTGAGGGCCTGACCCCAGCTGCAGCTCCTGTACGCTGTTCTGGCATTTCATGGGGGCCACAAAGTGGGCTGCAGTGGCCTTAGGAATTCACCAAATGCAAGAGCCACACAGGGCTGGCATATGCAGCCCAAGCCTTCCCCTCCCAGTTGCTGGTGTAGGGTTGGGGGCGGGGGAGGAGGGAGTAGAGCTGTTGGAGCCATACTGTGGCTATGGAGTAACAGACAGCTATGGAGAAACTACAATAAGTTAGAGCAGTCCTTGAGGTTGCTTGAGCTCCAATCAAGATGGAGAAGACGGCATAGTGGCTTAAGCCATGTATGCTCCTTCAATCTTGTGTGCTGTGCTCTGAATATTTAACATTGTGCTAACTAATGCAGTTTATAATTAAGTTCCTACTATAAGTGCCAAAAGAAACTTTAAAATTAAAAGCTGGAGATTTAGACAGTTTCGAGAAATCATAGGCGGAGAAAAAAAATATCGGTAAATTTCTCCCAACTCCCTTAATTCACAAAATTAAATTTATAGTAATTTCAAATATAAACACATTTGGCTCTAATCCTTCAATGCCATTAAGGTACTGCAGGAATTTGGTTTTACCTTCTTTAGTTTTTAAATTCTTGGCTTCTAAAAGGTTCTTGTAATAGGTTTCAGCACACTCTGGAACAACTCTTAAACCAAACTTAGGAGACTGCAATATATCCAGGATTGGTTGCGAATCATGCTTTTCCAAACACTTGTTAATCATTGAGGTTCCAAGAGCCACTAAACAACAAAATGGCATTTCAGTGTCAGGCATTTTATATATATATATATATATATATATATATACACACACACACCCCAATACATTTCTACATTTCAGTGATCTACAACAGTGTCTCAATCTTTTCTTTATAACGTACCCCTTTGAAAACTGTAGATACTGGGGATACATTTTGTCAAAAAAAAAAAAAAAAAGTTTCTACTATTGAAACCCACTTGTTTAAACAACTTAATTGTAGCTGGCTGGGCAATGAAATTTTTGGGTGTAAAAAGTACACAAATAATAAAGTGCTGTACAACTTAAAACAAATTCAGTTTTTTCCAAATTTCAGATGTGTTGACATACCCTCCAAACTTCTCTCAAGTACCCCTAACAGTACTCATACCACTGATCTAGAGAAAGCATTTCCCTGTTGGCGTTCTTGAACTATATGCATAATGTATATCCACTTTATCTTTTAGTAATCTACTGTCTTAACTAAGATATTTGTAAATGTAACTATTTCAGATAACGTACTCACCATGTACAACGCGAATGTACCTTATAGTCTATACAATATATGCAACGCTCTACTGCCAGTGCTGTGAACAGTACTGAGAAATAAATTGTATTTTAAAATTTAAATTAATATTGATTACGGAATCTAGGGACAAAATCTGGTTGCTTTGTTGAACACACTATTTCTCCTGTCACCTTCCACATCTTGTGCATTAGACTGAAGTAGCACATGTGGTTTTCTTAACTTGCACACTTGTCCAGCTCAAAGCTGAAGTATGATGTTCCCTACCCTGACCTCTTCCCATATACATACATGTTGTACTTCCAAAATCTGACACACTCTGCTCTGGCAAGACCATGGATACTCCTGAACCAGAGAGCCCAGGAGCCGAAGGGCAGGAGAGCCAGCTGGGTTGCGCATCAGGTCAGCAGCCCAGCTGGGACAGAGGCCCATAGGAGCCTCCTGCAGCTCCTGGGAGAGTGGGGCTGAGTCTGGAGCGCCACGGCAGCGTAGAGTCAGAGTCCCCGCAGCAATATCCAGGAGTGTGGGGCTGGGGCCAGTGCCCCGTTGTTTCCCCTGGTGGCTCAGGCCTCTGGGCTGCACAGGGCCAGGGTCAGAACCCCACAGCGTACTCCAGCTGAAGTGCTGGGGCCGAGGTTGTGTGGGGCCAGAGTCAGAGCTCCAGCCCTGCAGCTGCCCCTGACTGTGCAGGACCAGAGCCTTGCAGCAGGAGCCAAAGCCTGGGCTGCACAGGCAAGCAAGCAGCCCAGCCAGGTTGGGTTGTGGGAGGGTGAGACAGGATTGCCTGCTGAGGCAGCCTGTGAGTAGTGGGTGATGGGCTTGGGGGCTGCTGGTAGGAGGCCTCCCCCCTGCTCCAGCAAATTCTCTTGTTCAGGACAATGCCAGACCAGGGAGGTCCAACCTGTATTTCTATCCTCAACAAAGGTGACCCAGGAGGAACTTGCTGTGTCAGTAACAAAAAGCCTACAGGATGGAGGGAAACAAGACATCTCCCCAGGTCAACAGGTGAAAACCTTGTGAATGGAATGACAGCTTTTTTGGTAAACCTTATAGAAAATGCCAAGGAAAAGAAATTCAGGTTATGCAGGAAACAGACTTTTGTAATCACTCTGAAAACAAGCATTCAGTTAAGAGCAGGAAAAGATTATGGAAGAAACCCACAGCAAGATTAGATATGCCACCTTTTCACCAAGTAGGAGCCCACTGTTTGTCGAACCTTAAAAACTGAGCTACTTCCAGATGAACATACCTAATCTGCCATGCAGCCATTGACTTGCATTAGAATATTAGGAGAGCCCTGCAAATCCATGGACATTCATGGGTATCTACATCTGCAAATGTGGCTATTCATTGATCATTTTTGTAGACACAGATGCAGATCAGGGCTCTAAATATCAGCAGTGAAGACAGAAAATCCAAATAGCAACAGGTTGGTGCAGAATGCACTTCTGTAGCCGTTCTCCAAGCACTAGACGTGGAGGCCCCACCAATACATCAAGATGTGGGTTTCCCCTCAACCCTTAGCCTCTTTGTCACCAAGCATGGCTCAGCTACCATTCCTCATCCAAACTTGCATCCCTGTTATAATTTACAATTTCTGGGTGCTTTCCTTGTGAAAGCAAGCTGACAGATCTCAACAAAAACAGCAACATTACCCACCTCGTCCTTGTCCCCAAATGCTTGGGCTAGTAAGTTAAGTATATGAATATGCTTTATATGACAGGTAGCAGTAGCAGTTATGCCAAACTTTGCAACAGGCCCTCCTGCACCTAGCTATAGTAGCACAGTGACGGTGCTGAAGAAACCACTCTCTGAACGTAAAGTGCTTCTGCACTAACTCTTCAGAATAAAAGCAGCTCCCCCAGGACTGTTTTCACAGTAAGAGTACGCTGAACAGAAAAATGTACCAATTCAAGGATGGCAAAAAAAAAAAAAAAGGGGGTAGATTCCCAGGTATATTCCTATAGCATTTAGGATCTCAAATACTAGACTAGCCATGACCAGTACTTACCTCTGACCTTCTAATTAGGTCAGATTGGACAAAATGCAGCTGTCCTGCCACAGTGAAACTGAACCTTTATGAGGGCCAAAGATCAGATCACTCCTGCGACGTGAAGTCTCCCAGAACACAGGATTTCTCTGACTACTAGCAACGTATGCAAAGTATAAAAGACCTGCTTAGCTAGCAATCCTAGAATCCCTATATTTTGAGGAAGTTCATGTCATAGGAGCAAAGTGAACTCACTCTTGCCCTGTGACTTACCAAAATATAATAAAAGGAGTTAGACTCAAGTCAATCCAAAGCATGTGAAGAAATGTGTGAGAGTAATAAAGCCCATTCCAACACAGCAAAACTGTCAAGCTTTATGGACATACAGGGAGGAAAAAAAAGTACACAATTTCTACAGTTTTTGTGAATGTGGAAAGTTCCATGCGAGCTGTCACGTTTGTCAAAAGTTACATGTTGAGTATTTATTAAACATAAAATTAAAATTTCCATAGATGAGAGAGTAGCAAAAATATTTTGAACCCAAAATAAGCTGACAAAAAAGCTCAAGACTTCTAAAGAACGCATATTAGGTTCACGTCACATCACTCAATTCATTTGATTAATATGCATTACCTACATTCTCCTTCTACCCCCACTTTAAAAATGTATTCCTTTTGTACATAAATCCCTACTACTGAAATTGTGTTAAACATTTCAGTTAATTTTTGTTCAAAACAATGGCTAATATTATACTTTTACTTTTCTTTTACTTTTTGCATACACTGTTCTTCAATATGACTTCTTCAAACAGCCTCTCTGAGGTTTATGGGCCAAAATGAAAGTTCTCAATGTGATATGAAAATAAATTATCTAGACTCTAGCTCTTAGTGTGTGTTAGCATCTTCAAACAAAACACACTTGCTCTAAATTGGTCACAGTCCTTTTGGAAATTTGTAAACCAAAAATTTCTCATCTGAAAATGGAC
The DNA here is from genome assembly GCA_030068395.1 of Apalone spinifera. Classification (NCBI taxonomy): domain Eukaryota; kingdom Metazoa; phylum Chordata; order Testudines; family Trionychidae; genus Apalone; species Apalone spinifera. The sequence continues at coordinate 41,177,258 of JANRFK010004149.1, forward strand.
ACCACTAATTTGTCTTGGCAGGATATAGATGTTATTTGTTCCATTGGTTTTTGTTCCATGCTGAGCAGTGGATCTTAGTGACTTTTTTTTTTATATTAAAGAAAGGTTATTTTTGTTCATAGAATCAGAGAATCCTAGGGCTGGAAGAGAGATCATCCAGTCTAGCCCCTGAGAGTGATTTGCTAAAAACAATTGTACTGTTTAAGCTCCTGTTTTTCTGAATGAAAAAGCTCATGAATACTCAAAGTACGTATTCAATAAAACATGGTGCCAGACTATACAACAGACTATTGTATTTTTTTTAAATGGATTCTTACGTGGTTCCAGCCTTGGTTAGTCAGGTTTCTTGCTGTACAATAAATGCCTTATTATCTAGCAATATAATACAATGAACAGATCTATATAATCTAGGGATGTGAACGACTAGTGATATCCAATAAGTAAATACTTATTGTATAGTCGAGACACTAATTGACTAGTCGCTCCCCCTCCTTGTTGCCTCTATCAGAAAGAGGCCGGGGGAGAGGGTGCTTCAAAGCAGGAGCGCCGCATGGAGCCAGGGGCTAGACCCTGGACTCTTGTGTGGCACTGCTGCTTTGAAATGCCATGGGGAGCACAGGGCCAGCGGTGAACTGCTTGAGTCCTCCACTAGCCTTGTGCTCCCTGCAGCACTTGTGCCTTTGAAGTGTAGCAAAAGACCTGGGACTATTGCTACATTTCAAAGACAGCAGAGCCACCCTTATCAACTAGTCGATGCAAACTGCATCGACTATTCGATTAGCTGATTAATCTAAATTTAACATCCCTAATATAATCTTTAGGCCATCAGTCTTTATATGGCCTTTAAGAAGTAAACAATCTTTTCTATTACAGTCTTATTCTCTAAATTTTGCTTATCTTGGTTTACCATTTTTAAGATAGTTTTTCCTTTGTGCACAGAGTTTCCTTCATCTGGCTCATGCTTTTGCTTCACAGCTTCATTAAAACAACTTATTCCCATCAAAGGAGGTATTAAGAGTTCCCAAGTGCTAAGAAGTTCATGTCCAGGTAGAATATATTCATTTGAGCCAGTCTCTCACTAGGTTCAGTTAGTCTTAAAAATAATAGTACCATCAAGTTCAACAACATTAAAAGACCTATGCATCATTAATAGCTAGTCATACATGTTAAACCAGGGATGGCAAACCCATTTAACAAAGAGCCAAAACAGCAGCAGAAAATATGCTACGAGCCGCACCAGAATTGTCCAGGAAATAATTCTGTTCTGGGGGCGCTTTTTTTTTTGAGCAAAAACAAAAAATTAAAAAGGAGGCTGCCCCTTTAAGACAGGCACCATCTTGAGCAACATTTTTAAAACCCCACAGCTCCAACCCAGTAAGCACAGGGAAGCGGGGGAGAGGGGGGAGGAAGGAGGAAGAGAGGGGGGCGGAGGGAGAAAAGAAGCAGACTCGCAGGTGGCACAGGAGCAGCTTCACGAGCCGCACTTTTCGGGGGAAGAGCTGCATGTAGCTCCCGAGCTGCAGGTTGGCCATGGCCATGTTAAACTTTTATAGTATTTGTTTTATTCTACACTCAACATTCAAGTAACATTTTATGTAATACAACAGGTTGATCTATAGTAAACAAAATATAGCTACTACAGACAGAAGTGAAAAAAATTAGTAATGGCAAGACATTTGATGACCACATATCAGAAGTGATTATTTCATAGCCAGTTAAACACAGATAATACCTATTCTACAAGGTTTGCTAGCTCATCCTTTGCTTTGACTGGAAGCAAATTAAGGCAGGCACAGCAAGTGGCCTGAAGGACTAGTTGAAAGGCTCTCTCACCGCCTATATCCCATTAAGGAAGAGCCGGTCAAGCTGAAGGCTTTGACTGTTGAGATCATTAGGTCCAAAGGCAGACTGAAGAAAGTTACTTCAGCATATCAGATAAAGTACAGAATAACTTACAAGTTCATTTATACATTCTAGTTTGTGAATTCCTGCATAGAAGAAGTATAGTTACTGGCTGTTCTCTCATTTGGCTCAATTTTCATTATTATATGTGTAGCTCATCAGCACTGTGTATGGTTTCATCTTTTCTTTTTCCTAGGGAAGGCTTCTTTATCTGAAATAAGGATGTTAAGTATTGTGTAACTGACTAATTGAGTAGTTGCTGCATTTTTGCATTGACTATTCAATTAGTGGATAGGGTGGCACTGCCCCTTTGAAACACTGCGGCAATGCCACACAGCTGACCCAGGCTCCATGCGGGGCTGCCCCCTTGAAACACTGTGGCAGCATTTCAAAGCAGCAGCGCTGTGTGGAGCCTGGGGTTAGCTGTCGACTATCCAATAAGTACTCGCTTATCAAATAGTCGACTAGTCCTTAAAATCTCTAATCTAAAAGAGGACTGTTATACAAGGAGGCAGAGGAAAATGCTTTCCTATTTTTTCTTAGGAGATTTGTTGCTCATGTCCATTCCATTCTCCAAGTGTGTATGTCCATGTGCACTGCTGTAGGAATGTTTTACCTTAGCTCCATCTATACTGATGGCTTTAGTATCCTCTGTAGTGCTGAACTCATATAGAAGGCAATGCAGGCCCTAGGCCCTCTGAGTGCCATCTAGTCAGCAACTCCAACAGATGAGGGGGAATGGGTAGGTAACTGAACAGACAAGAGCCACACATCTTGAAGAACAATAGTTACTGAGAGGCAGGTAACCATTTTTTCCTCCAAGTAGCTGCTCTTTCAGTTCCATTCTAGGTCATTCACAAGCAGCATCCCTGCAGATGGGTTCAGAGCTCACGGTTGTGAGATTTGCAATACTGCTCTACCAAAGCCAGCAGCATCCCAGCCCAGCTGGGTAAGTGTGTAATGGAACGTGAACATGTGGATGGCTAGCCAGGTAGCAGCTATGCAGAGATCTTGGATCGGCACTTAAGCCAGGAAGGAAGGCTGTTGCTGAGGTTTGTGCCCTAGTTGAATGGGCAGTTACCATCACGAAGTGGCGCTTTTGCCTGTTTGTAGCAAAAATGGATCCAGGCAAATGATCCACAATGAAATTCTCTGGGTGGACAAAGAAAGTCCCTCATCCTGTCTGCTCTCACAATGAAATGCTATGTCAGTCCTGTGTTTAGTCTTTTCAATGTCAAAGGTTATTGCCTTATGGACCTACAGAGAGTGTAATGTACATCTTAGAAAGATATAAATCTTGGTTGGTATGAAACTACCTCTGGCAGGAGAGCACCGTGCGGCCACAGTTGAACCTTGTCCTTGCAGGAAACAGTGCAAGGTGACTGAGGTAACTAATCAAAACTTTAGCCCATAGCATCTCTATCACAAGTGTAAAAAAAAGCAGGAAGTCTACCAAAATATTAGCACTTTGTTTTGATACCCAGTACTAACAGTTATAACTGACTAAACTGAGCTACATGTTGGACCTCCCTTGTCCGGCACCCTCAGGCCTGACAGGTCCCTCCCAACGTGTCCCATGCTGAACTGCTGCTCCTTGCTAGGGCTCCAGCCCGGCACTGTTGCTGCCTGCCCAGCTGTGGCTCCCCAGGCTGGAGCTCACTAGCTACTATGGCTGCTGCCGGACCCTGAGCTCCGCGACCAATGCTGGACCCCAATACCTCCTGGCTGCAGTGGGCAGAACTCTCCACTGAGCCACCCACCTCTCCGCATCCTCTCCCACCCCAGGGCTCCCATTTGAGTCATCAGTCCCCGTCCGCCCCACTGTATTCTTGCCCCACAGCTCAACCTCCCTATACTTGGGCTCTGGTCTAGGAACACGCTAGACCAGGGATGTTGCCAGACGACAGAGTCCTGGTTTAGGGAGGTACAACCTGTAGTATATAAAAACTTTGAATACAGTGCAGGTAGAACCTCTCTAGATTAGTGCACACTGGTCCAGCAACATCCCTGGAATGATTTCAGTTACCCAGATGTCCCCTTAGAGCATGACCAAGTTTCCTGTGGTCCCATAAAGTTTGTTTGCAGCCATCAGTTACTAGCTCTAATTTACCCCTGTCTTCTAAGAGCCCCATAAGCACTGGAAATATTAGTAATGCTGGTAGACAAGACTGACCTCTTGGTTTGGCAAATTTTCTGGTTTGCACCAGTCAGTTCCCAAGCGTGCTGGACTAGAGAGGTTTAACCTGTACTTATATCAACCATAAAAATACAGTATAAATCAGAGTAAAGCAAGCCTATGAAGCAAGTCTAATCCCAAAATACTATAGGGATTAGAAAAAAAATATTGACAAATTACCTAAAATATGAAAATTTAACTCTAAAATGCCATTTAATTCCTAGGCTGAGGGAAGTTGGAATGTAAGGGATTTACTGTGCGAAATAGTGATTAAAGTGCATTTCACATTACCAAGAGATGCACGCTTCAATTAAAAAAATTCCAGCACTTTCAGGAACAAAAACAGTAAATAAAAAGCCTCTTCAAGACTTCACAGCTTTTCCCATGGTATGTCAGAAAACCAAAGTTTGTTTCCAGCTGAATCTTTCACTACTATGCAGTCTTGATTTGGAATTCCTTACAGTTTGCACATTTATAAAATCTTCAGATTTGTTTATATTCAGTCTCAAAGTTCTGACATTGTACATACCCTGGGTTCAATAGCATAACCAATTTTTCTTATGCTACTATCTTCTTATAGATAGAAAGCAAGCTGTTTCATTCTGAATTGCCATTTCACCACCAAAAACAAAAAAACCCAGCTTTAAAATACTTCGAAAAATTAAGGGCAAATGATTAAGTTGGAGTATTTACTGGTATTTGTTAAGAGTCATTGTTTTGAAATCAGACTAATCAAGGCTGTGACCACGTAGGAATTCAGGTTGCAACACAGGTCAGGATTTCAGACTTATGTACAGGACTCCACTCCTTACAAGTGTTTTCTATTACTACACACAAACTTGTCAAACAAAGTCTTATACGATTTGCTTCAATTTGTCTCATTGAATCTATTTTCATATCTATACAAGGGAAATTAATACAGTATTTCACCAGCTCTGAATATATATTGGCTTTGAAATCTCTGTTCTATCATCTCAGGCAATAGAGATAGTCAAAATTACTAAATAAAAAAACACAAGAACAACAGTTTGAGAGCTAATTAAATTAAAATAAGATTTAAATGTAAAGTAATTACCCTGAATCTTTCTTTAATGAAAATGGTATTTTTTTCCCTATTAACTAACTTGTCCAACATACCAAAGTATATATGAATAAAGAAAGTTAGAAATCTTGTGTCTTTATTGTGGAAAAAAAAATGCAATTTCCATGTAGATTCAGGTTGATACTTACAATTTGCTGCTTTTTCTATATTCCTATTAGCATCGTTGATTCCTTTTTGTATTTCATCCAGCCAGAGAACTGCTGACTCATCATGTGATCCCTGGGACAGATGAATAGAAAAATATTTACAGAACAGAAAACACAAGTCAATCTGAAAACACATACTATTAAAGCATCAATAAATAGAAAGCTCGTCTGAAAGCCTGAGGACACACTAAAGAGAATTTGGCTATATGAATCTAGCAATGAATAAAATAAAAAAAAATTAATCTATTTTTCATAACAAAATGCAAAGTATCATTTAACATCTGAAAGCTTGGATCATTTTTATTCCACCGAAAAAAGATGTAGATTTCTGAATAAAGTTTAAGACAATTCAATATCCATAATTCACCAATCAAAGGAACAGAAGAATTCAGTAAGACCACTAGACAGCAATATGATTCCCCAAGGACAGCATAAATCCAAAAGAAGTTTACAAAAAAAGTCAACTATTCTTTCAAAGTTCTTAACTTGAAACCATGTATATGTGCAGACAAATTTAAAAAAAAAGGACCTAAAAAATGGTCAGTATGAACTTTATAGAAAGAAAGCTCAGATTTAGTAATGCCAAAATTGCTTTAGTTTCCTGAATTTTTTGAGAACATGAATTAAGGATGAGGGCAGGCATTATTTTTCATTAATATCTACCAGTTATCAAATTTTACCTCGTATGCAATACACTTCTTTTGTGCACCCCCATTTGCAGTCCAAGCTTATGGCATTTGGAGGTTTAAATACCTAAATACACAAACTGAAACAGCAGACATGATTTAACACAGAATTATGGGCACAAAAGAGGAGACCTTATCAAGATCAGACTGAAGTTAAGCTCAGTTAAGGTGTTCTTAGTGCATTCATCACCAAAGTAACTGTGCACAGAAAATCTAGGATGGCGTTTCACCCAATTTCTAGCATGCACATCTTAATTTTTGGAAAAGTGGGAGGACACTCCTGCCAGTGATCAGCTTAAAAAGCAGTAGACACTACTGCAGGGAAGATTGCTGTAGGGGGTATTTAAATAGCTTCAGCGTGCAGGAATTGAAGTCCACGCCCACTAACAACTATGTGGAAAGCAGACATAATAGTAATGAGAGGAGATAGGCTGTGTAGAAGCTCTTTTGTTACAGAAGTGAAACATTTGTGTGGTAAGTGTGACAAGACATCTAGCCATGCACAACATATGTATGTTTTTGATTGGCAGTTATACATGAATTTTCTTATAGTGAAGTGTATTTGACGCTGATAATAGAGAACAGAATAAACCGATAGCGAAAAACCCTTAAACAGCAGAAGAAAAAAAAACAACCTCTAGTTTAGTTACTGTAATTTTTTTCTCTCCTTCTCCACCACAAGTTTACGATGAAGTTTTACAGCGAAAACAACTGTTAGCTTGTAGAATGCATTGCTAATTGTTGTAGTTTTATAAAGAAAAAAAGCAATCTCACATTAGTCTCAGTATTTTAATTCCAGTTCAACGATTTTTGAACCAAACAAACTTTTAATTAACTCAAAGTACACTTTACTTCCTACAAACTGTAATGTTAGGCACAAGCTATAAAGGACAAAGATTTCTAAATACAAATGCCTTAGAGAATCAACTATACCTCAGACTCATTAGGAGGTGTATGCTGCAGCTATTACAAATGAAAATTACATTGCTTAAAAGAGTACTATTGAATGATGAGTCAGTATTAAGGGTCACTGAACTTCAGCTAGAACCTTGGGATTGGGGAGTAAGGATTGGAATATAATCCCCATGGTTGCAATTTTCTTCAAGAATTATAGTGCTGGTAAACATACAGCTCCTGGGCCAGGTAATAACTTGTTAATCTAACCTTACCAGTAAGATAGATGGCAACCAACATGGCACAGCATTTTGCATTTGCCTGCTGAAAGCTGTCACTCATGTGACACAGGAAGCTTTACAAAAATAATTTGTTTGTTCATGAGTAGGAACTGCTTAAAGCAAATGGGACACGAACGACAGCCTATAGTACACAATGTCAATTGATGGCTACTGGGCCGGTGACAAGCTAGAATGGAGCGCAGAGAGTCTGGGGTATGTTTACACTGCAGAGTTGTGTGAGAAAAACAGCCATTTTTCCAACAAAACCTGAGTTACGTTCACACTGTAATTGCGCTCTTCTGAAAGTAAATAAAAAGAAAAGGGTTTTTTTCTGGCAATGGTAATCCTCTTTCTAGGCGGAAGAAGCCTTTTTCCGAAAGAGCTCTTTCAGAAAAAGGTGTGTGTGGATGGGGATGAGGGAGCTCTTTTGAAAGAGGAGGAAAGAGGAAAAAGCACAGATACCCTTGTGGCCACTCTGTCCATAATAATCATAGCTTAAATGTGAGATAGCATCCATTCAATGTGGATGCTATCCCTCGAAAAAGCAGATTGCTTTTTCAATGCGCTTTGGGTTTGAACGCTCTCTTTTGGAAGAAATTTTTTCAGAAGATCTCTTCTGAAAAAAAAGTTCTGAAAGAAGCCTGCAGTCTAGACACAGCCTGAGTGAAAGATGCTTGTATCATTGTTACCTAGTATTCCCTATCCTGCCATGCCATTGTTCCCTGTTGTAATTAAGTCTGTAAGCTTCTAGGACATCGACTTTCTTTTTACTACATATTAGCACAACAGGGCTCTGATCTTTGATTGAGGATATCAGGTATCAAATGTGGTCTCTGAAGCGTTTAAGCACCAATATTTTCCATGTATAAATTCAAATAAAGCAGAAAGACTAAAAAACTTCATGGTAAACTAGGAGTTAAATTACAGACATTAGAAGAGATTAAATTGCTTTATGTCAGCCAGAGGATGAAACTGAGTCATGTGTATTTACATATTCAGAGGTCACACCCTATTGCTGTACTCAAGAAAACTAGTCAAGCGTGATCATGGAATGCTTCTGGATGGCAGACCTACAAACCCCAGGATTTTATTAAAAGATGTGGATTACAAAACCTTTTCAACTGAATTAGAGACACATTTTGCCAACTGGATTTAACCTGCAACAATGAAAATATTGGTTTTAGTAATAACTGGATTGCTGTCTCTGTCCTCAAGTCTACAGCAAAAAGGTAAGCTTCTGGTTCTAGATATATTTTATATTGTCTGTATATTTTAGCTTATATCATGAGCATTGGGCTTATCTTTTAGATGCTTATGTCAGTTATAATACGCCAACAGCTGATACACAGCATACAAAGTCCCAGCTGAGACAGATTTTGATTTCTCTACTTCATTTATCTTGTATTTCTCCCCAGTGACCCTTGATAGTTTTGCTAATTGATAAAAGGCAACTAACTGGTTTTGTGTTTACTGAAATGTGGTTTTCTGCATAATCTACCTTCTACTACAGTGCTTGTTCCTATAGGGATGTCACTGTACTGAATTTGTGGAATCACAGCCTGTGCTTAGAAAGAGGAAATCATAAATACAGGATTAACACTTCATAGAAGGTGCCACTAGAAGAAAAACTCAGCTGATGGGGCAAATTTGTATCAAATACTTGGGGGGGAGGAGAGGGAGAATAAAAAAAAAAATTACAAATCCAAAATATTGGGCCCAATCAGAGTGTCACTAGAATTTGTGGGGGAAAAAAGACAATGATTTCAGTGGGAGCAGAACTAGTCATTTTCTGAGAAACTGCTTTTGAATGTATTTAAAAATACACTGATACACAAGTCTCTTTAAAGGGAAGTCAGGCCCAGAGATTTGACTAAAAACAATAAAGCAAGGGTAGGGAACCTCAGGCCCGGGGACCTTCATCCAGACCCCGAGGCTCAGGGCTCCCCCAGCATTGGGGAGCCTGCGCTGACACTCCAGCCCTCTGCTTCCCCACTGTGGGGTTGGGGCACACCAAATCTACAAGGCTTGACCCCCCC
>JANRFK010004149.1:41195650-41212381 GCA_030068395.1 Apalone spinifera
GCCCATTGCTTCTTCTTGTATCCTCAGAGGCCAGGAAGAACAATTTTTCTCCCTCCTCCTAGTGACACCCTTTTAGATACTGAAAACTGCTATCATGTCCCCTCTCAATCTTCTCTTTTCCAAACTAAACAAGCCCAGTTCTTTCATTCTTCCTTCATAGGTCATGTTCTCTAGACCTTTAATCATTCTTGTTGCTCTTCTCTGGACCTTCTCCAATTTCTCCACATCTTTCTTGAAATTTTGGTGTCCAGAACTGGACAATACTCCAGCTGAGGCCTAATCAGTGCAGAAGAGAGCCGAGGAATGACTTCTCGTGTCTTGCTCACAACACACCTGTTAATGCATCTTAGAATCACGTTTGCTTTTTTTGCAATAGCATCACACTGACTCCTATTTAGCTTGTGGTCCACTAAACCTGTAGGTCCCTTTCTGCCGTACTCCTTCATAGACAGTCCCTTCCCATTCTGTATGTGTGAAACTGATTGTTCCTTCCTAAGTGGAGCACTTTGCATTTGTCCTTATTAAAGTTCATCCTGTTTACCTGAGACCATTTCTCCAATTTGTCCAGATCATTTTGAATGATGACCCTATCCTCCAAAGCAGTTTGCAACCCCTCCCAGCTTGGTATCACCTGTAAACTTCATAAGCGTACTCTCTATGCCAATATCTAAATCGTTGATGAAGACGTTGCACAGAACTGGTCCCAAAACAGACCCCTGCGGAACCCTACTTGTTATATCTTTCCAGCAGGATTGTGAACCATTAATAACTACTCTGCGAACAGTTATCCAGCCAGTTATGCACCCACTTTGTAGTAGCCCCATCTAAGTTGTATTTGCCTCGTTTATTGATAAGAATATCATGCAAGACTAGCAAGGCATTTGATACAAAGTCTAGGTATACCACATCCACTGCTTTTCCCTTATCCACAAGGCTTGTTATCCTATCAAAGAAAGCTATCAGATTGGTTTGACATGATTTGTTCTTTACAAATCCATGCTGGCTGTTCCCTATCACCTTATTATCTTCCATGTGTTTGCAGATATTTCCTTAATTATTTGCTCCATTATCTTTCCTGGCACAGAAGTTAAACTAACTGGCTTATAGTTTCCTGGGTTGTTCTTATTTCCCTTTTTATAGATGGGCACTATATTTGCCCTTTTCCAGTCTTCTGGAATCTCTCCCGTCTTCCATGATTTTCCAAATATGATAGCTAAAGGCTCGGATACCTCCTCTATCAGCTCCTTGAGTATTCTAGCATACATTTCATCAGGCCCTGGTGACTTGCAGATATCTAACATTTCTAAGTGATTTTTTAACTTGTTCTTTATTTTATCTTCTAAACCCGCCCCCTTCCCATTAGCATTCACTGTGTTAGGCATTCCATCAGACTTCTCGCTGAAGACTGAAACAAGTCATTAAGCATCTCTGCTATTTCCAAGTTTCCTGTTACTGTTTTCTCCCTTCTCACTGAGAAGGAAGAAATGGGCCTACTGTGTCCTTGGTCTTCCTCTTGCTTCTAATCTATTTATAGAATGTCATCTTGTTTCCCTTTATGCCTCTAGCTAGTTTGAGCTTGTTTTGTGCCTTTGCCTTTCTAATCTTGCCCCTGCATTTCTATATTGTTTGCCTATATTTATCCTTTGTAATTTGTCCTAGTTTCCATTTTATATGACTTATTTTTATGTTTTAAAATGTCTTGTCCTGAACCATGAAGTTTGTTTAAAAAAAAAAAAAAAAAAAAATCAAACTATCCCCATAATTTAGAAGATCTGGGATAGGTCTGTGAAGGACTAGTTGATTATCCAATAAGCCAATGCTCATCAGAAAGAGGGAGCAAGGGGGAGGAAGATGAGGGGGTACTTCAAAGCAGCAGTGCCACTTGAAGCCTCGGACCAGACCCTGGACTCCAAAAAGTGATGCCGCTTTGAAATGCCACATGAAGTTCAGGGCCAGCTGGGGTGTCCCTAGGCTGCATGCAGTGTTTCAAAGCAACAGCGGCGCGTGGAGCCGAGGATCAGATGGGGACACCCCCGCTGATCCCTGGCTCTGTGTGGTGCTGCTGCTTTGAAACGCTGTGGGAGCCCAGTGCGTCAAGCTGCACACAGCATGTCAAAGTGGCAGTGCTGCGTGGAGCCCAGGATCAGCTGGAGTTCCCAGCTGATCCTGGGCTCCACACAGTGCTTTTGCCTTTGAAGTGTACAGAAGCACCCTACTGACTAATCGAATAGTGATGCAAAATGCATTAACTATTTGATTAGTCAATATTTAACATCCTTAATCTGGGACACTTCAAAAGCTCATACAGCTTTCATAAAACGTTAAGACCTCCTCTCATTGTAGTTACTGCACATGACATGATTCATATGCTGCTATGAACTTTCTTCTAAGAGCCATGCACAGAATGTTCCCATAATTTAGCTTAGGAATGTGCAGCATGATTGTTAGACACACGACACTTGAGAATACATGTTAAGCACCTTTGTCAAAAGTTGTAGTTAATCTTGTGTTCAATTACATTCTGGAAGCAGTTACAGTCCTCTGTTTACAATTCGTGTAACTGTGATGCTATCCAAGGCACAGCTTTATTTGGAAGCCAACATTAGTATCCTGCTAAAGTAAGTCCTCTTAAGTAGCATATGAGGAAGATGATCACCAAGCAATAATAATGACCAAACCAAAAACATTGATGGCAGCTTTAATGGAATCATGAAGACTATTAACAAACCAAATTCACTTTTTTAGTAATGTGAGAGGCCAATCAGGAGTAATTTCTTTTGAAACTGTCAATGCTGCAATCCTTCCACTAGCGACCAAAGCCCCAGCTTCCCTTTGAGCTGTGAAATATGCATCCTGGCCTCTTGTTTCTGGGATCAGGGAAGATCTTTTACTCAGCTCCCTCAATCACATCACACAATCACGGCATAAATACTATATTCTTACATATCTGAAGTGACTATGAGAGGATGAGTAAACTAGGAAATGTGCACAGTTGTGCATTCTCGTCACAGATTTTTTTTTTTTTTTAAAACTAGTCCTAATAAATTTTATCCTCCCCAGCTTCCTTTCACACTAAAAGTTCTAGCAGGAAGTGGAATTAGCACTCTGATAACATTTCAATTAGCACATTAAAAGACAGACATCACAGCCACTGCAAATACTGCGAGGAAAACAATACTCAGATTTGACATTTAATAAAAATGGACAAGTATCAGTGAGTCAACTGAGGTCCTACCTTGCATTTCTGTACTTTGAAAAAATACAGAACATCTTGGTAATGCCTTGCATTTATTGGGTTCACATCGTGCAATTTGGCAGTAGGCAACAGCAATGTTTCTAGAGTTTTCCCAGGATTCCCTTGGTCAATAGCTTCATTAATGTGGCCAACTGCAACAATTCCTAAGAAAGAAAAAAGGAAAATTAACATTTAAAGATATACCAACAGAAAAAGCCTAATCACATATCAGGGTCAGTTAAAGAGGGATAGCATCATAAATCAGTTTAAACATCAAGTTATGGTAAGCAGCAGCAAATTCTGAAGTCTTTCTGCTCAAATGCTGGCAGTTCATGCCAAAGTCAGCAAGTTAGACCAGATTTTTCCTCCTCCAATACCTACCTCTAACTGAATCTGATCCTGTTTATAAACAGATCCTTTTCTAAAAAGAAAAAAAAAATCCCCATTTTGTTCTACACTAACGTGTTTATTTACATGTCATTAAGCAGATATTTAACACTTGAGAGAAAGTCTTATGTTGCAGTGTTCAAATCATTCTGAAATGACTTTCAAGTTCCACTATTCCAAATAATTTAACACAGTTTACATGACGTACATATTCTGATTTCTGAATTTAGGGAAATTATAGCTTTTCAGGCATCAACATCACTATAACACTATGAAGCAATTTATCTGGAACATGCATCTAAATCAAAGTTCTACAACTTGGTTGCCTAAAGGTAAAATACCTTTATTTTGGTAACTGTTGAATACCCATAACACCCACTGAACTCCATGAACTACAGGGTGCCCAGCAATCCCCAAAGTAGTATTTTAAAGTATAGTTAGGTTCCAATATTTCGGGAATTCAATTTAGAATTTATGACACCTAGTCAACAGGAAAGGTGCTGAAACACAGTCCGGGGGCTTTTCATAGAAACCTGCTACACCAAGTATGAGTGAGTATGAATTCCTGCTGATTGCTTTGCCATCACCTGTGACAGAGTGCATTCCAGTTGATGGCTGACTGGGATCTGTTGAGGTTTTTCCCATAGTGTGAACGTAAAACTGAACTGATGAGGTCATAGTCATATGACCTCACAAGGCCTTAACCTCTTAGGAGGCTGGCTATTCTTCAGGTGGATGTAAGCAGGGTTTATGGTAGCCACAAGAGCATGACCAGTGAGGAGAGGGAATTTCTGTGCATTGGGAAGTATGGACTGATCTGGATGCAGCAAATTTCAAAATACTCTGTGATATTGTGTACAGTTCCAAGCAGAGCTGCCCCCTGCCAGGTGGTGGTGGTGGTGGTTAGAGAAATGCACCCCCAAAACTGTTACTGTACATGAGGCTCATTTTAGCAACAGGAGTTCTAACATTTCAGTCACTGAGCACCTCAAATTTTATAGACAAAGCAGCGCTGCATATGCCTAAAATACTGTTAAAAAAATCAGATTCAAAGCCAAAGTATTTTAGTTATTGACAACTGCTCTGTTTGCTGAATACTCACCTTCATTGAAAATCTTAGTAGTTACACGCTGGGGGCTCTGCAGTATAAAATATACTGCAGAGCCTACAGCATGGGGTGGCACCTAACTCCCTGGGAGCTGGTGTGCACTGGGCACCAGCTTTTGAGCCTACTCCTACCTGCAGCCCCCTTCTGTTGAGGAGCTGGCTGCCACCCAGTGCTGCTGCCTCTGATACAGAGTCAGCAGCACAGGGCAGCAGCCAGCTTCCCGGGAGCAGGGCTGGTAGTCAGCATGTAAACATTATGGTAACTGACAATCTCATATCCAATAAACAGTTATACTATTGTAGGGATAACATATTAAAGTATTAAAAATGATTCTCCAAGTGTAACTTTTTGTAACTACAATTCTTGTATATGTAAAAATTATTATATAAAATACTGTATGTGAAACATTAATTAGGGAATATATGTAAGAGTGTGTGCTTGGACAATGAATGAATGAATGGTTTGAGAGGTGCCAGCCTGAGAATGCAGCATCAAAGGGCTGAAGGCGTCAGGTGCCAGTGCAACCAAAAGGTGTCAAGTGGAGAAAAACTGGAGACTGGAGGTCCACCCTATGATATCACTGACAAGCACCTGGCAGCCACCCTGAAGACATCAGCATGATGCAGCAATTCCCATAGACTGGCATAGGAAGAAATTCCTATGAAGACTGGACCAAAAGACCATGGAGTCAAAGTCCAAGGTTCTGCTGCCAGCCTACCAGGAGCTTCAGATGCGCATCTGATCAGGACTTCGCTTCCCACTACCATCACTTGTGTACAGAATACTGGCCAAGTATTCTGTCACAAGCAACTTCCAGGCTGGTAACTATAACAACTACACAGACCCTGAATGAATGATTGAATGAATGTGTTTTTATATTTATTTTATATATTTTAAGTGTATAAGGGTTAAGTAGTGATAGGAATAAGTAGTTAAACAACATTGTTTGCTTCTATCATTGTTTGCTTCTATCTTTTCTTTATTCTTATCTTTACAATAAATGTGGCTTTTTGCCTTATCCCTCCCCATAAGATCCTGCTTGTTTTTATTGGTACAACACTATTACATCCCTATTTGACAGTTATGTACTGCTCACCCCACTAAACCAGGAATATTCAACACAAGTGTGTAAAATGCCACCCACTACCACTTACTCCACATCTGAAAATCTTCTTGTACTTACCTTAAATAAGCGAAATCCCAAAATGAGATAAATACCAGAATTATTGGACCGGTATGAATACAGATGGAAAGAAGTATCATCGCCATCTGTTAGAACTATGGCATTTGTGATGTCAGAGAAGTGATGTATTCAAGGACACCTTCAGTGAATTGGGAAACACCAAGGAAGAAGTAATGCAAGTAACTACTGCACTGAATGTTCCCTTTTCACCAGTCAGTCAACACTCTACCAGGGGCTTTTAGAAGACTTTGTTGAATTTTGTTTAAAATTATGTAATTGTTTTATCCTTCCTCTCTAGCATTACTGTGAAAATGCTATGCTGGGGAACAGGAATCATGAATTCTAAATCTATTTAGGAAAAAATGCAAAATATTTATTATACGTCAAAATGCAAACCTCTATTGCCTGCTGTGAAAGAGAAATTCAGTTATTTCTGTAGCATGCTCCACATTTTACTATGGTGTCTGATACACCTCTGCTCTCATTTTAATTGCAGCTACCACAATTTCATATGGAAAATGTTAGGAAAGCATTTGGAGGGAGGAGGTTTGGTTGTTTAATTGCAATTGTATAGCTAAAAAGCAGCATCACTATGTGAGCAGCCAGCCCTCCATCAACCTCCAGCAAGTGTTCCATGGAGCATGGTAAGCTCTGCCTCCAACAGACAGCAGAATCACTTACTGTCATTTTCTTCTTGAATTTGCATATTAACCATGTCAATACAGTTCTGGATATCATTCCAGCTTAAATAGTCTTGTCCTTGAGATGAAGCCTCTGATTTAATAGACAAGAGTGTGTCAGCATAACTGTAGGAAGATATAAAATCATAAAGAGACATTACATGTATTGTCCATAATTTCCTGTATGTATTCTATTTTTTCCTTATTGGATGAATGTAGTGCACATGAAACTGAAAAAAAATGTGTGTGTTTGTGGACAGGCAGCATGTGAACAGGCAACATGCAAGCTGCCTTGCTTGGCTCCACACATGCATTATGTACAGAAAGGACATCTGATCGTCCATCTGACCTCTTGTGTAAGAGAGGCCACAAAACTTCCACAACGGGATTGCTAGACCATACTTCTTTTAGAAAAGCAGCCAATCTTGATGTACAATGGTAAGTGATGGAAAATCCATCACAACTTGTGGTAAACTGTTCCAATGTTTAATTACCCTCTGTCAAAATGGTGCGCCTTATTTAACAATTTAATTTGCTTATCTTCAGTTTCCAGCCACTGAACTGAGGCATAAATCTAGTAGAAAAAGGTAAGAGCCCATTATTAAATATTTGTTCCCTATGCAGATACTTTTAGACCATAATCAAGTCAGCCCATAACCGTCTCTAGCAAAATAGATTGAGCTCTTTCGTTCTCACTATAAAGCATGTTCTCTAATCCTTAAGTCTTCTGAGTCCTCTCCAAACCCTTGAATTGTGGGCATCAAAACTAGACAATATTCCAGCAGTGGCTGCACCAGTGCCAAATAGAGATAAAAACCTCTCAAGCCCTACTTGAGACTCTCTTGCTTATGCACTTAAAGATTGCATTAGCTCTTTTGACCACAGCTTTTGACCATATTGTGATCTGCAATAATTCCAGATCATGTCATGTTAAAGCACTTTTCTATAGTGGCTCCACACTAATTTTATATAAATGTTAATATTTCAAGGAGACTTAGTCTGTCATGTGTCTCTATTAAAAAAATCTTTTCATGCAGGACAACAGTGATGTCATCACGTCACTCAGCATCCCGCAGTCCCTCCCCCCTCAGCCACCTGGCCTCCTCCTTCCACCTCCCTGATGCTAACCCCATTAGCCCAGGACATGGCCTGAGCCACCCAAGCCCTTCTCCTCTAACCAGAAGGGGGCCCAGAGGCCTGGGCTCCCCCCACAGCGGCCGGGAAAGGGCAAGAAGCCAGGGCTAGTGTGGCCCTGGCCCCTCCTCCCTGGTGTCTGGGGAGAGAGCAGTGCCTGTGTACCCCCAGAGATGGCAGAGAGAGGGTTGGTGAGCACAGCGAGCAAGGGGCACAGCCCTCTAGTAATTAATTTAATTTAATAGAAGACCGAAACATCATCTCCAAGAAATTAGAGATATTCTCGGACATTAAAGTTCATGTTAATTCATGTAAATAGCCATGATTTCTTTTGCTTGCTTGGTTTTTAAAACTACATTATATTCCAATATATTGAGGTATATTCTTTTATTTTGTGTTTTTTTTATCATCAGATATATGATCAATTTAACATTTCCCTAGTCCCTTATCCCAAAGCATGTGGTGAAATCTTCCACTTTGAGTGTTTTAACAGTTCATAGCAATGCTGCACATCTTAGAATTGGAAGTGAAGAACATCTCTTCCAACTCAGACTGTAGAGTGTATGTAAGATAGGTAGGGTATAATTAGAAGACTTGGAATTTGCAAGGAGTCCAGGGATAACAGTTTTGCCAAGACTGTTCTGAACACATCTAATGCCTCACCAGTAACCTGCTCATGTGGGGACCTTAATTTTTGTTCCCCATTCCTGCAACACTCCTTATCCACCTGCAAAACATTAATCACTTGCTTTTGGCTACAGGAAAAGGAAGTCTAGAAAACATGATCTACGAGGGAAGATTGAAAGAGTTGGGTCTGTTTAGCGTGGAAAAGAAAAGATTGGGAGGGGACATAACAGCTTTCAGGTACCTAAAAGACTGTTACAAGGAAAAGGGAGAAAAAAATATTTTCCTTAACCTTTGAGAACAGGATAAGAATTTGAACAAACTACCTAAAGAGGTTGTAAAATCTCTATCACTGGAGATGTTCAGGAGCTGGTTAGACAAACATCTGTCAAAGATGATGTAGATAGTGCTTGATCCTGCCATGAATTCAGGGGACTGGACATGATGATCTCTCAAAGTTCCTTTCAGTTCTATACCAAGCCCATAACTTCTGTATGAGCTAGATTCTGACCATTGAAGATTTCTTATATCATTTAGTAGCAGCACATCCTGAACAGTGCCCAGGGAATTCCCTCAAGCACAACTATGGAAGAAAAAGCATCACCTAATGCCTCACCAACGTTCCTTAATATAGCACTGTCAGTATTCATTAGGTCTCCAATACATGTACTGATTCAAACAACAAAAACTACTCATCTCCAGTCTAAATGTGAATGGAACATACTTGTACCATGTTGTGCCCAGCTATTTAGCCAATAGGGTTTTTACCACATAGGCCTCTACCATTTTTAAGCAACACAAGATAGGATAATCTTACATTACAACACTCACTATATCCATTCTAAGGTCCTCTTTCAAAGATTCAGTAAGACCAGCTTCCAACTATACTTAGTCCAGATATCCATTGTCAGAAAAGCAACTAATCTCAGCTCACAATGTTTAGCTTCCAAAAATCCCAACTTCCATGCCCTCAAACTTTCAGTAAGGTGTGTTTTTGTAGAGAGGATACTACAGCTGAGGAGCCTGAATATCTTCTCCCGTTAAGACATTTCTCCCGTAAATGTTTCAGTTGTAACTTTAAACTTCAGCTAACACCACACCCACTCGTTCCTTTGAGGAACCTTTGCCTCTTTGGACAAGACCAAATGAATTTTTACCGTTGAAAGTTTTCTTCTTCCAGATTATTGAAGCCAACAGATGGATTTTTGAGATGATTCATTATTGTCAGGATGTCCTTGCTTCCCAAGGCCTGATTTAGTAATACAACAGCTGACAACATTTCGACAGCAATTGATAGTTCATCATGTGCCAAGTAATTCTATAAGAACATAGAATATATCAGTTATGAAGCTCAACAAGTAGGGGGTAGCTCGTTTTAATTACAGCCTATAGGCCCAAAGGGAGGCATGGATTTGGTTAAAAAAGTGTATGAAGTAGGAGAAAATGTAATTGCTATAAATTGTCAGCTTTCTGTGCTGTGAGTAGTAGAGTTAAATCACTAGGTATGTGTTATATTTTCTCCACGTCCTCAGCTTTTTCTTTGCTTGACCCACATAATATAGTCCTTCCAGTTAAACCTAATTAACTTGAATCAGAATGTGGATTCCCCCAGTTTGGCCGCTCACTGTCCATTAAAAAAGAGTCAACGTTAAACTGAGATAATGTATGCAAAAAAAAAAAGTGAAGGTCAGCCAACTTGCTCAGCAGGGGAGTTAGCACAGGCTAAAATCAGTCAAATTATAACCTGAATAGTCAAGCACTTATACTAAAATCCAGGAATATTCATACTATCTACCTCTAGGCAAGAATTAGAGGAATCTGATGAGGTAAGTGGTCTGATTGTTCTTAGTAACAAAACTGCATCAAATGAAAATGCATTAATATTCCTCATCCTTTATGGCTTGACTGCACACTATCGAACAGCAATTCATAAGTTTTCCACTCTTACCACAGCATTCTGTTGCTGAAGGTTCAACAGTTCAGTCTGATAGACAGCAGCAGCAAAAGGGTGAACAACAGGCAACTGGGCCTCTGGTTTCATCAGTGCAGCCAGTGTTTTATTAGCATCACAGTTACGAATTGCAGTATTGATATGGTCAACCGCTACAAGCTCTGGGGGAAGTAGGGAAAAATCCTATCAATTTCTTTGCCATATAATTTTTTTAAAATGCGGTGTAAACAAACACTATTCCAATATTACATCATACGCTCCCATTGCTCAAGAAATCTATAGCTGTATACCTGCAAGAGATGCACTTTTAAAACTCACTGAAACAACTTGACATTGTTGCAAAGCATGTGCCAAGCTGCTGACTTCCACAAGTCTGTGATTAATGCAAGAGACCTTCTTATCCTGAAAACAACTTGACTAGTCCAGGGACTGCTGCACCCTAAGTATGATCAATCCAGAGTGACCCTAGAATGTTAAATTATTTTACTTCCTTTCTCCATTTTTTCCCTACCTCCAGGGACTTTCCAATTTCTCCCCTCTATTGAGAGTCCAACACAGTTAGGCAGGCCAAATCTACACTTGCAACACCAGTGTGTCCAACAAGACAAGCTAAAGGCGGGGGGTGTCGGTCCGCGAGGAGAAGTCAATCTAAGAGACTGTTAAATAAGGAAAACAAGTTACTGACATTTAAGCCTCCTCTTCCAATACATGTGAAATAGTGTCTAGGAGTGAGTTCAGACCTTGCTTCTAAATAAAAAACAAACAGTGAATCAAAATGCACACTAAAGGAAACAACAGATGATGCTCAAGATTACTAGGTCTCGTATTGCCTTTTTTTTTAAAACTACAATTACAGTCCCCGTAACTTTGCCACTAACAACTTCGAAAGAGTTGGAGGTCACAAACCTGGCTGAGGTTAGCCTTCAGGAAACTTAACATGCCCCTGACATGGGGGTCACCAAATGAAATTAATAGATAGATTTAAAACTAACAAAAGGAAGTATTTCTTCATGCAACACAGTCTACCTGTGGAACTCCTTGCCCGAGAACGTTGTGAAGACCAGGACTTTTAACAGGTTCCAAAAAATAACTAGATAAGTTCACCAAGAATAGCCAATGCTTATTAGCCAAGATAGTATGGTGTCCCTAGCCTCGGGTTTGTCAGGGGCTGGGAATGGGTGACAGGGGAGAGAAAAAGATACACTGGTTATCTATTTTGTTCATTCCCTTTGGGTCATTGTCAGAAGCCAGGCTAGATGGACTTTTGGTCTGACCCAGTAAGTCCGTTATGTTCTTAAGAATTAAGCACCCTCAGTTAAGTCTAGAATCAAGGGGAAAAAACCAAAACATGGCCAAAATTCCACAGATAGGAAAACAGTTTTAAAGTCTTCTTTTGAGAAGGATAACCAGTTCTGCAAGATGGAAAAATAGGATGCCTATTCCAAGAAAGGCAAGACAGGACACTTTAGATGTGCTGCTGGTGGCTTGGGAGGGGGGGGGGGAGAGGAGAAGAAGGGGCGCGCGGAGGCGGGAGGGGGACAGACAAAAGGAAGAGGAAAAAAAATTCACACCTATTCTTCCATCTTCAACGCACTGACTCACCAACAGCTTCCTTTGGGTAAGAGGGCCGGAAAACTGACACTGGCAGGGGAAATTGTTATGATCGAGAACAGGATTGCAATAGCATTTTCTTATACACCTTTTGAAGGGACTGAGTATGCAGTCCATATACTGGAGAGCTTCCAGGATACTAGGAGGAAGATTCAGACTCTGCCTATGCTCCCCACAGCTTTCAGTTTGGCCGGTGAGTTCTTCAGGTCTACAAGTCTTTATAAAAAAGGCCAATTGAACAACAAAAAATCTGGAGACATCAGAGCAGATAGTGAAAGGACATTCCTTTGACAGATGGTCACTCAGATTTGAAGAACTGAGTGTTCTGTGGTTTCTTGGAATCTTTCTTCGGACTCTTTCCAACAGGATGGACATTGGAATGTTAGACTGAGTCAGCATGGAGTATACACGCCTACATAAATATAAACACAGTAATCCCATTGGTTTCAGTGGGTCTCCTCTTAAGCTTAATCATGTTATTTAAGATCCTTGCTGAATTGAAGCCAGGAGGAGGAAAGGGGAGATGCCAGGTTCTTGATCTTAATGGTTTTCTTACTATTTTATGAACCACATCTATATGGTCTACAGAGGATAGATTTGTTAGTTGCAGCTAGACTTCAGGTCCAGGAGTGTCCTTCACAGGGGGGAGGCTTATCAACCTTGAAGAATTTTTTTTTTTAATGTACATACATACACAAAAAATAAAAATAAATAAATAAATAAAATGAGTTTATCCCTGTTCAGTGTTTCCTGTGAAATAAGGACTTATTTCTAAGAGTGCGTCTACACTGCACCATGATTTCAAGATAACTAGCGTTATTACAAAACAACAATGTGAGCATCTACAGAGCCATTCCATTATTTTGAAGTAACGGACAGCTCATTCTACAAGGAATAATGCCTATTCTGAAAGAACTATTTCAAAATAAGGTGTGCATAGATATTCCACAGCTGCCATTTTGAAATAGAATGGCCCTGGTAAGGGGCTATTCTAAGTTATTCCCTAATGAAAATGGGGTCTATTTCAAAGTAAGTCATTTCGGAATAACTATTCAGAAATAAGCGTGCAGTATAGACATACCCTCAGAAGTCAGTGTGCCAGACACGAGATTTAACTACAAATTCCCTGTAGATCTCCCTCATTCACCAACCCTACAATGAGAGGACTCTGGGACAATCAATGGCAATACCAGATGCAGTTTAAAATTAATCACATGCCCTCCCCAATCCAGCTACTCTTCATACCCACCTTTCACTGGGATCTGTGTCTAAAATCAGAGCCTGCTTCCAGTACCAGCACCCCGGGCTATGCTAGTGATGGGTTCTGTCTACCCTGTTCAGTCAGAGAGCTCATGGAGGTGTTCCTCTTCTGTTGTACAATAGAGAACCTGACTGATTAGAAGACTCAGGCTCCATTGGTTTGAACTGCTCTAAGTACATTGGCCCCAAAACACAAGAAATAAATGGGAAGGAGTCCTATTGTGTATTTTGTTCTGCATGATAAACATTAGTCATTTTTAAGATTTAAAAAAGAAAGATGCTTGCCTTTCAGACCGTATGTAGCAGCTTCAAAAGAAAAGAGTCCCCAGAACCAGCAACAAAATGACATCAAAATATCTAGCCATCAACTGACTTTGCTGACTTCTATCCAAAAGAATGAGTGCGCAACCCTGACATTATGAATCAATGTCCACAGTGCACAAGTGTGTTTACCAAATTCTTGGGTATTTTTCCATGCTTGCTGTAGCCACAGTGGTACCACCACACTTGGAATACAAATAAGCTGACCAAGGTACAAACTGAGTCCCTTAATAAGCACACTCACCTGGCTCTTCTTAAAGATCCCTAGTTCTATTTAACTGCCTTCTCCTAATTAAAACTAGTGAATATGAGTTAGAAGTAAAACAATTTAAATTCTTCATGTCACATGAAGCTGTTGGTAACATAATATTGTTGCTTTTATTTTTTTTTTAAATTCAGAGGAATCAAGCCCACTTTTCCTACCACAAGACACTGATGAAGTTACACTACCCTCAGAATTTGCCATTACCCAAGAGAAGCTCTCTCAGAAATACTGTTCATTGGATCATTCTAAAATCCAAATCACTAGCTACATAAGAGACTTGGATGCTATATAAAATATGCGTTTACACAAAGTATCTCACACCAAACCAGGCTTATAACTATCTTTTTGCATTGCATCAGAAGAAAAATTAAACTGACTGAATTAAAAATCTTAAATGACAAGAGACAAAACAGCCATTAACACATGCCATAGACAACATAATATGACAGCAGTTTGTTCCAAGCTGAAGCTCCTAACAGACGAGTTATCATTCAAAGAATGCCAGAGAGGCAACTGCCAATAGAAGTATTGCTGCAAATTTAGAACCCCCTTAAAGATAATTTTTTTAAAATAAAGCAACAGTAGTGAGCATGTTCTAGAACCCTTGCATCTTACACAAATTGTACTAATTCAGCAGGCTGAGACTAGATTTTTTTTAAAGGGTAAATATTTTAAAATGAGATCTAGTTTCCTCTACTACATATTATTGCAAGCTATTCTTCAATTTGATCACTATTTATAGCTCAAATTGGATGGAAATAATTTCCCTTTGAGAGATTGTGTCTATTTATTCAAGCCATGCATTCTGTTCAGTGTTATATATGTCCATTAGTAGCTGAAAATATTCAGCCAAGAAAAGTGTTAGCTACTTTAAATAAAATATGCCCATAGTGGCAGAGATAAGTTGCTTGGCAATTGTGATATTGAAAAGAGCAGTAGCAAAAATAAAATGCAATGTGGTTTCAACTTAAAGAAATCTTGTTTGCATGCAAACAAAAAAAATTGGATTGAGCTCTTTAGCTTGATTTACGAATAAATAAAATAGTGGATTGTGAAAACAAGTATTAAAATATTTACTCACTAAGCTTGAGAGCCTCAGATTCCTCATTGGCAACACTAACTTCTTTCTGTATCTCATATTTGTCGAGCAAAATTGGACCCCCTGCTAGCTAACAGATCAGACAAAAAAGATTATTATGTTTTTTGATTTTGCAGGAGAAGGGAAATATTCCATGATGACACTTAACTGACCACAATATGTTGAGTGAATACTAAATAAAAAGGCTTTTTGAAGAATAGTGTCTGGTTTTTTATAAGCTTTTAACTGACTTACAGATTTTCACCTTAATCAAGATGTTCTTTATAAAATGGCCTTCAGCCATCATTGTTTATGTCAACAATACCTTTCTTCTATACTGAACTCATAAGTTTAGTTTCCAAGATGAGCTTTGTATTAAGGGAGACATTGTATGAAATATTCCCCCTCTCTCCAATTTAGCAGCTTTTTGCCAATGCATCACACTCTTTACAGCAAATGCATCTACTTTTGTCTTTTTTAGAGAAAAATATTTAAAATGCTTGACAAAATTCTTTACTGTTTCATAAAACAGAGTTCAGGTTGCAAAGTTCAGGACGATGTCACTTCTATTTTGAGTAAAGTGCAAAACTCAAGTGTCATACTAGCATACATTCCATTTAATTACCTGCATTCTCTGCTCTTTATAGTCACACAATTGTGCTAGGTACCATGGGGAATTTTGCTGCAGAACTCCAGACAAGCTCAGAGCAGGATGGTTCAAACCTGCCATCAATGTCACTTCATCTTGCCTGTCAATTGCCTCATTCACTTGGACTAAAGCTACATGAACTGAAAGGAAAACAATGCTTACAAAATGCAAAAACATTTTTTGTCCAAAAAAGGTTTCCATTACTGCTTGTATCTACCTCTCTTTATACAAGTCAGTCATTGGCAGTTTTTAAACCCAGCAGAGGTTTATATATTAAGGCTCCAATCCTACAAGAGCCTCAGAGTCCCCAGGGACTCCATGTGTGCTAAGTTCCTCCTGTACACATCCATTTGCAGGCTCAGGGTCCAAGTCTGAATCTCAAGTCTACCTAGAAAGAGGGGTCAAAATTTACAGTATTCAGCAGCCAGTGGAAGCTGACAAACACAAGGAAACAAAGCAGGTGTAACCAACTGGCTTCTGAATTGAGTCCTTAATAGCAAAAACAACAAATATAGCATTAATCTTTAGGGATAATGGAAAAAAGCAACAGGATACCCCGCAAACACTGAAAGTAACTGTTTTAACACGGACAAATGTTTGCCATTTTAAAAAAGTTACTTTCATAAAATAAGTAATTGTATGGTTTTGTTTGGCATTAGGAACAAAAATACATAACTGGTAGGTGCCATGTGCCCATTTCGATGAGTAACTAGAATTACTTACTGTTGATCTTATTGATATTGCCTTGGATCTCAGCTTGTGTCAGCAATTCTTCATACACATCTCTTTCCTCTTCTGAAATTGAACCACTCTAAAAACAAAGTCCTTGCTGGTTAAAGTTGAATACAGATATTTTCAGATGATCAAATAGCCACTGTAGTACTAGTAGTTAAAACTTTATATCAGCCACAAGATGAAAATTTATGCTCTTTAGGGAAGGAGTTATATTTAAAGCATTTTCTGTTTATTGTAAAGTGCCATATATATTTTAATCAAATCCTGTGAAACAAATTAGGCAAGTGCAATTTTGTATTAATAAAAATTGTCCAATAAATTATTGTGCTTAATTATGTTATAATCCCAAAACCATTTAAAACATTTTTATATAAAGTTGATTAGCCAAAAGTTTATTTCTACACAGTACATAAGAGGAAAAAGTGAGGATCTTTTGGATTCTAAATGGAAGCATTACATAACACTAGTCTACAATTTTTTAGAAGTCGTCTGCTTCAGAGATAAAATGTG
>JANRFK010004149.1:41218834-41232743 GCA_030068395.1 Apalone spinifera
TTTGCATAGCTCTGGCGCAAGATCGTGCCAGTCTAGACACAGCCAGATTGTCTGAAAAGATATGTTCTAGCACAACCAGACATTATGGGCAGAATGCAGGAAGTCCAGGACAAAGTTGTATGAACAGTGTTGTGCAGTCTGATTAGATGGCTACAACAGTCCTCACCTGTCAGACCATCTAAACCAATTTTGACAATTTCTGAAAAGATCAGGGCTCATGAAGAAAGGAGAGGAGCTAAATAAGCATCATTGGTTTGAGAGAATAAAAGGGAACACATGTATTTGAAGACTGTATACAGTAAAAAGATACGTTTGATATTAGCAAAAAGATGTACGTGTTCACTTGTGAACTAGTTACCAAGGGAAGAAGTGGAAGTCACACTCAACTTTAAAAGTCTGGATAAAAGAAATACTAGAAAAATATGTTATGGAGAAATAATGAAGCATTAATAAAAGAGAAACTTAGTCTTTCAGTCTCTAGAATTTATAATCTTCCAATAGTACAACAGCAGGCCTTAGCTTCCTTGTCTGAACTCTGAATATGTAGTTTTTCTTCTATTGCATACTATATCTCGGGGCATCACATGAACGACAGTTGAAGTTTGTTAGATTGAATTGGTCAGAGGTTTCCACCGTATAGCAACTACTTTTCTCCCCCTGGCGAGAATGTGCTGCTTTACAACTCACTCCTAGCCCAGGGAGTAGAATCCAATATCAAGAAAGACTACTTTAGAGAGTTTAAGAAACATGCCTCAGAATGAAGAGGAAAAAATACACTTATCAAAAGCTTTGGGGAAAGAAAGTTCTGACCCTTGTGTCTCCAGGGAAGAAAGAACATTTACTATTAAAAAATTAAATCAGTTTGACAGTAACTAAGCCTCAGAAAATGTGTAAGACCACAGGCAGACACCCAGATTTTTTTATCCCTATAGATTCTGCTTTTTAAATACATTCACGTGCACACATCACAGCATGAGCCAAAATAAACAGTACTAGCCGATATGAGTGTAGGAAAGAGTTTTAAATTATGGCCTGAAAATGTTAAAGCTTAAGTTTATCATATTACTTTGCACTTAAATATTCCGAAATCTTTTTTAGTGCCTTACAAATAACTAAGCTTTGCTTTAACAACATTACTTAAGCCAAAGTTTTCTATCTTGTGTATATAAAATTAAATGAAGACTATTTACCTGTAAGCAGAGTTCTTACAGATGGCTTTGCATATTATACTTGTGGATACTGCACCACCTGGTGGTGTCTTGAAGTAGAGTCATCTTCTAGCAGTGTCAGCTAGAGCACTCTCAGGGCAAGTCTACATATTTACATCTGTGCAGCTGCACCAATGCAGGGCTAGATGCAGGGCTATAGGGTAAATGGCATAATACATACACCAATTCCACAGCATTTTATCTCTGCACACAGTAGGGTGTAGTAAATACTTCCAACCGCAACTTGGCAATGGAATGCATTACTAATGTACTGTCTGTAAAACTTGCACAGCCCACCCCTGCAGGTGAGGGAAGAAAACTTGAGAGCCCAGATGAACAACACTTAGTTCTAAAAAAAACAAACAAACCCAACAAATTGTCTAGTAGCACCTTAAAGACTAACAAAATATGTAGATGGTATCAGTTCTTCAGATGACATGAAAGCTCATGATACCATCTGAGTGTTTTGTTAGTCTTTAAGATGTTACTGGACTATGAGTTGTTTAAGTTTTTACTGTTACAGACTAACTTGGTTACCCTTCTGAAACTTAATTCTAATACAAGGCAACCCTGTAAATCAATGTAAGCAGAGCAGTGTCAAATAATTCAGATGCTTTTCTTCCCCCAGCACTTGGTTGATGCATCTGAGGTCACCAATCAGGATGGTCCTGCAGGATTTTTGACTGCTTGAGGGCATATAGTTTTCTGACTGAACACCAATCTAAGGAGGTTATGATATCCCAAGGCATAGTCATCAACAATTGAGAACTGTCATGACTTGGTGCGTAGAAGTGAAGCATTCAAGTGCTGCATACATCTGATTCTCTGATGGGCAAATGGGATCACACAGGTAGTGGCTACTATGAAACCCCAAAATAATTTTACTCCGAGTATTTAAATTAGGGTCTGAATTTAAGTTTATTCTGGAACATGTCAGGATATTACTTTGCACTTAAATATTTCAAAAACTTTAGTGCCTTACAAATAACTTCCTTTTAATACATGAAGTGCAACCTCTGAAGGGCAGAGGGTCAACTCTGAACAATTGAGAAAGCCTCTTTTCAGATCTAAGGCTCTGTCACAAAGACAATATGGTTTAATAGACAATCCCTCATGCACAAAGGAAGGATAAACATGATTCTTAATTCTGTCAGACAATTCATGGCGAACAAAAGGTTTACGATGCTCAGAGCCAATTTATAGAACCAAAATTTCCAAATGTACTTGAAACCACCCATTTTTCTTCCATATCACAAAAACACGGAATAAAAACCCGGACCTCTCAAGAATTCATGAGTCTCCTTTGACTGCTCCTATTAGAAGCTAAGGATGTTAAATTACAGTTAATTTTCTAGTCAACTACTCAGTAGGCACCTGTACATTTCAAAGGAGGAGTGCAGAACTCTGCGTGTACCCTGGGGCTAGGTGGGAAGTCCCGCTGACACTGGGATGCAGGTGAGCGCGCCAGCTTTGAAATATACAAGAGTCCCCAGCAGGTGTTCTTGTGCATTTCAAAGTGAAAGTGAAGTCATGAAGCTTGGGGTCTGAGTTCCCCACTGACCCCGGGCTCCATGATGCGCTGCCAAGATGAAATGCCACATGGAGCCCGGGGTCAGCTGGGGATTCCCCAGCTGACAGCAGGTTCCATGCAGCATTTTCCCCAGAACCCAGAGTCAGCTGGGGACTCCTCAACTGATCCTGGGTTCCACGGAAATGCCACACGGAGCCTGGATCAGCTGGGGAGTCCCAAGCTGACCCCAGGCTCCAGGCGGCGCTGCTGCCTCGAAACGCCGCCTCAGCGTTTCAGAGGGGCAGTACTGCACAGCTGAGACGGGCTCAGCTGTGCGGCACTGCCCGTTCAAGAACTTCCTCTTCCCCCTTTGCTGCCTCTTTCTGAGGCAGCAAGGCGGGAGGGGAGAAATCGACAAGTCGACTAGTCTAACATCCTTATTAGAAGCCTTTTTTTTCTTCATTTCTACTTAAGAGCTACCTAATGAGAGGAGTTCCTGAAGTGATAAGAGAGGGTGGGAGCCAGAGACATCAGAAATATGAGGAAGGATTGTATCTGTTACCAGAAAGAGGGAGTGGAGGTTCACTTTTTGACAAATTATTCCAATATTTTGGCTGCTTTTTCACCTTCAACTTTAAAGTACATGTCCTCTAGCTACAACTTAGTCATAGCTACTGATGAAGAATGAGACCATGCATGCCTCCTAATGGTCATGATAGATGCCAGCACTCTGAAGCATCGAACTCCTATGCAAAAGAGGTTCAGGGGGAGTATTTAGCTACATTCTGATCCTGGGCCAAGATAGCATTAGCCAACCTTCTCCTGTCATCCAGAACAATCCATAATCACTTGATCATTTCCCACTTAATTCCAAGGGATAAGCAGAATGACTTTCTCCCCAGAAAGCTGACATTTTTGCTGCCTTTATCAGCTGGTATGATGTATTTCCAGATTTTTCCCTATTACTGCAGGAGCCACCTGTGAATTTGGCATGGAATGGTATGAAAGCAAGAAAAATCTTCACAAAAACCTTTCCACCTTCTTGGGGATGCATTGATTAGATGCGACAGGCAAACACTGATCTAGCAAGATGCAACAATTCATCCAACATAGAGAAGCATATCCTACTCTTAATTATAGCACCAAAGAATATTAAATACTGAGTGGAAAATCTCTCTCGGACTGCATATAGATTCAAGGTGGAAAGTATACAGAACACCAGATTGTAGTACAGTGTCCTCAGATGGAGAAGACCCTGTATACATATATACAGGTGTTAGGTCTTCAGGTGTTAGATCTGCCTCCACCAATATCCATCTGCTCCTGTT
This sequence comes from Apalone spinifera, assembly GCA_030068395.1. NCBI lineage: Eukaryota > Metazoa > Chordata > Testudines > Trionychidae > Apalone > Apalone spinifera. The sequence continues at coordinate 41,222,881 of JANRFK010004149.1, forward strand.
CAAAAAGGAAGAACTACTCCATCTTCTCCCTCAGACAAAAACTTCAGACAACTGCCAAAATCAGTTTTGAGGAACTCTGGGCTGCTGAATCCTTAGAGGTCAAGACATGACCTCTTCATCTATGCAAAAGGTAACTGAAAATGTCCTTAGGTGACCCCCAGTAATATCACAGGGCACAGGACTGCCTGTCTCCCCACAAGACATTCTTCCTCTATTTTCCGCTTCATGGATATGTGAGTGAACCAGGAACAGATGCGATGACAGACCTGGCAGGGGTCCTAGGAGGAGAAATCATAGCAGGATCTATGAAAGGAGACAGATGTTTCTATGATTCCAATATTCTCTTTTACCTACTGCTAAGAGGTGAAACAATCTTGGAATCATAGAAACATGTCTCCTCTTATACCTGCATTTCATACATTGCTCCAACAGGTCAGGAGGTGAACCTGTGTTGCCATGGTGATACATAACTGATTCTGGAGAGTTCTAAGTGATCTGAAGCAGAACCCCAAGCAGGAACTGACACCAGAACTGACAACAGACAGGATCTCTGATCCGGTGTTATTCATTAAGTCCACTACTGAAGTGGAGAGCAGACCAAGTCTTCATTCCAATGCTGTAGACCCATTGTCTAGATCAGATAGCTCTAATGTGTGGAAACCAGCACTGCTAACCACATGAGCTTTGTCCTTATGCCTCCGTTTCTGGTGCCAACTGTCACCACCAAACCCCAGTTCTGTGCTTCAAGGAAACCTATCTTCCTAGATCTGAAAGGGGATGCTGAAGCTTGCACTAGTCCTGAATCTGCATAGGTTCCATTAGGGCAGGAAGTGCACTTCTTAAAAATCCAGCCTTTTCTGCTTCTCAAGTTCCACTATTACACAGCTCTGAAAAAAAATCACTAAGGCTACGTCTACACTACAAGTTTTCTTGGCAAAAATTATGCTTGAGGGACTCATTTCCATGAGTCACAATATCATTTACATATGTTCTGCCTATCTGTTTGTGCTAGGGTTTTTGTGCAAAAACAGATCATGTGCAAATGAGAGCACAACTCATGCAAATGAGTCCCTCATTAGCATTTTTTTGGCAAAAAAAAAACACTTAGTGTAGACATAGCCTAACTGACCAAATTAGAACCAGAGCCTCTTTCTTGGATGGTTAGCATTAAAGAAACCAGAAGTTGATATCTGTTAGTGGCACACAGTTGGAAGGAACTGTGTGGTGAGGATGTTCTATCCCCTATATAACATCACTCTCTGTGTGATGTGATACTACAGGGAGGAGCAGCATGAGAGCATTTCAGCTGACAACTAGACAAGGCAGCAAAAGGTGGTGCACCTCCCACATATAAAATTATGCAGAGCCATTTGAAGAATCTCTAGTTCTATTCTTCATTCTATCATTGGGTCACTAATATGGCTTGAGCAAGACAAATACTTTGTTTCTCTGTTCTCCATTTTGTATCTCTGAAATGGCATAGGCCAATATTTTGTAACAAGTGTCTGAAGTTAAAATAGACTTATATTTATATCCCATATTTTCCCATTACATGTCTGTTAGAAGATTTTGGCTGATACCATTTCACAAAAACTGAAATACAGAGAGGTTAACTGTCTTGCATTAGGTTAGGTATCTATTCTAAACACTACATATTGGAGAGCGTTTGTGCATCTGCGTGTGCATGTTCCAGAATCCCTCCTAAACAGTAAGAGCTAGGACTATCACATTTGGTATGCAGCTTCCTCTTACCTTAAAGCAAGGTAAAGGTTTGGTTGTGCCACAACAATGAAAAGCGTGTGGAATGCAATTGTTTCTCAAACAGAGGGAGAGTGACAGTAGGGACGGTTACACTCTCGAATGACCACAGTAGTGCAGCAAGCACCCCGGTCTCAGGAAGCAGCAGGCTGCCTGGATGCACAGCCCCCCACCATCCTGGTGCTGGCCCCTACCTTCTGTCCTGACTCCTGCACCCTCCCCTCCCCTGAACCCCTCAGTCACTGCTCCAACTCCTACACCCCTCACATTCCTAGCACCCTACCCTGAAGCAATACTGGGTAATTCTTCTAGTTAAAGTAATTGTAAACATATTGTCAAACTGACATAAGATAATTCCCTGCTCCAGAAAGACTTCTCAAACAGCAAAAGAACACTCATGACAACATAACAATTAAAAGTTAACAAATACAGGAAATGATGGCAATTCAGACAAGGAATTAAAATATTACTGACTCACCAGCTACAATTGTTCCTTCCAACTAATTTTATATTACATTACTCAACACTTTACAAAAAAACCTGTCAATTAATGGATTAGGTGGAAAACACGGTAAATCAGACTTACATGCAGCTTCATCCACTGATAACTCATTGGCCAGAATTCCACCAATTTTGCTGAAAGCTGGCATCTGTATACCATACTTCTCCAACTCCTTTCGCATGTTACTGATTTCCTCCTCTATTTAATATTAAAAGGAGGAAAGTTGGAAATGATTAGCAGAATGAAGATCCCAGGACTTCATGAGCACTCAGCGCTAAAATGTATTTGTAATTTAAAAAGCCAGAGCTTGTCTAACAGTTTTTTCATTCTTCTAGAAACTCAGTTTCAAACAAATGCGCCATGTAGACTCCCTACCCATTTTTCAAAGGCTGACAATTTAAAAATAGCAGCCTCCAAATCACTTCAATGAGGAGATGTGCAAAATGTTGGGAAAGGAGAGAGAAGGTTGCTAGAAACAGTACTATTAGCAGTTTCATTGATGCAATAAATTATCTTCAGTAGGACTAATTTAAAACAGACTTACCTGTAAAATCTACTTTTCCCAGTAAATCCTGGATCTGTGGTGCTATCCCTAGTTTGAACAGATATAAACTGCGAAGAAGAAAAATACTCAAGTCAAAGCCAGAGACTTGCATATTCAATGAAACATCTGCTTTCTGTAGAACCAAACCAAACCAAACCAAACCTGTGTGGTGTCCAATATAATTAGAAGGTTACTGCATTAAACTCATCTTTAATTATTGACTTTTGTGGACAGATATGGGATAAATTTCAGACTATTTTCTATGGTGCATTTAAACAGTGTGAATGTAGAATGGAAGAAATAATCTTCACAAAATGGAGATATTCCAAGGAGTTCTCTTAGGATAAGTCTAGGCAGCAGTATTATTATAGTCTGCATCTACACTACCAGCAATTATTTCTACAATGTCAAAATAATGTCGAGCTGGAGGACTTTACTCCAACTCCTATAACCCACATTTTACAAGGAGCAAGGGAAGTTGGAGGACTCTCGGACTTCCTGCTATATAGATAGCACCAAAAGCTGAATAAGCTATTTTGACTTAAACAATGCAATTGATACAGCTCAAGTTGCGTAGCTTATTTCGGCTTTAGCCCTACTATGTAGACATGCCCTTAGATGGGGACATAATACAGAGTGCAAGACTTGTTGCCTGTATTGAAATAATTCAGTAAATGGAAAGGAAAAGGTGCCCACACATTCACAAAGGCACTTAAATACTAAATATTTCTAACTGTGTGGAAGGCTATTTTGCCTTTAAAAAAGGCACCTCCTCTCTACCCCATGGTATCTCTACTCATAGAAACTGAAAGATGATAATACTGGCCCATGAACTGCAGGAGGAGATAGTAGTACATGAAGTTAAAAGTTGCCACAGATATGTTCTGTTTCAAAGAACACCAGGAATCACTGGGTCCAGCTCCCCTCTACTCCACCAGCGCACGGTCAGTGGAAGTACAGATTCTTCAGCAGACAGTAGGTCACTGCAGCATTCAATCACATGCAAGTCTCCAGATTGCCTCAATATTCTGAATCATTCCATTTGCCACTCAACTTTCAGGAAGACGTTAAATAAATTGAACAGAAAAAGTTGAAGTAAACCTAAAACAAGCCTCAAACCACCCAAGTTTGGCCCTTTCCTTCCTTTTATCCCAAACTGCTTCTTTGTTAGTCTTCCCTTGCAATGTTTCAAAGTGCTTTTACTGCAAGCTGTTAGGCAAGAACTGTGGGCTTTTACATACTGTCATTCACTTCGGTGTAACTTAAGCCACTGAGACTATGTCTACACTACAAAGATAAATCAGAAAAAGATTTTTTTCAAATTTACTTCTGAAAGAGGCTTTTCTGAAATTTGACCCATCTACATGGGGCCAAATTTAGGAAAAAACCTCTTTCGGAACATCCTTTCTTCCTCATAAAACAAGGTTTCAGGGTTGCTAACAAAATGCTTACGCTTTTCTGACTTTTTTTCGGAAAGTGGACATATTCCTTGGATGTGGCAGAGCTTTTCTGGGATAGCCGAAAAAGCTCTGCAGTCTACACGTACCGTGAGGGTGTGCCAAGAACCAAGAACCACCGCCTGAGTTATGTAAATTACACTGATCAAAGCACTTGTGTGGACACGTCCTACATCAGTAGGAGAAGGTCTCTCCAACCAGCATAGAGTATCACTAGCAGAATTACTGTGCATCACTAGCATCTGTGCTGCTGTAGCAATTCTGGTGTAGGCTAGCCTTCAGTCTTGCCTGTGAAATGCCCAATTAAAAAAAAAGTTAATCTTGGAAATGCTGGCTTTTTAGCAGTCACCACTGTATAATATTTACTACAGAGGAAGAAGTGGTTTGAAGTGTGGCAGATAAACGCAAGATTTCACTTGTGTAAACTATATAGTTATACATGGTTGAGTAATATGGCCTATTTCCTACTCTCCTTGGCTTGGAGAATTCTACCACAAGGTGGTGCTGGGAGTGTGCTTTTCATTTGGTTTTTATATAAAAATGTAACAGTAGTCAGTAATGCAACGGACTTCATAAGGAATATGCTCACTGGAAAACATGCATATTTAATGCATATTCTTTGTAATAAGGCCTAGATTTTAATATGAATTAAAAAGGAGCTGGGGGTCACAAGGTTATTGTTGGAGGGGGGGCCCTTAATACTGTGCTGTGCTAAAGGCAGCGCTTCCTTCAGAGGTGGGTAGGTGGAGAGCAGTGGCTGCTGACTGGGAACCCCTGCTCTGAAGGCAGCTCCACCACCTGCAGCATGGCAGAAGTGAGGGTGGCATGCTATGGTACTGCCAGCCTTACTTGTGTATCATGCTTGCAGGGCACTGCCTTCTGGCTGGGTACCCAGCCAACAGCCGCCACTCAGCTCTGAATGCAGCACAGCATTAAGGGCAGCAATACTGCAATTCTCCCCTCTCCCCTTCCCTCCCCCAAAAAAACCCTTCTGCAAGTCCTTTTTTGGTCAGGACTCCCAATTTGAGAAACACTGGCCTCCCCCATGAAATCTATATAGAATAGGGTAAATGCACAAAAGGACAATTTTCCACAGTCAACAACAAGTTTTTCATGGCCATGAATTTGGTGTGGTCCTACTCATAGCATTTAATTTAAATGAGTCAGTTTGTAGCCTGAAATGGTTGCAATCTGCTACCACTATCAGTTACTCAATTAGCTCAAGGACATAGGTATGAACTATGGGTCTAAAAGTTCAAACCCAGCTGATTAGCCAGGTGAGTATAGTTCCAAGTGAAGGAATTTGTTTTTTTCAGGTTTTTTTTTTTTTTTTAAGCTAGGGGTTTAGAGGGTCTAAATGTTAAAAGAATATTAAGGTTGCATAAGAATCTGTAATTCCGTTTTCTTGAGCATACATATTGTGATACAGGTTGAACCTCCTAAATCTGAGATTCTCTGGTCCGCCAACATCCGTGGTCAGGAAAGACCATAGATGTTGCTACACCTTAGAGCCCTGGTGCCCAGGAGCGATAGCCAGTTGGGAGCTCTGTCCAGGCAGGGCAGCAGTGGGACGCGAGAGCCCTGTTCTCAGAAAGCCCCGGTGGGGTGCAGCAGAAGTGGGGCAGCAGGCGAGCCCTGTTCCTGGAGCATGACAAAAGTGGAACAGCCAGCAAGCCACATCCCCGGGAAGCTCTGGTCAGGTGGGGGAGAAGAGGTGGCTGGGGAGCTCCATCCCCAGGAAACCCCAGCTGGTCAAAGGCAGTGGACCGGAGCCCAAACCTAAGCTCTGTAGCAGCAGGGCTGGAGCCTAGCGGCAGGGGGCCAGAGAGAAGTCCGTCACAGGGAGGGGCAATGTCTGGGAGGCCTGTGACAGGGGACCTCCCCATACCCAGCAAATTCCTCATTCAGAATAGGTCAGGTCCTGAAGGTGCCAGACCAGGGAGGTCCAACCTGTACCCTGCCTTCTTCCAAGTACAAATTGGATGGTACTCAATGAGCAGATACTGAACAATGAGAAGATACACTATTGACTATGTGGCCACTGACCTTATCCATTGGGCACCAATCAAACCCTGCTCTGAATACAGAATTCAGAGTTTCCTCATGGGCTTTTCAGTAAAGCCCATCACTATAATAAGGCTGTTCCAAAAGTATTTTGTTTTCACAATCCTGAGAGGCTACGTTATCTGATTTTACAGATAGGATACTGAGGCACAGAGAGATCAAAGTGAAGAGTGCCCATTAATCTGGGTGCTCAATTTGAAGGGACTAAAAATACAGTACTAAGTCAGTCAGGCTCTAAAGCAGTCCCACAGACTTCAAGTGCAGCTGTGATTTCCCAGAACTTCTGCCCATCAAATCCCAGGATTGAACATCTGGGACTTGCACAAATGAGAAATAGTTAGTGGACACCGATTGCTAAGGGACGTTAGCAAGTAGCTGACTAGAGTATCGACTACTTGTTCTCCCCCCCCCCCTTGCTGTCTCTGAGGCAGGAAGTGGGGGGGATAGGAGCCAGGGCTGGGGGAAGCCAGCTTAAAAGCTGGTTCCCCCCAACACCGTCACCACAGTGCTGCCTTGCCCCACCCACTGCCTCTATCAGTGACAAATTATATTGACTACATGATTAGCCAGATTACTGAAATTTAACATCCTTATGGCCACCTGTGAAATGTTTAGTTTAAACAACTTGACTAGCATTACACGGGACAGTTGTAGTGCACTAAGTGACAGAATACAATTCTACTCCGGAACAATGTTCAGCTGCATCAGGAAGGAGTTTCTCCACTCTTCTGCAATCCCCTGCCTCATTCACAGTGTACCTTCCACCTTCTGAAACAAATGACTATAGAGTACTGCAGAACATAGCCTCTCTCTCTCTATACAACCATGATTAAGGATATAATTTGGTCATCTATTACAGGTTGTGCCATGCACCCTGCCTCCACGGTGGTGGGGCTCAGTCTGTCAGTTCCCCCACTATGGGGCTCCAGTTGTCATTCTTACTCTGCTGTCCGAACAAGTTCTTGTCCTCTCCCCCAAGCTCTCAAGATTTTGTTTATTGCCTGCTATTTATCAGTTATTTTTAGTACAAGTAACTAACAAAATCTTAGCCTTCATTACGGATTTATCTCCAGACCACCATTCACCTTTTATATTGAATCCATCGGGGGTGCTGCACAAAAATATAGGATCATGTAAATAAAGACTATAATAATGTACATACACAAGGGGGAGGACTTAAGGGTACATTGCCAACCTTAATTCTGGCATTTCTGAGCTTTAATGAAGCAAACTGAAGCATTCAAATGTTCTTTCAATGCAGCTATGTATAATGCAAGACAGACTTTGGGGATTACAGCAGAGAAGTGCATCACATGGTTACAGTGCATTTTAGACAAGGACAGAGAAAATGTAGAGAGTACAGTAACTGAATATTTAGGTCTTACACATCAAGTCAAAGCACTGTCCAGCACTTAAATGCTGTCAAAAGGAAGGGTGAGCAATTCATGGCACCGGGTCACAGGTGGATGGTACTATTATGTTTAAGATTCAAGCATTGCAATTTTGGGCTAGTATGTTGCATAGCAAGGATTTAAGTGAAATGAAAGCGAATTGAGAATGAAGGCCAAGAAACCACACATCAGCTTTGTTGTCTTGGCATGCATCCCGACCAAGCTCAGGCTGGAGAACCGAAAATGAATATCTCTAGAACCAAACCATTACACAATACACTTCATGATAGATACTAATTAAATAACCATCACAAGCAATATGCAAAGATGAAGCAAATAATGTAAGACAGTAAATATGGGAAAAATATTAGTCTATCCCACAATTGATTAAGTCTTCAGTTTTAGAAAATATAGGTATTTGAAAGCCTGGTTCTATTCCCCTTTCTGGGGAACATATTAATGAAGATCATGACATCACCAGAATGGAACTTAGCCCACCATTTCTTTATAAGCTGCTTAACATTAAGAGCCCCATGTGTCCACTTCAGGAAATCATTTCAAGCTTACACAAGATACTCACTGACAGAAAGACCAGCTACATAGTTTTAGACTATAGCTACCCGCCTGTATTTATGTAGTCATTGTGATGCTGTCCAGTTAATATTACAACAAACGCAATAATTAAAAAATGGCCATACTTATCACAAAATAATTACTATGACTGCTAAGGCCAAACTCCCAGCATTTTGACAGAAAAAAATATTAAACTTTGAATGTATCTCTTATTTATTTATATTTACTAATATTAGGCACACTTCTTACTCAAGACTGCAGGAGCAGTGGCAGCAACAACATTTCAGGGATTATGCTATAAGTACAAAGTTTCCTAGAATGACTCAATGAGGAATGCTGACAAAACAAAATAGCTAAATTATGCCCCAAATGCATTTTTACAAGCCTGACAGTGTAACAAAAGCTATGAAAGGAAAAGGCTTTAATATACAGAAAGTGAGCTAGCAGAACCAGAAAGGCATCTTGTCTGCAAAATACTACCACCACCACCAACTCCATCCTCCTGGACAGAATCAGGGAGATGTTCTAGACTTTTACAATTTAAACATCAGGATAAAGGATTTTTAGTGAATATAAAAATATTTTAGTTCCACACTTCCCTGGCTATGTACTGCATTACAGCTAAGCTACCTACATATCTGTAAGAGAAAGTTGTCCAACACACTTCAAATCCTCAGGCAAAACAGGTTAGAATATGATGATTAAGCATGTACATATTGGTAAGTCTTCATTTTGGAAGGCAATAGTTTTAATTTGCTGTCAAGACTTGGCCTCAAGAGCCTCATTTTAATGCCCCTGGTGAACACATTTGCACTAGCACTGAATTAACATGGAAGCTCAGTCAAGTGTATTAGTACTTATTTGTAGAAATGGGAAATCAATATGGCAAGACCATTTCAAGTATTTTGGCAGAGTATAATTTTAATCAGATCCTGGAGGAGTTTACCGTCACTTTAAAAAGCTGGTTTTTGCTTAGTGAATCAAATTTCTAAAAAGGGTTTGAGAGAGAGAGATTCATGCAAACAGACCCATGTATTTCAGTGGACTTGTTTAAGACTACTGCCTAGGAACAAAGTCAAACTTTAAACACAATGTGAAGAACACTGGTTACTTAAACCCATTCTGAAAGTATAAGCCTGAAATTGATTACCAAATCTAAATTTCCTCCCAACCCTCATTAGTTACCTTAGTGCATGGATACAATATATCATCTTGGGTATGTTTTTCCTATCATAGACATCTGTAGTCTCTGGATAAAAAATCTAAAAAATGAATAGAATAGAATAGTTATTTTAACCAGTAATCTATACTCTCAGTAGTCCAATTGTGTCCTCTAGAGCAGGGTTTCCCAAACTTTTTGACACGGGGACCAGTAAATCCATTCATGAGCTTTTGGAGGACTGGTAACATTCATTTGCATATTCATTAAGCAAATGATGAATATTCAAACAAGTTGTTTCTGGTCCTCCCAAAGCCCCCAGTGCCAGCGTTAGCAAAACTTTTGATAGTCACCCACAATATTTTGCCAGCAAGTTAAGGGAATATGGATTGGATAAATGGACTGTAAGATGGAT
>JANRFK010004149.1:41234860-41248251 GCA_030068395.1 Apalone spinifera
GAGAGGAGCAAGGGGAGAACAGGAGGGAGTGGAAGACAGAAGTAAGAGATGGGAGATGTTTGATGAATTGACAGAGCCAGCCATGAATTAAACTGAACAAGCCTAAAACAAGTAAGTCTGAAACAAGCATCTGTATTGTACAGATAGGAAGAGGTAAAACAGCTTTTTAAGAAACTGCCAGCTAACAAACTGCCTCAGAAAATGTAGAAAGGTGTGATAGTACCATTGGCTGAGAGTCCCTGTTCAGAATTGCCACAAAGGCCTCAACCTGGCCCTGTACTAAGTATCTTTGACCAGGAGAAACTTTTGATAGGCAGCACAGGAAGGGAGAGAAAAGCAAAGGGAACATGTAAGGTGGGGACACACAGAGAAGGAGAGCAAGACAAGAAACTACATGAAAGGAAACCTAGAGAAGTCAGATGGAAGGACAACATAGAAATCTACTTGGAAGATTCAGGAAAAACTAGAAACAGTCACTGGAAATAAATAGGAAGAAGAAAAACAGAAAACAAACAGTGAGTAGGAGATCAAGGTGACAAGGAACAAGAGACACAAAGGAACCAGACATTTTTAAGCTTTAGATTTGTTCCCTGAACTAGATCTTCCCAGTACTGATGTTTTCAGCAATGATTTCTTTAAGCAAATTACAGGGGAAATCTCACTCTTTTTATTCAACTTTGTCTGCAGGTCAGTTATTTCATGTCATTCAAATCCTTACCTTAGGTAGACCAATGGATTCCATTGCTCTTAGCCACTGCACTGTATTATCCGTGTGTCGAAAATGAAGGCCCGATTTCTAATTGGAAGGAGTGCAAGGGAGGGAGAGAAGAGATAATTGAGAGATTATTTTCTTTTTGCTCTGTATCTTCCTTCACTTAACAATTTCGCACTTCTCCTGTGAATAAATTTCTCAACTTTATCAGTATGTGACCCTAAAGCCAGAAAGTTTCAACTGCATGCCAAATCATAAGGCAGTTACATGCCATGTAACTCATCCTCTTAGGTGGACTTTGTAATCCCAACGCCTGTGCCCCAAATCTTGTTTCCATGCAAGTTTGTTCAAAGAGTCCCATTGTTAACAAGGCAAGAAACATTTCTATAGAAGCCTTCTTTATTAGGCTTCTGTTCCAGTTGGGCAAGGAAAGCCTGAAATGCAAATACGAGAGGAAGGTCTGTTACAGAAAAGAGCTAGTCTTTAAAGTCTTCTGGGGAGTTCAAGTGATTTGTGATTAGAGGGTGTGCAACATAGAAGAGAGCACATGAAACTCAAATTTTTGCCAAAAATTTGAGAAGTGGGCCCATTTAGTTGAAATTTTCCATATTTTTTCCAGTAAAAGAACAAGCCCTTTTTCACTAAAATTCAATTGTTTCTGAGGTTTTGTTTATTTTGTTTTGTTGCAAGCTCATTCTGAGCACAAACAGTCTTCAAATCTTAAGTTGGAAGTTTGGAGTATCCATTAGTTTAGTTAAAAAAAGCAATATTTGAAGTGAAATTTCCTGAAATACTGAAAAATTCTGAATTAAGTTGTCAGTGTTCTTCCAGTTTCTCTCTCTCTCTCTCTTTTTTTTTTATTAACTGTAGAGATCAAGCATTTCAGATGCAAACAATTTTCAAGACTGTTGGAAGTAGCTTTTCAGTATTTGGCCAGTTTGCCAGGCATAGATTCAGAAAACCCTCCCTTTTCATGGGGTAAGGCTATGGACAAATTTACTCTTTTTTTTTAAACCATCTCCAAAGTAGGACAACAGGGGAAGAGGTGGTGTTACCTTGGGGGCGGGGGAGAAATAAAAGCCTGCTTTTAATCTTTTCCCACATATATAAGTCATATAATACAAAAATCACTAATTGCTACTGATAAAAGTTTAAGAACCTTTTTACCCACACTTTTATTGGTGTTTAGGGTGTGGGTGGGTGTCCCTTCTCTTGAGGTGTTTTAGAAGGTTTTATGTTCTTCCCCACTTGGAGTCATGTATTTTACAATAAATAAATATTTATAAAGCATTTAAAAAATTTTGTAAGATGCCTCAGATTTTAAATAGAGAGGTGGGGTAAAATATTTAATAAATAAATAAGATGTCATATATGCATTTGACTGTTAAGCACTTGAATGACAAACGTTTCGTTCAGTTCTTGAATGGTCATGTAATCAAAGCTGATCAAATAAATTCACAGAAAAAAAAAAACCAACCAGACAATTTAAAAAGCAATTTCCCATAAAAAGCCAGAAGTTTTGTGGCTACGGATTTCTCAGTACAAGTTCCAATTAGCATAAAAAAGGTATATTTGCCAATGAAGGCTTCACGTCAAGATATGGATGTGCACAATTCAGATATGCTCTTTTCATAGCTCACAATAGCAACACAAAAAAGCCTTCCTAAATACCATTTATCCCTCCACCCAATTTCAGGCAACAGTGTCAGGGAACCTCCCTGCATGTGAATGCCCACCTGACATTTCCATGCAACTACTTGATTACACCTCTGGAAGTCCAACCACTGTAAGGCCATGTCTACACTACAGGTAAGATCAAAGCAGCTGCAGTCCATCTTCCAGGGTCCGAATTAGCAGGTCTAGTGAAGACACACTAATTCGAATTGAGAGGGGCACTCCAGTTGATGCCCAGCTGTCCTGGTTCTACAAGGAGTAAGGGAAGTCAAAGGGAGAGTGTACTCCCTTCGACTTCCTGCAGTGTGGATAGTGCCAAAATTTGACTTAATATGCTTTGACTTCAGCTATGTTCATTGTATAGGTTAAGTTGTGTATCTTAAGTTTGAATTTATCCCCTAGTGTAAACCAGGAGTAAGAAACCAACATTAGGGCTATGATTTTTGTCACAGAAATCATGAATTTGAAGAGAGTATGTGAAATCTTGGAAATAGCTGTGAAAATATTTGAACTGGGTCCCCAAACCAAGCAGGGTCAAGCTATGGTGCATAGATTCACAGCACCTGTCTAAGTTCCATGAATTGGAATTTTTCCAACATGAAGCTGGAGGTGGACTGGTTAGTTACCTTCAGTCTGAAGATTGGAGGAACCCCTCACTAGCACATTCCTTTGAATGAAAGCTCTTCAGGCTTGGAATAAAAGCTTTTTTGATTTAGACTAGGTCAGCTGCAACTAAAAATATCATTTGATTGCTGTCCAAAGATCTACGCAAGTTGAGTCTGGTTGCCTCCATTTCCTAGTGGGCACATAGCCACATTACAAAAATTTAGGCATCATCTGGCACAGGTTTTGTAATCTCACAGTGGCACTATGGTAATCATGATCATAAGCATAGGGAACCAACTACTTTGACTTTCTGGGAGAAACCCCTTTAGGTCAAAGTTGACTCAGTGTTGAAGCAGTATGGAGAATTTTGCCTTTTTGCTGCTGCTGGTCAGCTTCCAAAAAGCTTGCGCTTCTCAATCATGTGACAAGAGAATTTCACAAGCAGGGCATGTTAATATTAGCACTAAATTCATACGAAAAAAGATAAGATCACGAAAACAGGAACGTGCCAGATTTTAAATTATACTAATAAAAAGTTATCCATTCACACTTGTTGAAATGAGGCTTCTGTGTTTTATAAAAACTGGCAGTTTAACACTTTTGTCTTTGAAAGTGTGATTTCAGTTACCACAATATAGTGTATCTTTGTACTGAGGAAAGAATGGTGTATGAGAATATTTGTACCATGGACTTTCTATATTAACCATTGAAATTTAAGCAGAAGCATTTCTATATGCCAATCTATATTAAGATTATATACTACTGCATACCATGGTGGCATCAAGAGTTCTTTCTATCTTAAACCTTTGGTACAGCTATCATGTTTTGGGAAAAAACAGTTTCTAGTGGACTTCATATTTTCTTGAATTAATTTCATCTCCTTAAAAACAAAGTAAGGACACATCTAAACTAAAGGGCATCTTTCAAAAAGACTTAAGTTTTACATCAATTCAAAACTGAACATTCTGTGATGTCTTCTGAAATCCATATATGATTTTCAATGCTGCATGATGAACTTTCCAGATTCCAACTCAGTAACAGGGCGTGGATATCCACGGAAACGTCTGTACATCTATAGAACTCCTGCCTACTGCACATGAGTGTGTGGACCCTGTTGCTATGCACTAACAGTTCCCAAGGTTACTTCAGTGTCTCAGCGCACACTTGGGAACTTTTAATGCATAGCAACAGGGTGCACACAGACAGGTGTCATGCAGCACACTAGAGTGCTATGGATTTACATCACAACTATCATACCATACATATTTATGTGGACAAGCTTGTAAGTCAAATATTGACAGTCAGTTCCATCACCACTGCATTTCAAGCCTCAATTTCAGGACACAAGGGCCATCCTTCCCTATCAGCTAAGACCATTACTTTGGGAAAAAACTTAAGAAATATGCTCCTGTTTTAGGGCAAACCAAGAGACAGATGCCCTAACTCCAAATATGGTAGGTAAAGAAGGAAAAAAAAAATTTAAAAGCATAAGCATTATTTTAAAGTTATATCCACATTTATCACATGGGATCCTAAACAGATTCTTCGTCATCACCAAGTAGCTATGCAGCTTGTGAAAACAGGAAAGCTTCCTGTGTTTGATTTTTGTTCTTCCACGATAAAGTGTTTGATATTAAAGCTAGATCATGCAGATCTCATTAAGAGACTATTTGCAAACAATATTTTTAATAAATAGTCACATAGGACTTCAGGCCTCTATTTCCTAATGGATTGTAATTTTACAAATGGTAATGCTGTGTGTCCTTACCAAAGTTTCCCCTGGAGATGAAAGCACTTTTTGGGTCTTAAACCTTTGGTACAGCTATCATGTTTTCTCTATGCAGTTTTTATCGTATTGCCTCCCTGCTCTTCAGGGCTACAGTTCCCATCTCAGCTGTGACCGCAGTCCTTCTGACTATGAGGAATTCTACAGTAATTTGTGTGCACGCAACCGGTGGGAGAAAGGTAAGATTAATTTCTCTAACTGACAATTCAACACAAGTGACCTTTAACAGTGAAACAAGAGAGAGTAGAATTCCATATTTATTAGAACACAAAACATTATCTGCATCAGCAGCCTTGTGAACATGACAGGCAAGTTTTTGCAGTGCCAAACAGCATCAGAAAGATGGAGCTAAGAGCAACAAATATTGAGTTTTAACTTTTTTTTTATAAACAAAACAGCCGCCAACGAAACCTTAGTTACCTTATACCGTGTCTGTTCCACATCATAGATTTTCTTGTCAGAAACCATTTTAGGGGCAAAGAACTTTGCTAGTTTGGCAAGGTAAACTCCATTTCTCAACCCTTCTTCCAATTCAGTAGTGGGCGGCAGTTCTTCAGCCAAACAGATCTCCATCCATCTACAAAACACAAGGCCAAGAATTACCTGTTGGTTGCAATTTTAACATGATACAGTATATTAGAACAGTCATCCCTTTATATATGGTCTCACATTGTAACCTTTGCAGCAG
This sequence comes from Apalone spinifera, assembly GCA_030068395.1. Lineage (NCBI taxonomy): Eukaryota > Metazoa > Chordata > Testudines > Trionychidae > Apalone > Apalone spinifera. Next base: position 41,240,327 of record JANRFK010004149.1, read on the forward strand.
CAAAACACTTAATAGAAGTGTGGAGTTTAATAGAAGTACCAACACATGCACAGGGCAACAGAAGGGCAGCTCCATGTGTGCTATGATACAGCAGATGGAAATTACCACTAACAGAGCTGTAACAGTTTATGTATCAAAGTAACAGTACCAAAATAAGGAGTCTGATAAATTTAAGTACTTCACAGCTACATGGAACAGTTATGCATCTGCATCTCCACCTACTATAGTGTTGCATTTCTTTATTAAGCAATTGACTAAATAGCAATTTTCATGCTGTTTCTATTCAAATAACATTATGCCTAGCAAATACAGACAGTGCTATAAACATGTTCCCAAAGACCCTCAATTGTAGTGACTATATAGTTCATTGGTAAACAGGGTTAAAGTCCTTCCTCTATTAAATCAGAAGGCATGAAGGATTTGATTTCTATCTGTGAATGTTTAACTGCCAATTTCACCACATTCATGTCAACTGACACTATTTCCATTTATACAAATTCAAGTTTACAGATATAAGAAAATCATGTGCAACATCATGCTGATATGCATCAGGAAACAGACTGCCAACTTGGTGAGATCACAGGCAGACCATATTGTTGTTGCTAAGACCTACTATATAACCAAGTAAAAAGCAACTCTGATAAATTTTATAAATTTCAAGAAGGCTTTTGATAGCGTGTCCAAGTTGTCTTTGGAAAACGGCACTCTATAGAACACCAAAACTAAGTAGAGTAATCAAGGATATATACACGATAATGCTGAATGTGCATTAAAACACTGACACAAACAGAGTAAGGCAAGGGTTTATTTTTTCCCCCTCTATTGTTTTGCACTGTCATTGACACATAAGGAAAGCAACTACAGAAGGCAATTGAGGAAAATTTTAGGAGAACAATTGGATGGCCTCAATTTTGTTGAAGATATCATCCTGCTTAGTTAAACTTACACTTAAATGGGAGACAAGACAGAGCTTTTGGCAGATGCAGCAAAATAAGTGTTTGTTCCCCAACAAGGAGAGGCCTTTCAAGAGAGATAACGGCAGTGTTAGTGATGGCATGCTAGATATCAAACAAACATAAAAGCAGCAAACAACTTTAATAAACCTGAAAAGATTTGGAAACTAGCATGTCTGATGTTTTACAAAAAAACATTTAAAAGTCAGCAGCAGGGTCATGGAAATAGAAGAAACAGAAAGACCCACTCATTCCAAAGGGACGAAGGAACGCAAGAACGGCCATACTGGGTCACACCAAAGGTCCATCTAGCCCATTATCCTGTATTCCAACAGTGGCCAATGCCAGATGCCCCGGAGGGAGCGAATAGAACAGGTAATCAAATGACCCCTTCAGTCATCCATTTCCAGCACCGGACAGAGGCTAGGGAAATCATTCCTACCCATCCTGGCTAATAGCCATTGATGGACCTAACCTTCATAAATCTATCCAGTTCTTTTTTGAACCCTGTTAAATATCTGGTCTTTAAAACATCCTCTGGCAAAGAGTTCCACAGGTTGACTGCGCCATGTGAAGAAAAACTTCCTTTTGTTTGTTTTACACCTGCTACCTATTAATTTCGTTTGGTGACCCCTAGTTTTTAATATTGTGGGAATAAGTAAATAACTTCTCCCTAGATGCTTTTTCAATACCAGTCATGATTTTAGAGACCTCTATCATATGCCCCCTACGTCTCCTTTGTTCTAAGCTGAAAAGTCCAAGTCTTTTTAATCTCTCTTCATAGGAGACCTGTTCCAAACCCCTAATCATTTTTGTTGCCCTTTTTCTCAACTTTTTCCAATGACAATCTCTTTTTGAAATGAGGCAACACATCTGTATGCAGTACTCAAGATGTGTGCATACCATGGCTTTATATAGCGGCAATAAGATACTGTCTTATTCTCTGTTCCTTTTTTTAAAAAGGAGTGATTCCTAACATTGTTTGCTTTTTTAAAAACTGGTGCTGCACATTAGATGTTTACAGATAACTATCCACAATGACGCCAAGATCTCTCTCCTGTGGTTATAGCTAAATTAGTCTCCATCATTTTGTATGTGTAGTTGGGATTATTTTGTCCCATATGCATTACTTTGTATTTATCAATATTAAAATTCATTTTCCATTCTGTTGCCCAATCACCTAGTTTTGCAAAATCCTTTTGAAGCTCTTCAGTCTGCTTTGTTCTTTACTATCTTGAGCAATTTAGTATCATCTGCAAATTTTGCCACCTCACTGTTTACCCTTTTTGCCAGACAATTTATAAATAGGATTGGCCCCAGTGTAGACTCTGGAGGAACACTACTAGCCACCTCTTTCTATTCTAAGAACTGACCATTTATTCCTACTCTTCGTTTTCTATCTTTTAAACCAATTATCAATCCACGAAAGGACCTTCCCTCTTAAGTAAATTGTCATGAGGTAAGAGCCTTTGGTGAGGGACCCTGTCAAATGCTTTCTGGAAATCTAAGTACACTATATCTACTGGATCTCCCTTGTCCATATGCTTGTTTTCCTGCCCCGCCTCCTCCTTTCCCCTCCCTCAAAGAACTCCAGTAGATTAGTAATGTATGATTCCCCTTACAGAATCCATGTTGACTTCCCAACAAATTATGTTCATCCACGTGTCTGACAATTTTATTCTTCACTATAGTTTCTGTAGGATACTAAACTAGTCTGAGCTATTTAATCATTAAAATACAGAGTTATGGTTGATATGTCGTAACCCTCAAAATGCTAAAGAGAACTTAGAGTTTTGTAACTTGTAAGTCAGTGCTCAGATTAAACCAGAGGATCTCAAAACCATGTTCCATTCAGCACTGTTGGTCCACATCAAAGTGGCTGGCCCTGTGATACTGGGTTCCCTGATAAAACGCATTAAAAGGAGCTACAAATACAGTCCGTATTTTCCCTGATATTTTTCCACTGAAGCAACTCCCATTACCATAGAGATGCTAACATGATTACAGATCGGAGGAGAGGATGCTGTAAACCTTTCAGACAGCCATTTTCTGAAAATCTGAAAAAACAAGAAGTGGTTTCTCTCAGGCAGAGACTATCCAAACAGTTCAGAAAAATACAAACAATACATCTTAGTTATCAGACAAAACTGCAAGGAACCAGTGTCATTAAGAAGCACCTTGGCCTACAGTGCAGAGACTGAGTGAAAAGTATGGGTTCACTGACATGTTTCTTCTGTTCTACCTAATGTATTTATACTATATACACATGCCAAGGTTTCTTGAGATCAGTTTTTAATGACCATGGAAAAAACATACATGCAAGCACAGAATGTCCTATTTGATGTCTCCAAAACCTGAGAAGACAGTAAGAAAAGCTAAATTTGCCTGAATATGAAAAACTCTGTGGAGGCCAATTATTTCCATGGATAATTTTTGCTATTTTTGACTTAGGGCTTCTAAAACATTTGTATAAGATAGCACTAGCCAAGTGATGAATGGGAATTATTAATGAATTATAACTTCAGAAGTGACTAGTCCAAAACATAGCATGCTTCCTCAGCAGTATGGGTAGGCTTCATAGAATTTGGTGTTCATCATTAAGTGTCTGTCAACCATTTGACCATACACATACATAAATAAAAGTGTTTCCAAGCCATAGATAAGTTTACAGCAAGAAAAGAAAAAAGTACTGCTTGAGATCTTCATGTTTGATTTAAGGATAATTATTTTATATAATTGTCAACAACAATATTCAAAAAGGAACTCGATAAATTCATGGAAGATAGGTCCATCAATGTCTATAAGCCAGGATGTATAGGGGTGATGTCCAATTCCTCTACCACAAGCTGGGAATGAGTAACATGGAATGGATTATTTGATAGTTACTTGTTCGGTTCATTCCCTCTGGAGCACCTGGCACTGGCCACTGTAGGAAGACAGGATACTGGGATGGGTAGACAGACCTTTGGTCTGACCCAGTATGGCCTTTATGTCAAGGCCCCTCACCCTCCTAAACCCAGTTTCTGGTGAAACTGAAAATGTAAGATGAATAAAATAAAAAGTGGTTAAGAACAAACATTGATATCTGTTGAAATTTATATAACAAATACTGAATTCTGCCAAGCCTAAATATCAGTTACGTATTTTAATACATCAAATCGTTCCTCTGTTCCTCATATCACCACATCACTTTCTAGGATTCAATCTCTCTCTTCAAGTGTTAACGATCAGAACCCAAGATACCAAAAAACATAGCCTGGATCTATAATGGTAAGCTACAATGGAAAACTACAGTCCACTGGCATAACAATTGTCTATTCAAAAGTAACAGCAATTATTTGCATGAGTAGCAGAGGTGGGGTTTTTTTTGGGGGGGGGGGGAAGGGAAGGAAGTGGCTCAAAACTGGAGAAGACTCCTGCAGTAGTCAAGAACCCCCACAAACCTCAACACTTTCCATTCCAAAGGCAAGGCACGCGGTCATCATCCCTTTGTTAATACATGAAGTGGACATCACCATTGGTTGAAAGTGGCATGCAGGAGGAAAAGCTCTCTTATGTCAGTTACAATACACATTGCTTAATGCACTAGTGGAAGAGACTTGCAATGGTGCAAGATAAGATTTTGAACAGAATCAAGCCAGATTAAAATATTTGAGGGGCCCGTACACTATGGGTCTGGGAACCTCCCATGAACTTAAAGCATGTGATAGCCTTAGTAGAGGACCACAAAAATCCACCAAAACCCTTTGGTGGGCCAAAAGCCTCTCCCCCTATACCTTCCACCCCAAGAGTGGCTATATATTCATCCATGGGTTAAGAATAAACAGTGCCAGCGCTCAATGCAGTTAGTCAGCAGCAATAGTCCAAGCTTCTGAAGAAACAGCTCTTGGGGCAGCTATCCAGGGCCATTCCCTACTAGGGCAACGGGGCTTATACAGAAACAGCATGTTTTCTATGGTCTAGCAGTAGTTCCACACAGAGAATGCAAGAGTAATGTAATGTGATTAAAATGGAGCAAACTTCCCCCTGCTCTCCAGCATGTGGGGCAACAGGCCAAATAAGATGATTTGACATGCTGTATGCGGTCCCCACACCACCACGTGCCCATTCCTTTTTTATTTCAGTAGTTTGAGACTCCCCCCCATCATTAGATGGAGTTCTGTGCAAGTACACACTGGTTTCCCAGGCCTGGCACAACTTCTATGGAAATATAAAATCAGCTTTTGAGCAGGGATAGGTAAGATGCAGCAGAAGCTTTGACCATATGGCACCTGCTCCCCCAAATCTTTATATTTACCTCCCACTGTTCAAAAAGGGCCAAATATTTCTGGCTTTCTTTAATGCCCAGTGTAGTAAGGAGATCCCTGCAGTGCTCTGGAAGTCATCCTGCTGTGTCAGGGGAAATCCCTTTCGCAAATTAATGGGCTAAAAGAAGAAAGGAACACCAGGAGGAGAACAGGAGAGGAAAGGGGCTAAAGACACATGGAAGAGATCTTATAGGACAGATAGCAGGGCAAAGAAATAAATATGACTAATAAACAAAACTATCATTCTAATCTGACAGGTAGCCAAAAAGTGTGCAAGGTGTCTCAGATCAATAAAAGGGCATGGCAGCCGGTCTAAAGAACTTACAATATCAGTGAAAAGATACAGACTGGTGGAGCAGGGACTGAGAAGTGAACAGTCACAGGATCAGTTGGGAAGAAGATACAAATTCAACTGCATGTGCTGTGGCATTTCTTAAAATATTCGTGAAATGGAAAAAGACCCAGGCCAGGAGGTTTCAAGTAGCTTTATCAGAGCTTCAACAGATTTCAGCAGCTCATGAGCTGCTTCAGTTTCAAGGGGAATGTCAAGAGTTATTTTGTTTGTTCGACCACATATGTAGAAATGCCTATACAATATCCAGATATTTATAGTCTTATCTGTCACTATTATGCCACAGAAGTGTCAGCCTAGCATTTTATAGTACCCTCACAGTCTCAATCTGTCTGAAAGGGAAAACAACAAGTAGACCATAACCTCTTGCATGCATGTCAATATTGCTGCTCAGCATCATTAGTATCTTGTCTTATACCTATGTAAATAATTTTAACAGTTCTCAGTCTGAATTTCAGCAACAGTGTTCTGTTCCTACTGCACAGATTTAGTTATGAAGGAATTATGGTGATACCAGGTATTTCCTTCCATCATCTCTCGTTCTTGAGGTACTCTTCTCAAGCCAAAGATTAAAACACAATGGCATTTTCATGTCAGCTCAGTAAGTTCTCGGGACAAATGCTGTACACTTTATTACTTTAGTATTTTTGCCCATTGCTGTTTGGCTGTTTACTTCCAGATGTTGCTAGTCTCTTTTGCAATCCTGGAGATCATTGAAAACTGGATCCTGACCTCTTACAAGCTCATACTCATATGGGATATGGCCTCATCATAATCCCCTGTATAGCATCCCTCTTGGCTGGTAATAGCCAGAAGGCTGCCATCTTTTGTTTACGCTCCAGCACACAGTCGCATAGTTTGCTCCTTTTGAGCTTTGCATTCGTATAATTGGGTACAAGTTTTTCTTTCACATAACTAATTTACAATTAAATTATTCTTTCCAATAAAGTCAGATACATAAACATCTCTAAAATAATGGCAGTGTTAAAGACATAGTATGCATAAATCAGGGCATTTGGGGAAGAATACGTTATGGATGAGGAAAAAAAAAAACTGATGCTTGTGTGTGTGGTGGTGCATTTGTAGCTTTGTCAAAGTGCAGCAAGAGCTGCTTGATAGGAAACTAATGTTCCGAGTTCAGCCTTGTATTCTTATTCCTCATACGATCATTCTGTGGTGGTTGCTTATCCTTCGCTTTTTGTTGCTATTGGAGTGCATAGTTGTATGCAAGTTTGATTGTCATTAAATGCAAACGTATGTTCTGAGACAGTGGCAATAAATAGAAATGATACACAATTTTGACAGTGATTATTTCTGTAGATAGTTTTGAAGTTTCGAAAGCAATTTATTCATGCAGTTGAGAAATCCAAGACGTCTTGGTGGGGAGCTCTCAAATTGTTTTTTTCCTTATAGCACACAACAGCATAACATAAGCATTTATTTTTGGAGGCTGACTATTACATGAGTTACAAACACAAAGGCTAAGCAAGTGCAGAGAATGTAAGAGAACATTGGACAACATTAAAAAAAGTTATTTTTCTTCAACACAAAGCAGGATAGCCTTTTGGCTATCAATCAATGAAAAGCTTGCCACTTTAGGCTGTCAGCAAAACCAGAATTCTTGCACATGAAATTAAGAATGCATTTACCTTATTTCTGCTATAGAGCATCATAATCCAGTCCGACACTGTGGCCTTAACAGACCTGAAACTACTGCTAGTATAGAGAAAGGCAGAGGTTGTTGGATTATTTGTATTTGTCAGATTACAAGAGAGATGTCCAGCCCAAACAAAGCTTGGCATGGAGCCTCTATACTAGGCCTGGGCAAATTACGGCCCGTGGGCCGGATCTGGCCTATCAAGCCACCAGATCTGGCCCACAGATGTCTTGGGCAGCCCCAGGCAAGCTCCCCATTCACACGCTACTCAGAAATGCAGCTGTGGGGTGTTTTCTTTAAAAACTCTTGTGCCTAGAGGGGAGGAGAAAGGATTCAAGTGCTGCTCCTGACCCCAGCACAACCCAATTGAACAGTTTCTAGCCAATGTGAGCTGCCTGTTTGAGTAACAGGCAGCCATGAAGCACCAGTCCCCCTCCATTCCTTGGCTCATAATTATTTAAAAAGCACATGGCTACAGCCTGGGAAGGGCAGGGCAGGCTCCTTGTCTGCCTGCCTGATAAACTGCTGGGCTGCTGTCTTGTAAGTCTCCTGGTCAGAGCCTGCCTCTGGCACTGCAGCCCCTCCCTTCCCCAACCCTCTGACCCCCACTCCTGCCCCCTCCTATATCCAATCCCCTGCCTCAGATCACAATCCCT
>JANRFK010004149.1:41259328-41288487 GCA_030068395.1 Apalone spinifera
AGGGGGGGTATGGAATGGGAGGGGGGGAAATGCGCCTCTCGGCGCTGCGAGACCAACCCGGCAGCACCCCAGCTGCTCTGCCCCAGGCGTCCAAGTCAGCCGCTGCTGAAACTGACCAGCGGCCAAATCAGGGAAACCCGGGGTAGAGCAGTTCCAACTGTCCAGCTTCCCGGAACACTTCCGGGCTCCAGATGGTGCCGGACCATCAGGAGTGCCAGACCATTGGATGCCGGACCACTGGAGTTTTACTGTACATGCAGCACTAGCTTGAAAGAGAATGTTTCTGCAACACTGGCTGGCAAGTAGCTGCTGTAATTACAATCAGGAGCAGTAGTGGGCAACCTACAGTCTGAGGGCCACAGTCATTGAGGTTCTGTGTGTCTAATGAGACATTTTGTTTACCATTGCCCATGCACAGAGTTGCCAGGTTCTACTGGTTTTCATCAATGCACTTTTCCTTCTGTTGGTATTTCAGAGGTGACATATACTTAAAGCAAGGGCAAGTCAAGTGAGGTGCGTCCTGATTGCACACACAGTAAGAACCGGGTGCTCTCCTTCGCATTCAAAGTTCAATTTGCACACCTATCACAAGACTACCCTAGCCCAGGAGACAGTCTTAGTTTTCACAGTCTGATGCACATGGAGATGAAGGAAGCCACTCATGCAGCCCACTCACTAGCCTAGTTTGCCCTTCACTGGTCAGGAGTCTATGTAAGGAGGGCACAGAATACTTGCACATCTAAACAGGATATTTGAGGTCCAAGCTGAGTTTTCTGAATCAGTTTTGGAAAGTAGAACAAGATCTTTAAAGAAAGACAAGAAGCAGAAATCAGAGCACCCTTCTTTAGCAGAGCACATACAGATTATAATCAATAGCCAACAAAATTAACTCAAAGCTAAAGAATACATAGTTAATGCCTCCTTAAATTGTCTGTCTTGTTAAACATAAGCCTCCTATAGAAAGGCTAAAAAAAGCAAGCCTCACATGCCTCAGATGATAACCCATTTCTTCACCAGGCCAAAACCAGATCATGATGTTTTATTAAAGATCTTACATCCTGTTCATATGGCAAGCTGAAGCATAATCAGAGTGGTTTGCTTTCTTTAATAGCTTTGTTTGGATACACATTTGTTTTAAATATTTAGTTTTCCCTAATTTTGAACACAAGACATTTTTTGTATTTAGATTTAACTAGATTTTACAACTGAACTGATTTTGTTGTGATTACTACATGCTGTGTACTAGACCATGAAGAAAACAATTAAAGTGGGAAGAGGAAGAATATACCTGTTCAAAAAGCTAGCATCTACAAAGATACACCTGTTTGCTATAGAAAAGGCTTAATGTAATCCATTGCCAATTACTTTGCCCTTTTTACAGAGTCCCTTTTCTCTGCCTGGAGTGGAAAAACAAAATGACTTATCTTCCATTGGCTATGCTGCAATTCAGAGTCAAATGAACAAAGAATCCAGTGCTTTGGAGACCAATGTGCCACTATTGGAGGCAAAACAAAATGACAGTGTAAGCCTGTGGTAGGTTCCCTGCTTGACCTGCCCCTGCATGCTGCTCAAAGCAGCCAGCTTGGGGGGGGGGGGCGGAAGGGGGAAGAGACCATATGTGTCTAAGCACTGAGAGCCCAGGAGGAGGGGATGGGAAGACACTTCATGTGCTGGGGCCAGAAGCAGCACAATCTCATTAGCTGGAAATAAGCCAATGGGAGCTGCCTGGGTTGTGATTGCAGCCTAGACAGCACATGACATACCCTCCCCCCACCCAGGACTCAATGGTTCGAAGCAGCCCATCCATGGTGAGCCTGGGTGTGCTGCAGGCAGGGGCTGCCCTGGCCAGGCTGGAGGAGCCCTGCCTGTGGCAGGGGGAGGGAGGGGACACTAGCCCTGCTGGGCTGGAACAGCCTCCCCCCCACCACCTCCCTTTTAATCTATTAACTCCTTAAATGAGATTTTACATCCCTCTCCCACACCACTATTCCATGTAAACCAAACCCTCTGCTCCCCATCCCACACAGCTATGAGCAATGAGCAAGCCTTAAATTTTGGCTCTAATTTGAAGCATTACTACAACATGAGCATTAACCCACAATCAAGTTGTACCCAATGCACTAAACATGCTATCAACAAAACAGTAACTGGCCTGCAGAGCTTATACATCGTTTAAATAGACAAAAGGATGGATGAGCTAAACAAGTGGACTGGAGAGGGGTAGACTGGATAACAAATAAGAGCTACAGAATTCTTAACATGTCAGTACTGGAGACCAGTAAGTTACTGATGAACTGGCTTGATAGCTACTGAAAAATGCTGGAATCAAAATATTTAATAGCGCTTATTCTTGTAACAAGCAGTTGATAGACAAAAGACTTTGCTGTCGGGGAATTCTTTTGATGTAGGTTTGCTGTATTACTGCATATAAAAAGTATTCTTCTGTCACTATTCAAATGCAATCAGTTACCGATGAAAAAATATCACCATCATTTCTTCCAATTCCATTGCAAGAATGTATCTTATAGGTGTACAATACTTTACACAAAGATATCCTCTCACACAGGCATGAGAAGCCTGAAATATTCTTTTCTGGATTTCAGCACAAAAGTGCTTTGTGTACTGGGGACAGAAGACAGCTCAAGTATCTATTCTACACAAATCATTTATTCCTTTCTCAATTTTTTGCCAACAGCACAGAAAACAGCTCATCTTTTACTTAACAGTGCTGCTGTAACTGAATCCAATCTTAAAAATCAACATGAACAAGCTGAATTTATATGGGCAAATCCTGCCTCACTTAATGCTGTGTATATGAAAGATTTATATTATACTATGGCATTCTACCTTCATGGAATGTGCAGCTATTGCGGGATAAGGAATCCACTAACTCATAGCACTTACAGATAGCACATCTCTTCACAGATCACACTGAGGAAACTTGAAGCCCTCATGTACTTTGCAATGGCAACAAAAACTTGTGATTACTTCCTAAAGGGCTTTGTGTGTTCTCTGTAAAAAGCGAGTGCTCTATGGACCTCCGAGTGCAACAGCTGTTGCCCAACACTGATATGTGACTTAAGGTAGAATAAGGGGGAGGAAGATATCCTAGCCTAAGTGAAACTAACACCTTGGGAAGGAAAGCCAAGTGAGGCCTGAGTTAGTTTTGCATAAGGGGAAGGTGCAATAGGGTGGCTCTGCCCCTTGTCTTCGTGGAAATTGTATAAGGTGGCTCTGATGTGAATGCCTGCAGCTCAGAGACCCTTCTTGTGGTTGTAATCACCACCCAAAGGCCACCTTCCATGAGAGGTAGAGGAGTAAGCAAGGACCTAGGTGCTCAAGAGGTGGGTACATCAACATGGAGAGGATCAAATTAAGGTCCCACATTGGCAGCAGCTGCCTCACCTGAGGGAAGGACCCATCTAGTCCCTTAGGAAACACCCCATCAGGAGATTTACAAAAACCAAGTGACTTCTTTCCCCAAGGATGGAATGCTGAAATATCAGTGATGGGCAATAATTTTTGCCAGGGGGCCACGCCAAGATTTTGGGAAGTGATTGAGGGTCACACTCTTCCATGATATTAATGGAGGAGATGTGGGGTCTGGGATGAAGGTTGGGTGCAAAAGGGAAGTTGGGGGTAAGGGAGACTGGAGTCTGGAAGGGAGTTGAGATGAAGCAGGTGGTTGTGATCTAGGGCAAGGGATTAGAGTGCAAGGGTTTGGGAATTGACCTATAGGGTTGCCAGGTGTCTGGTTTTGAACCAGACAGTCTGGTATTTGAGGGTTCTGTCTGGGAAACAAATTGAGAAAATACTGGACATATAAAATGTCCGATTTTCTAATTAGGTAAGTTTTATTGTCATGAGTATCAGTACGTAGTTGTGTACTGTCTGGCTGGTAGACATGCTCATGCTGCGTGTCTCTGATGTGAAACAACTACGTGAGAGGAAGGGGGGCAGGGGCAGACTCATTCGTGCTTTGCCAGGACCGTGCACGGGATGGGCAGCACCTCAGGATCTGCATGCACCCTCGGGCCAGCCCCACTCTTCCCCTCCCCCCCCCTTGCTTCCCCCCACGGATCTTCCTCCAGCCAGCCCCACTGCCCCCGACCAGCCCTGCTTCCCACCAGCTGGTTGTCCCCCCTCCTCCCGATCTCCGAGCCAGCTCTGCTCTCCCCGACCCCCTCCTGACCAGCCCTGCTTCCTACCAGCCAGGTCTCCTCCCCCTCCCTCCCCCCGATCAGCCCTGCTTCCCACTGGCCTGTCTTCCCCTGCCCCAATCTCCCCCAGCCAGCCCTGCAGTCCCCAACCCCCCCCCCCCCCACACCCCTGAGATCAAGTGTGTCCAGTATCCCTCCTCCCCCCCCGTGACCTAGGGTAGGAGAATACTGTGATCTGGGGCAGAAGATTGGGGTGCCAGATCTGGGAGGGGGTATGAGTGTAAGAGGGGGACACAAGGTTTGGGCATGGGGGGGGGCTGAGGTAGAAAGTTGGGACAGGAAAGGACTGGGATGCCAGAAGCAGGCTGAGGCCAAGAGACTGACTTGCCAGCTGCGAAACTAGCATGCCTGCCTGCCTAGCTTAAAGAGTTTCCCAGCCAGCCAGCCTGGCTGCGTGCTTCATGAATAATTAAGCCCAGGAGATGGGGCATGATTCTTCTTAGCTGCCCGTTATTCCAACAAGAAGCTCCCATTGGCTGGTTTCTGCCAGAAACCGGCCAATGGGAATATGCTAGGGGTGGGGCAGCTCCTAAATCTTCCTCCCTCCCCTCCAGTTTTGAAACAGAAATGGAGCCCTGCCAGTCACGTTTCTGCATGGAACCTGGGGGTCACAGCTGCCTCCACAGGCTGGATCTAGTAGCTTGACAGGCTGTATTTTGCCCCAGCTTGCGCAAGATGGATTCTAACCAAAGAAAAGGCAAGGCCCTGCACCTTGAGGTGGAGCAGGTAGTGGAGAATGAATGATGGAAACCTAGTGCTCAGCAAACTAGCATCGGAACTTCTTCCACTTCATCTGACCCCCAAGAGATAAACCTCCATGTTTAAGGAGTGGACTACACAGAACTCCCATAAGAGGAGAGCCTCCTGGTATGGGGAGGGAGAAGGTAGACATCACAGCATCCTGCCTATTGATATAAAAAAAAATATGGCAGTCATGTAGTCTGTCAGAACTGCCACCTTGTGACATTCCACAGTGGCACAAAAGGTCTGATGGGACAAACGAACTGCTCTGAGCTCCTTGACATTGATGTGCAAGAGCATCTCGGCGTCCCACTACTTGCCCCAGGTCTGCAGATCCCCCAGGTACGCTCCCCATCCCGAAGTCCTAAGTCTTGGCTACCTCTTCTGCCTGAAGTCCCATATTAAAGATCTTTGTGCTGAGATCTTTGAGGGCTCTATAGTCGATTGGGGAGGTCCTGATGCAGATGCCTCAGGCACTGCCTTGTCTAAAGAAGAGGGTCATCCTGTTCCTCACACCATTCTGATTCATGCATGTTACCTTGGCGACTGTCTGGTAAAGAGGGATCTGCAGGCCCTTGTGGGAGTGTGGCCGAATGTGGAGCTTTATGGGTCGACTAGTATGTACAGCGAGATATTTTCCTAGTTGCCCTGGAGCGGGTGGACTCATCCGTGGATAATGATGATGATGAGGGTGAAGACCACAGTGGGACCGATTAACTCTGCACCAGGGGCTGATACCGAGGAGATAATGTGAATGGTGCCAGGGACCTATGGGCACTCTTCAGACCTTGAGCTCTGATCATGGGATGCTGGTGCCAGTGATTGGTTCTGTGATGCTAGCCCTGAGGAGGGCTGGCACCATAGCCTCATGTGTGGAGATGAGGCCTCTTGCCAGTCGATGGTACGGCTCCAGGAGGCGGGCACAGGGGTATCCAGGAGCAGGCTTCCTATGACTGCACTAAGCAAGCACAGTTTGAGGTCTGTGCCAGAGAGCTGTGCCAGCCCTCTGGTGATTTGTGCGGGTGCATGGTGTGGTGCCAGGCAAGTTAGGAGACTGCCTAATCATAGCTCGCTTCCCTGTCGACACTGGGTACCCTCAGTGCCACAGGCTTCAACCCCTCTGGCAAATCCTGCAGTGCCGCAATCTCAATGAGGTCTCTGGCTGCCTCAAATACATCTAGTGTACATGGTCCAACCAGGGCCACCACTTTGTGATCAGTGGGGGAGCTGCTCGATGCCAGGCTGAATGATACTTGTGGTGCCAGAGCTGGCAGTGCAGTCTCCCTCAGCCATGAAGTTCTATGACCTGAAGGGGGCTTGACAGACTGAAGAGCTGATCACCCTTTACTAGTCTACTTATGCCTCTTTGGCACTGGGGAATTAGATCAGTGCCAAGGCAAAGGATCCCACTGGGCACGGGTGATCTTCAGTGCTGGGGCTCTTTAGTGGCTTCTTTATCAGTGCCGGTTACTGCACTACCTGTCTGGGCACTGCACATTAATGAACTAGGGCCCGGTTGATCTGGTGTCGATGGCAGGAGAGCTGCTTTCATCAAGAGCTGCCACAATGCCAAGTCCCTCTTTTTGTGCACGGCTTGAAGAATCTGCAGATCTTAGTGGTCTGCTTGGTGAGCTCCCCTCAGACAATGCAGACAGAATTGGGAGGGGCGGAGAGAAGAGGGAGCTCGTCACTATTCAATAGAAGGTTTGGCAAGAACAGCAAGCCTTGGGTTTGTGGCATAACACATGGGGACTGGCACACTTGTAGAGCAAGCAAGCAATGTTCCAACTAGGGATATAATCAGGTAGCCAGTTAAACAATTAACCGATAAACAGATGCTTATTGGTTAATTCTACCAGTCACACACACACACACTCCCCTCCACCCTCCCCCAGCTCTGGGAGGGAACTTTTTGGTGGGCTGGCAGGCAGCTTGACTAAGGCCCTGGCTCATGCCCGGTCCCAAGAGCCATTCCTGTTGCAGCTCTGCAATAATTCAATCCATAGCCTTGCGTTAGCTCCCAGGATCCAGCAAGAACCAGGACTGCAGTGCAAACCCTTGTCAATTGTATGGACAAAATGTGTCAACGACCAATTAACAAATTACATGCTTCTTAACATCCCAACTTCCAACACTGTCACAGTAAGGAGCAACTGAAGGAGGGGCAGGTCAGCAGGGTCATATTTAGCTCTGTATACCGGGGCCACTCCAGGGGGTTCCCTGGCTGATCCTATGGAGACCGCAGAGCAAAGTCTCTAACTGTGCATGCAATGTGCACACACCTACATTGGAATTGACATGAACAAGCACTCTAAGAGCTTCATATTTTCCTAATGCAAACCATCACCACCCACAAAATATACATTTGCAAAATGTGGTTATAAAGATCTTTAAAATAATACATCTGAAGTATACCTTTGACATGTAACAACTTTTCCTTTTGTCCATGTGAGCCTGATTGCTATATAAACCACGAACAAAACCAAGGATAAAGTATCACACTTATCCAAGTTAGATCATTTTCTGGCAACTAACTGGCAAGCATAGCCTGTGAGTCACTTTCCAAAACTAGGGAGATTATAATTACACCAAAAAAGAATGTGTGACTCAGATTTCTATTGTTCAAATGGACAACTGGGTCCTCTTAAGTTCAGTTTTCTTCTCTGTACTGAAGAGTTACTAAAATGTCAATGGCAGCTTACCAAAAGGGAAGGGGGGCGGCGGAGGCACTATATAGCAGCAACAAGCAGAAGTTAATATGATGGGATGAAGTCACAGATTCGGACATTAACAGGCCACTATGAAGAAATTGGTATGTTTGACTCATGACAATTGCATAATTAAGTGCTACCAACATTAACCTCACGTATTTCAACTGCACTGTCATAGGAGTAGACTGGAAGTCTACATACTGAAAACAGTTCCTCTAATCAGGTGCACAAGCCAGGACCTTGTACCATTATATTGCTACATGTAGTCTTTATGCAGACCCTTTCTGGTACTTTAAAGATATGCCAGCTCAATGCCCCAAAAGGCCACAGAAGCAGCCTCTTGCTAGATGGTTTTGGGAATACTAATGAATATCAAATATTTCCTAGCCATCTCTGAGCCAAGGAAGTCTCTACTGAGAAGGACATCCCTAATTAATGAGGGCACATGCCTTGAATGAGAATCCAATTGGAAATGAAGCTGAATTTGCTTGCAAAACAGCCTACTATACACTTTGAAACTATGAACACTGTTGACTGATCAATGGATGGAGACAGTGCTGGATGAGTGGTTCACAAGACTGACAAATCAGTAATTGCCACAAGTGAGATGGGGTAAGGCTCTAGTCAAGTTTGTTACCTTTTCATTTCTACTTGTAGTATGGGTAAGACTCCCTACTATTGCTTGTCCAGAGATGGTAGAACCACTGAATCCTACAAAGCTGCAATGATTCACAGCCTCATTTCCTTACGGTAAGCCAGGAAGAGCTAGCACCACAGTCACCCAGACATCTTTATACATACTATATTACCAATATGGGACTTCTCAGTTGCCCAAGTTTCACTGACGTTCTTGAAGAAAACTTAATTTTAGATTGTTTTCCTTTTTACACAGAGTAAACTTTACTCATGCAACAGGAAGGATTTTTCCCCTCTTACAACCAAGAGGAGTTCTCTCCCTCAAAGCAAGCAGCAGAGAACATGCTATGGCTCAATTTGTGGCCACCATAGCACATGTTTCAGCAGTGAGAAAGCAATAACTATTCATTCAACTAACTTGCCACTTTTCCTGGTCAAATCTTTATACTAATGTTTTCCCCCCCCCACTTCTTGGCACCCCAACCCAACTCCCATTCCACTTAAATTCTCACATCAGCTGTGTCTCCTGCCTAGCTTTCTGTTTAAGCCACTCTGTCATGTTACAACTACAACACACTAAAAGTTTCTTCTATCCACAAAAGCTGAAGTCAACTGTTACCAAGGCAGTGAGAAGAGTGTTAAAACAAACAACGCTCAATTTTGTGATTTAGGTCCCTTTCTTACAAGGGCACATTAACCTGGTAAAACAGACAAAATAATAAGTTGGCCATTAAAGTGAGAACTCCCTTTATTATATAGTATTCTCCATTTTTTATGCTTACTTGCTGCATCTTTTTTTTACTTTAAGTCAAAATGAGACAAAACAAAAACTGCTCCATCCTTTTCACTCCAGGCCACTGCACAGCATGCTAAAGTGTTTTGGACTACAGCCACAGTACCTCTGGATGTCGCCCAAACAAAAACATTAGGTTAGAATTAGGCCGTTTAATATACATTAGCCAGATTCTGTGCCAAACTTAGATGCACTCAGACAATGACTGAAGGCCACTTGTACTATGCCCACTGATGCACCTATCCCTGTGCCATCTCCGTTCTCATTTAAGTTGGAGCATCCTGAAAGACACTCAGCTATTCACAATTCCTAGGGCTACTCAGGCAGCAAGGAACTGCTAGCAGTACAAATGCCTCAGCCATGTTCCTGCAGGAGGGGCAACAGAGCTACTATACCTTCAGTGCCACCCAGCAATTCTTACAAGATCCATCATGCAGGTTACAACCACGTTCCAAAGTTGCAAAGCACTCAACAGCTGGTTAAAACAAGCCTCTCAAAAAAAGTCTGAGCTATTTTAATGCCATCAACCCTTACACAAGAGTATTTACTTTTCTAACATCCTCTAGGAAAAGAAAGAAGGAAATTCAGAACCCGTGTTCCAATATATATCTTAAAATTCATGTGCACTTCTGCCTACTTTACATATATAGGCTGGATACTCCAGCCTATTGCTATACAATCTTCATTTAACAATTCAATTCATTCACTGAAGTTAATTCTATGCTATAAGCCACAGCTATATTGGATGGTAGGCAGGTAATCAAAATATGGACAACAGAATATGGGGGGGGGGGGAAGGAGGGGATAGGAGACATGAGCTCACTCTCTCTGCAAGGTAGAAAGAAGCAGGGGATAGCATATGGTCTCTAACAGGTAAATGGGGAAGAGTGTCTCTAGTGTGAGAGAGAGAGAGAGAGATTTTCATTCAACTTGGAGATGTAATCAATTTGTTTCAGTCATCTCAAAGCCTCCATTAAAGTTACTAATTAGAACAAACCTGTCTTGAAACGTGAAGTTATTGCTAGATTGATGACATGCAGCAAGGAAAGAGCACTTCAGCTATGTTACTAAAGTTTAATGCAGGGACTATTTCAAAAGTTACAAGCCAGATTGGGGTAACTAGTGACAGATTCCTAAGCCCACCTCAACCAATAATTCAGGTTGAGTAGAAAAGCACTAGAAATGAGGAGATAAGATATGAACTTCATTCATGAGTTAATTTAATGAATTTCTGCCAGAAGCAAACACATGACACAACTTTATTTCTTGATTAACAACTGACTCGTTTGCCTGAATCTATTGCTAGAGCAGCAATAGTATCTGCTTTGCAGAAAATAATGAACAACTGTACTGATGCCAAACTGATTCTCTTCCTTTTCAGGGATAAACAATGTCAGTCAGCTGTGAGCAGAGCACCCTCACTGCAGCAATGCCATAGCAACCATTTAATTCCACAGGCTCTTGTAGTGCAAAGTTTCAATAAGGGGCTTGGGAAAAGTAAGTCTCTCCCAGGTTACATCACAATTGTGGAAGTACAACTTTGAAAGGGAAGAAAAGCTATTCATGGCAAAGAAGCTGAGACTGTACCCTCAGATTTGCATAAGAAAGACCACATGCAAAAACCTACAAGGTGTGAGAGCTGTTAGAATGATGTTAATCTCAATGTCTAAATCACATAAGGCTATGTCTACACTAGGAAGGTTTGGCGATGCAAGTGCTGTCCAAATGCTAACCTTGCCCAAGTGAAAAAAATCAGTCAAACTTTTTTCTGCCTCCCTCTATCAACATTTCATGGCCAGATGGCTAGCTCCCTGTCAACAGAGCAAAAGCATTCAGGATGTAAACTCCCATTTAATTAGCTAACTGGTTAAACATTGTTTAACTGATTAAAGGAGGGTTGGGTGAGAAGGCTGCTCCAGCCCTGGAGCACCCCATCACTGCCGCCACTGGGGGATCCCTGCAATTCTTGAGAGTCCCTCAGAATTCTCCCACAGCATTTTCAGCTGCTGGGAATTACTTAGTACCATGAGTAGCTCTCTGAACTCTCCATGCTGAGGAATGTCAAAGCAGCATAGAGAATAGTAATAGAGATGTAGTCGTGTTAGTCTGGTCTAGCTGAAACAAAAGACAGGAGTATGCAGCACTTTGAATAAGTGGTCATTATGAATAAGTCTGACTAACAAGGAGGCAACCAGACAACTCTCCAACACCACATTTTACAGACCTGTCTTCTCTGATCTCACTTCAGAATACCAAAAGAAACTACACTGTCTCCTTAAAGAACTCCCTACATCTACTTGGGACCAAATCTACACAAACACCTTCTGAACCCCGACCAGGATTGTTCTATCTGCTTCCCAAAAATCCATGAACGTGGACACCCCAGGCGTCCCATCATCTCAGGTATCGGCACACTCACTACTGGATTACCCAGGTACGTAGACTCTTCTCAAACCCTATGCAACCAACACTCCCAGCTATCTCCGAGATACTACTGACTTCCTGAGCAAACTACAAAACATCGATAACCTCCCCGATAACACCATCCTTGCTACCATGGATACAGAAGCTCTATACACCAATATCCCACATGAAGACGGATTACAAGCAATTAGAAACACTATCCCAGAAGACACCACTGCCAATCTGGTAGCAGACCCATGTAATTTCTCTCACCCACAATTATTTCCAATTTGAAGACCACTTATATCTCCAGATCAGCGGTACAGCCATGGGTACCCTCATGGCTCCACAGTATGCTAACATCTTTATGGCTGATGTTTCCCCAGATACCGTCCCCTTTTACACCCCTTCTCTACTTACTCTACATCAATGACATCTTTATGATCTGGACCCATGGCCAAGAAACACTGGATGCATTCCACAGACTTTAACAACCTACACTCCACCATCAATCTCAGCCTGGACCATTCTACACGAGAGATCCATTTCCTGGACACCACAGTACAAGTCACCAATAGTAAATTAGACACCACTCTACAGAAAACCCACTGACTCAGTTACATACATGCTTCCAGCTCCCATCCAGGACACACCATGCGATCCATCATCTATAGCCAAGCCCTTCGATACAACCACATCTGCTCTAATCCCACTGACAGAGACCAGAAACTTCAAGATCTCTACCAAGCATTTATAAACCTCAATTATGCACCCGGAGGAAAAAAACAAAACAAAACAAAACACACAAATTGAAAGAGCCAGATGAATACCCAGAAACCATCTACTTCAAGACAGACCCAAGAAAACCAACAATAGAACACCACTTGTCATCACCTATAGCCCCCAACTTAAACCTGTCGAACACATTATCAAACTACAATTTATATTGGAACAGGATACTACACTCTGAGAGGCTCTGGGAGACAGACCCATAGTCTCCTATAGACAACCACCTAACCTCAGGATGATTCTTAACCATCACAGGACATACCACACTAATACCAACCCTGGTACCTTCCCTTGCAACAAACCCCGTTGCCAGCTTTGTCCACATATTTACTCTGCTGACACCATTATTGGACCTAACCAATTCAGTTATAAGATCAGGAACACATATTCCTGCCCATCCAGAAATATAATTTATGCCATCATGTGCCGACAGTGTCCGTCTGCTATGTACATTGGACAAACGTCTCAGACACTTCGCCAAAGAATCAATGCACACAAAACAGCTATCAAAGTGTCACAAAGAAAAAATAGTTTCTTGCCATTTCAACCAGAAAGGGCATTGTCTCAATGACTTGACTACCTGCATCCTGCTTCAAAGACATTTTAACACAAGACTTCAAAAAGAAATCTCTGAACTGTCATTCATGCTTAAATTTGACACTTTATGACTGGGTCTCAACAAAGATGCTAATTACCTTACCCATTACAAAGATAGCTTCCCCAATTATCACCTCTAATATTATTAGCTCACAGACATTTACTTCCCCCCTCATCCTCCCTCTGTTCCGAAATTTGATTTGTCCTTTTTATATGTCGTCACTTTTTTTGATTGTATCCCTTTGGTATATATGGTTATGCCAATTTTCTTTCACAATTTGATCTGAGGAAGTGGGTCTGGCCCATGAAAGCTCATCATCTAATAAACCATCTTGTTAGTCTTTAAAGTGCTGCATAGTCCTGTCTTTTGTTAAAGCAGCATAACACTCTCTCCAGCCCTCCCACTGCAGCAGCAGTCAGCCTGCCACTGTTTCTAGCGCAGTACAGATCAGTATTCCAATTATTTGTCCCCCCCCCCTCCCCAATTGGAGCAGCTCACTCAACTATCAGGTATTTCCCAGAGCTTTGAAGAGGAGGAGAGGGGAGGGGAGAAGAAATGCATGCTTGAAGGGCAGCAGACATCATAACACACTTAGCAAAGCCATCAGAAACAGGTATTGAGTGATACTGCAGAAGGATGCCAGTTCTCTTGACAAAAACAGCAGAGTCCCCACTGGATCGGTCAACAATAAAAGAGGAGAAAAAAGTCTCTTGCTGTTTGTTGCCAAAACTGGGTGTTCCCCCCCAACAAAAGTTATATTGCAGCGTCAAGGCTCACTGGTTTGTTGCCAAAAGGCAGTTTTTGGTGACAAAATGTGTAAGTGGTAGACAAGGCCTAAGTAAAACTTGCAACCTACTTGTGATTAGTGCACAAGAAATTAAGTTAACTTCAAATTGAATTTAGCACACTTAGCAGTGAATATAGGTAGATTAAATTTTTATGGCTATTCTGTATGCTCTAAAATAGCCTCATCCTGTACCTGATGTACAGGTGGGGTGTCTTAGTGAAACAAGTACTATACTGTGTTTAAGCCCTGCTTGCTAGGTATTGATAAATGCCAGTAAGTGATTAGGGGATCTACTTTAAAGTAAGTTACAGAATTTGAAGTTAAAGGGTAACATTTCTAGCCCTTAGTGTTAAAGATGGCCTTCCAAATATGAACCAAGCATAAGCCAAATGTAGTGCCATCATCTTGAATCTACTGTCTGTCTCTGTTTGTGGTAGTGAGACAAAAGTTTGGTCCATTACACCACTAATGTTCAAAGCAAGTGTTAAATTTGAGAATGGAATGTTTCATACCACAGCATGTTTGTTTACCATCAGTTGGAAAGCAACAATCCCCAGACCTTCCCCAAGAGAAGTTAAGGGCAGGTATAACTGAGCGAGCTAGCAATAGCTAAGCAGCTCTGGAATAGGAAAAGTAGACAACACAAATCTCACTCCCCAGGCTCTGATTCTGAAAGGCAGAGTAAGGAAAGGAGAAATTTGGGTTTTTTTGGGGGGGTTTTTTGTTAACAGCTACTAGCTAGAGCCAGTTATTCAATTCAGACACCCAAAAGCAGACAGCAACACCAGAACCTTAGCAGAAATCAAACTCCCTCCCTTCTAGCAGCTGAGGGGAATGCATTTTCCCAGGATGTTGTCCCAAATCTTCCAAGTGAGAATCACAAACACACACACTTACATGCACCAGTTAGCAAGACCAAAAGTGAGATTCAAGTTATTAATCTTATATTTCACAAAGCCAATAAGGTCCAAAATGCCAAGTTAAAGCGGTAGGAAGGAAAGTAAAGAATGGGGGGGGGGAGGCAGAATCTAAGTCTAGATTCAGGATTGTTATTTGCCAACCTGCACTCCCCTTCACACAAGGTACCATTAAATGATGCTGTATGCTGCAAATCAAACATGGGAGGATAGTACCCTATTTTAAAGGGGTATATAGCACTTGAGGAAAGAGCAGAAATATTAATGTAAAAATGTAAAAAGAATATTTAGCAAATGTTCTTTTACAAACAATAGCAATTTTATTCTAAATGTTTTGTTCACCTTACAATATTTTAGTCCGTTTCCCATATACAAATTCAGATTTCCTATAATTGTTCACAGGAGAGTTACTCAAGTTTGCACTGATTTAATCTGCAACATAGAGTGTTTAATTTCTCTGACCTGTAAGGGAACTAAAAACAAAGGACACTTAAGACAAGCAACTGCATGAAGAAGAGGACACAAACTTGAAGGGAGATTATATTCATTCTCACAAACAGCATGTCAGTAGGAAAGTAGAAGTCTAAACAGGATTTATTGGGAGATTAACAGTTACATTGTATCATGGCTCACACAGGCTGACAGGATACATCTAGTTTTTAATTGGTCATTAAGCAGACTGCACTGGGATATATGCAACAAAGAGTGGCGATATCTAGAGTTCTGAGCTCTTAAAAAAAAAAAAGTAGTACAAGTGTGCCCATAAGTGTTGTTTTTCCTTCTCTCCCACCTTACTCTACTGGAAAGACTCTACCGAACTGAGTGTCTCTCAAACATGCCATTCTATACTTTTTGCATATGCATGTCCTTCAAAGTGTAGTTATTGGTAGATTTCTGATTCCCTAGTTCTTATGGCTGTCCAGCTGCTCAACTTATAACGAGCAACATGATGCAGAACTTTTTAAAAGGGCACAAAAAAATATTTAAAAAAAACACACCATATTTTGCTTGAATCAGATTACAATAGGTATTCTAAAGAAAACATTTCTCCATGTCTCCAGATTGTATACCATCAATTCATTTAATCTTCAGCTATTTCAGGCTGAAGCCGATTTAACTAGCAGCTTCAGAAGGAAAAGCATATCATGGTTTCAGTGACTGACAGGTCTGATGAGACCCCAGAGATGCAACCAAACTGAAAACCCACTGACAAATCTATGGATCTTGTTGGCCTGGAGGGAGGAAAAAAAGCCACCTTTAGAATTAAGGGATTCAGAACTAGAGATATTAGCATAAAGTTGTGTAAACAATTAATTAATAAGCCTAATCAGTTAAATCCTAATGACTACACACATTCCCCCCCACCCCTTGCTGCATCTGTATCAGGTGTTGGGAGCCATCTCCCTGTAAGCACCAGATCCCACTGAGGGGACTGCACACTCACCCACACTGTTGCCTTTGATAAGAGGCAGCAGCACTAAGAGTGAAGGGGACGAACAGGCAACGAACAGGCAAAAGCTTTAAAGCTGGCCCCCATGAATGCCAGCTTCATGGAGCCACCTGCCCCCACCTCCTCCCACTGCCTTCCAGAGGAAGAAAGGGAAGGGCAGGAGGAAGCCAGTATCTGGGGACAGCCATCTTAAAAGCAGGCTTCCCCCCCTTACCCCCAGTCCCTCAAGCACCAGCTTCTTGGAAACACCTTCTTCCCCTCCACACTGATGCGAGGCAGCAGCATGGGATGGCAAGGAACTCCCCAGGAGCGGGAACAGGAGTGCACTCACTGCTGGCCCTACTCCCACAGGGCCATCAAATAATCGTGTAGCCACTAAGATCACCAAGATTCTGTGCAGTTACAAGATTAAGCTAAACTATATCTAACATCCCTATTCATGTACACAACATACAAGTAAATCTAAGCTACTTTAAGGAATCCAAGAAATGCTTTAAAATTTCATGATTTGTTAAACTGTAAACAATTATTTGAACTCAGTGAATAGACAAAGTTTAAAGATAAGGATCTCCATTTTCTGACATTGCTAATCTGTACTGAAATGAACACTCAATCAGTATTAAGGGAGGAGTTTTACTTTCACAGCCACAATAATCCAGCAATTCAGAAGCTAAGCCCTTTTATTAATAATTTAATAATTATGAGCTGTTATTACTCATGTCTTATAATTTATGTTTATCAACAAATGTGTCCAGTAGAAGACCAGCAGGAATAAAATTACAATTCCATCTTGCCTTCACTGTAAGGCTCCAATGGTACTAAACTCCTCTAGGGAAAAGTCCCATTACCACATTGACTTCCTTCAGTCAAAAAAGTTACTTCTCTCCTCCTTTCCTTCTGCCATTGTCCTCCAATAGTATTACTCTTCCCTCCCTTACTGATTACCAAGCAGCTCTGGCTGGGATAGCCATCAGTACAGTCTCACCAGTTTTGGGTCTGGGCAAATCCTCCCTTCCATCCCCAAATACCACCATGCTCTCTCCATGTAGGGTCAGCTCAATTTCCCACACACACTCCCCTCTGCCCCCGGCTTTTTTTTTTTTTTTAAACAGTCACTAAGATCAGCATTGCCTCCAATGCAACTTCCTCCTTTCCTCTGAAAAGACTGTTCAAGGTCTCAATTTCCTCTTGGCCAAATCTCAGGCTCACTACTCCATCGCTATGTCTCTGACCTCTTAGTTAACTTCTGACAGCTTCTCAAAAAAATCTTGTCCTCCTTTGGCTCTGGCAATTGTCATCCTTTGATCCCTCAAACTGCTCCTTCAGTGCCTTGTTTAGCAATTCCCACTGAACTTCTGGGGGACAGAAGAGATTCAGGCTGAGCACTCCTGCTCTTCTGCATTCAGCCAGGTGCTAGTCACGCAGATGAGTGCAATGTCTCTCCAGGTTCAGGTGCAGAAGACTACTGTAGTCCTTCAAGTGCTGCACCCATGCGTTGGTATATCAGGTGTTGCCAACCCTATCTTCCCCTCTTAGCTCCTTCTTGCCAGCAACTCCAGCAGGGAGGGCAGGTAATGGAATGCACATGAGCTACACCTCTTGAAGTACAGTTACAAAATGGAAGGTAATATGTTCTTTTCCTCCAAGTACTTGTGTAATCCCCACACCTACTGGGTGTGGGCCACTGTCCCATTTAGTGGCCTCAGCCAAGAGCCAGCTGGCTTTAAAGCTCCAGCTGTAGAGGCTCACGCATTAAGCTTGACAAGTCCCAGGTTCAGTTCCGCCCATGAGCATTACATTTGCTCACATCAATTCTATTCTAGGTATCTCCCACGCTGTGCCAATGAAGGTGGGCTAGGAATTCATGGTCTTGCAGCCTGCATCATTGCTCCGTTGAAGGCAGCATGGGCTCCTGTGCCTGCTGCGTAAGTACATGATGGGATAAGAGTGTATGGAAAGAACCTGGGAACAGCACTCCATAGCTCTTGGGTCAGCAACTGAGTTAAGAAGGCTGCTGAGGATACCTGCACTCTGAGTAAGTCTTGATTATAGCCGCTGGATATTGCTATGAGGGTGCCTCTGAGGCAGGCTGTGATCCAGGACAAAATCCTTTGAGCAAGCACTGGGTGACCTTTCCTCCTGTCTGCCATGGCAACGAACAGCTGTGTCGACTTGCGAAACAATATTACCCTGTCCACATAGAAAGCCAGAACCCTCTTGACATCCAGAGCACGTGACTTGTATTCCACTTCAGATTTATGGGCCTTTGAGAAGACTATCAGTAAATATGCATCCTGGCCAGCATGAAACTGGAAAAGCTACCTTGGGCAGGAATGCCGGATGCAGCCATGACTAGACCCTACCCTTTTAGAATACCTTAGAGAGCAGTTCAGAAGTAAACGCCCTGATTTCAGACACTCTATAGGTAGATGTAACTGCAAAGAAATCTTCCAGAAGGGACGGAGAAGAGAGCAGGAATCCAGAGGTTTGAAGGAAAGCCCCATGAGCCTTGATAGTATGAGATACATTTCAGGGAGGGACAGGGTCCCAGACATGAGGGTAAAGACACTCAAGAACATGGACCCTCATCTATGACCGAGACAAGCCTTAAAGTTTGAGGTGTTAAAGACAAGATCATCTGCAGCAAGGCCTGCTCAGGCCAGATATCTCATTCCAAAGCCCAGCATATAAACCTTTTCTACCTGGCCAGGTAAGTCACTCCAATGGATGGCTTTCCGCTTCCCAATAAAACCTGCTGAATCCAGGCTGAAAATTCCTGCTCTTCTGCATTCAGCCAGGTGCTAGTCATGCTGACAAGTGCAAGGTCTCTCCAGGTTCAGGTGCAGAAGACTGCCGTAGTCCTGTGACAGCAGGTCATTGTTGGCAAGGCCACTCAGGGACTATCAGGATAAGCTTTATCCTGTCCGGTTTGATCCACAGTACTTAATATCAAATGAAGCGATGGGAAGGAAAGGGATGCTTTGCTGCTCTAGAGGTCAGGGTCAACAGGGAACCCATATCAATCCCTCACAGCAAGCTACACTAGTTTGTGGGCTGCATGAGTGGCCTTAGTTCATCCCAGTGCACTGCAAGACTGTTCTAATCAAGACAATCTTCTAGGATAGGTAGTTTTGCTAATTGCACTTGCGTACCTAGAATTTGCAGAGTGTACCAAATGATTGGAGAGCCATGCGCTCCTTCTACATATAGTGTTGTGCAGCATCAGCACCCAACTCACTTAACATTAGGGATGTTAAACTGCATTTAATCAACTAATCGAGTAATCAGTGGGAATATCCATTGACTACTTGCTTAGACAATTGGGGGGGGGGGGGGGGGGAGAGAGAAGAGAGAAGAGGAATGGCAGAGCCAGAGTAGGATTAGCTAACCCCGCAGCAGCTCTGTCTTTTAAATGTATTAAGGGCCACCAGGAGGCTGGCAGCTCTTAATACATTTAAAAAGCAGAGGTGCAGCATCTGGCACCAGGTACTAGCCGGGAATCAGCTGAGTCCCAGCTCACATCCAGTCCCCCCTCTGCCCCTGCCTCCCCAACACCATGTCCAATAAGCATGTGCTGATCAGGTAGTCAACTAGTCGCTTACATCCCTACTTCACATGCCCTTGCTTTAAGGATGCTGGGAAAAAACAGCAGAATCTGGGAACTCTGTACACGGGCAATGGTAAACAAAGTGTCTCAGCCACACAGAACCCCAATGAGCTGCATGCAGTCCTCTACTGACCTAGGTTTGGAGAATCAAGGCGGGCTCTTTCCTTTTCACTGCTGCCAATTGCCAACAGCTTCTGAAGACAAAAGTAGACTCTTGGCATTACACAGGCAGTGCTATGACACTGCCATCTATAGGTTTACACAGGAGTAATTATTGAAATTTACTGAAATTGATGCGCAGAAACAGAATCCAGCTCTCACTTCTTCAGTGTGCTGGTTCTGCTGCATTAACAGCAATGAAACTTAAAAAAATCATTAGCACAAATACTTGTGACTAAATAGATCTGTGGGACACATAGCATACAGAGATGCTTTTGTTTCTCTGCCAAATCACAGGTTTTGTTTAAGTTTTAGCCATCTTAACAGGCACAAAATTAGGATGCTACATAAGATTCTACACATGCTGAGGAAGAACAATTAAACACATTCTAACCAATGCACTGGGAGGAATAAATGCCTGAGGTTAGTAGATTCTTTGGCTTCTGTGTCAGCAAGACTCCTTAGAGTAATATAGTCATCTTGAAAATATTCAAGAAACACTGATTCAATGATACTCAAGTGTCTAAGCATCAGACTAGAATAAAGGAAGTATTCTGTAGAAAATAAACTGACTTTACACATGATTTATTAGCTATTACCCAGGATGTTCCACTAAACAATGAAGCGATTTTAGAACTTTTACTTGCATGTTTTAATATACTCCAGATCAAGAGTTAGGAGACATCCAAGATGTAAAAGTTCAGTTTAAACTGAAGGCAAACTTTAAAAATGGCTCTGCTTGTCTGAGTGTTCTGATTGCAGGATGACACTGCATTTGGAAAAGTATGAGTTGCCATGTAAACACTCTCCATTTCTGGAAATCTATGCCCAACCATCTTGCTATCAGCAGGAGCCTCCCTTCAATCATGGGACAAGAGAAAGTCCAGCCACAAGTCTCCCTTCTCTTTATCCCTACATATGTAGACCATTAATGCCCAAGAGACCAGAAGCATTCCTATAATGAGCACATCTGTGCAGAAAGCCATGTACTTCCTGGGTCTGAACATGTGTCCCACTGGGCTGCAAATACTACATGTTGATTTAAAACACACCCACCCCAACCCCACACACACACACACACACACACACACACCCCCAACCACACAACCCCAAGATGACAGGCTATTTAAAGCCAGGAAAACACCCTGGATGGGAAGTTTAACATGTCAGTTAAACTCCCAATTCCAATGCACCATTTATTAGCCATCTGCTACAGCTCAAAACAGTATTACAGACTCTCCAGAGTACAGAACCCTGTGGATCAGTCACAGCTGGCTTTGCAGTTACTCCTGCTCACTTCTTCACAACTTATTGCTTTCCTGTTGGGCCTCCCAGCTACACGACTCATGTTCTAGAGTGCAATCCAGACCACGGGGAGAAGGGGGGGGGAAAAAGGGAAAAGGAGGGGGACTATGTCACTACCTGCTCTACATCCCTAGGTACTTGCAATGATTGGCTGCTATGGCACACAGCCCAGACACCATCAGCTCACAGACAAGCGTGCAATTCCCTGAATGTCTTAGTGGTGTGCAGCCCTAGTTCACTGCCCTGACCTCAGCAGTCTGCCTACAACATAACCACCCACTCTGACTTCCACTAGCCTGGGTTAGCACTCACAAGGTGACCCCAACACACCCCAAACTAGGGATGTACAAAAAGGTTTAAACACAGTAACTGTGTACCGTTAAATGTCCTAGCTGTTATACCATAAACCGTTTTTGGAGTCTATGGCTGGGTGAGTGTGACGGGTCGCCCTCGACCCGCACAGGGGACAGCTGGGCTCACCCCACCGCAGGAAGCAGCGGGCAGCCCCAAGTCCCTCCCCCGGCCTCAGCGCTGGCGGGGACCGCCAGCGGGGCCGCACTCAGCCTTCGCCAACAGGGAAATATGGGCCCCTCGGCGGCAGCCACATCGAGCGGGGAGGGGGCAGGTTGGACAGGCCGCACTACAGCCAGCAATGCCAGCGTGCTGCCGGAAGGGGCGGAGCCCCAGGCAGTGTCCGGCGCGGCGGGCCAGTTTAAAAAGGCTTGCCGCCAGAAAAGCGGGGCCACCTCCACGCCGGGAGGAAGGGAGACCCACAGTCCCAGGACAGACCCCGGGCAGCACCAGGGCCGGCAAGCAGCCCGGCCTCGGCCGCGGGATTCCCGGGACGGCCACCGCAGCTGGCGCTCGGTCAGCGAGAACGGCCCAATCGGGGACGGACCCGGCGGCGGGAGCAGAACCCCAAGGTATCGCCGGGGCGACTACAAGCCCGAACAACTGAACCAGGGTAGGTCTCCAAGGGGGGTACAATGACCCGAAGGATCACGGGAAGGGAGGAAGGAGCCCGGGGAAGGGCACTTTTGGCGACCGTGGGAAGACGGGTTACGGGCGGAGTGACCCCCGTCTGCCGCGTCGGGGCGCGAGCAAGCCCCGGTGCTTAGGGCCCCAGGCTGGGACCCAGAGAGAGGGCGGGACCGGGTCTCCCTCCCCCGAAGAAGCCCTTGGGTCGGTGCAACGCCGGCTTGGGCGCGGGATAAAACTGGGACAACCCTTCCCCTCGCGAATAGGGGGGAGACCGAATCGAAGGGCTTAGGCCCCACTCCGCAAGGATGGGTGACAATTGCTGGGTCCGCTGACCCCCCCCTTCCTCCCGGGGAGGGGGTGATCGAACCTGATCGCCCGGGCTCCCGAGTAGGGGCCGGGAGGTACACAGACAAAAAGAGGCGGCGGGGTCTGCCGAACCCCCCTCCCATCTCGGGGAAGGGGTGATCGCACCCTGAACCCCTCACAGTGAGACTAGGGAGGGAAGGAAGGGAGGATGGTGAGGTGTGCCCCTGCAGCTCCCCAAGGAGCAGGACCGGCTGCGCTGTGGGAATTTAACCATAACTGAAACCAATAAATGGATGCTTATCGATTAACTGGTTAAACTCTTACATCCCTACACCACAGCCAAATAGCCACAGAACTGTCTGCCCTGGAGCATACAGCCCCTCTCCTGGAACATTCAGGAGGTACATTAAAAGCTGTGCTACTCCTTTGAGGAGACAGACACAGAAGCTTGCAGCTTTAACTGGAGTTAAGAACTTCAGTTCTTCCAAAGAACCAGGATAACTTCAATTAAGAAAAAAAGATTGCATTTGAATGAGTTTAAAACCCCAGGGTAAAGACCAAATGGCTACAAGCAAATAAAAGCAAAATACTCTAGTGAACCAAGGCTGTCTTAAGTCTTATCCATGTTTGATTTCTTATCAAACTTTCTCCCAACCATGGCTAATGTTCCCACTCAGGACCTTCCACAGAAGTACAAAGTGCTGGTTTTCTTCATCTTCCAAAAGGAAGCAGGTTTGTCATCTATATTCAGTTCCCAGAGACCTTCAACCCCCTTGGCTGAAAAGCCCATCTCTCTAAGCTTGCCAGAGCACGGATCTCTTTTCTGGCCAGTGATGGATTCTCTTCCTCTATCTAGACAAACTCACTGTTTCATCCTCATACTTAGGATGGCTTCGTGTTTCTTCCTTTCCTATGGATTTCTCCTCTCACTGCAGATTCACATGTAAATGGGGCTTCCAATGTTTTTGGACACAGCTTGACTAATTAAAATAGAAAACAAATAGCTGCTTTCTTGCCTGTCTGGGAGAAACCCGTTTCTCTCCATGTTTGGTCACAGACTTAAGCATAGTATCTGTGAGTATTCATAATGCCTCCTATAATGCAAATACATACACACAGGTGATTAAATATTGTGAAATGTATTAGCAATTAAAAATAATCTTACTTGATACACAATTATTATCTTATCAAAGTGCAACATCAGCTAATTCAATGACCTATACATTGGGTTTGAACCTCAATGGGTTTGGGGTTCAAACCCATTGCCTTTATAGTTAAGAGGATGAGTTGATGGTTTTGCTTACCCTTTCATGTAAACGTATCTTTTCCCCTCTGCCTGATCATCAACCTGGTCAGAGAAATATACATTAATTTTGTCTAAGGCAGACTGGGTTTAATTGCTTGCACAAACACTTTATTTCTTTGCAGCTTCCACTTGCAACCTATAAAAATATTAGTGATTATACAATAATTAGAAAACTAACAACTCACTATACACACCGAAAAGGCGGTATGTAATGGCATTTGCCATGCATTAGGTGTAGTGACTATGTCAGGCAAAGTTATTAGAGTAGCAAACCACCAATGGGCCACTGTTACACTTAACTAAACTGCACCACTGCAGTACTGTGAAGATGGAGACTGGAGAGGCAGTTAGATGCCGATGGCTTTTAGAGTTAGTATCAAATTATAGTAGCTTATCCCTGAACATGTCAGAAACCATCTCCTGTCATTAACAGAAATACTGCACTGTAAAGTTGGCAGTGTAGATCAAACCTCAGTTTCTTCATTCTCCTACAGCTGCTCCAGTTTCTCTGGCAGAGGTGATTCATACAAGAATTAGATTTCTGGCATAAGCAGAATAAGTTACCATATTGAAAACAGCTTCTCAGGTTGAGAGAGTAGAGAAAGAAGTACTATAGTATATTGTAAAAGCATTAAAGCTTCAAGGAATCATCATCATCCTATTGATTATGAAGGGACATTATTAATCTAAGTAGAATGACTACACACAGGGGGAAAAAAAAAAAAAAAAAGAGATCAGGAACTTAGACTTTTTTCCTTGTACTAAGAGGTGACTAATGAAACTGCAAAGTGGTAAATTTGAAGAGGAGAGGGTAAATTCTTACGTATAATGCTCAGACGGATTGAGTTCCCATCTAAGAGCTTAGTAAGATTTGAAAAAAGTAGAACAAGAATATGAATGATTGCAACAGCAATTATTTTAAAGCCGTTTTGGAAAGTATATAAGTTCTCATGCTTCTGGGTATACACTAATCTCTAATTTCTGGAGATAGGGGGAAATGCTTTTCCCCTCCTTCTGCTGAAACACCTAGTACAGTACTAGCAACTGTCATCAACAGTCAGAGTACTGAACTAGATGAGCCAATAGCGTGACCCACTTTGGCTATATCTTTATTTCCTACTCAAGCATCCCCTTTTGTGCCTGAAAATTATGTTTGGCTTTTCCTACTCCAAGGTTCTCTTGGGAAGGGCTGATGTTACTGTACAATGTGCTTCCCCTCCTCCCCCACAATCCAGATGAGCTATTAGCTCATCCTACTGAGAAAGCAGAAAATTCACACCAGTTTTAACTTGAAAGAAGATTACAAATGATCAGAAAGAAACTCAGCATCCATGTGAATGGTTTATGCTTCTTACCAGCCTATGTGGCACATGCATGCACTCATACCTACCCAGATAACATTTCAGTGAACTACAAAATAAGGTAGGATTTACCAACGCTAAAGTTCTTGATATATATTCGGCCCCCACCTCCACCCCCAAGAAAAAAAAACCACTCTAAAAAATTCTTATAAATAGTATGACTTTGTAATCAATTATCTACTTGTGAACATCCTTCTGAATTAATGGCATATCATGCACCTACCCAGCCATAAATAATTAACAGTCTTCTAATGATCAGGTTACAGAAGTACTTGCTATGCAATGCTTTCAAAAAAAATCATAGGGTCTAGCTGAAGAGAGACTAGCCTACTACAATGACATACAGAAATATTCAGAAAATTCCATTTCAAATGAAATATGGATCTTTCACAGACATTAGCAACGGTGAGAAATACTGAATGCCCTTTGTCTGGTAGTTTAATATTAATGATTCCAAAGTTGAGTTTGTTTGTTTGGTTTTTTTAAATACAAATTTATTCCTGAAGTTGTCAGAAACCAACTGCTGTCATTAATGGCAAAGCAGCATTCTAATTTAGGATTTGTATATTTATGTATAGTTGATCAAAAAAATTGTTATCACTTTAAAGCAATGCCTTTGAACAATGGAAGCCCTCTGCATTCTTTTGAGCATATGGTTGATGGGGGTGAAACTTCAAATTATAGGATCATCCCTGGATGATCTCACCACAATAAAAAATTGCATTAAGTGGAAAACTCTTTAGTAACTGAAGGCAGGTTTTTTTTTTTTTGTGTGGTGAATATAAAATGTGACTGTTCTGCACTGTTTTAACAGCTAATAGCTAGGCTTCAATCTCAATTCAGCAAGGTATTTAAACACGTGAGTAGTCTCACTGCAGTCCATGGGGCTCAGTGTTTTGTGAATCAAGTGGTCATTCATGAAATCAAAATATTATTGTCACTTCGCAATACCCACATGTATTATGAATACCTATGCATGTTTTATTATATTATTTTATTTATAAGGTCATGCCCAATATTTGCCTATAAGCCATCTGACAGCAGTGTACACCCTTAAAATTATGGTCATACTAATTAGCATACAACCTATTTTCTTTTCTGGTTCTTACATCTTAGCCAATCAATATTTGGCTAAATAATCATGTGATATCACTTTGACCTCGAGGAGCTGGGAATAAATATTGAAAGGAAATGCTGCACACATGTATATTTAGAGACAGCAGATCAAAGTTTTTTCTGAGGACACGCAGCAACAAGTTTGGTTTTTTAAAAATCAATTTAGTAATGAGACACTCTACACACAAGAAACATGCAGATACTACACAACATTTGATTTCAAGTTAGCAAGGCTGCAGCAAAACCTGTACATTTTCTAGATAAGTGTCACTTCACAGTGCTTGATATGAGGTTTACAATAAAATTGGAACTTGATACTGTACTACTAGCTGGTTCACCTCAGCAGCAGAGGATACAGTGAAGTGTAAGTGCCATAAAGTTTCACTACTTAAAATTCATTAAATTGTTATGTTTTGATCCCTTTTTAGAAGGCTCATCATGTTCTGAGAGTGGTCATGTTTATTTTTGTTATCAATTGAAGCAATTAAGAAAATATTAAGTTTTGCATTTCTCTTTTCACATTTTCTGCTTTAGAAATAGACAAAACTAAGAAAGGGCAAAACTCAGATTAATGGTTTCACAAAGATACTTTCCTAAGTAGTGGATTTCCTGTTTTCAGGCATATGACTAAAATCCACAAATTCCTATCATGGATCTAGCCCCATTTAACTAAAAAACACAGCCTAAGAAGAACAGAGGCTGACAAATGACATTCTCTCCCACCAAATACTCAAAATATATATAATAGATCATGTAAAGAGTCGGTAATATTTTAAGCACAAGCACATTTATTTAATTACCACTGCAGCATCAGATCTCCACTATAAAGAGGGCAGAAGCCAGGAAGGACTAGAAGACTGCAATTAAAAGCCATTTAATGGTGTTCGCTTCATGAAACTGTACACTACCATTAGATGGGGGGAGGGGAAGAGATGTACGACTTAACACTGTTAACTTGTTAAACAGCACTTGATTGTTTTATTCTTTTAACTTGCAGTGGGGAAGGTTGAGAGAGGAATGTTAGATACCACCATTTTTCACTCTGGCTAGTAGGTGTCTGGAACAGTCAGCATTCTCCATCACCTTTTTAAAGTAGAGATTCATTGGAAATTAGGGGAGTACTTCTCTACAATGCTGACTAACACAGGAGTTCTCTCGTGTTATATTTAAAGGCCTTTTATTTTCAGCTTATTGATTTTTAATGAACATTCCTGCATTGTACTAAAGCTATACAGTAACTGGTTTTTACTGAGGTGCATCCAAGTTTTGGGCCACTTAACTATAAAAGAATACATAGTAAGTTAAGAAAAAACAACAGAGCAGGCAGGTGTGCATGTTCAAGTTGCCTTGCATTTACACGATCTCAAAGTCATAATGGAATCTGCACATATGCATTTACTATTAGTTTCATGAAACAGCATTAAACTGCTTCTATATCTGAATACTCTTAGCTGTTTTTATTTGCTGCTTTCTTCCTCTCCTCCCTTTCCCAAATGATCATTTCTACGCAGATTTTCACCGGTTTAATTTTTGTAACAAACTGTAAATTCCTGGGAGGGGGGAAAACAAACCAAACCCAACCAAACCCCCACCCACCACAACAGATGATCTGGTAGCACTTTATAAGAACATAAGAACGGCTGTACTGGGTCAGACCAAAGGTCCATCTAGCCCAGTAGCCTGTCTGCTGACAGTGGCCAGCACCAACTGCCCCAAGGGGGTGGACCAAAGAAAGTGATCAAGCGATTTGTCTCCTGCCATCCTTCTCCAGCCTGACAAACAGAGGCCAGGGACACCATTTCTATCCCCTGGCTAATAGCCTTTTATGGACCTAAGCTCCATGAAATTATCTAGCTTCTCTTTAAACTCTATTATAGTCCTAGCCTTCACAGCTTCCTCTGGCCAGGAGTTCCACAGGCTGACTACATGCTGTGTGAAGAAGAACTTTCTTTTATTAGTTTTAAACCTGCTACCCATTAATTTCATTTGGTGTCCTCTAGTTCTTCTATTATGGGAACTAATAAATAACTTTTCTTTATCCGCCCTCTCCACATCACTCATGATTTTATATACCTCTATCATATCCCCCCCTCAGTCTCCTCTTTTCTAAACTGAAAAGTCCCAGTCGCTTTAGCCTCTTCTCATATGGGACCCGTTCCAAACCCCTAATCTTTTAGTTGCCCTTTTCTGAACCCTTTCCAAGGCCAAAATATCTTTTTTGAGGTGAGGAGACCACATCTGTACACAGTATTCAAGATGTGGGTGTACCATAGTTTTATACAGGGGCAGTAAGATATTCTGGGTCTTATTTTCTATTCCTTTCTTAATAATTCCTAGATCCTATTTGCCTTTTTGACTGCTGCTGTACATTGTGTGGTAGTTCAGAGAGCTATCCATGACAACTCCAAGATCTCTTTCCTGATTTGTCGTAGCCAAATTAGTCCCTATCATATTGTACTTATAGTTGGGGTTATTTTTTCCAATGTGCATTACTTTACACTTATCCACATTAAATTTCATTTGCCATTTTGTTGCCCAATCACTCAGTTTGGGGAGATGTTTTTGAAGTTCTTCACAGTCTGCTTCTGTCTTGACTAACAGTTTAGCATCATCCGCAAACTTGACCACCTCACTGCTTACCCCTTTCCCTAGATCATTTATGAATAAGTTGAACAGTTGGTCCCAGGACTGACCCTCGGAGGATACCACTAGTTACCCCTCTCCATTTTGAAAATTTACCATTTATTCCTACCCTTTGAGAACTGGTTAAAAGACAGGAAACAATCTGGTTCTTATTCTGAAAGGACCTTCCCTCTTATCCCATGACAATGTAATTTACACAAGAGCCTTTGGTGAGGGACCTTGTCAAAGGCTTTCTGGAAATCTAAGTACAGTAAAACTCCAATAGTCTGGCATCTGATAGTCCGGCACTCCTGATAGTCCGGCATCAAAATGGCAAGAGCCCAGTGAGTG
>JANRFK010004149.1:41288587-41301718 GCA_030068395.1 Apalone spinifera
TTTTTAAATATTGGTGTCACGTTAGCTACCTTCCAGTCATTAGGTACGGAAGCCCATTTAAAGGATAGATTACAAACCACAGATAATAGTTCTGCAGTTTCCCATTTGAGTTCTTTTAGAACCCTTGGATGAATGCCATCCTGTCCCGGTGATTTGTTAACATTAAGTTTTTCTATTTGTTCCAAAACCTCCTCTAATGACACTTTAATCCAGGACAGCTCCTCAGATTGATCACCCACAAAGGATGGTGCAGATTTGGCAATCTCCTGAACATCCTCAGCCATGAAGACTAAAGCAAAGAAATCATTTAGTTCTCCACAATGGCTTTATCGTCCTTGATTGCTCCTTTTGTCTCTCGATCATCTAGGGAACCCACTGGTTTTTTAGCAGGCTTCCTGCTTCTAATGTACTTAAACATTTTGCTATTGCTTTGAGTTTTTGGTTAGCTGTTCCTCAAAATCTTTTTTGCTTTTCTTATTATGTTTTTACACTTGATTTGACAGTGTTTATGTTCCTTTGTATTTATCTCACTAGGATTGGACTTCCACTTCTTGAAAGATGCCTTTTTGTCCGTCGCTGCTTCTTTTACATGGTAGTTAAGCCACGCTGACTCTTTTAGGTCTCTTACTAGGTTTTTTAATTTGGGGTATACATTTAAGTTGGGCCTCTATTATGATGTCTTTAAAAAGTTTCCATGCAGCTTGCAGGGATTTGGCTCTAGTCACTGTGCCTTTTAATTTCTGTTTAACTAACCTCCTCATTTTATCGTAATTCCCCTTTTTGAAATTAAACGCCAGAGAGCTGGACTGCTGAGGTGTTCTTCCCACCACAGGAATGGTGAATGTTATTATATTATGGTCACTATTCTCAAGCAGTCCTGTAATGATTCTCTCCTGGACCTGAATCTACACTCCACTCAGGACTCAAATCGAGAATTACCTCTCCCCTGGTGGGTTCCTGTAGCAGCTGCTCCAAGAAGCAGTCATTTAAGCCACTGAGAAATTTTATCTATGCTTCTCTTCCTGAGGTGACATGTACCCAGTCGACATGGGAATAATTAAAATCCCCCATTATTATAGAGTTCTTTATTTTGGTAGCCTCTCTAACCTCCCTCAGCATTTCAATTTCAATATAGACTAACAAAACATGTAGATGCGGCGAGGAGTCCTGTGGCACCTTGTAGACTAACCGAAGTGTTGGAGCATAAGCTTTCGTGGGCAAAGACCCACTTCATCAGATGCATGCACGAAAGCTTATGCTCCAACACTTCGGTTAGTCTACAAGGTGCCACAGGACTCCTTGCCGTTTTTGCAGATTCGGACTAACATGGCTACCCTTCTGATACCAAACATGTAGATGGTATCATGAGTGCTTTCGTTGGCATAGCCCACTTCTGAAGAAATTAGAGTACTTCTCTACAATGCTGCCTAACAGAGGAGTTCTTTCCTTGTGTTGTATTTAAAGGCCTTTTATTTTCAGCTTACTGATTTTTAAATGAACATTCCTGCATTTTTCTAAAGTTATAGTCTGTTTTTACTGAAGTGAATCCAAATTTTGGGCAACCCAAATAAGAGAATACAAGAGAAGTGGGCTGTGCCCAGGAAAATGCTCATACCACCATCTACGTGTTTTATTAGTCTATAAAGTGCTACCAGACCATTTGTTGTCCCCCCCTCCCCGTAATAGACTAACTCGGCTACCCCCTGAAGCTTCTGTAAATTCCTGGAAAATGTTAAGCAAAATGAAGATACAGGGTCTTCATCAAATTTACCGTTTTATCACTATTCTTTCCTTCTCTCCCCCTCCTTACTTAACCCATCTCTTTTCCTACATTCTGTTCTCTGCATTCTTCCATACAGCCTCACTTCCCTCCCCCAGAAAAACGTGTTCCTTGTATACTTTACCTTTTCAT
Source organism: Apalone spinifera (assembly GCA_030068395.1). NCBI lineage: Eukaryota > Metazoa > Chordata > Testudines > Trionychidae > Apalone > Apalone spinifera. The sequence goes on from JANRFK010004149.1 coordinate 41,290,500, forward strand.
ATTCTTCCTCTTACTCCTTTCTATATACCAAGCCATTCACCTCTCGTACAAGTCTGGTAAATTTTACCCAACAGGTATTACATTTAGTCATCTTGTCATACAATAATGTCAAGTGTGAAGAGTGGAGAACACCTACTGCATTACCCAGCTGAGAAGCTCAACACCAATGCGGTGCCAATAGACTTTGCTCAATAGCTTATTTGTATTAGCCTCTTTAACTGGTGCCAGAGCTAAGGTACCTCCCTCTCCCTCCAACCTTTTTATGAACATGATATCTCCTCCCTTTCCACATTGCACCCACAGCTTCCTTACTATTCAGAAGGATGGAAGCAGAGAAGGCAAGTGTTAAAATACGTTTTTCTACCTCTTGCTCTGTTTCTACTTTTGGTTCCTCCTTTCTGTGCATACTTCCAACCCTACTTACCCATCACCAACAGCAGGTGAGTGCTACTTGAGTGCTAGTTTCACTAGTGTACAAAGTTCTGAAATGCTCCAGTGAAAACAAATTGCTGAGATGCATATATATCAATCACAGGCTAGCAAAACTACATAGAGTAGCAACACCAGTGCGGTCTGCAAATATCACTGCATTGGTTTATACTTGATTCACACTTGGATTATTTTTAAAGACATCTGAAGCTTACATGCTACAGCTGGTGCCTGAGTTCACCTAAGAGGAACACTCAATATGGGGGAGTTAATGCTCAACCAGTTTCAAAAATATTTGCACTGACCTTCACACTGTACTTTCATCCTGAGAAGGGGGTAACTGCTAGGTAGAAATAGGATACGAACTAATACTTCACCCTCTTTGCTCAGACCTACATTTCCCCCACCTCTATCCCCAGACCAGAGCACACACAATTACCTAGCAAGTCAGAAGGAGCAATGAAAACCAACAGCTGAATCCAGGTCTTCCAAATTACAGTACAAAACGTTACAACTGGGCCACTGAGGCATGCCAATACATACTATTTTGGACCTACTGTTGTCTTCAATCTGCAAACCATATAGTAAAGATCTAAAACTTCCCACAGAAGGGTAAGTTAGCTATTTTTAGATATTGAGCTGAAGTACTTTACTATTGAACCACTTATAGGTTCATCCTACAGTTCATGGAAATTCTGTTAAAGTCTCATTTTTCAGCACTCCTGTTTACAAATGGGCTTATGTAAGAAATCATTCCTCCAGCTTGTTATTAATAGGCGGAATTCTGCTCCTAGGTCAGTGGCAAAATCTGCTATTATAAAATGTGACGTCCTTAAAAAATCAAGACGCAGTAAGTATTTGGAATAAAAAAGTATCCTTTAAGATTACTTTATGCAGCGGAAATACTTAATGTAAGCTGTTCTGTTGTTCTAGAATATCTTCTAGAGTGGAACAGAGAGAGTTTAACTTTGAATCCTTATAAAACTATCCAAGGTTAAAGCTGCTCAAATCAACTTTGTATAGGATATATTCACTCCAATAATCAAAGGTCAAACATCAAAAAAGAATAGATGTTAGGGAGTGCTCCAGAAACCTTCTCCCACACAAACACTGTACTGTATATAGTTAGCATTAATTGCTCTTATTTTCTAGTGAACTGATTAAGGGCCAAATGCCAATTTCTAGTGCAAAATGCAGATAAAGTAGACTTTGCAGAGCAACCTACACGTGGGGACATGAAATCTTTCCAAATCTGAGGTAGGATATGAAGCAACATACAGGGTACTCCGTAAGTGTCAATAAAAGAAAAAGTATGAACTCTCCACTCAGGAGACCTAGGAAAGGAAGTAAGGATTTGCTAGTCTACTATCCATATCTGAGCCCTTATCTCAGTGTTCAAATTAGTCTCGCACTGTTGCCCGGAGCCAATGCAGAACCTTTGCTCCATGATGTATTCGGCCCTCCAGATGAATCATTACTAGGCCACCTCAGTTACGCCCAACATTGAAATAGGATCCATTCGTTACACAAAACCAAATGTCATACTTGGACAGATAAACTAAACTTACAGAGGAGGAACAATGGTACACTACCATTCTAGTTTTGCTGGAGATAATCTACATATTTTAGAAACATGCATCTGTCTGTCCATCTATCCAAGAAAGCCTCCTAAACAGTTAGCGCTAGGATTACTAAATGAGGTATGCAGCTTCTTCATTTAACTTAAAGGAAGGTCAGGGTTTGGTTGTGCAAAAAAAGGGGGGCATACCAGGAATGGGATTTCCCCCCCGCCCCCAACGCGATAGAGGGGGCAGAGGAGGCATGTGAAAGGGATGGGCACAGAGAGGCCACTGGGGCAGCGAGCGCAGAGGAGAGCTATATTAAGAGTGACCACTGGCGGCAGCTGCACTACCGAGAGTGTGACCGACTGGGCTAGGGCTCCGCCACTTTGTCTGCAACCAGACCAGCTAAATCACACCCCTTGCCCCAAACCTCTCTGGCCCTTGGCATCAGCTCCAGGAACAGGGGAGCCAGGAGGAGACAGAAGGCCTGTGGCAGGCAGAGTGGTGTGCAGGGGAGGATGGGGGAAAAACAGAAGGCCTGCTGGATGGGACGCCAGCCCAAGTCCCTTCTCACTCCCCCAACCCTCACTCTTGCACCCCCAGTCTGCTACAACACCCCCTACCTACTGCCTGCCTTCTGCCCTGAAGAGCCTGGCAATGCTGGTTAAGTCTTCTAGTCGTTAACTGCGATTGTTTTAGAATATTCCACCATACAGCCAGAGATCCAGTCAAGGAAGACTGCGCTACTACAACAAAACTCATTCACTATCTTAGAGACAAAAGTAACAGCTATAATCCCATATTATTATTTATATAAAAACTAACAAATGGAAGACATGCCGACAGCCATGATAAATCAAACTAGAAATTTTAGACAATTGATAAAGAAATAAGACAAGTAATTATCTCCAAGAAAGCTAGAGCCAATAAGGGTTTTTTAAAATGGTATTGGTTCATTACTAGAGGGAAGAGGCAGACCTGCCAATAATGCAGAAGAGGCAAGAATGTTCGAGACATTTTGGTTTTGTACTCTGGGAAAGACTATTTAGTCATGTCATGGAGTGAAATCCTTACATTCCAATAGCAACACAGAAGAATGTTAAAGAGTAGCTACTGAAAGTTAGACATTTTAACTTGCATTCAAGAGATTTACAAGAGCTGTCATGTAGATCACTAAAAACTTATTGAAAAAAATCAACATTAATTCTGGAAAGAGAGGGACGTTCCAAAAGGCGGAAAAAAAGCTAATGTATCAATATTTAAGAATCGTAAATGGAATGACCCAGATAAATGATAGACATGTCAATGTGACAGTCTCAATCTCAAGCAAATTCAAGGGGTTGATATGCAATTATGAAAGAATTAAAAGGTAATAATTAATGTCAATCAATATGGGCTTCTGGAAAATAGATTCTAACTTGAGAGTTTTTTAAAGTGGGATTACAAGCTTCATTTATAAAGGTAATAGTGTTGATTTACTATACTTAGCTCACTTATGTTCACTGCAAAGCATTAGACCTGGCACTGCCTGCTATTTTGATGAAAATCTAGAATGATTATTTAATGTGCCATATCAATATTTTGCATTAAAATTTGTCTAAGTTAAAGTTTCAAAACGCAATTACAGATGGTCAATCATCCTCAAGCAGATGTATTTATAGCGGGCTCCTGCAGGAATTGCGTCTTGACCCTTCGCTAACTTAACAAAACTGGAAGAAAGCCAAACAATCACTGAAAAGTACGCAAATAAAAACAATTGGAGGAATGGTAAATAACCAAGAGGACATATTAACCGACAGAGCAATCTGGAACATCTGGTCAATTGGGTGGAAGCAAACCATCTGTATTTGAGCACTATCAAATGTTCAGACAAATCAAGGAACAATTCAGGCCATACGTATGGGATGGAAGACTATCAGAAGCAATGACTCTGAAAAGGAGACACCCTGAAAAGAGACCCTGGTTAGGCAGTTGAGCATGAGCACCCGGTATGATGCTATGACTGAAAGGGTCACCATAATTCATAGATTAAGGCTATTTCCCTTCTATTTAGCACTGGTGCAACTGCTGCTAGAATCCTAGAACTAGTTCTGGCATCCACAATTCAAGAATGTTGATAATCAGAGAGGGTGCAGAGAAGAGTCATGAGAACAACTCAAGGATTAGAAAGGATGCTTTATAATGATAAATTGAATAAATTGAGAAGATGAAGGGATAACTTGATCAGTTTGTAAGTATATGGGGGGGTAATTTGACAATGGGCTCCTCAATGTAGCAGGCAGAGGTATAACAAGATGCAGTGTCTAGAAGGAAGATACATTTGGATGGCAAAGGTGGCGCACAAAAATTAAGAGCTAGCAGAAATGACATACCAGCCGGAGGTGGTGATGGATTCCATCACCAAGTATTTTTAAATACAGTTTTGTCCCCCCTTTGAAAACAATACTTTAATTCAGGAATTGGTTCACAGAAATTCTCTGAGGTCCTTCATAACAAACCAGATAACCACACACCATTAGATTATACCTAACCAGTTAAGCACTTCAATGTTTAACCTTTTAACCATATTAAACAGTGTACATTTTTACACTGCTGCCTCGCTGACAGTTATTTAGGATATTGGCTGGATCACAATTTCATACTCAACTTAAAGCTACACTATGCATGCAAGTTGAGAGCAACACAAAAAGATTCAAGTTTAACAAGAGAGGAAGGAAAAAAGAGACTTTAACCACCAAAACCTCACTTAGTTCTGAGGTGTTTCTATTCAATGTATTTTCCCTACACTTACAAAACTCCGGGGGGGGGGGGGGGGGGGGGGGGGGGGGGGGGGGGGGGGGGAAAAAAAAAGTCTGCCTATCCCATAGGGAATGGTAACTCACAGGAATATCTTGTTCCTTTCAACATGGAAAGAGAAGGTGGCAAAACACAAAGGCTTAAAGTTGTAATCAGGGATCCATTTTCACTACGTAATTATAACATACACCTCCATAATGAGGTGTTAATTTGACAGGGAAGGAGCAATTGTAATAAAATACACATGCTATCGTTCAAATTCAGTCCTCACATAAGTGGGTATAATTTCCAACAAGTGAATTGAAGCTGTGCCAGCTTACTCCCTTCACAAGTTCATCCCCACCAACAGCCATGGTAGCATACTTTGAGCTTAATAAGCAACTAGTGTACCACTAATCCAGATTGCTATCAAAACTCAACTCTGTTACTGCGCATTATGAGACAGTTATTGCACACAGCTCTGTGGAAACAAACAAAAATGGAAACCAAGTTCATGGGGATGTCTATGAAATTCTAGGTATTACAGGATAATACCATTAATCTTTTGACAGTTTTTCCATTATTTCAACTAACTTCATCCCATTAACAAGTGTAAAGCACAATCATAGAATCAGAGAGCTGGAAGAGACCTCAGGTCATCAAGTCCAGCCCCCTTCCCAAAGCAGGGCCAATCCCAACTAAATCAACCCAGCCAGGGCTGTGTCAAGCTGAGACTTAACATCTCTAGGGATGGAGATTCCACCACCTCCCTAGCTAACCTGTTCCAGTGCTTCACCACCCTCCTAGCAAAATAGTTTTTCCTAATATCCAACCTAGACCTCCCCCACTGTAACTTGAGACCATTGCTCCTTGTTCTGCCATCTGTCACTACTGAGAACAGCCTTTCTTCATCTTCTTTGGAACCTCCCTTTAGGAAGTTGAAGGCTGCTATCAAATCCCCCCTCACTCTTCGCTTCTGCAGACTAAAACCCAAATCCCTTAGTCTCTTCCTCATAGGTCATGTGCTCCAGCCCCCTAATCATTTTGGTCTCCCTCCGCTGGATCCACTCCAATGCATCCACATCCTTCCTGTAGTTGGGGGCCTAGAACTGGACACAATACTCCAGATGTGGCTTCAGAGCCAAATAAAGTGGAATAATCACTTCTCTAGATCTGCTGGCAATGGTCCTCCTAATGCACCCTCATATGCCATTAGCCTTCTTGGCTACAAAGGCACACTGTTGACTCATATCCAGCTTCTCATCCACTATAATCCCCAGGCCCTTTTCTGCTGAACTGCTACTTAGCTATTCAGTCCCCAGCCTGTAAAAATGCTTGGGATTCTTCCGTCCCAAGTGCAGGACTCTGCACTTGTCCTTGTTGAACCTCATCAGATTTCTTTTGGCCCAATCCTCTAATCTGTCCCGGTCACTCTGAACCCTATCCCTGCCCTCCAGTGTATCTACCTCTCCCCCTAGCTTAGTGTCATCTGAAAACTTGCTGAGGGTGCAAATGTTGTGAATAGGGGCAGGAAGGGGAGTTGTCCAATTTTCTGGACATCCCACCATTCATATAGCTAAAAATCTTCTCAGTAGTTAACTCTTTAGACCCATCCTGAATTGTCTTGCCTGTAAGGGTTAAAACACTAAACAGTGGGTTCTAGAGAGCCCCCAAGAATACTAGGGAAGCTGGAGGTGAGCTGGCAGGAAGCCAGGAGAGCTAATGGAAAAGAGAGTATGGACTTTTGAATTGGAAGTAGATGCTTCCTGTTCCTGTAGGTTGCCAGTGCAGAGCCCCTGGAATGGCATGAATGTTTCTGGATTCTCCATGCCTGGTTCCCCTAGGGAATGATTAAATCTTGAACTATAGATATGTGAGTGGAAGAGGGAATGTTTAGACAGACCTGATGAAGTTATTTTCAGGGTTGTTGGACTTGTCTGTGCTCCACATCTGTAACTACCCTTTTACACTGTAACTTTCCAAGCTGAACCCCTGAGAAGCAATTGTGTTTAATCCTTCTCCCCGCCCCCAGTTGCTCTAGTACCTCGCAACCAAGTAATGTTCAAGAGTGTGTGTGTAAACAAACACAAAAATATCTCCCTTTAAAACCATGATCTGCTTCCTGGCTTCTAGAAGGTAGAGGTAGTGTGTGCACATGCCCAAGACTGCACAACTGAACGAAGAAAAATTAAGTACCACTTTCAGCTGGCTTTCAAGCTCTCTTCAGAGGAAGGCTAGATGTGATCCTGGCAATTACAGATCTGAAAGTAAAGTAATGTCAGTACCTAGCAAATTAGTTTAAAATAAAGAAGCAAAGCCTTTGACAAGTTCCCTCACCAAAAGCTCTTAAGTTGTTACGGGATAAGAGGGAAGGTCCTCTCATGGATTGATAACTGGTTAAAAGACAGGGGGCGAGGGGGAAAGGATAGGCATAAATGGTCAGTTTTCAGAATAGGGAGAGGTAACTAGTGGTGTTCCCCAAGAGTCCATACTGGAACCAAGCCTATTCAGCCTATTTATAAAGTGATCTGGAGAATGGAGTCAGTGAGGTGGCAAAATCTGCAGATACTAAACTGCTCAAGATAGTTTAGACCAAAGCAGACTGAAGAGCTTCAAAAAGATTTCACCATGTTAAGTTATTGGGCAACAAAATGGCAAATGAATTTTAATGTTGATAAATGCAAAGTAATGCACATTGGAAAAAAATAATCCCAACTACACACAAAATGATGGGGACTCATTTAGCTATAACTACTCAAGAGACATTTTGGAGTAATTTGGGATAGTTCTCTGAAAACATCCACTCAACGTGCAGCAGCAGTCAAAAAAGCAAACAATGTTAGGAATTGTTTAAAAAGGAAGAGAGAACAAAACAGAACATCTTATTGCCTCTTTATAAAACCATGGTACACCCACATCTTAAATATTGTGTACAGCTGTGCTCGCTTCATCTCAAAAAAGATATATTGATGTTGGAAAAGGTTCAGAAAAAGGTAACAAAAATTAGGGGTTGGAATGGGTCCCATATGAAGCGATTAAAAAGACTGGGATTTTCATCTTAGAAAAGAGGAGATTAAGGGGGAGGGGAATATGACAGAGGTCTATAAAATCATGACTGGTGTGGAAAAAGTGAATAAGGAAAAGTTATTCATTTGTTCCCATAACGAAGCCTAGGGGTCAAATGAAATTAGTAAGTAGCAAGTTTACAACAAACAAGAGTAAGTTTTTCTTCACACAGCTGGCCTGTGAAACTCCTTTCCAGAGGATGTTGTGAAGACCAGGACTTGAACAGGGCTCAAGAAAGAACAAGATAAATTCATGGAGGTTAGGTTCCTGGATAGGAATGGTGTCCCTAGCCTCTGTCAGAGGCTGGGAATGGGTGTCAGGAGAGGGATTGCTTGACAATTCCTTGCTCTGCTCACTCCTTCTGGGGCATATGGCATTGGCCACTGTAGGAAGACAGGATACTGTGTTAGGTAGACCTTTGGTCTGACCCAGTATGACTGTTCTTATGTTAAAGAGAGCATGAGGGTCTCTCAAAGGAAGGAATTCCCAAGTGCATGGTGGCAGTGACATCAATACAGGCCAGGGAATCTGTGACCTTAGGGAGTTTTAACACTAACTTTAAGTGGCAAGGTATTTTAAAATCTCTTGTGGGCTCCATCTTCTACACTTGGTGTAAGAGTGGGCAACAGCCTGACAATTTCTGAAGACATTTTGGAAGACAAGATCAGCATGTTTACTGAATTCTCATGATACAAACACTGATTTTTATGTATAGTAGCTTAATACTTCTCTTAAGACTGCAGTATTTTACTGCAGGAGGTTTTCAACGACAAGGAAAACTTTCTGATTCCTCTTCCATTCTATGTACCCATGCTATGCTGCATGGAGGACCAAGAGAAAGAGAAAGATGCAAGTCTGGTAGCTTTAATCTCCATTTTACTGCTTTGGAAAACTCAAGACTCTTGAGAATATTGTTTTTTCTACACTGTTGAAAAATTATTTCCCATAGAGGAGTTTGATACTGTAGACATTTCGAGGCTCAATGGTTCAGTTCACAACTTTCATGATTTATATTTGTCATCAGCAGGCAGCAGCTTTTTGCTTTTAAGTGTATAACGTAATGGAACAAGTGTTTGAATATCAAATGCAACATCCTATTCAAACACTGCTGATCGCTGTAGATATTCCAACTCTGCTGATTGCTTTTTAAATACAATTTCCTATTTTATTACTCCTGTAGCATAGGGACCCTGTACTTAGTACAGAAGGCATTTGCAGAAGTGAAACAACCAACACCACAAGATTCCTCCTCTTTCAAGTTCAACATAGGAGGATTTCTCTTAAAGCTGTGGAACAGGAAGAAAAGTGTGCAAACAAGGATTCTGAAAATGCGTCTGACCGTACACATGCTACATCTTTTAACTAACTGGATTTTGAAATACACATCTGCTACGATACAACATATTGATTATGAAATGGACAAAAAAGATTGGCCCACGTTGCCAGTCAAGAACAATACATAGTTATACAGTACTGTAGCATTGTATCCTCCATACTGCGCTCAAATGTTTTCTGGCACTTGATACCTTTACTATGTATTTCACAACAGGCCAAAAGAACCCATGTTATATTTGCACAATATCACTCCTCCATTGTGGCAGACTAAAGTTTCTGGCACTGAAGAGGAAAAAGCAATATAGTGATCCTCCTGGCAATCCTTCTGAATACAGGAGAAGTGGCATCTAAATAAAACATGCAGGAGACCCTCTTTCCTTACACACAGAGGACTCCCCTATTGTGCTATTCTGAGGATAAAGAGACCTTCATGGAATTATCAGGAAGAGCCTCTTGGATATCAATTATGATGTAAAGAGCAGTCATTAAGTGTAAAATGCTTTTATACACAGCATTAAGTACCACAATGCTACTTCATCAGCAAGTGATTCTGCCATTCTCCCCTTAGTCTAATAATCATGAGAATCATCTACTACTGGTTTAAGAATTAAGCACATAATTACATGCAAACAGAGTGCAGTAATAAAACCCTTTGCCCTATGCAGGCAGTATTTCACCATTAGACTGTGCCCATTGCTTGTATTCATTTAAAATGACCAGAGCAGCTTATTTTAAGATTTATTATTTCTACTTCACAAAAAAGCCCTATTATATGGCTGAACTATAAAACCCAATGCCCCATCACCACAAGATTCTTAAGATACTATAAAAATGTCAAAGTCAGTGACTAAATGAATTGAGTCAGGAAATGTTTTCAGAGCTATAATCATGAGATTGCAACAAATTAAAGTTCAGTATTGGCGAGGGAGTGTATTTTATTTACCTTTTTGCTTCTTCTAAGTGGCATAAGTACTCATAAGCAATGTTCTGACGCCTCCTCTCATCCATTTCTTCTGCTGAAAGCCTTTCATCATCCACAATAGCTGAAGAAAGAAAAACTAATGTCAAGTTACATATCATTAGGAGGTAACCCTCAAAGCAATTTTACTGGAGAGAAAAAAAAAAACCCACACACAAACACACAACACAATTTTGTTGCTCTTGGGAAAATGCTCTTTATAGGACTTCACTCACTGAGGAACATTTGCCAAATAAAAAGTACTATTAACACAAAATAAAGATTAACAGTGTTAAAAGCATAACCTTAAGATCTAAGTTTCATAAAAGTCTTCGAAAATTTCATGCAAAGCTGTTTTCCATGCACCACATTCAGTATTCTAACCTTCTCATTAGAGTCTTCAGATAAATATGAAGGTTTTAATAATTTTCTCTGCCTTTAAAAGATAGCGAAGAAGCTTCCCAGCAAGCACTTTCAGACAAATACTAAGATAACAGATAGGAGAACTGGAGTTGGAAATCCTTATTCCATTCCTCATCACCAGCCTCCCTCTTTTGTAAAAATTCAAGTCCTTACCATGAAAGGATGACTTTTCCTGCATAATTTTGGTAACATATACTGGAGGTTATCTATGCAATCTTCTGAAAATTTAGGCCTGAAGATACTACAGCGCTCACCAGTCTCCTGGACAAATTATAAGTCCTGCACTGATACTCGGTCTTTTTTTTTTTTTTTTTTTTAAATAAGACACCCCCCCACACACCACCCATAATTAACAAAACTGTGCCAGTCACCAGGATTATTTGTTTGCATGTTATTTCTCATCACCAAACTTAGATATTTTGGATCGTAAGGCCACGAGACAGACATTTGCATTTATACAATACCCAGCACAGTTTGGGTTGCCAACCCCCACAGTTTTAACAGACGTGTCCTGGTGGTTACGAAAGTCAAACTGGCAAATTTTAGGCTGCTAAAAGTCTGGCACTGAAGTAGGGGTAAGGCAGGCTCCATGAGTGCCTTGGCCCCAGGCTGCTCCTGGAAGTGCTTTGCACATCCTTTGAGCCCCATGGGCATGGGTGAAGGAAGAAGGG
>JANRFK010004149.1:41319774-41336204 GCA_030068395.1 Apalone spinifera
GCGTGGCTGCCATTACGCAAATGAAGCGTGGGAAATTCAAATCCCAGCTTCATTCGCAATTTCTATCTGTCTAATTAACTACCTCACTCTTTCAAAAGAGGGATGTAAAACATGCTTCTAATGATGTTCATCAGAGCCCTGACTGCAGCTCCCAGAAGCCAATCTAACTTCAAGTCATGGGCTTGTTCAGCAGCCTGAGGCTAGGCAGCACTTCTTGCGGTCTCTGAATCCCAGTCAACTTGGGTATTGCAATGGTGCAGCCCTTCTTGAGAGGCCTTCCTACCTTTGAAATAGAATTTCCACAGCTGAAGCATGTGGGCAAAAAGCTAAGTTCAAGTCTCCTTCCCCAGCCAGGTCTTAGAGAGATATTCCAAGTCAGTGGCACTGTCCATGGACAATCCAATTTCCAGTAGAGAAGAGCCATTCAAAGTTGATGGCTCTCATATTCGAGATCTGAAGTGTTGCACTACCAGAGGGAGAATACGGTCTAGAATGGATTGGCTTTGGCAGACAAAGACTGGTTTTCCAACATGGAGATCACAATGCAGAGAGAAGGTCACAATTAAGGTTATGATGAAAAATGCCATTCACAAGACAAAGTGGAGTTCAGTGTAAGATAGATCCCCAACCTTTTTATGGCTCATGATAGACAGAGGACTAAGTTTACATATCTCATAAGATCTTCCATGTGCTGCACAAGTTGATTTAGATAGTCTCTGAAAGGAAAGTAGTAAAGACCGATACAACAGAATTAAAACAAACGTAGATTCAGAGAACAAAAAGGTAAAGGAAGAGACTGAAAAGGAAACACCAAAGACAAAAAACAAAAACACGCAAATGAAGATGGCAAGTAAGCTTTTAAGTGAGAATGTGTAGATGCATAATGTTATAACTTATCCAATAGACTATATGCAGAAGTTGCTATATTGCATCAGACGAGAATCAATGACCAGACGGTCAAAAGAAGGTGGAAGACAACCACATAAGGCAATCTCAAGCTCCCTCCTCCCCAACATCTCAGCTCCGCCAAAAATCAAATCCAATTCAGAGAACTGATGTTGGCTTAAACCTTGAAGCATTATATTTAATAATTTTCAATTCCCCCCCCCCCCATTTAAATAATGAATTCTGTGGACTTTTAGTCTATTTTCTACTCCATTTTATATATTTATCATGTTCCCTCAATTTCCTTGTCATGGTAAACAGTTCCAATCTTTTCCATATCTACTCAAATAAAAATAATGGGATTTTGAAGTGAGGGGAATTTAAGCTTTTACACCTTATAAGGTTTTCAGCTCAAGAAAACTACATTTGCATCAGAGACAGTTCAGGGAACATTTCTGCTCTATGTACAGCTGCTCTCCAAAAAAATAGTTTCCCCCAACATCAAGGATGGGACTGTGTGTAACAGTGTCTTTATATGAAGTGGTGTAGCTTTACCTGAAATAGCATGTGCAATACTGGTCATCTACTTTCCGAAAGGACATTTCAGACCCAGAAGGCTTTTGGAGAAGACTGACAAGAATGATCAAGAACATGGAGGTGGGAAAAGGGTTTACATTCATCATCACTCATGTTTTCCCAACTTGTTTAGGGCCCTGGGAACTTTCAATGTCTTCACTGGTCTGGGCAAAATTATGTAGCTTTGTGCCATCTGCAGATTTTGCTACCTCATTCCTTAGTCCACTTTCTATACTCATTTTCATCATGCTCAATGATCAGAAACTCAAGGCATCGTACTCTTACTCTTTTGCCACTATGACAGTTGACAATTTAATACTCCTCTGTCTCGTCAGTTTTTGATCCATAACCAAGTATCCATGGAATGAAGAAATGCTTAAAGAATCCAGGACAGAGGCTACCAAATAAAGCTGACTTAGCAGTCGCCAACAATTATAAATCACATTTTTCTACCTGCTATTTTATGAATGTGTTTAAAGAATTCTAGAGGCTTCAACTCCACTAGAAAATTCTTATTAACCTCATACTAGCAAATATGTGGTAATTAACAAGGTCAAACCCTAGCAGAGACAAAGAAGTTTGCTGAATGTTAAAATTACAGGCTGAGGTAAACCCAATATTTCTAATATGAGTTAGGAAGAGGTTAAGACTATGGAGAACTACTTCTTGCCTTGCCTTCACTAGGATTTGCTCTCATGTTACCTAATGCAAGTACTTTCTACTAATAAGATTTTAGGAGATGAAAGTTTTCCTTTACAAAAATTGCACTCTTAAGACCACCATATTTTGATCGTCAGATTGACTTAACCTCTAGTTCTCTGGAACATTGACAGTTTTTAAATGACTGCATGTTTTGTTAGCAGCTCAGCCATTTCATATTTAAGTTCCCTCAGTATTCTTGCACATTATACTGACGATGCTCCTGCAACTGTTGAAGTCCCAATTCCTCCCTCCCCACACCACCCTGAAAATACACACACACACTTCAGATCCAACTATAATCATATATATAATTCTGCTGGTTTCCAAGATGTAAAGTTGAGCATGTGTCTCCATAGGCTATGGGCTTTAAACTGAAGAGGGCAAAGCCATGCTTCATAAGAATCAAGTAATCTTTTCAAGCTCCCCAGCCCAAACTTTGGAATCAAATACGAGTCACCATTTTGGTTTCATGTTTATTTTTGTGTGTTTATTTATTGGAGATTAATTTTTCCAAAAAGAAAAATCTAAATGCATTGTAACAAGTAGTTATATTAGAACTCCAAGGCATGGAACTCCAATGTACCACCGATACCAGCTCAGCTCATGACATTATACAGCACCTTCTCAGAGATCAAACTCTTTCACAAGTAAGGTATTATTCATCCCTAGTTAGATAGCAGAATTATAATGAACAGACAAATGTTGTTTTATGCAGAGTAACAGAGAACATAGAAAGATCTATTACTAAGATTTTACGCGTGTGCATATATAAGTTTGCTAGAACTTTAATAAATATCTACAGATTACATAGACTACATTTAAGTGACTACTTTAATTACATTTGTGAGAGCTGCAAGCAGTGTTTGTTCCAGTGTCACTATTCTGCCACCATGCACATCCCAAATATTCCTTTCCTTGAGGTAAGTTAGGTCCTAAAACATTGAAGAAACCTTTTAAGTGAGACTGCAAAAGGGAAAAAAAAAGAAATTCCTCTAAGTATTGTGCATTTATATTGAAGTTTTGCAGAAGTGAAGTTCTGAGAAAAAAAAGTGATTTTTTTTTTAAAGATACATCATCTGATTTGTAGATTAAGATTTTTGATCCACACACACAGACAACTTGAGTATTTAATTCATGAGGCTATTTTAATTCAGCCTATTATGATACAAGTCACTGCTTACAATCAACATTCCCATAGCATTGGATTTTGTGCTTGTGCTGAAAAGGAAAAAAAGCCATACACCCTGTAACTTCACTACAACATGCTTGCTGCAGTAACATGCAGCAACTAGTATAGCCATAATACAGATATATCATATAATGTAAATTCATACAATAGGTAGCAATCATGCACATTCTTTAAAATGACCTGATTTTTCACAAAGACTAGAAGGCTGCACCACGAGCTCGCTATGCTTGCCTATCCTCTCCCCTCTTCTCCCTGGCCACTTTTACAGCCAGAGAGCATGACAACATCATTCGGTTGCCCATCAGGAAAATCTCTCTGTATATAAAAAAAAAAAAAAATTAAGTATGCAGCTTCTACCAACGTTTTGTTTCCAGTGCAGAAATTGCCAGAAAGCAAAATCAGGATTGGTGCCAAACTTGCTTGTGATGGGGTGCAATCACAGAAGACCCTTTGGGGGTACTTCCCAGAGTGCTAACAAAGCTACTGACACTTGCCTTCTTGTTCTTTGGGGCTTCTCACCACATGGACAGGGGCTGCTGCTGCAAAGCAGCCTCAGTGGCTGGCTGAGGCTAGAGGCTGCTTAGGGGCAGCCTCCCTTGCCCCTCCCTGCAGCAACCTCTGTTCACGAGGAGTTCAAACCACCCCTACCCCATAGACAGCAACTGCTGCCAGCCCACGCTGCTGCCTCTTGTATAAATAGCAGTGGCAAGGGGCCGGATTGCAATGACTGCCAGCTTGCCACCGGGGACTATAGAGTAGTTGGCTAGCCGACTAATCAATAGCCTCCATGCAGAAGGACCAAGCCCATTTACAAGCCAGGATCTCCCACACAGTAAATTCCAAGGTACTTAGCCTTAAGGCACAGCTACTCAACACATGGCTCTTTCCTTTCCATCTTTTCTTCCCCTGCAACATGCATCATTTTTGGTGTACTTTCTAATAATTTTTGGTTTCCCTTTTTCCTCACTTTCTTATCCTACTTCCTCTTTTTCCAATTCTGGGGTTCGTTCTCTCATCTTCTCCCCACCCTCCTCCCCTTTGTCTCCTCTTTTACACTTCCCATTTTTAAACTTATTCTTGTGTAATTTACACCCTCACTGCATGCCAACTTTCTCTCTGCCTGCATTTTCTTCATATTATCAATATGAAGGGCTTGATTGATACAGGGCTGTGGAAAGGGGGTTCAGATCTGACAGTTTATTTTAGGCTTGGTTTTACAAGGAGAAAAGGTTATCTGTGTGGTTTGGCACATACTGGAATATTTCTGGGCATTATTTTTTAATTAAAGTACTGGATCTCCATTTTCATGAATCTTAATACTCTCTTCCGTAACATTTTGTATATATGATGTGTTAACTTGGGTGCCTACCATGGTGGCACATCCAAACAAGCGCACATGACTTTTATATAAGTGCACAAGACAAAACTCACACCGCTCACGGATGGAAAATCTTTGAAGGAACACTAGTCCACACTACCATGCCTGTTCCACTGACTTAAGTGCCATTAAAGTAGATTTTGATACTCCTACTTTGAAGAGTAACTGCTAAATTGAAAAGTCGCCTATGCAATGTTAAAAGTGCTGCGTCTGCACTACTGCAAGTCAACGTTTCTGGTCTCTGGGAGGTGTCCCACAGTGCCTCACTATGACTACTCTGACCATGACTTTTAACTACTGCTCTCTAGAAGAGCAGGAAAGGCAAAGAAAATTTGAAGTCAATTTCCTGTGTAGCCAGCATCATGAGCAGGCAGCACACTTCAACATGAGCCTCATGAGCTCTGAGTCGCAGACAAGCACCGGCATGGAGCATACAGGAGATTCCCACACATCAGTGAGGTCCAGGGAGAGGAATCTGTTCTCTCAGCAGCAAAATAAATACAATGATCCATGCCAAGATGGCAAAGGACATGGAAGAGAAAGGATATATCAAATAAAAATAAGTGAGCTGAGGCAGGCGTACCAGAAGACAGAGAAGGCAAATGGATGGTCTGGAGCATTTCTGCTTTCAGCCCCTCCCAGCCTAACATTCTCTCCACACAGCTCCATAGCTTCCTCTCCCAGGGGCCTAGAACACGAGGGAGGCAGCAGGTGGGGGGCGGGGGGAGAAAAGCCACTCGAGAACAGCTTCACTCAACCCTGAAGGATGCAAAGCAAAAGGCTGTCCTCCTCACACTTGTGATCTTACACCCACACACACCCTGACTCCTTCTCTGTCCCAGCTACGTTCCCTAAACACGCACATGATTTCTGAACTGTGTCTATCGCTTGTGCTGAAGGTGCAGGAGGGAGGTTTACAGGCAAACACACAATGCAGGACACCTCACTGGGAACAATGTGCATGCCTCAAAACTGGTCTTCCATAAAACTAAATTTCAAAGCCTCTCCAATTTGCACTGCCTCTGCCCATGCTCACCTTACTTTCCTAGTGTCTGGCTGCTCAAAATCCATGGCTAAGTTCTCTGCCTCAGCCCCCAACCCTGAAAGGTACATTTCTCCCTTACTCACAAATATTATGGAGCACACAGCAGGCCCCAGTGTTGGGAATGGAAGTGTTGCATTCGCCAAGGTCTACCCTAGCCAGTAGATTATGGAGCCTTCCCTTTAAACATCCAAAAGCAAGTTCTACCATCATTCTGCACTTGCTTAGCCTATAGTTCAACTGTTCGTTACTGTGGTCCAGGCTGCCAGTGTACCACTTCGTGAACCATTGGAGCAAGGAGCAGGCTGGACCACAAGGATCACTATTAGCATTTCAATGTCCCCGACTGTAATTTTCTGGTCTGTGGAAAAAGTTCCAGCTTGCCAAAGAGGCACATGTTCCTAAAAATGAAAGGTGCATGATGCATACAGGAATATCCCATATTGATGTCGGCACCATTGAGACGTACCCCTTGCGGTTTATGTACTTGTTGGCAAGGTAGTTGAGTGCCAAGATGGGGAAAATGTGTTCCATCCATCGCCCTACCAGTGTTAGGGAATCCCATGGTGGCAAAGTCCTCCACATTTCCCAGAGTCACTACCCTCCATAGCAGAAGGGTATTGTCTTGTCTACTTGGATCACAGTAGCCCCCACTATAGATTTTCCCCACTCCAAATTGATTCCAGACTGAGCAACAGTAGTCTGGCACTGCCAGCTTCCACAACTGCCACTCACTTGTCTACTGTCGGCCAAATAATACCTGAATGAGACCTGCTCTTTCTCCTGCCTTGAAGCACTTGGCAAGCTTCCATGAAAGTGGCCTTAGGCATATGGATGTTCTGAGGCCACTGCTGATCTTCCCATAACTGTATCACAATGCAGTCCCAGCAATCCGTGCTTTGTTTGACAGCACTAGAACTGGTGTTCCACTGTGTCCAGAGGACTGAATGCTGGCAGCATTTGCCCAACTCAGAGTACTTCACAGAAGAGTATGTTCATGCACTCCAAGCTTCATCCTCATTCTTGCAGATCCTGGATATGCTCTGGACATACCTCAACATTAAGCACACCAAGGTAAGCATCATTATCATAATGCTTTGATGCTTGATGGATTCCATACTTCCGCTCTTATTGTGTCTGTGCAGATAACCAAGAGAAAAGGCCACACAAAAAAAAACCATTTGCTGTTGCTCTGAAGTGGGGGGAGGGAGGAAATGAGTACATGAGATGCTGATGGCATGTACACAGAACCACCCACTACACAGTTCTGGTCCCAGTGCGCACATGGACATAACCCAGAATGCAGAAGATTGCAGGCACTTTGGGATAGCTACCACCACCACCAAAGTCAATAGCAGCCATCCTATTAGGGACACACTACTTTGAACTATGTTGAATTCTTGCACACAGTAAGAACATGCACCTTCAACTTCTGTTGCAAGGTCCTCACCAAGGTCCCTCAGCCTTGGGACCCCCTTCTTGGGTTCCAAACCAACCAGAGACCCTTTCTGGTGCATGCCTTATTGTCAATGCCAATTTCCCACCACCTTTTATTTACAGAGCTTTGGTTTTCTAGCAACTGACTCAGCCAGCCTCTCCTTCTTGCTTGGGAACACACTCAGCCACACCCTGCCTCTTTGCTCCTCCCTTTTACCTCTCCTCTGGCTGCCTTATATAGCCCTCTGCCTAATGAGGCCCACAGCTGCTTCCATTAGCCCTTCAGGCCTGGGCTTGCACAGCTGGCTGTAATTGGCCTTTTCAACCAGGCTGTAGTGGCAGAACTCTGGCTTAGCCAGCAGTCTGTCACACTTTACAAAATAAAAAGTTGACCTTAATAAATTCAACCTTATTTCATAGTGCATTCATGGTCTAAGTGCATCACCTTCCTGATTCACAAGTATGGGAGTGATATGGAACCACAAAAAAGTACAAATTAAAAAAAAATGCTCCAACACATACAAGAATAATAATGAAGTACAGCTCCAAAAATTAAAAGAAACGACAATCATGTTCTGCAAAGAACTGGCCACATATTTGAGAACTGCACTTGTTTATAATTCTAATGGAACATAACACACATTAGGGATGTTAAATCCTACTTAACCACTTAAACTTTGTTTAACCAATATATGTTTAACCGATTAAACAGGGGCTGTCCTAACCCTGCAGGGCCCAGCCTGCCAGTTACAATTAACTCTTAAGCATCAGGTGATGCTTACCAGTTAACCCCTCACATCCCACACACACCAACATCAGGCTTGAGTGGTGAGCAGAATAACTGATTTGTAAATCCCTCAAAAATTTAAAAGCACTATAGTAAATCCAGCATATTGGAGCCAATTTAAGTCATCAAATTGATAACTCAAATATTGGAATGCCCTATAGTTGTGTATTGCACACACCACTGTGGTATCTAGAAGAAATCCACTGTGTGGCTCTCAGGACAGGAAATACATACAGATTTGTGCAACTCATTTTACAGCAAAAAAGGAATACTACAGAACTGAAGTAATGTTTCCAGTGCAGTATCAGCACTTCCTGTTTCAATCACATTCCAAGTAGCATTTACATATGCTGTAATAGTTCAGTGTTCTGTGCACATAAGAGATTTCAGGGAAAACAGCCCATTTTTTTACAGAACAAAATGCAAGTAAGGACTCCTGCAGCTAAACATGGGTTTAAGTGCTTTGTTTAATCAAGTAAATACACTTTTCAAGTCCTTGTTCAACAGTTAATCATTAACAATGTACAAAAGACTGGTTGAGATAAACATTGTATTTGGTTGCCAAATTGCACACATCAATAAAAGTGGCCTTGCACAAAGCCACAGTAATCAGAAGCACTAGGCCAAGTGTACACCCATAAAGTATACATTTGTGGGATACTGTTAACAGAATATATCTGAAGGTGTGTATTTACCCATCCGCTTTCACATGGTAGATTCTTTGGAAATCTTACAAAGAATTTACTAGTAACACTTGAGAAACAGCTGGTTGTTCCCCAACATCCACCACAAGAACTATATACACACACACACGTACACGTTTACAAGTTCTTAAATTAAAATTGAGAAATGTCAGATACTTCTGCCAGGTGCAAAAAGTTAAGCCAGGGGCTTTTAGCAGAAGTAAGAACTTCATGATTTTGCTATAATTACATATAATAAACTTGTAGTCACAGTACAGTATTTTAAAATCTTATACCCCACAACTGAAATGGGAACTGGTTAGTAGCAAGGTTTTTCAAAACCTGAGTATCATTCACTTATGTGCATATGTTCTGTTGAGATCAAGCTTTCAGAAGCTTGTTTTTTCAAAAGACAAACAGCTGAATAATTTATCCCCTTGGCTATCTTCATCACTACTTAATTATGAGAAACCAGTTCAGCACATCCAAAGTTGTAACCTTCCATTCATAATTTTCAGTATTAATCCACCAATAATCAGTATTTTCACTGTAACCACTTTTATTAAAAAGGGAAGTTTAAATCTTAAGGAGCTGATCCTATGTGGTTCTGTGAACTAAAATTATACTGCCATTCTTCACTGCAAACTGCATCTGTTCGAGATTTAGAAAATGTTAAATGGCAGAAATATTCTTATTGGGAAACAATTACTGAACATGGATTTGCCATGAGACTGTTATAGTGCAGTTTATGGACTATGCTTTATACTAATAGAAACATCATGTGCCTACTTAACATATCCACTCAAGTGATTTTATGGATTAGAAATTTCACGACTGTCTTATGAAAGCCAATAAAATGGCAACTGAAGTCTCTCCTATTTCTTTTTAAACTGCTGGCAGCACGCAGCGTTAAAGTCATTGTTCATAGAGTGTTTTATACCCACATCCCTCTTGTGAAAAGGAGGGCTCAAAACTTCCAACAATAGGTCTTTTGCTTTGATTTATAAAGAATACACTGTATTTGGCATTAGAAAAATATTCCCTTTGAAGTATATTTTTGTTCTGTTTTAATTTTCCCCACTGTGACAAAGATGAAAAGATCAAATATTCATCTAGAAAAGTTTAGATCAAGGCAGATCAAGTTATTGGCATTGTAACCTCATTTGTAAAATAAAACTACTTGTTTAGCAGATTAGGACAATCTTTCAAAACAATAATAATCTGAGATTTCACAATACTAGCAAGAAATGCATTAACACTTAAAGTTCAAAGGCAGGATTCCCCTCAATACTTTTCAGGATACAACACTACCCATATTTTTATGACTTATTTTAGTTTGGAACTGCCTTGCTAACAATATGTAGGAAGATGTAAGTTTAACTGATAAGTATTAGCTTCTCAGTTAAACTTTGGGCTGCCGCCAAGAGCCTGTAGGACCACCTGCCCATGTGGCTGGGAGCCCGTGGATCGTTTATCTGTGCAACCAATTGAATTTCGATTGGTTACGTGGTGAGTGCGTTTTTAACTTTACATCCCTAAGAGATGCATCAATTCAAAACTGCATAAGAGGAAAGCTATTATCTCCATTAAAACAGACTGTTGAAAGCAGCAAGCTTACCTCCTGAACTCCCTGACCAGAGGGCAGCAAGATTACAATAGCCTTCCCTCCCCCACAAAAAAACAAAAACCACACACCCACACCACTTAAGTCGAAGGCCATGTCTGTACTTGCCACGCCAAAGATTAACCTTCTGGCGTTTGATTTAACGGGTTTAGTAAGGACCCACTGAATTGAACGCTGAGAGCACCCTCAATTGGTGCTGGTACCCTTCAATTCACAAGTAGCAAGGGAAACAGATGTGCATTTGCTCCCATCCACCTCCCATTGTGAAGTCAGTGCCAAGCTCAGCTTAAGGTATGTCAACTCCAACTATGTCAGTTACATAGCTGAAGTTGCATACCTTAAGTTGAGCTTCTGGGCCTAGGATAGACCTGACATAAGGCTATGTCTACATTTGAGATCTTACAGCAGCACAGCTATACTAAAGCAGCTGCACTACTGTAAGGTTTCCAGCACAGCCAATCTATGCCAACAGGAAAGAGCCCTCCTGTCAGCAAAATTAACCACACCAAACAAGCAGCAGCAGCGTCAGTGGGAGAACATTCCAAACTAGCAAAATGCTATCTACTCCAGGGTACTCCTGACAGTAATTACCATAATGTTGGGGGTGAGGGCATTCTTTTCACATCCCTGAGAGACATTTATCAGCAGAAAGTGCTAATGTAGACACAGCCTTAGCTAGTCCAAACGCTTAAAGCAACAGCTCTCTGGCATAAATAGACATCTTGAGGATTTACTTGCCTAATAAAGTTATGTAAATTAACTATAGCCTTTGTTGCAGTCTCAACTGCAGATGTGTCAGATTTATTTTTACTTAAGCTATGCTTGATAGAGACTCATCAGCATCATGTGTGTATTTTTATTTAGCATAAGCAGCCCATGAGTTACAATAAAGGTATTCAAGTTCTGTTAAGGCCAGACCAAGTTTTTGGATTAGAGCTTAAAAAAAAGTTGTTCTCTCCCTCCAACGACAGTCAAATCAGCTCTAAAACTGACAACTTTGGTTCTCTGCCTTTTGATTTAAGAACGATAACTAAAACATGCAACTCGATCTATGCCAGTATTGGCATGTGTTACAAATAGATATGCTTTTGAAAGATGCAATCTTGGTTAACATTCGTGATATGAAGAGACTAGTAAACATTTTATTAATGTAACAGTTATTTAATAGCATTGTTAACAAAGGTGCTGAGCATCCACAACTCCTGTTAACTTCAAAGAGTTTGTGTTGTTTGTCTACCATGCCTACTTCCTCTAGCAGTCAAACAGGTAATCTCCCATAGCTGTCGGTCTGGTACCTTTCACTATCTTTAGTCTTCTTCCCTGACATTTAGAGACTATAAATAAGTAGGATTATCTTCAGGATCTTCACTGACTGTACCCATTGGAAAAAATCCTCTTGAAAAAGGAAGTTGCAGCTCCATAAAGCATCCATAACAGCCCCTTAGATTAGAAGTGGGAATGGGAGGTGAGCTAGAAGAGGCAAAAAACCCAGATGTAGGCAAAATACTGGCCAGGAAGGAGACAAGATGAGCGGGGCGTGGTAGGTTCTCACTCTTGCACAACCACTGTTAGTCCTCTCAAGGAGTTAAAGCTAGCTACCAATATGATTGGAAGAAAGCAGGAAGATTAGTAATGAATGACCACTTTCTATCAGACTATATCCACTGTCCAGCTCAGAGGGCATAGCGGTCCCAAGGAAGTAGTTTACAAAAGAAAGCATGACTAGTCATGAAAGTATGACTTTATTTCATATCTACAGCCAAGGTATTGTATGCATTTTCCCATTTCACCAGATTAACTGAACACCTCACAGACTTTAAAGTATGTATCCTCATACCCCTCAGAGGTGGCCATTCCCATTTTTACAGATGGGAAGCTGAGGCACAAAGGATAAGTAACTCATCCAAGGTCCCATAAGAAGCCCACAGCAGAAGTATAGAATTTAAACTAGACCCTTCAAGTCCCAAGCTAGCCCCCTACCACTGAACCATCCCTCCTTTGCCAAACACAATCACTCCAAAACACATCAGCAAAGGTGAGAAGGGCTTCAAATGTTTACCAGAAACCTAATGCAAGAAAAAGATGACGCTCTCAGAAATGATCCTGAGACAGCCTCCAGGTAGAAGCCACAACAGCTTGGCTGGCTCAGCTCCCAGTAGGACACTGCCAAATAATATCTTTGGAAAGATGTCATCCCCCACACCCCATCTTTATATTAGCCTCTGGAGAGGGGTCGTATGAGGTCTGTATCTGATAACGTCACAAAGGCATGAAAAACTTAAGATGTTGCAGACCACAGAACAAATCTGAGCTGCCAAGCTAAAATCTGGAAAACTGTATCAGACGATAAAGCTAGGATTGCATAGTGTTTGGAGTTGTGCAAATAATTTGCATATTAACATGTATTTGACTGAATTATGAAACATTTCTGAAAGGACACAAAATTATTCCATCTGTCTCAGAGGTCAGGAGAGAGAAAGAAAGAACATATACAAAATCTTGAGTACAGGATTACGCCAAAAGATTCACTGAAATGGCTGTCTTTAAGTTAGCCTCCCAAATTGCTATGCATGTAAATAAGTAAGCTGATTTCCAGAAGTACTGAAACACCACCACTTCTGAAACAAGTATCAGTATCATTTTTTTTACTTTGAAGTACACATCTGGGAGCCTAACTTTAAGACAATCTTTTAAAAATATTTTTAAAGAGGTTGATACATAAAAATCTTTGAAGCTGTGTTACATTCCTCTTGTAGTCAACACTAGCCTTCAAATCAGGAAATTTCAAAGAGCAATTGTGTTAGAAAGCATTCAAAACAAATTCTTCCAGTTTATGGATAATGTGGCTGTGCTATATTTTTTAATCTCACGCTTTATTGAACTAAGATTTTAATTCGTTTACATACCTATAGGATTTTTTTAAGGTATTAATATTAACCACTGACCTTTTAAAGAGCCAAAAATAAGCAAGCCAAATTAACTCAGCTCTATACATGGCAACTGAAAAATTCAGAGAATATTCAAAAGTTTGAAGTCTTTTGATTATGCGTATGTTATTTAATGCTGATAAGGAGTTAGCGTGGGTACTATCATTTTATATGGCTAAACTGGACTATGAACCCAACATTAAGCGGTCCAGTGGCTTATATAGTATCACTCCTCAAATCAAAGGCCAAATCTCTGAGATTATTAGTTAAGATGTATAAAAAAAGAATAATTCTAGCACTCCTAAGTGGCTAACCAGCCAACAAGACAAGGACAGTTTTCATTTAAAGGGGCAATTAATGCATAAAATAAGTCCAGAGAAAGTTATGCAATTATGTTACCTACCATTGCTGTAACTAAGATTACTGTAACAAAGGTGAGAAGACCAGTATGAAATTGTCCAGTTTATTGACTGTGTGCAGTGTCAGTTCTCACCCTTTTCTTGTTTCTGTGCGGTGAGAACGACTCCCCTCCCTACTTACCCTTCAAACAAAGTTACAGGAAAAGTGTGATGTAAACCCAGGAGAGTTGGCAGGATGATGCAACGTTAAAATTGGTATTGAAAACTAGTTTTAACGCTTTCTTGTCAACTGACTAGGTCTCATGTCCCTTTCAACGGTTCCCCACTCACTCCATGGCCCTTCCACATCACTTCCCCACCACTACCAATACCATGCCTCATGCAGATGTGACCAAAGCCTTAAGAGCAGGTCTAGGCGCCCGCAGATGTGCGCTCAGCCGCCGTTAAACCACGCCACACACCCTCGCCCTGTTTCCTCCTCCGGCAGCGCGGCGTGGCTGGCAACGAAAGGTGCTCTTCCCCCTCGCGGGCCACTTCCTGGCTCGCACTAAGCAAGGACTCTGAACTCCTGCCCGGGGCCACGTGCTTCACTTTCCAATCCACCTCAGTCACTGCCCGTGAGCGCGCGCCCACTCCTGCCCAGCGCGGGCTACCCGGGCTCGCCCCCCAAATCACAGCGCCCTAGGGCGGGGCTGCGCTCGCCACCTCTCCGCAGCCAGCGCGGAGCGCAAGGGCCGGACACTTGTGTGCGCCGCCCGGGACGCGCTAAGCCCCCTGCTGCAACGGGAGGAGGAAGCCATCCCCGGCATGCCGGTAGCTGCCCGGCCCCAGCAGGTGCGCGCCTCAGCGGCAGCCCCAGCAAACCTACTCCTGGCCCGCCCGCGCGCAGCGAGCTCCGCTGCCCCGCACACGTGTCTGTCTCCAGGACAGTGCAAGGCACAAGCGGCCGCCGCTCACCTGACTCCCAGTCCTAGCGCCGGGCTCAGAGCCCTGCCTCAGCCCCTCCAGCCCCGGAGGCGCCAATTGAGCGCCGACCACCACGCTGCGGCTGCAACCCCCACCCCACAGCTCCTGCTCAGCGCCCCAGGCTCGCCGCAGCCCGGAGTGGCGCGCAAGCACTTACAGCCGTAGCGGGGTCTCTGCAGGGACGACAGCTCCTCATGATGCATCCTGGAGGCTGCTCCCGCGCACTCCGGGGGAAGCTTCTGCTGCGCAGTCAACCTCTCCGCAACAACAGTTCGGGGAGCCGCTGCTCCCTCCTGCAATGGGAGCCTGCCTGGCCCCGCTCACTCCGCCTGGGCTTGAGTCTAGTCCCGCCGCAGTCTCCCAAACTTCGGGTGCGCAGACGACTCGCTGAAACTTCAGCCCTTCCTGGCCGCCGCTGTCTTATCCGCTCCCTCCCCCTCTCTGATTTGCTCTCCCCCTGCGGAGGGGCCGTCCTTCACCTGAGTGCACCCTCCCTCCTGCCCGGCGCTTACTCAGCGCTCTCCTCCCCCACCCCACCGCGTTTCCTTTCTCTCCGACCAGCCCCGTTATACACTGGGGCGGCGGGGGAGAGCCGCCAGGCAGCGACCCCTACCGCCCGCAGCCGGCCAGCGCACCCCGCCTTCAACCCCACCCTCGCCCGCCAGTCCGCCCACAATCACTTCAGTAGCCGCGTCGTAGGGGAGTGGGCAGGAACCAGCTCTCCCCAGCTGCAACAGCAGCAGCCCGTTCGTGCACAAGTTCCTTAGTGATCTGTCAGCCTGCTGGTGACAAACATGTGGCTTGTGCGGTTTGCAGTACAGAGGAAAGGCACTAGGGAGGAAACAGAAGAGCAAAGGAACATACAGCCTATTTCAGTCTCAGATTGTTGCTCAGTTACAGAGGCAAACATCAGCTTCTCCGTTTGGGGCCCTTTCCTCCGAAGCAATTTCTTGCATGTATGAGCTTCTTACTCAAAAGAAGCGCCCCATAAAGAGCTGACACTGCAGCCCAAAAAAAAGGGAGGGGCAAACTAGCGCTGTAAATAACCCGTTTGCTTGTAAATATTATACACCCACAACTGAAACAATCTCTTAAGTTGTGTAATGTTGGGATCTACCCAACGTGCTACCCAAATAACCATAGTTAAGCATGTTGGTGGACAACCCAAACTATAATATTATTTGTCTTTGGCTGCATAGACAGAAAAAAAACCCCACAATCTGTCAAAGACATGTTAGGGAGTCATGTTTTAACCATAGTAGAAATGTAGGCTATTCCCTGAAATGTTTATAACTTTTTCCAGCCACATAAGCAATATATAATCAGCTATATTTCAATGTGTTTTGCCCTTTGGATGGGCCGGGTTCTCATTTAAACTGAACACTGCTCTGACAGTGCAAAGGGATGTTAAAGTGGATAGAAATACATATACATTCATGTTAAAATCCCTTTAAAGTACCAGACTGGTGCCCCTAGTGTAACTGACAGTCCTGGTTACCTCTGGAGAATACATGTATTATCAGGGTTCTTGCAGGAATATATTTCACCTTACTTCCCAGCAAGGTAACTCCTGTGAGTTGGGTTGGCCTTTATCTGATTTGTGCTTTCAGCACTGGGACCCACCTGTGGAACTCTCAATCTGTAATTTTTGCCACAACTCGTAACTCTTTCCTGTTTGAGTGTAATCATCACCAGTCACATTTCCACTATTCCCATTTACAAGTATACAAAGGCTGTGTCTAGAGTGGCAAGTTTTTCCGCAAAAGCAGCCGCTTTTGTGCAAAAACTTGCCAGCTGTCTACACTGGCTGCTTAAATTTGTGCAAGAGCACTGACTCTGTAATATACAAAATCAGTGCTTCTTGCGCAAATACAA
>JANRFK010004149.1:41357817-41368276 GCA_030068395.1 Apalone spinifera
GTTGCCCAATCACTCAGTTTGGTGAGATCTTTTTGGAGTCCCTCACAGTCTGCTACTGCCTTGACTATCCTAAACAGTTTGGTATCATCCGCAAACTTTACCACCTCACTGCTTACCCCTTTCTCCAGATCATTTATGAATAAGTTGAAAAGGATTGGTCCCAGGACTGACCCTAGGGGGATACCACTAGTTACCCCTCTCCATTCTGAAAATTTAGCATTTATGCCTACCCTTTGTTTCCTGTCTTTTAACCTGTTCTCAGTCCAAGAAAGGACCTTCCCTCTTATCCCATGGCCATGTAATTTTCCTCATTCTGCTCCTCTCACACCTTCCTTTCCTTAGAATCATCTTTAATTTCATGATCACTTTCATTCAAACTCGCTTCAACCATCAGTTTCACAACCTATTCTTCCATGTTATCAGAATTAAATCTAAAATGGCTGTTCCGGTTATTTCCTCCACCTTCTGAATCAAAAAGTTGTCCTGAATACATGCCAAAAACTTACTGGATATTTTGTGTTTTACCCTATGGCTTTTCTCTCATTACTTACAGATCTTGCATTCTGGACATTTTTGTTATTTGTCTCAAAAATGCCTCATCTACTTCCTTCTATTGGCTTGGGTATCTATAGTAGATCCCTAACATAATATTGCCCCTGTTTTTCCTCTTTTATCTTCCTCCAAATACTTTCAACTGCTCTATTTCCTCCTTCTGGACCTCTGAACAAGTGTATTTATTCTTCATGTATAATGAAACACCTCCCTTTTTCCACTTCTCTGTCTTTCATAAGCAAGCAATACCCATCTATACCAATATTCCAGTCATTAAGTTTAATCCAGAAAGTGTCAATGATACAAATCAGATCATCATTTATCTTAATCTTAATACTTAATGATAATATTCCAGTTCTTAATGGTCCACACTCGTTGCATTTGTGTATAGGCAGCTAAGATGTTGATTATATTCCTTCCATGCCCCTATTATCTCTCTTGTGTTCCTATAGCCCTACTGTAACTTTCCACTTCCCTCCCAACATTTAGTCCTCTGTGAAGATCACCAGTTTTTATACCTACTTTTGTCAGCCACCACCTTTGAATCTAGTTAAATCTTCCTTATTAGGTTGGCTCTTCCCCTTCTTGATCTGCTGGACCCAATCTCTTCCCAGAAGCTTTCCTTCCCTGAACAGCATTCCATAGTTGAGGAAACCAATGTCCATCTATTTATCCCATCTTTGCAGCCATGAATGCTTCTTCAGAACATGTGTATCTCTGCCCGGGCCCTTATGATCAATTGGGAGGATGGTTGAGAATACCACCTTCTCCTCCAATGCCTTCATTATCCAGCCTCATGCTTTTGATATGGGTCCTTTTTAATCAGTTGTCCTAGGTTGGCTCTGCCATCCAAATTTGAAAGTTTGCTGCTAAGCATAAAAATATCACATGTCCAAAGATTCCAGTGCTGAACTATTATGTGGATTCATTCAGCTATTTAATTTTAGCCCATACAACTGATCTTGGACCTGCAACATGCCCTTCCCCCCAACAAAAAAGGAAGTGAAAATCATGCTGACAACAGCACGTGCCATGCCATACAGTTTGGTGTGAGATACTGCATATCCTAAGCATAAAATACTGCAAATTCTTAGATAGTTTCCAGATTTTATGCTGAAAGGCAGCCTGCTCTACAGTTAAAAGTTTTGCTGGCATAGGTACCAGTCCAGGAGAGTGATTTTCTCCCTATCCCTAATTAACACAGGTATCTTGACAAAAGCCCTAAGGTAGACACAGTTATACTGACAAAAAAGTGAAGTGGCTGGTACACCTCACTCTGTTTGGAGAACAGGTATAAGCAGCCTTTTGGTGATATAAGCCTGCTCTCTCAAAGGGTGATTGGCCAGTATAACTATCCTGGTATATCTATGCCAGCAAACCTTTTCAAATGCAGGTAAGGTGTTAATTGCAATGAAAAATGCTTCAACCTTCCATTGGTAACTCCACTTATACTTGGCTTGCTTCATCAGTGAAGGATGTTATTCTTTCTCTGCCACAAACAGAATGAACTGGTATTGCCATGGGACTGTCACAAAACCACATGTCCTCAGCTGCCGAATTTCACCTGTAACCTGGCTTTTGTCTGTCCCACACATCTGAAAAGGTTCATGTGCTTTGTTTATTCCAGCATCCATTTGGAATAATGTATATTTGGGAATTTATTCCTTTGAAATGCCAGAATATAAATAATAGAGCAGTAAAAAATAAACAAAACCAGTGGCAGATTTAAAGTTAGTGGGGCCCTGTGCTCAACTTCATTTTTGGGGTCCCCCTGAGGCCCCAGCCAAGCAAAAGAACATTCACTCTTCTTTGCCTCCCATTTTTCCTTCTTTTTTCTTCTTCTTCCTCCTATATTATAAGTAATAAGAAGTAAATGAAAATAAAGTGAGGTACCTTGATTGTTTTTGTAGTCTAACTTGAACATTGCTGAGTGTCTCGGTGGACCACTTAATGATCTTTCCAAATATTGTTTGTACCATTAGCTAACTATTGTAAAGTGCTTTGGATAATAAAAAAAACCCATAATAATCTTTCCTTAATCCACCTAAATGGAGTTCTTGGAGCACAGTATGAGAACTTCTGGTCTAGATGAAAGCTTGTATTTGGATTAAGCTAATGTGAAAAACGTGTAAAAATAAAATGTACAGATGATGCATGAATGGAAAAATAAAAGTTAACTTCCTCTGAAGAAACTTTTTTCAATTTGAAAAAAAATGTATTCAGATAGCTTTCTTTCTACACTTTTTCTTTACAAAATTGTCAGTTAAGTCATTGTAAGTAATATTTTGAAAAGAAGCACTTTTGATTATCAATATTGCTGAACTTATCAAATTTTCTTGACTCCACATTTTGCAAATATTTTTTAACTCGTTTCAATACAGAAAAAGAACATTCAACAGAAACATTTGTGACAGGTTAAAAATATTTTCAGAATGGTTTCTACATTTTGAAACGTTGCCTGCAAACCATCATGTACAAGTCGATACAAATCAACTGGTGATCTCAAAGCACAGACCTCATCATTTTCAATAAAATGAATGAAATGTTTCACTTCATCTTCAAAAAGATTTGTGTCTATGTCTTCTTGGTAGAATTCACTTAATTTCTTACTGTAGTGGCTTTTAGCATCTTTATCCATACTTCTGTCAAAAACATGCAAAATAAATCAACAATTTTCTTTAAAGATTCACCTATATTCTGCAGTTACGCTATTATTGTATCACAAATAACAGCGACTGTCTCCATGATAATCTTTTCTTTCCCTTTTAAATTGATTGAATTGTCTCTAGTTTAATCAAAAAGAAAACTTCCTGGTTTTTTTTTTATACTTCTCATCAGATATATCAGAGGAAGCTACATTTTCTGTTCATGTTAGGGTACGCCTAGACTGCACGCCTTTTCCAAGAGAGGCTTTGTTGACAGATACTGTCAACAAAGCCTTTGTCGAAAAAGAGTGTCTAGACTAAAACCAGAACTGTCAACAAAGTAGGCCGCTTTTTCGAAAGAGAGTCTAGACGCTCTCTTTCGAAAAAGCACAGTTTGCAGGCAATAGCGCCTTTTTTCAACAGAGTACTATAGAAAAAAGGTGTCGACAGAACTTGGCGGTAGTGTAGACGCAGTTATAGTTTTGTCGACAAACCCCTGTAGTCTAGACACATCCTTAATGCCTCTGCTTCCACAGACCTATAGTCATTTTGAACTTCCATGACAAAACTTGTAACTGAGACTAATAATTGTGCAACATTCAATAAATGTATATAAACTTTTTGTATTGATTTGCTGGCTGCAGCAATTCTTTTAAGTAAACTGTTCCACAGATATGTATAAACAGCAATAGCATACTTTTCAAACTTTTCTGCTAAAAATTTTGCTTCAGTTTTCATATGGGGTTTTTCAGAATTTGATGTGGCTATGTCCAATAAGGTTGTCTTTATAACACGATAGCTCAGTTTGAAAGCCAAAACAGCATCTGCACAAGCAGACCACCTGATGTCACAACTTCTTTTGATTGTCAAATGTTTTCCATTTGCTTGCTCCAAGTATGATTGTACCATACTCCATCAATGTATGGAAATCGAAAAAAAGCATACGTGTTTTGAATAACGTTAAAAATATATGTAGCTCCCTTACAAGATGCAGCTTTAGCATTGGAGATTAAATGTAAGGAATGGCTGGAACATGGTATGAAAAAAGCAGAGGGATTTGCATTGTTCAGTCTTGCCTGAATATTTTCCCGACATATTTGCAGCATTATCAAAGCTCTTCCCATGCCAATATTTGATGTCCAAACTTAAATTTGCAAAGATTTAGTAAACTGTTATCTTTAGACATTCAGAAGTGTGGGATATTAGTAGGACAAAACAAAGAAACCACTCTACAATGTCACCATTGACTGTCACATATCTTACAATTAATGTAAATTGGTCTACATGACTCACATCTGGCAGTGAATTGACTATTATGGAATAGTACTTGGCATCCTTTATTTCATCAGTGAAATAGTTTTTGAGCTGCTCTGCCATTATAGTAATGAATTCATTGTAAGTTTGGTCCTTTAAAAAGTCGGTCTCCCCTGAGCCACAATACTGATAATTTTTCAAATATTCACTGAGAAATTTGTCAAATTCCCTAAAATATTCAATGCAGATTAAAAAATTACCCTTTCGATTTGATACTGATGACTCATCATATCCTCTTAGAGGTAGTCCCAAAGAAGATAGCAGTTTCACCAGGGCAAGAACATGTCTCAGCACTTTCCTTCAATAAGAACACTCCTTCCCAAACTGAGCCAATAACACAGAATCAATTCTTCCAGATAATTTACATCTTTGAACAAACTTAAACATAGCATTAATATGAGCTTTGGAAGTTTCATGATCAGCAATGTCTCTTCCAATATTACTCCAATTAGAGTGCCCATCAACAAATATTTGTTTTCCTTTACTATGGCCAGGGAATAATTTGCAAACATAACAATAGACTACCTTGGTGGTTTCGGAAAAAAATCAACCAATTTCTCATTTCTGTGATCCCATTTTTCTTCATCCTCAGAAAAGGGGACTCACAAAGACCTCTAAATTGCTTTAGTCTTCCAATCTCATACTCTTGTCTCAAATTTTCCACAGTGCCTATGTTTTTCAGTTTATTTACTAAGATATATTCTATCATATCCAATAAAATAGATTTTGGCCATAATTCAATGTCTTCAGGGTAGGTTTCCTCCCTTACTTTGACAAAATTACCAATATTTTGTAGTTCCATTGTCACTTCAGATTCGACTTGCTCAACTTTTGCAGTGTCGCAGTATCCCTACAATTCAGCAAGTGATCAGATAAGTGAGATGTTTCCTTGCCTATATTTTTGATGAATGTCCTCTAGCAAATACTTCAAGATTTTTAAATAAGATGAGAAACTGTCTTTGCTCAGCTTCGTCTTTTTGCCTTGCCTTCATTTTTTTGTGTTTTTGACTGCCAGACTCATAGTATTGCTTCATTATTGCTAAAAAACTGACCTTGATTTTTAGGCAGATTAAAATGTCTGAAATAGCAGGGTTGTAGTTACAGGTGGGCCTGGGTGGGCTGTGCTCTTTACCACCCATTCCCCAATTAGGTATAACACCAGTGGCACTGAAACATTTTTAATAGTGGAGTGCTCAAAGCCAGCCCCATCTCTCCTAGGCCCAGGTCCAGATGTGGGTGCAGGTCACAGACACTAAGGGTTCAGACAGGGCTGCTGACAGAATAATCAGGCCCCTGGGCAAGATGTAGGTCTGGATTCTAAGAGGCACGGGGCTTCGGGTGGAAGGGGAAGAGCTGGGGGCTCGGCCCAGGAGCAGAGCCGCCATGGTGGGGCTGGAGAACAAGACTGACAGAAGAGATACGAAGATCTCCATGGACACAGAGGACAGCTTCAGGTGCTGGCTGGCCCAGAGGAGTGGGCAGAGACTCACATGTACTCCACTTGAAGTTGAGGGGGGGGCACAGTTCCATCGTCCACCTGAGTGCCCCTCCTTGCCCTGGGCTTCCCATCACTTAGCTGCTCTCCCCCGTGCCCACAGGCAGCAGCCACTCACCAGATGACAGCTGAAAGGAGCGCAACATTACAGGGGCTGGAGAATTCTGGAGGAGGGAGCAGCACAGCCAGCTGCCAGAGAGAAGTAGCACTTTCCCACTTCAGAGTGTGGCTTTTTCCTGCTGGCTGTGCAGCTTGCTGGCTCTCCAGCACCTGGTTGCCACCTGCCCCTGCAGGCAGCTGCAGCAGCCGTCCTCCCCACACTGCCACCACTCACCAGGTGGCAGCCAGCAGCATGAACACAGGTTGGAAGGCTTCAGAGGAGCACTGGGTAGCTACACAGCTGGTGGCCGGAGAGAAGCATTGCTTTCCTGCTTCAAAGCACTGCTTTTCTCTGGCTGGCTGTGCGGCTGCCCGGCTGCCCTGTGCTCCTCTGAAGACTTGTTTGCATTGCTCACTGCCTCCTATCTGCTCTCCTGAGGCTGCAGCCTGCAGGTGAGCCTCCTTGATCTCCTGCCCCATCCCCCACAAACCTCTCTGCACAGAGACTGGCCCCCTCACAGAGCAGCTGCCCCCTGTGCAGGAGGGTGACAAATCCAATGCTGGACTGCCCAGCCCTGGGGAGCCCATGTCATTAGGGGGGTCCTGTGCCAGGGCACAGTATGTTTCATTGTAAATCCGCCCCTGAACAAAACCAAAAAACCCAACCAATTTTTTGATCAAATTTTCCTCTTTCAGGCTGTCAGCAAGCAGGCAAAATGAAATGTAATTTCTGAAGTGCAGATTTTTTTGGCTGCTAGGATCCTATGAAGCTATGATTTTGTGTTTAAATTGTGGTTAGCTGTTCAAATACATAGATAATTACAGCTTTTGGTGATTCACTGTGTGCATAGTAGAGAGTAGGACTGGATCCTTTGTATGAAAACACACTCCTATTGTGCATTTTCTGTAATGAGAAGAACAGATTTTTGTGCATATGCTATTAAAATATGGGTCCCAGATGGCTGAATACAGAGGATCTTCTTCACCTACAAATGTAACTTTTACTATATATCATTGTTATATCGACTTACATTTTTTTCACATTATTAGCTTGTTTTGGATGAAATACATACACAGCCATAACAAGAGAACACTAAAATACATTAAAAATGCCATACTGATTAAATCAAAGCAATTGTTTCCAGTATTTTGTGGCTATAACGAAGAATGTATCTTTAATTGTCAGTACACCTGGTGTACATTCATTGCAAAGAACAACTCATTATTGGAATATAGTGGAGCAAAAAAATGCCCCTTTATTAATCTGATGTACATTTTATATCTTTGCCTTTGTTACATGTATGATAGGTATTTGGCAGATAAATTTATACACACCTCCACAATTTATAGATTTATACTGTACATTGTCATCCTACACAGAGCATGCCCTTTCACAGTTATACAGACAGCTTTTCTCAGGGAACTTTATGCACTTGGTAAAACATTTTGGCAATCAGCAATCTGACACAGGGAGCATGCCAGAAAGATGAGTTCACAATTATACCAGCTGTACTTTGGATGAAAAAAATCCAAAAACCTGAATGTGAGAATTTATCTATGCACACACATGCAAGCACATATACACAGTAGTGATAACTATAACCCACATTACAGGAGCTCATACAGAGCAGTAAAAGAAACAAAAAGGTCAGGGCCATTGCCAAGATCTCAGTCCAAAACTGTAGATCTGAAAATGAGTGTGTGGAATTGACATTTAAAACTACATTTTTTATATACATACACAATAGATCCACATTGTCATGTTACAAAACACAGGTCATCAGGGCACAGTTACACCATGTTTTGTATACTAAAACAGTGTGCCAGTTATGCTCCCAGTTGTCTTCGTGCTACTCCATTAATTTTACTAGAGGTCTACTTGGGAAAATTAAGAGCAAAATTTGGCTCAATATAAAGAAAGTACATAATTTTTTTTGGACTTTGTTATTTTCTGAGGCTTTAGGATCTACAAATTAGTTACCTTGGCTATATCAGTAAATGATATTGGAAGAATAGAGCTGTATTTCCAATACCATGCACTGGATAGTTATTTTTTCCATACGCAGAACTGGATTTAATCCAATGAAGTATGAAGAGGAAACCATCCATTTGTTTGTTTGCTTGTTTACAAACTTCACATGTCAAATGTATGTGTGGTCACGTGCAAGTTATAATTTAATTTATTAGCATTTTAACTCAAGACGGATTATGATAAGAAAATGCACAATTTTGAACATATAAAATGGCTAGAAAAGAAAGTGATTAGTTGATTCATGTGATTTCCAGTCTGGGATGATATAATGAAATGTATTGGTTGGAACCCTGGTCACTTGCATGGGGACAGCAAAGGTTAAAATTATTAATAATCACAATCTATACATTGGTAGATTAAACCAACATGTTATAACTCTTCTTACCCCAGGACTCAGTGAAGAAGTTGCTACCAATCCTGTGTAACACAAGATTTAACCTATTTTTTAAAAAGTTGAAAGAAACCTAAGCTCTTCATCCTGTAAGCTTTTTCACTGACTATATAGGCATAGGGCTTGCCTATATTGACCAACTTGCTGGATCAGCCTAAACCAGTATGTGTATGCTGCTCTAGTTTTGGGGGATTTTTTTTAATGCAATTGCCATAGGAGAAGTGCTACAGAAACCAGCCACTGCACAGACTGGGTAAGATTCCTACAAAAACATTTTATTGTTAAAAATAACTATTTAAAGTTAATATTTAACATTCTCTTACTTTTTCCTCTAAGTGATTTCATTTTAGTTCCAATAATTATGATAAGGTCAACAACATTCAGTGGAAATTGAAAGTTATTTTCATTTTTTTAAAGACTTCAAAACACCCTTTTTTCCTGCTGACTCTTTAATTCTGCCATGCACTCTCTCTCTCTCTTTCCCTGGAAACACATTGGAAAGAATTAAGTTGTTTGCATCTAGGGAAGAAGCATAATGAATGCAGGAGCAATAGAAAGAGCTCTCCCCACCCTTTCCC
Organism: Apalone spinifera; assembly: GCA_030068395.1. NCBI lineage: Eukaryota > Metazoa > Chordata > Testudines > Trionychidae > Apalone > Apalone spinifera. The sequence goes on from JANRFK010004149.1 coordinate 41,366,924, forward strand.
CGTGTGTGTGTGTGTGTGTGTGTGTGTGTGTGTGCATTTTCAGACTGGCTTCACTTGAATAATAGCAGGAATGGTACTATATACTGCTCATTATGGAGCTAGATCTTTTTGTATGTTAATAATTAATTGAAAGACACCCTGGCAATGGCTCTGTTTCTAGCTGGTCAAAGAATGCTGATAAGAACAGTGGCAAACAATTTAGCCATAATAACATTACTAGAACAGCAGCAGCAATGTCTGCAGAAACAATGAAAAACATACAATACAGAAAGAAGACAGACATTTTCCCATATATTACACAGTACTTAATACTGGTGAGACCCACATGGAACACATTCAGAACATACTTTGCTTCAAAAGAAGAAAAGACAAGAATTTATACTTGATTTTGAATATCCTTACTGGAACATGAGTGACTGGTACTTCTATATGGTTTGTTGCTTCATTGTTTGGCACAGCATAGTGCAGGAAGGGAAATTATGATGATGCAGCTAAATCAAAGCCCACTTCTAAAACAATTACAGGCAATCTTTTTCAGTGACATAAAATTAATGGAAAATTAAGAAAATGCTTGGCACCACAGCAATTTTATGGATGAATAAGTCAATAATTTTGCACAAGAAAATGCGTAGAGGGTGTTTTGTACTCAAAGCATAATGCAGCAAATAGCAATCAATGGCACTGAGAATGACATTGCATTTTTTAAAAGGCCATCCAAAATAAGTTTTATAGCATATGAAAGTCTTATATTTGTCTCACACGTACACATGGTGCATGTGTGTGCGCGTAGGTATTGTCACCAAAACTGTACAGTACATCTCCTTTACAATAAACAGTGCTCATATAGCTGCATTATATTAGAGCACTGAGAGCAGTGACTAGAATTTAAATAAAATTACTGCAGAAAAAAAAACCCCTTAGGACCTGAACCCTAGGCCTCTAACCTACTAGTCCTGATCTTTTTTGTTTATTTTATTCTATTTCATAATCTCTCACTTTCTCTTTTCCCCTGTTCTCTTCCCCAATCTTTTTTTAATTGAGCAAATGTGATTCTCTTGAGAATGAGAAACTGATCCCCGCCCTATTGCTTCAGATAGGCTCGAATTTACCAAGTAGACAGTGAGATATTAGACAAATACAATGGGTATGAGTTAGTAAGTATGTGCACTTGTAACCACCACCAGGTGGATTTGAACCTAGGACCTCTGAAGTCCAATATAGGAGCCTCTACCCTCTGAGCTAAAAGTCAGCTGCCTACCCCCCATGCTGTAAAGGTCTTTTGGTCTTAACTGTTGCTGTAGTCTAGGTGCCACTTCAGGGGACCGTGAACCATACTTGGGCTTTGTCTACACT
>JANRFK010004149.1:41374089-41404247 GCA_030068395.1 Apalone spinifera
CCCTCACTCGCTCATTTTCACCAGGCTGGAGCAGGGAGGGGTGTGTGATGTGGGAGCAGGTACAGGCTCTGGGCCCAAGGGCTCTGGGATGGTGATGAGAGGTTTGGGGTGCAGAAGGAGGCTCTGGGTTGGGGCTGACTGTGGGAGGGGGCTCTGGACTGAGGCAGGGAGTTGGAAGTGTGGGTGGGAATTCAGGGTGTGGGGTTTGGGCAGCACCCACTTCAGGAAGCTCCCCACAAGCAACAACATGCTCCTCAGCTCCTAGATGGTGGCATGGCTAGGTGGCTCGGGATGTTGCATCCGCCAACAGCTCCCATTGGCTCTGGGTCCCAGCCAATGGGAGCTGTGGAGTTGGCACCCAGGGCAGGGGCAATGCATGGAGCCCTTATGGCTGTCCTTCTGCTTAGAAGCCAGGAGACATATTACTACTTCTGGGGAGCCACACAGAGCTGGGAAAGGAGCCTGCCAGCCCTGCACCAACCAGACCTTTCATGGCTTTCCAGTTAAAAACTGGACACCTGGCAACCTTACCACAGAAAAATATCTCATTTGAGTTAGATTTCTGAAATCTGATCACCACTCTAAGAGCTAAAAATCTGAAGCCTTTGAACCATTCAGTTAGGAGAGTTGACACTTGAAAGGAGAGGGAAATAAATCATAAATGGCTTTTTTCCAGTTTTACATCAACACCTGGGTTCTTGTGTCAGGAAGTCGAAGTCCCACCAGACCTCCACACACGAGAACAGTCGAAGCTAGGAGAATGGGGATTGCTTTGGTGATGCCCACAAGGGAACCAAATATCAAGTTTCCAAGTACAGCTGCTGCTTTGCTTAGTGCATTCAAAAAGCCAAAGCCTGTTGCCCTAAAAGAGAAAAAAGAACAACATTAAACATACTTGAAAAAGTACAGCCTTTGAGGGAAGAGCCACAACTGGGATGAAACAGAGCAGCTCCTTTGACTTCAGCAGAACCATCCTAGCAGTTCTGTTCCCAGTTCTGTCCAGTTGGCTTACCTGATCAAACAATACCTTGTGGAAATGCTGATGTGACCTCATCCTCATATAATAATGAACACAAAGACTTTGGGCATGTGTGATGTAGTGAGGTGTGCTGTATACTTTGGTTGGGCTTTCACTGGTCGCTATGCTTGGGCTGTGGGTGACTCCTGCTGGCCTGCGTCTGTAAGCACAGCTCAGTGGGAGGTTGTCCTGAGGGCTCTCATGTCACATAGACCATGGCCCAAGCCGTTCTTACTTGACCAGGGAAGGGGTTTGAACAAAGGAAGAGTGTGGCTTGAAGAAGGGGCAGTCTTGGCTGGGAAAACATGAAAAGAACAGACTGAGCCAAGTGCTGGAGGTTCAGGGGTCTATGTCCCCCTGCCCCAAAGGCTGCCTGGCCCTGACTTCTATATCCATATCGCGTCTAGGCTGTGCTGTATCCTGGAGAAGCAATAAATACTCTCTATTCTACTGGTCGGGGAGTCTCATCTTGCTGAAGATGGGGTGCAGGGTTGGGGGGTACCCGACGTGCCATCACAGCATGAACCAAATGGTGGCTTGAAAAATGGGTCTTGGGATGCAGGTGAGACAAGTCTCAGAGCCTGAGTGGACTGACTTAGGCTTGCAGAGTTGGGCTGCAGGATTATACAATTGTCTGGGCTTGCGTGGAAGTCTTGTCTCTGAAAGCTCACGAGCAGACAAGGCCTCAGAATCTAGGCTCTTGAACACCTACACTACTATTTTCAGCCCTGCGGCCTGAGCCCCACAACTCTATCGATTGATCCAGGCTCTAAGATTTGGTGCCACAGGTTTTGTTTTGAAGTGTCGATGTGCCCTAAGAGATTCTGCTGGGCAGGGAAGGGAGGTGATTTGTTGGCTAAAAATCTAACAAACATGCATCAGATTGGACATTAATTGATAACAACATAATATATGATCCTATTAATATTCTATCAAAGCTCATGACAAGATTAAAACTAGATATGTTCTGCAAATCACTTTGATTGCAATAAACCTTGTTTAACCATGAATATATTATAGGTTGACTATTGTTTTAGTAATTTTGCAGTCTATTCCAAAGAGAACAAAACCCTTTACACCTCCCATTAGAAGCCAAGAAAGGCAAAGGGTATCAGAAATGTTGGTCAGTACAGGTTTGGACTGAGGTTTCCTCAGTCAGACAGTGTGTGATCAGGGGCTGCAATCAGAAGAACAAGTGTGAAGCCTGATGACCAAGAATGAGACACAGCAGTGGAACATTGTACAAATGCTGACATCTACATTCTTCTCATCTAAGAATTCTTATGAGAGAAAAACCATGAACCTTGTTATCTATTGTTTCCTTATTAGCTCTGTGAATTGTGCACTTTCCAAACTCTGTTGACACTTTATAAGCTGGTCAGTCTTGCTGGGTGATTGCAACTGTCATTACTATATTCGGCCCTTGGCATATACTCTGGTGCTCACAGATCACTTGCCACCAACAGTTATGCTTTATGATTCCTTTGCCATCTTTAAAATACCTGGACTTTAATAAAAAAGAACAATATTTTGCTAACATATTCATTACTCTCTTTCATGCAACACATGGCACCCTTTTAACATGCCACACAAGGGAAAAAAACTTCAGTGATTTGTTTAGGGAGAAAGAGACAGGCAGATAGAAAATAGATCCAGAGGTGCTGTTTGAAAGGATAAGCAGGAGAGTAGTGGGAGAGCCACAATCAATGGCCACCAACATCTAGGCATCTTACCTTTTTTCCCCTAAGGTGGCTATTACTCTGGCATGTAAGCACTGCCTGCTGGCAAAGAGTCTTCTGTGAATTATGCTTGAGAGGGAAAACTGAAATGCATTGGAAGCAAACACCTTTGAGGCTGAAGGATTTGCAGCATGATAGAAGGAATAGTGCAGACCAATGACAGTTGCCTGAGAACCACTAAAACTCACTTTTAAGTGGGGAAACTGAAGAAGCCCTAAAAGTGTTGCCCAAGAGGCCATTGAACCTTCTGACTGAGAGATAGACCAAGGAAGCACTTGCAATGTTGCCTTAAAAACTGCTAAAGCTACTCCCAGACAGAGAGATTTGGGGAAGCCCTAGGGACGACGATTACCTGTTCTGTTCATTACCTCCAAAGCATCTGGCATTGGCCACTGTCAGAAGACAGGATACTGGTCTAGACAGACCTTTGTTTTGACTCAAAATGGCCATTTTTATGTTCTTAAGAGCTGTGGAAGAAACCAATCAAGGGGAGGACTGTGGGGACACATCTACACTATGAGGAAGATCAACGCTGATGTGCTTGATCTTCTGGGGTTCAATTTAGCGGGTGTGGCATAGACCTGCTAGATCGAACTCAAAGGGCACCCCTGCTGGCGCCGGTACTCCAGGTCCTCATGAGGAGTAAGGGAAGCCAATGGGAGCATTTGCTCCTGTTGGCCTCCTGCTGCATGGACGGTGCAGAAATGTATGTAATTTATGTAGCCGGAGTTGCGTATCTTACTTTGACCTTCCAATGTAGAGTAGACCAGGCCTGGGAGCTTTGGCAACACTGCTGAAGGAAGCTGGCACCTGAACAAGTGCTAGTTCTGCTAGCACACTAAAAACAGCAGCGTAGTTGGGGCAACATGGGCAGCAGCCTGGGCCAGCCTTCTGAATATACGCACCTGGAGCCCCTCATTATGTTCTTAGTCAGCTAGCCAGAGCCACCAGCCATGCTACCCTTGGCCACACAGCTATATTTAGTGCTCTGGCTTGAGTGGAGTTAGCATATGTCTGTCAACACATGCCGGGGAGCACACTCCAAGATGCAATATAGACATACCCTTAGAAGGGCCCAAAGAGCAGAATGTGATTTTTCCCATTTCCCCAGCAGAGTTTGTGTAGTAAGGAGGAGGGGAATCCCATGGTGCAAAATGGGGCAATACTACACATACACAAATATATATACACACAGTACACTTATTGTAGTTTCCACTAGTGCCCTACGGCCAAAATTTGCTCAAAAGATTATGAACACTGAGGGAAACAACATTTATATAGAGATAATATAATCCTTTTCTGTCAACATGTCTCAGCCTAACGGTAAGTCTACAATACGGGCTAAAGTCAACTGAAGGTAAGCAATTCCAGCTCAGTGAATAACATATCTGCAGTCAACATACCACATCTGCAATGTGCATGCCACACTTGGTTGGTGGGAGAAACTCCCTCATAGATATTTATATGTTTCATTCCAGTGGAGTATTGGCGTTGACAAGAGTGAATTCAGCAATTGATTTAATAGGTCTTCACTAAACCAACTAAATCGACCCTCAGTGGATCAATCACCAAAGTGTTGATCAACCTGGTAGTGGAGACAAGCCCTAAACACCATAAGAACTAACAGAACAAGTTTTGACAGAACTAACAAAAGACTATAGATATAGCTAATGCAAATTTAGGTACAAATCGAGACATGAAACTTTTGGAAAGGCGATGCTAAGGAACATATGGGTATATTTTGTATATTACTTTATGGAGATAAATTGCTTCATAGATGCTATCTGCTTATATCATCTAGTTATAACATGGACTTATAATTTCCTGAGCATTTTGGAACATTTATTTTCATATTCTGTGCTCTACATCTAGCACATTCAGAACCTACAGTATATTCTGGGATGGTTATCTGATAGATGTCTCTGTATTTTATTTCAAACACAAAGGCAATTCTTTGAAGATGGTATGTAATATATTTTAATTAAATTGGTGCAGTATTCAGGCACTGGAAAAACCCAGCTTTTTTGGAAAAAATAATTGGCCTAGTCAAACTTTTGTAACTGGATGCTGCTGCTAATTTTGTCATCTCATTAACACTGTAAAATAACCATAAGGCGAGATGAATAAGACTGTTAAAATAAACCCATTTGTCTTTTCCCTTGACTGTTTTGATGATTTAAAAGCGAACAACACTTTAGTAAATGCAATTTTTTGATCTTTAAGCAATCTCGAAGCATATCATTTTGCACACAAATACCATGTTAATTGTGACCAGGAACAAAAATAAGATGTTCAAAAGAAGGAATAAAAAAAATCTGAATAATGTAGCTCTTGCTCCCTGCACCTGAGCAGCATTCTCTCTGGTTTTAATCACCTCTGACTGCTTACTTGGATCTTGAAAGTATAGGTCTGACTGTGCAAGCTTGATGCACTCAAGAAATGCCATGTCAGGCCCTACAGCTTTAAAATATAAACATATGTGCTAAAATATTTGTGATTTGAATCATTCTATCCCCTATTAATACTTCCCTTCACTGTATCATAACACATTCTAGTACAACAGAGGGACTGAGAAATGTTGTATATATCTGCCCCAATCACCAAGCACAACAGGGCACAGTCTCCCTCTGTGTCTCTGCTGCAAGTAATGTTTCTGTGGCTAGAAGAGGAGATCAAGTGTACCGACATTCTGAATCATCAAGGAAACGTGGTGAATCATCAAAGCACTCAGTGTGGCTTGAAATGCAGTGAGGGCGAGAAATCATTCCCAAACATTGTACCAATCTGCACTACATTGATCAGTTAATGGGCAGATCGTAGGCACACACTCCTGTTTTCTGACGCTATGTGAGCAATTAGCCGTGTGATTCTCATTAGTGATGGGGGAGTTATGTAGTCACTATCCCTTGTGCACCACTTAGAACACTGACAGGAACACATCACTTCAATACAGAGAGCAGTGGGATGGATTTGTGCAACTCTTCCAAAATTATTTATTTTATATCTTCTAACAATAACAACAGAATAACAATATGCAAAATTCTCTAGAAATATGGGGGTGAGCAGGTCTTGCAGTGTGGTGGCCATTAGATGGTAGGTTTTAGTTCTGATGCTAGGGAGAGTTGGTTTCATTAAGCCATGACAAAGGGAAGTGACTTCCTTTAGCCCAGTGGTAGGCAACCTATGGCCCAAGAGCTTCATGCAGCCCATTGGGGTTCTATGTGTGGCCCATGAGACATTTTATTTACCATTGCCCATGTGCAGGGTTGCCAGATTCCACTGGTTTCCATCTGCATAGTTTTTTTCCAACTAATGTGGTGTGCATGTAAAGCAAGGGCACTTGAAGTGAGGTGTGAGCTGTCTGCACATACCATTGACTGTGAAAGCCTTGTGCTCCTGCTGCATGCAATCACAGTGCTGCTATTGTTCAGTTGGAATACCCCACAAATTCTAAATGCTCAAGCATAGTTAGCAAAACTCCCCTATCCCAGGAGACCGTCTTGGTTATGACAATTCTTTGGCTCTTTGAGATGAAGGGGAGTCACTTGTATGGCCCACTTACTAGGTTGTCCATCACAGTTTTAGCTGAAGTACAAAAGAAAAATGGTCAGGGTCCAAAGTGACTAAAAATGGGAGGTCACTTACTCAAGCCTATTGATCATCAGTGTTCTTTCCATAGATGTCATGTATATTCTTCAGTGGACCAGGAATTTCTATTATTAAACTTAATGGTCTGGCCTTCCTGAAATCCCTGCAGCTTTTGCAGGGGCATCTGTCTGGACAGGTCAGAGATCTGACACTTTACTGTCCAGATCCAGTGGTAGGGTCCATCAACACCTATAAGACTATGAATAGCATTATCACGGCACCCTAAAATATATGTGAGAAGACATAATGGAAGCTAGCAATTTTTTACCTCAAAATGCTATGGCCAATCTTCTAATAAAAAACAACAAACGGTCCTACAGCACTTTAGAGACTAACAAAAAAATGTAGATGGTATCATGAGCTTTCGAGGGCACAGCCCACTTCTTCAGAGTGGGTCTTGCCCATGAAAGCTCATGATACTATCTACATGTTTTGTGAGTCTTTAAGGTACTGCAGGACTATTCGTTGTTTTATACTTTTTTTCTAGTACAGACTAACACGGCTACCCCTCTCAAATCTTCAAATGTTAACAACTCAAGTACGTCCGCTTTCTTACCCTTTCATATAAATAGACTACCAAGATGCAAAGTTCTATCCAAAAGGAGGATTACAGAATTTGCTTTTTCTGCAGTCAAATTAATGGTTCATCAAGGACAATTGTATAGTCAGATTATAAATCCCTGTAATGTGATCATTCTACCACCACATATGGAAGTATAGAATTGGAGACATAAAAAAAGGAACTATGATCAGAGAATTAGGGATCTTGGATTTTTAGATCCTTGCTGCTGAAGAGGAAGAGGGAGAGGGAGAGAGGGAGGGGATAAGACACTTTGACAAGTACCTAGAGAACTAGATCAAGTGAGTTAATAAAACCCATGTGCTTTTAAAAAAAAATCCAGCTGAGTTTATCTGAAGTCATCTGCTGGACAGGACAAGTGCAAGTCAACAGATGGGAATAATAAGGATTATATTACATATGAATCCTCCTTGAGATCCTATCTGATAGAAAACATACAGCAATAGCCTAAAAATAAAGACAGCAAAGAAACACTTGTAAGGGTTTTAGTCGGAAGAACAGGTTTAAACATTCCACTGTTCTGCCTTGGCGTGGAGTAGAAGAGAATACAAATTAAAAAAAATATGAGTAGAAGGGCAAGAATGGCGAACAGAAGTTCTAGGTGATCATATCTGCTACTAAAGTGGGGGGGAGAAAAGAAAATTCAAGTATAGCTTTAGATTACCTGCATGGTTTTACAATTTGGTAATGCCATCAGATACTCTGATGATGGATGTGAAATAAATGGACAGATAAATAACAGTATACTAGATGCCTTTGCAACACTGAGGAGGAGACTTTTCTATGATTTGTTGAGGAATCATAATCCCAGTAATTAAGAAGGGAATTATTTACAGTTCATCACACAAAGAAATGAGTTCACTATTCAGAATGCCTGCACCACTGGGAAAGAAAAGGGAAGAAACTTGGGCAACCCTGCATTTCTGAGACATTTCATATAATAAGAAGACAATCTTGTTTCAATAGAGTGTAGATGAACCACATCCACAGGATGGCAGTAGAAAATAACTGCCAGGAAGCGCACTGTGAATCAGTGACTGAAAAGCTGTGTCTGAGATGAATATAGAATTTCTATTCTGACAGCAGCAATAACGAAACAGGGTTTAAAATATCCTGTGGATAATCTTTATCACTCTGAGGGAGTTCTCAAGACCCAGAAAGGGAAATGAAGGATGGGTGCACTGAGCAGTAGGTAGATCTATAATTTTTCATTTTTGACTGAATTCTTTGCACTTTTTTCAAATGCTCTGGGGAAAGACAGGATATGAAGATTGTATTTTACATACATCGTGAACTCTAAATTATGTGGCCAAGATAAATATCCAGATGTCTGGCAGTCATAGTGAAGTTAATGAACTGTGGTGTTACTTGATCTAATGTGATTGGGAGGAGGTGACCATACTTATCAATCTTATTTCAATGTTCACTGAGGTTTGGCTTATTTTTCTGGTTCTTGGTGAGAGTTCTAACTTTTAATCCTGGTGGTTCCCAAACTAGTTCACAAGAAGCTGTTGTCATTTATATGAATGTAGCAATTGAATTTTAAAATGTATGAAAATCTTCCTAAACATCTCTTTCTTTAGAGAATTTTAGCCTTATCCCATTCAAATGTGTATTATAGACAGAGTTGGTTGCCTGTGCAACCTTAATTCTACCCCCTCATGCAATACAGGTCTTTAGTTACTTGACTGCATAATATTTTTTCCACAGGACTCCTGCCTGATTCAGTGCTCAGCATAGAGCATAAACAATGAAGAAGGCTGTTTTCTGTAGGACCTCATTTGCTGAAGAAGCTGGAAGGTGTGTACTGAAATAGGCAGGGAAATATATCAGTGTTTCCCAAATGGTGTTCAGCGGAACCCTGGGGTTCATCGAAGTGAAACTAAGGGTTCTGCAAGAAAATTTTACTCCCCCACCCTCTGTGGAGCCTGTAGGCAGCTCCCATTGGAGCTGTGCCGGCGGGGGCGGGCTTCTGGCGGTGTGCCTCTCTGGCTGTTCCACCACCCACTGCAGCTGCCCCACTGCTGCGTGGCCCCTTCATCACCCCGCAGGATGGCCCCTGTCCTATGGGGCAAACAACATTAAAGCAATAATGTAATTATCCCAAACCTAAGCATTAGAAAATGCAGGAAACTCTCAGTTAAGGTTACTCTTAAAAAAAGATCTAAATGTGTAAAAGGTCAGAAATGCAGTTAGTTACTGAAACTACCCAAACTCTATCATGCAGTTACATGAAGACAGGGAAAAACTGAATGTTACTGTACATTGATTATTTTCAAAATTCACATTTACCCAAATGGTAAAGAGACAATATGTTACATACATTACTTGTAGTACAATTCATGAAAGATGTATACTATTAGCCCTCATGACATTGGCAAATCTCCAGGTGTGTGTGGTCCAGTCAACTTCTAAGACCTGTTTGGGACCTGAATTGGAAGGAAGGGAGGGGTTCTCAGGTTGGGTCACTTGCCTATGTTAAGCCTCACCTCCCACAGCTGGAAAACACCTGCTTTTTTCTAGCCCACTCTCCAACTGCACCTTGTTTGCTTTATTGCTAGTTACTGACCTCCCCTACAGGCAGGGAAATATCAGCAAAAGTAGTGCACAGTTGTAAGCTGTGTGACTGCATGGCTGGGCAGCTGCCTATTTAGTGTCATAGAGGCACTCCAGGAAACTGCTGCAACTGTGGGAGAGCCATCCCTCCCCGAGTCCGGCCTCCAAACTGCCATGTCTTGGGGAGGGGTGAACCCAGTGCTGGCCCAGACCTGCTAAGCCCAGAATGGAACTACAGGTGGAATACAGCCGTGGCCAGCGTGGACCACACCTACCATGGCATGAACCCAGCTGCAGCCAGGGTGGCCCCCCTCCAGCTCCAACCCAGCCCTGGCTTGAACCTGACATGGCCATGGAAGGGCACCTCTCCTGTAGCCCCAGCCCTGGAGCTGCTGTAGTATGGAGAGGTGCCTTTCCCCCACTGCCCTGTTGCTGCTGTGGGGAGAGAGAACTGGGGTTAGGGTTCTCTCTCCTTGCAATAACCCTGGAGCACCCTCTTTCTTCCCTAGCCCCTCAACCCAGCCCCATCCCAGAGCTCACATCTCTAACCAGAGTCCTCACACCCCACTGCACTGCACCAGGCCTGCGCCCCTCTCATACTCAGGTATCAGAGGGGTAGCCATGTTAGTCTGGATCTGCAAAAGCCACAAGGAGTCCTGTAGAACCTTATAGACTAACAGATGTATTGGAGCATAAGCTTTCATGGGCAAAGACCCACTTCATCAGATGCATGTAGTGGAAATTTCCAGAGGCAGGTATAAATATGCAGGCCAGAATAAGGCTAGAGATAATGAGGTTAATTCAGTCAGGGAGGGTGAGGCCCACTTCTAGCAGCTGATGTGGAGGTGTGAACTCCAAGAGAGGAGAAACTGCTTTTGTACTTGGCTAGCCATTCAGTGTCTTTATTTAATCCTAAACTGATGGTGTCAAATTTGCAGATGAACTGTAGCTCAGCAGTTTCTCTTTGAAATCTGGTCTTGAAGTTTTTTTGCTGCAGGATGGCTACCTTTAAATCTGCTATTGTTTGTATATTAGGAATGGAAATATACAAAAATCTGTAGGAGAATACTTCAGTCTCCCTGGACACAGTAATACATTTTGTTGTATACACCAGGGCATGTGCAGATGTGCACCACCAACAAAAAAACGTGCTGCTGGCTGTGGGCACTCTGCTAATCAGTGGGCAGCACCCAACTCTCTCCTGGGTGGCTGCCTGAGCACACAGCTAACAGAGAATACTGATCACTTCCACATTGTTACACATAACAAAATTCATTTCACGTGGGATAGGAAAAATTAGATGTAACTTTCATTTTGTCCTATCTACATAGAAGGCCAGTGTACTGACATCCAGGGCATGCAGAGTACATTCCTCATCTGATGTCCAAGGGAAACTATTTTGATCCAAAATGCCAAGTGTGGTTGCAAGTGAACTTTATCCTTGTAGAACACCATATAAGGCGGTTTTGAATAAGTGCCCTGATTTCAAACACCCTGCAGGCTGATATAATCACAACCAGGAACAAAACCTTCCAGGTGAGAAATAGGAGAAAGCAGGAAGCCAGGGACTAGAAGGGAAGCCCCACAAGCCTCAACAGCATGAGATGCAGGTCCCAGGGAGGGATGGGATCCCGGACGTGCAGGTGGAAGTGCTCCAGACCAGAACTTTCACAAAACAGGCTGTAACATTCTCAGCAAAGAACTATCTGCCTTAGAATGGAAGGTGGAAAGCTGAAACAACAACCAGGTGTGCCTTGATCAATGACAGGGACCAGCATATAAGTTTGAGGTGCAGACAGTAATCCAGAATCACCTACAGTGAGGCCTGATTAGCCCAGATATGCTGTTTCAAAGCCAAGCTTGGGTCAGTTTTCCACTTAGGTAAGCTGCTCTGGTGGCGGGTTTTCTGCTATCCAACAAGACCAGCTGAACCCAGGCCAAGCGTTCCCAGTAGTTCATGTTTAGACATGCAATAGCCATGCTGTCAAGTGTAGCACTGCCACATTTAGGTGAAGAAGATTGCTGTGGATTTCAAACAGCAGATCTGGCCACAGGGTAGGTGCAATGGGTCAGCTTCTTAAAGGTCCAGCAGTGTGCTGCACCAGTGCTTGTGAGGCTACATGGGGGCCATGAGGAAAACCTTTGCCCAGTTCTCTTTGAGCTTCACAAGAACTCTGTGAATCAATGGCCCCAGCAGAGAGGAATACAGCAGGGCCCCCGGCCATGGGAGCAGAAATGTGTTTGATAGGGAGTCCCTGTCTATCCTCCTGATTGAACAATGCACATGGCATTTCTCATTCTGCCTGGATGCAAAAAGGTCCACCTGGGGACTCCCTCACTTCTGGAAGATTCTACTGATTGGTTCTGAATGGAGTGACCATTTGTGGCGAGATGAGAAAGTTCTGCTGAGGTGATCTGCTAATAGGTTCATGGTCTTGGGCAGCGGCGGCCCATCAATACAGGTGAACTAGGCGGTCACCTAGGGCGCCAAGCTAAACGGCCGTTGAGGGTTTTGGAGGCGGGGGCGCCAATCACGCATTTCGCCTAGGGCGCCAGTTGCCGGCAGCTCGTCTAGGGCCGCTCCTGAACTCTTGGACAGGTGCATGGCCACCAGATGAATGGCCTGTCTATGCAAAAGTCCCCAAAGCAGAAAGCTTCTTGGCAAAGGGCCAATGACCAGGCTCTACCCTGCCTGCTAATGTAATACATTGTGGTGGTATAGTCCATCCAGAGGAGAAAGGGTGGAAAAGGGATGGAGAGAGGCAGAACCTGGGGTGGCAGGGAGTTGTTCTGGTTGGGGGAGAGGTGAATCGCATGGCCAATGGTCCCTGTGTCACCAGTCACTTCCCAAAACGAGGGAAGGGCAATGCCCAGAAAAGTCAACAACAGCCTGATGTTAAACAACAATGAAAACAATCTCCAGATAAACATGTGAGTGATTACAATAGGATGCAGCAAAATCCATAGACCTGCATGAGAAGGGATTCCATCAGAAGCATTTTTTTCAGAATAAAAGGGAGAAAATAAACAGTCTGTTTCAGATTTACTAAATAAAACAGGAGTCCAACTACACAGTTTTACTCTTGATCAACAACATCTTATACATACTTGTCCTTCTAATCCCTTTGCTGACATTAGACCAATCATCTAGGGCTCCAATCTCAGTGTTAGATTAGAAACTTTCTTACAGAAAATGGAAGTGTCCTGAGGCCCCTTCAGGAGCCTGGAAAGGTCAGAAGCAGTGCTCAGAGGCTTCTCTGTAGCTGGTTAATGAGATCATGTAGATAGATACCTACTGACCCTTCATACAAATCCTCACTGGATCAATTAATAGTTCGTACTTGACCCATACCCATTAGTCCTCTCAAAAATACTATCAAATCCCCATGCCAGTGATTATATTATAGTCTCCACATTATTTCAAAGTCAATTAACAACTATACTTTGGACCAAATTCTGCCCTTCGTTACACTATTGTAAATCAAGAATCACTCTACTGAATTTAGCAGAATCACTAAAGATTAACACAATCTAAATCAGTGTTTCTTAAACTATGTTCCGCAGAACACTGGTATTCCGTGAACAACTTGCAGGTGTGCCGCGACCTCTTGTTTTTGTTACTTCTTTGTCTTTTTTTGTCTGACAATTTTTTTTTTTTTGAAGAAAATTTTTTTTGAAGAAAATTTGGTGCTCCGTGGTCTCAAAATATTTAAGAAATACTGGTCTAAATAATAACAGAATTTTGATTTACATTTTTACATCCATAATATTTCTTATGATATTAATTCAAAAGAGAATATATCTGTCAAACTATTTTCAATCCCAAGCCATTCAGAAACCAGATTCTTTTCTTCCTCTCTTTGCAAGACTAACAAGGAGGGGAAGACTAGCACACTGGTACATTGTTACGTCTTTGACTAGGTTTTGCAATGGAACCAGCAGAATTAACAATTATGTTTCATGTACCTTCTGTCTGTAGGATACAGTTCCACAGTAATGACATCAAGGGAATTCCATGCTGAGATGGTGAGGCCATTGTACAAACACAGCATGCCTATCATCATGGATTCACTGGTACCAAACCACAAGAAAAAACAGCTAATTCCAGAGAGGACCATAGAACCACCTATATCCAAGGCAGACAAAAAATAACAATAATTGTTTTTACAGAATAATAATATTTGAAATATTATTTGTTTTGCATAAAAGTAGCCTTTACACACTGGATTGTTTAAATAACTGAACTGCACATTTGAATTTAAAACTAAATTCTAATAGAGATCTTATTTTTGATGGCAACTATTAGTAGGGACCATACATCTTGCAATTACAAGGAAGGCATTTACGTATCCTCTTAAACTAACAAAATTCATTTTAGATGACTCATTCTTTATAAAAGATGCTGCTCACAGAAAATCAACACAATCAATTATTTTGTTATTTAAGTAAAATGAGCAGAAATGGGTCATTATAAAGGGTAGACATTGACCCTCCACTATTGTCCCAAAACAGAAACCAGTCTATAGGCTCTAATTTTTACTACATTCGCTAAATGGCCTATGCCACCAGCTGAGGTCCTCTTGAATGGGAGCAAGCCAATGCTAAGCACTTTTTAAAATCTCACCATAAGTGCTTAAAATAGTATATTTATTTTATGTGATGGTAATACCAAGTGACAAACAAATACATGTCAGTGGAGAACTGGCTGTGCTCCTTATCTGTTAATTTCCAAACCTAATACAGTAAAACTCCAATAGTCCGGCATCCAATAGTCCGGCACTCCTGATAGTCCGGCATCAAAATGGCAAGAGCCTAGTGAGTGAGCTTCAGCAAAAAATGAGTCACAAGGTAACAGTGGCAGCAGCTGAACTGAGCAAAAAGGGTAAAAAAGGCTTAAAAAAACTAAAACATTACAGTATACTGCATACAGTATGTACAATAAAAAGGATTAAGAACACTTTATATACAGTATATAATGTATACAGTATATATATATATAACCTGCTTATAGTACCTCCTGATAGTCTGGCATATTTGATAATCCGGCGCCACCTAAATCCCATAGGTTCTGGATTAGCGGAAGTCTGCTGTATGTGGATGTTTTTTATAGGTGCTGAGGATTAGGCACTAATGAAAATGTCCCTGGAAGGGAGTTGTTCTTGCCTTTGTGAACAGCAAACTTTGTATTATGTAAACCGCTTTAAATATTTTTTAGGGTTTTGGCAAAGCCCATACCTAGCATTGTTAAACGTCCAATTCTGTCCATCAGAAGAGCAGATACAATATTCCCTGGTAACACGGCCAAAGTTCCCAGGAAATTAACGAAGTAAATCCAATAGGCACTGTAGTCATCATCAAAGGTAATCTGACATCCTATCTTGTTGTGCTTAAATGAGCTGTTTATAAATTCACAGTCAATGAATTTATATTGCTTGAAATCTGTGGAAACAAGGGAAGCATCAGCTAAAACAATATCAGATAACTCATATCCCAGCTAGAAGCATATGCTTTGAAACATCCAAATATTAGACAGTCTTATTGACAAATAGGAGCTTACACATACACACTGCTTTGCTTAGTACAATATGGCTAGTCTCTGTTAGTTTGTGGACCCCCCCCCCTCTTGCTTATATGTAAACATTCTCCAGATGAGTTTAGAGCTCATGAAAATAAGATACTATGGTGGCCCTGATCTAGCTAAGCACATAAACTGTGGCTTAAAGTACCATACATGCTTTACTCAACTGGCAGCTAGTACTACAGCCTACCACCCAGCTTAGTGGAAATTTACAAACTTCCAACACTTAGCATTGTCAATATTCCTCAGTCATATTCAGCTAGACCTGGGCCTCAACTGAACAGAGACTGTCAAGCACATCACCTTTTGGTGGGTTTGTGGTGAGGACAAGTGTGCACAGGAAACTCAGATGAGATTTTAGCTTTCAACTGCTGTTCTAATCTAAAAAAGTGATTGCAAAAATGCTCTGGAATCACTGAGAAGCAATTCGCTCATCTCTTAATAAAACATAGTTTTTCTAAGGGCTTGTCTACACAGGGCATCAATGACTCCAGAGCGGTATAAAACTGGATGGCGCTGTAACTACATCGTGCAGACCATGCTGATGTGCTCTAAAAGGCACCTTGTGTGCACTGATCCAAACACAGCATTAATATGGACTGGGAACCTTTTAGAGCATGTCAGCATGGTCTACTCGTGGTAGTTACCACACTTTCCAAACAACACCCCTCTGGTAGAGACACACCCTGTGTAGAGAAACCTTAAGTGGCAGCTCTGCGAACAGCCTGATGTGCGGGTTTTATTTGTTTTCTTTTTAGTGAGACACAAATGAGGCCAGAGCATCAGTGGCAGCTCCACCTTGTTGTCCCACATAGCCATTTATTTCCAGGACCCTCAATACTACCCCTGAACCATTTTAGGATTTGAGTATGGCTCTCCAGAGGTCTAAAGCTAGTATGCACGCTCACTGGTATTTCTAGTTGTTACGTTTTGAACCAGGAATCACATAAATTATTACATTCAGACAGTTTCCCCCCAGTATCCTTCACAGTCCTTCTGGAGTGTCACACCCTGCATTTTCCCCTTTGCTCCTCTAACTCCTGTTAGCCTCAAGTCATGGAGGCCTTCCCTTCAGGCAAAGGGGACTGTCCATTTTTATCCTCTGAAGCCTACCAACATGGCTTGCAAGATGGCCTTGGGGGAGAGCAATAAGAGCTACTATATATCCCAAATATTAGGCCCACTGAACCAGATTCTCATCTCATTTACAGTGGATTCCACAGAACAAAATGGAGCTACTCTGCATTTACATCTATATAAATAAAATGTCCCATTGTCTCTGCAATACTTCCACCCTTTATTGGCATAGGTAACATGGAAGAAGAGAAAAAGAATGTATATGATTCATGAACTCAGATCCCTTCCCCCAAATGTGGTAATATATTCCATATCACTATTATACAGGGGGGACAACTCTGACACTGATTTTTGTAAAGCTCCCATTCAACCAAATCAAATATAAGTTTAACTAAAACAGTCAGCCTACAGATAAATACACTTTCTTCTATGCATTCTGAAACTTCACAGAGATAATTAAACCATTTTAAAAGTGACATATTCATTTCCTGAATTAATACGGGGCATACAATCTTTGTAAAAGGTGTGCTCCTTTACTTTTATTATTATCAGTAAGCATGTTTATTATGGTAGTGCCTAAGGACCAACTAAGAGTGAGGTCCAATTGTGCTAGGTACTGTACAAACACAGCAATAAACAGTCCCTTCCTGGAAGAGTTTGCAGTCTAGCAAGACAAGACACAGGGTGAGAAAAGAGGTTTAAACACCCAGCAGACTGTGTACTAATCCAACAGCAAATGTCACATTACTGCCCACTTTTTAAAAAAAAATGGGTTTAGTTAGGAGGCGCTCTGTTAAATGGAAAGAAAAAGGATGGGGAAAGGACACCTCGAAGGGAAGAGAGGTGAGGAGGGCAGGGCAGGAGAGAAGAGAGTACTGGGCAGCTATGGTGAAGAGACTGTGTGACAATGGGAGGATTAGGGCTGCAGCAAAGAGCCAATCAGCACGGGGCAGTCAACATCTAGTCAAAACCACAGAAAAGTTTCTGAATGTTCTAAGATTCCTGCTCTGCCTGGTGCTGGAGATTCTGTATTGTATTATATCACTGACATCTGTTTCCTTTACAGCTATCATACCACTGTTAAGCAGGCTTTGTGAAATAAGACCATGATAGTTGGACAGAAATATGGTTTTCCTTTCAGCATACCTGTGTTGGAAAAGTTGGTGTCTATAAAAGTACAGTTCCTGAAGTACGTGCTCAGTGAAGTAACATCCTCAAATAAGCAATTCTTAAAAAGGGAGTCTTCAAAAGTAACTGATTTAAACTTCATCATAATAAACCTGCCCAATACAAATAATTTCCATCAGTCTGTCTCCATGCATCATGACCAGAGGCAGACACAGCTGATTCAGCTGTGCAGTCTTACATGGATGCGATTCTCAGAACTCCCACCCCCACAAACATAGTGCTTCCCAGAAAGATGCTCCTGTGTCAGAATGGTTGATTGACTGATGCTATGACACCATTGTTGAATATATTGCTTTCACTTAATGACATTCCAGCACAGCTGCTGGATGTACATAAGGATGTAATTATCTTTTTCACAGTTAATACAAGGTTAAAATCTTGCAGTTATCACTAATCTCTAGCCAATATCTAAAGAACTTCAGCACTCTGATGTAATATACAAGCAGTGTTAAATAGTCTTCTTTGTTAAGGCTCCAGAAATCTGACTTGAAATAAACAAGTATTAGAGATGCTAACAGACCTTTTTTAATTAAAAAAACAATATATTTCTAGAGCCAGACAAAACCTTCTCCACCAGATCAGTCTCAAACACATTTTGGCCTACATTTAAAAAAACAAAAAATGTTCACTCACAAATTTTGGGACACAGTCACAAATATTGCATGTGTAGATGACCTGCTAGACAGTTACATGGAAATCTTTGTGCTGCTACTTTTGACTGCACGTACTATTCCAATTACTGTGCACAGAATTATACATATGCATTTTTGTTCACACTATTCTAAAACTACTTTATTCTTGTTCCTAGGACTTTTTGCTTTCTGGCCCCTCCTTGTTACTGATACTCACATAACTAACACCATAGCCTTTTGACATGTTATTTAATTAATTCAAAAAGTGAAGGAAACCTATTAGATAATCATAATTATAAACCTGTGTCTCAATATTCTTAGGCTAAGTCTACACAACTTTTTGCCAACATAGCTATGGCTATTTTGATCAAGGATGTGATAAGGTGTGATTTGAGACCAACATAGTTGGGCTGGCAAAAGCTACTAGTCTATATGTACTTTTGGCATATAACTTTTTGGGGGCTAGAATGAGCTATACTGACAAAAAACACAATTTTTCTTGCATCCACCTTAGGATTCCTTTGCCAGTATAGTTGAAACAGCATAATATACCAACAAAGCCTAATAAGTCTTTGTTTAGCTAAATGTCCATTACACAAACTTCTCATTTCATACACCAAGAACATTTTTAAATTTTAGGTCAAAGAGCAATTTTCTTTTTGGGGGTAGGAGTGAGGGGTGGAAGACCATCAAACAAATTTATTGTATGGTCAATAAAATGGTAGGAATTAAACTGACTTACAAATAAAATGTTGAGAAACACATAGTTTATGGAAAAAGGTGGCCCAAAATTCTATTTTGATTGTTACAGGTTACTAACTAATGATTTCTCTACTAATCATTTATCTACTAAACAGGAAAATGTTGCTTTCAGTCTAGTCATTGATTGACTACAGTACCTTTTTTCATTTGTGACAGACTGATTAAAATCTGACTGGAATTCTGCGTTAACCCATTATCCTTTTTCACAACACCGCCGTATTTGGCCTTCCTGTTTAAAAAATTGTCTCGATTGTTTAAAGGGGACTAAGTGCAACAGGACTAACTACATTGAAACAGAAGAGACAGACTGTGTCCTCTCCATACTGCAAGATGTATCTTTTGCATTTTGGACAGGAAATATATTTTGAAACAAAATGGAAAAAAAAAACCCATCTGCATTATAACAGGTGTAGATTGCTGAAATGGTCTGAATTCAATTCCACCTAGATTTTGAAAGATGAATATTGTTGAGAAAATGTATTGATTAAGAGAGATTATGAAAAAAAGAGTAGAGAAGGCAAGGAGAAAAAAAGGAAAAAAGTTTTATAGTGAATCTTTTTTTTTTTTTTGGAAGGGGATGGAGCTAATGAACCCAAGTGTTACACTGTTGGAGAAAAATGGCTCAAGCAGTTCACAACTTCCACATATCAAAGTCTGCATACTTGCTAGGTTCAGGGCAGATTTGGGAGCCTCAGTTATATTTTACAAGTACTTTGATTTGGACATGATCTGCAGTACCTAGCCCCACAGATGGTACACTAAATGAAATTTACTGAACAAAGCAGTGTCCATCTCCTGAAATAGAACTAAATTCGGAAGGCAGATGCTAATTTCAAATGAAGTAGGCTAGTCATAAATATCAGTTGCTCTGCACTGAACAAAACTTTAATTGCTTCCAAATTCAAATTGTTATTCAACAAGAAGCCTTCTTATATTATCAAAACCATTAATATTATGAACTTAAATGTAATTTTACTATATAAAAACAATTATTTAGTACAACAAGGCTTAGAACCTTAATATAGTTTATATTGCATACATATGTATTGTAGACAGAGACCAGACACTTAAAACAACTCTGTGACCATAGAGTGATTAAACACAATTGTGTTTCTTTGATGTCTTTACATAAGTAAGCCATTTAGAATTGTGCTCTGTAAAATTCTAACTAGTGCCTTCAGATTTCTGGACTCAATTTAAAAAAATAAAAGGACATTGCTCATGTGGGTTTTTACTTTTTACAACAGTTCATACTTTCTACCAAATGCCTTTTCAGCTATTTTTTGCTCTATGTAAGATGCTCAGTGTTTTTGAAGCTCAGCATTTTGTCAGAAGGAATCCTAAATGAGTATCAGGAAAAGAGAAAAATGTAGAAAGGAACAAAAAAACCCCACCCTTTCTCCCGCCATTAGACATGAAAATTACATCTCCTTCACTTCATATGCCACACACATTGGGTGTGAAAATCTGAGTTTCATGGTGAAAGTAAGTACCAATTATGTGGATCCTCTAATCTGGTTTCTCCAAAAAACCCAAAGCCGCAATCCAGCAAAAGGGACCCATTTACATGGAACCTTATAATCATATAGAACTCAACCTGTCAGAATGCTTTTTACCACACAGACAAGCCTCTAGGCAGAAGCTTGAAATATTAGTGACATTAACAATATTTTCTTAACCAAAATCTGTCAACCTGTCATTGATATATGTTCCATTGGTGTGAATCTGATTTTCCAATGTGAAATTGAAGCTGAAATCTGAAATTCTCTCTCCATTAAAACGCTTCACTTTGGATGCATATTCGTCCGATTGCAGATGTTTAATGACATCAGGGAACCAGACAGACAACCCATAGTAGCTGTGAAAAGCAGAAGTGTTCAGTCACAAAGCTCATCATAACTTCAGAAGTATGTACAAACTAGAAGACACCCTACAGCATCTGACTACTTAAAGCAGATAACTTTATCTACAGAAATAGTTCTACTTCTACCTGAATTTTAGATTTTTGAATATCAAGCATAAGAATGCTTTTAGGATAAAATACATTTTACGTGTATAAAGCCAAAATAGCAGGGTCTTACACATATGAAGAGGGTCAGAGATCAGGATCAGAGCTCATGGCTGCATCATAGGCCTCTAGGCCCTTACAGATACTAGGTTAGCCTGTTGAGCTTCCAAGGTTGTTAGGGCCATTGGAACTATGTGGTTACAGATCCCTCCTTTGACTTACGCTGTGCCAGACTATGCATAAACACCCAGCAGAAACACCACCAGCAGGAAGCAGGGAGGCTGGAGATCCCAAGTGCAGATGTTCTGTCAATAACTCATGCTGTGCAGTCCCAGTGCAGACTTTAAGCGGCTGGAAGATCATGGCCAAGCTCTCTTCACTATAGTGAATGTTACTGTGAAGTTTAAACTTATTACTTAGGGTTTGGACCCCAGCAAATTTACATTGCATATTAATTGCAATGGTCTGAACATTTGCTGGCGTATCCTTAGAGCAGAAAGAGACAGGATTGCTATGGAAATTCCAAAACCTAATTAGTGCTGTATCTTTTACTCTAGCGATATGCTCTCAAAAATCTTATCTGAAAACATGGGACAATGGGCTGGAAGCTGGAGGGGGTGAGAGGCTGGGATACTTTGTATGATGGGCAGTTGCAAGAGAGACAAGGAGATGCTGCTGTAGAGGGGATCCTGAGATAGGGGTGGGGTAGAGCATTTTATGGAGGCAGAGAAGAGTTGAGGAATTAAAAAAATGAGTTTAACTCTCCAGTTCCTCAGTGAACTTCAATGAGGATAAATGTATCACAACAATAATTAATTATTATTAAAAATACAAGAAAAATTCATTTTCTGAAAGCTCATTTTAAATCTATATAGAATGACAATCATTAAGTTAATAAGGAAACAAATAAGTGAAAATTACTGCAGCATCTGTTTACCATTGAAACATGTGCATGGAACAATAAGCCATAATAATGATAACAACACAAGTGTTATACAAACTCTGATCCTTAATCGCTTTTTTCCCCTCTCACAGGAAATCTCTTTTTATTCCAAAAGATAGCATGCTGGGCCTAAATATTCAGAAGTGACAAGTGAATTGGAGTTCCAGAGTTTTCAGTGTCACAACTCAACACCTTGTAGAATCCTGACTTTCAAAGGGCACCAACTCTCTGAAAATCTGAGATCTTTAAGGTGCCATGTGGCCAGCCAAAAATGGAATACCTCCCAAATATGATGTTTTATTTCAAAGGTAATTGTGTAAGTATTGTTAATGAGAAAAGAACACTGCAATGACAAAGCAGATTTGCATTCAGCATGGCTGTCAGCATAAAATTCATCTATATTTCAAGATATACAGGCTAACCATGGAAAATTCACCAAGAATCCAAGTCAATCGTACCCAAAAGACAGTGTGAACCATACAGCTGTAAGTTTGATTGTGTTGTCCTTGACTGGATAGTTGAAACATCTCATAAATGTTAACCAAATCTGTAAAATATGAGAACATAAGTTTAAAAATAAACAAGTGTTTTAGACAAATAAATTAAGCAACAGATGCCTGGATTCTGTTCTCTGCTTCATCAGTGCAGCCGAAAGCAAGGGGCATCGCATTGCAGCTCTTTGATTCTCAGGCCAGACTTGCACACTGGTGTGGGTAAAAGCAGGTTTTGATATTGCCATACTCCATTTATGCACATTTGATGGCCTCCCCTGCACTGGATTCACTATGAAGCCCTATGCAGATTCAAACAATCACTGCCCAAAACAAACAACACAGTCAGAAATATTTCCATCTTTCCTGCCAATATTACACTGTTCTAAGTGGATGACAGGCAATATTCCACCCTAAAATAGTGACTGTTTTAAAATCTGGTATGTCATGTCCCATCACATCTAGAAATGGGTCCTTTATACAAATGGGAATGAGCTGGGACTGTTCTCATTTCAGAAGTTTTACAATAGAGCTAGTTGGAAAATAGGTTTGTCCATGACATCTCCTAGGATTCACCACTGTTTTCCCTCCTGAAGAAGAAAGGCAGTCCATCATAGGAATTTCCTGGCCATGGTACATCATAGGAGATGTTGTACAATCAAGAGGCCACACAGAAAGGAGACATGAGGCAAATTAACTACAACTTCCATGAGGCATTGTTATAGGATAGCTAATCTAAACAGAAATATTTCTGTTTTCTGACAAAATATTACAGATTCTGTCTGCTTATTTTTGTTTCTTTTACTTAAGACAGACACAGAGAGAGAGAGAAAGAACAGATACTTTTTGCAAATAATTTAGTCAAAAACCCAGTTTTCCATGGAAAAACCATTTTGATTAAACATTTTTGGCCAGCTGTAACATACATATTTCAGCATACACATTTATCATTGTGACATTATTACCTGTGGGAAAGCTATTTTAGATCATTTTTAGTGGCTTGCAAATGAGTTACTGATAATTTTTCTCTCTTTTCAAGGTCTGTACTCTAGGATTCAAAGTAAATTATCTTGGCTTTAGAGGTAAGATATTGAAAACAGGCCCAGTTAGCGTTTATGAAACATTATAAAACAGCTCTAAGTTTTCCCGTAAAATATTTGGCATATGCTGAATACATGACTGTATAGTAACTTATAAAGATTTTATTAGCATTCATTTTGGATGACCTGTGTAACTTATTCATGGCTTTGCTATCTGTAAAGAATGTGGCCATCCCAAACCTCATACTGATAGAACCATCCCATCATCCTGTGTTCCCTCTCATCCAATCTCACACTTGTTTTTCCAGTATATATTTAAACAGTGTTTGAGACATAGAGCCATATTATTGTTAGGAATGACTCATAAAGGTCTAGGCTGCCCTTTTCCATCTAAAGAATTGATCCATCATTTTCTACAATGCTCAGGTCTCTCCCACTGGACTGTGAAACTGGAATTTTGTGATTGTTCTGAAGCCAGAGGTAAGAGTCAGCTATACTCTGATACATTCCCATTTCTGGGCACTAATGATAGCTCACTCATTACCACATACACTTTTTATTTTATTGCTTACCCCATACAGCTCTGTGCGGATTCTAACAAAACACCTTCTGTACCAGGTTCCTGTGTCACTCTGAATTTCTATAAGCTCATCTATCTGTTTGGGAGTTTTGATTCTGTTAACCTGTAAATAGAAACAGAGCAACAAGTGTTTGTGTTTTCTTGAACAGTTAAAATGCAAGTAAAGGTCCCTTGAAAGTGTAAATAAACTCCATAAGCTAAAGATGGGCAGACAGTTGGGGTTAGATTTTCAAAAGACATACGTGTGAAATCTTAACAGGAAATGTACAACTATAAATATCCTATTCGCAAGATCAATATAATTTGCATGCTTTTCAGGATTAGGCCAACAAAGGCCCAGTGATATCCTGATAGATAACATTGTCACCGGGAATAGAGTGGGTGGTGGCCATGATGGTAAACCTTGCTCCTTTCAATTCACCCACTCAGCAATATTTTGCTGAGGTCAGGATAAATTCCTAACATGGATTCCCATCTCATCCACATAGACACTACGGAAAGAAAAATGTACATTTGTTTTGAAACGGCATAGGTTTCCAAGCACAAAAGACCTCACGAAAGTTGATGTTTTCCTACGAATTCACATTCCACAGGCAAAAGAGCAAGATGACTTGTGTGTTCCTGTGCCATTGTAGATCATCTTCAGTTTTTGATGACAAATGTGATCACTGAGATTGAGTTTGACTAAATGACATTTAATTAAATTCACACATCCACAACTGTGTCTGAATTTCTTTTCCTGGTGATGGATTTGTGGCCCTCTGGCTGGGCCCCTTAGGCCAGACTCGGCCCCAGTGAAGTGTATTTATTTCCCCCACACCTGCTTACTTGTGTCCTGGAGATATATTATGCCCAGGAAGAGGCAGCAGCTTCATCACATTAAGCAATAAAAGCATACACCAGTGATTTTTTTTTCTTTCAACTTATTGCTATGCCAACCTGTGACTTTGCCAGGAGCTTTGAAGAGGTAATGTCCCAACTTTTTAAATCTAATGTACACAATCCAATTTGGATCCATCTATTTGTCTCCAACTCTTCATCATCTTTTACAGTACAGGTCAATTTTTTTTAAACCTTGGACAACTTAGTGTACAGGCCTCTGTGTCACAACATTTGCATTGAATCAGGTACAGCTATTCTAACAGGTGGACTGCTGGATAGATTGATTGGTTTGGATAGATCCAAAATGAATGTGCAGGGATTGCAGTAAAAAAGGTGTTTTCCCCCCTTTAGAATATAGAAATGGAAGAAGACCTACCCAACTGTAGATCATCATAAGCTTCAAAGCAGTAGATCATTGTTATAGTCAGTGTGCTTTTACCTGCACTCTTTACCAGTGTGGTCAAAAGACACCAGTCTAATGTCTCAACAGGTATCTTGCTCTGGCCAATGAAGATAACTGTTTGGATGTGTGTGTGTGTGTGTGTGTGTGTTCCC
Source organism: Apalone spinifera (assembly GCA_030068395.1). Classification (NCBI taxonomy): domain Eukaryota; kingdom Metazoa; phylum Chordata; order Testudines; family Trionychidae; genus Apalone; species Apalone spinifera. The sequence continues at coordinate 41,399,367 of JANRFK010004149.1, forward strand.
TCTATATGTTGTGCAGGTAGTCAGTACAGCAGACTCTGAGAGAGCCCCCAAAGACCACAAAATCAGATAAAGGAGAAGGCACCCAAACCAGGTTTATTGTCAAATGAAACACAGTCAGGAGCTCCCCAGATCAGATGCTGATACATATGTGCCTACCGCACAGGTAATGGACTCAACTCAGTCAACAGCAGGATTCTCTATTGCCCCCTACGCTGGACAAAGACAGCCTCTCCAAATCACATCTTTATGCACATTTACAAACAAGTTATACTCTCTGACATTACCTAGACACCACCCATTGCCTTGCACCAGTGGTTTGGTCAAAACATCTCTGTCCATCCTGACATCATTTTAGACCGTGTCCTGAACCTGGGTTGGTATATCCCAGTTAGCTGTGGGGAGTGTATTGGTACCAAGATGTTTCTTAACGAGGTGTTACCACCACCTGTGAGTACAACCTGTGCCTACTACCAGTTAGTGTTTCTGCACTATCAGCCTTGTTTGTGCCAAGTTCTGTGAGCAGGCCCTGTCTCTTGCTAACAGCTTAATTTTGCTTTATATTAGCAGAGTCTTGACAGTTGTCGGTCAGGCCTCATAACAGACCTAGGGCCTATGCGTTAGGCCCTCGCCTTACTACAACCAGCACTATTTAAATGTTTCCTGTTTAGAGGTTGTAACAGGGTGTCAGTCATTTCTTACATTTCCCCTTGTGTCTTCACACTCTCTCTAACTGATCCCTCTCTTCAAGTCTTATGCAGCCTGAACATAAAACACAAACCCATCCTGGGGTAAACAATTGTAATTGGGGCCTATTCCAGTATCCCTTGGTGGCCTCTCTCTTCCTGTAGCCATTCCAGGCTCAGGTCCATCAGTAATTCAGATCTTTAAGCAGTCCTGGTATTGAGCCATATCCCCAGAGATCCCTCCCTGGAGGCAACGTCTTCACAATCTCTGGGACTCTCTGGTCAAGCTTGGGTACTGAACAGTTCAGGTCCCCTCCTGGAGGCTGTTTTCCTAGTTCAACATCCAAACAACTTCCCCAGTGGCAAATGGGAGGAACCCAGGCCTGTCCACTACTCTAGGTACCAGCCCAGGGACCCTTCGAATAACAGCATGTCCCTTTAACTAAACCATGTTGCTGCTACAATTCCCTGGGCCACTTCCTCATAGCCCCAGCACTTTTGCCTTTGCTGTATGGCTGAAATGTTTGAACTTCTCCTTTGGCATCTTCCAGCAACTGCTTGGTTTGCAGTCCTGCAGCTCCTTCATCCAGCCAGGAACAGCACCCTTTCTCCTTTAGCTCCAAGCAACAATTGCCCTCACCGATGCACCTCAATTCCTTTCAAATGAGCCTGCTGGGTTTGGATTGGCTGCACAAAATCCTGATCCTTTCAGATTCTGGTAGCAAAATAGAAATGATCCTAATATAGATAACTATGATTTTGGTTAGAGCTAGAGAACTTTTTCTTGTAGTATTAACTTCACACCTAATAGAACTGTAAGATGCTCCTTAACAATGACAAGAAAATACAGTCTGATAATATCCTGAAAGAAATAACACAATCCCTTCCTTTTTGTCTAAAATTATTAGACTGCTCAGCTGAATAAATAAAAAAGACTTGAAGAAGCAAGACTAACAAGTTATCTAAACAATCATTTTATTCTTTTATCTGAAAAAAAAATGAACATAGTGAGAGAGCTGTATGTCTGGAATTATTCTAAGTAGTAGACTCTCTTTTGGGTAGGTGTAGAAAAAAATATTTTGAAGCAAGTCTAGTTTCCAGGGAATTAAATATGGGAAAGACAAAAAAGAAGAAGATCTGAGTGAAAAGACAACTTCTGTATAACATGGTGCCTTACATTTTACAAACTAATGAAATACATAGTTAGGGCCCAGGGAATTGTAGCAGCAACATGGTTTAGTTAAAGGGACATGTTATTCAAAGGGTCCCTGGCCTGGCACCTAGAGTAGTGGACAGGCCTGGGTTCCTCCCATTTGCCACTGGGGAAGTTGTTTGGATGTTGAACTAGGAAAACATTAAAAGTCATGTATTGATTCAGCTGAGCAGTCTAATAAAAGAAAATTCACCCAGAAAAAAAATGCTCAAATTAACATAAATACAATATGCCTGAGGGAGAAGAATTTTTGTCTGTTGTGGGAGGGGAAGATATTGATCCAAGGCAACTCAATGTATGCTTTTTTAAAAGGCCCTAGTTCAGGAAGGCAAATACATACTTAAATTTTAAGCATGTGAATAGTCCTGCGGACTTCAGTGAGGCTCACTCATATGTTTGAAGTTAGGCATGTGGTGAATTATATTCTGAATCATGGCCCTTGAGGTATAAATATTTGCAGTTTTGACGTAGCTGTATTTGTCCCAGGATATGAGAGAAGAAAGGTGGGTGAAGTAATATCCTTTATTGGATAAACTTCTATTGGAGGAAGAGACAAGCTTTCAAGCTTCAAAGAGCTCTTCTTCATATCTTATAGAGGGATAGATAGGTACTTCCTGATACCTTTAAATAAATAAATATGGTAGCAACTAAAATGTGCTAAGCACCACCTTGACACCCACATCTACTTCCAAAAATAGACTCAAATTGCACCTTCAAAATTTGCTCATAAAAAACTCTATGGGCTTGATTCTCCACTCCTTTATATCAGTTTACACTAGTGTAATTCCATTGAGTTCTATTAATTGCATAGGCTGTTGTAATAATATATTTGTTATTGGACAGCAACAAGTTCTCTTGCCTGTGCAACAGGAAGAATACTAATGAGTCATTTTTTGACTTAAAAGGATATTGTACAAAGAAATATTAGGTAAGCCATAATGTCATACCCGGGTACGGGGCGGATATAGGGCAGGGCGAGCGGAGTGGCCGCCCCGGGCCCAGCGCTTCAAAAAGCCCTGCACATGCACCATGGCGCCACCGCGCATGCGCCGTGGCAAAGGGGGGCCCCGCAAAATTGTGCTGCCCTGGGCCCCGCAAAATGGTCATCTGCCCCTGCCCAGGTAATTTTTTTAATGCTCAATAGTATAAAAATAGTTGAACTGATTTTCTTGAACCTTTGCAGAAAAGTTCTTTAGCCTTCTAATAACCAGGCATATCAGTTTTGACCACCAGAATTCTGGGTGTTTAAAAATGAAACAACAGATCCTGGTACTTTTAACTATGGGAAGACTATCCTCTCTCTATAATTTCATCTGCTTCTACAGTGCCTGTGCCCATGATATCTAGGTACTCTAATTTAGGTACTACTGTGCCCTCCTTTAATAAAGTATCTGAGTGCCTCCTGGGTGTTTAGCCTCACAAGATTGTGTGACCTAGGGAAGATTATTATTCTCATTTAAAAGGGGGAACTGAGGCACAGAGAGACTACCTGACTTGCCCAAGGTCACACTGGAATTGAACCCCAGTCTCTTAAGTACAAAGCAAGTGCTTCAACCGATGAACTATTCTTGGTTCCTAACATGGGCCATAGAGAACAGTGGGATTTGATCATCTAGGACAGGCCACTCTACATGGTGCTCTTTGGTTTAATCATTGGCTTCTATTTTGAAGTCAGTGGTAGTTAAGGACTGAAGGATTTGTCCCTTCCATGTTACAATTAAGGGTTTTTCTAACTGAAGCATCATGATCCACCATTAATCCCAGACACCACAGTTGCTCAATAAAGTTACACACATGGTACATAAGCTTTCGTGGGCAAAGACCCACTTCGTCAGATGCATGTAGTGGAAATTGAATTGGGACAGATTTTAAGAATGGATATCAAGTCTTCATCGCAGATATTGCCAGTAGTGGCTGTTAAAGCCTCTTGGACTCACAGGGGGAGATTTTCAAATGTACTAAAAGCAGCTGCGTACCCAAATCCCATTGCAAGTCAATGGGAATAAGGTGCCTAACTCCCTTTTGTGGAACCCTGAAATCAAGGCTTTGTCTACACTACAAGCTGGGGGTGTGGTAGCTCTGAAGTCCTATCAAGTTAGCATGGGTATAAAAAGCAGGAAAGACAGGGGCACATGCATAGTGGCAGCTGAGACATGGCTTAGCCATGTCAAATACACACCCACCTGAAATGGTGTACACACTCAGCACGGTGAAGCCAACCCTCTGCTGCTGCTATTTCTCCTACTAGGGTTACACTGCTATTTGTATGTGTGCTAGCTAGCATAAGTATGTGCACACAAGCAGGGAACTCACAACTCAGCTGTCCACAGGCCATTTGTTTGGTTTTCAACCTGATAGTCCTCTTTTTGAGTGGCTGTACTGAGACAAAACTGGATGTAGTTTGGTCCAGTATTAGATGAGAGACACCATTTTGAAGAATGTGCCGTTCATTCCACCCCTACCAGAGTGAGTGTGAGGATACAGTGGCAGGGTCACATTGACAGAGGTAGAGTCATCAGTCCAGGAAGTACCAGAATGTCTGCTATTCTAGGAATGTGAGAGTGGCTACCCCACCTGGCTTATAGTGTAGGCAAAGCCTACAGGTGTTCCCCACCCCAATTCCATTTATCTCTTTTTCATTCTGGTTTTGATAACCAATACATTCTTTGCATGTGTGCCTAATATGATAAGGTGCTAATAAGATCCAATGAGGAAACTGTGATAAGTTAACATTTTAATAGTGTTAGCATTCTATTAAGTTATTATTGCGTTAGAAAAACACAAGCCTACATTAGGGACCTCATTAAGGCATAACCCTGATGTACAGCACAATGTTTCTAATCCTTTAATACTTTGGTATTAGAAGTCAAGTTTTCCCATTACTCACAGCAGCAGCAGCACTGAAAAATCCCAGCTCTCCTAGGCTACGTTTACACAGGCATGATTTTCCGGAAATGCTTAAAACGGAACAGTTTTCCGTTATAA
>JANRFK010004149.1:41404347-41418985 GCA_030068395.1 Apalone spinifera
AGCGGCTGATTTTCCGGAATAAGTGGGCCTGTGTAGACACAGCCCTAGTGTTTTGTTCCTCATCCACATAATGGGAAAGTGGAGGTTTAATTATATTAAAAGTTGGCAAACTATTTACAACACATGAACACAACACACAGAATTTAGTTTGATCATTTTCCAGTGTTTTATTTCAATAATTAATGTAGGAGGAGGGAATGTTCTCCAGCAGTTAGCTCACTGGAGCAGAAGTCACTCAGCTCCACTGCTCACTCACTATGTAGCATTAGGCAGTTTGTTTTATCTAACAAGGACATTAAGGTATTAGTCAGTATAACAACAACATTGTGCTGGAATATTATAATAGCCACCATCAAGTGTCTCTTTGTTCTATATGGAGTCACTGACCTGATTAAAGCTGATGGGTGTGCTAAATGCCATTCTTTTAGGCTAAACTGAAGGAGCAACGAAGCAACTACATGAAGACAGCTAGAGACAAGAGAAGCTACTACCCAAGGCAATTGGCTGCATGGCAAAGGCTGAGCACAGTTACATGATGAAGTTAGAGGGGTTCTCCTGTTTGACTGTAGGTAGGGACTAGGGGACTGATTTTTGTCAAGATGTCTAGGTATTAAAGCCAGCAGAAAGCAAGAGAATAATCTTGAGCATGAGTCTGAGAAGGAGCAGAGAGGAGGGACCTCGGGGCACAGAACTGGCTGGAGAGGCAGGTTTGAATTTCGAGCAAGGAAACTGTGGTTTGTTTCTGCTGTGTTCAGAGAAACCGGACTTTGCACACATACTTTGTAAATAAACACGATTACACCAAAGAAATATCTGATTCAAATAATCCACCTTTCCTCCTGTAGGTGGAAACAAATCTACAAGGCACTGAATGTTGGTAACCACTCGGGCCAAAGAGGCAACAATCATAATTGATTTCTCAGCAGGTTATCAGATAATCAAATGCTTTGAGGCCACAAAGATGTGGAACAGTTTATTCTTTTAGCAGTAAAAAACCAAAATTCACTTGAAAAGTTTTCCATGAATAAAAAGCAGCTGTTAGAGATCCAGTAACCTTATCTTTTACATATGTTTATTGTTATCCACATTAATTCAGGAAAAGGCTTTACAGCAGCTTTCTTCAGAAAACAACAAAACTGGAGAAAATTGGTTATATCAATACAATGGACCTTATTGTTACATCACTGATTCACATTCCCTGCAATATACTGGCTGAGGTTTCCAAAGCTGCAAAGCAGATCTGGACACCTGATAGCTATGAATGTTAAAGGGATCGGACTACCTAAATCCCTTATGTACCTTCTAAAATCTTAGTCATTTCGTTTATCTGTCAGGGCTGTAGAATAGTTTTCTTACCCTGAGTTAGATGTACCACAAGGATGTGTAGTGCAGTTACTGATTGTTAAACCATTCAGGACCCAGCTCAGAGAAGAACAGATGCTGCTCTAAGAACTCAGTACTCACTGTGAAGACTTTCTCAGGTTGCCCACGAGCTCGCATGTTGGTGTCATGAATTTGCTTGAGAATCATCCAAGCTTCATCGTGTTTTCCAACCTATACAATTTCACCAAATTATGGAAACCATGTTAATATTTCACTTACATTTTTTTGTGATACTATGGCAGTGGTTCTCAAACTTTTTGGCCTGTGGCCACTCTACTCAATGCAAATCTTTTCACGCATCACCAGCTGCTAATGGAAACTCATAATTAATTACATAATTCCACCCAAGCCATTTTGCTAGTGCTGCAGCTAGGGAGAACGGTTTAATTTAACCAGGAAGAAAGGAAATATGAATCAAAATTATTTAACAGATTAAGAGTTTTAATTTTCTCATGTTAATTTACCAAACTTAATTTTAAATAAAGTAAAATATTAATTTATGTCCAACACAAAAGGTTTCAACATTGCCTTTATTTATGGCAGTCGAGGATCACACAAGTGAGAAGCATCCTCTTCCAACCCTTACTGATGTGGCCCCCAACTGAGACACCCTGGTGCTCCAGCCCCAGAGCGAGGGGGGAGAGGCATGAGAAAGACAGGTTCAGGGTTTCTCATAGGCCAGATTAATTCTTCTGGGGTCCTGAGTTTAGTGGATTTTGTGTACCCTGGGGCCAAAAATGTGAGGTTCAGTGTTCGAGATGGAACTGCCAGTAAGTGGGATAGAAATGGGGGTACAAGATCTGGGTGGGAAATTGGTTGCAGAAGCAGGCTGGGAGCAGGGTGTCTGGCCAGGTGGGAAGGTGCAGGAGCAAGGGAGGGTGCAAAAGCAGGCTGAAGGTAAGGTGTCTGGCAAGGGGGGAGAATGCAAGAGTAGGCTGGGGGTGTGGGATCTTGATGGGAAGGTGCATGAGAGGATTGGAGGTGTAGGCGTGAGAGGAAGGGCAGGCACTAACCTGCTTTTGCATCCCCCTCTGCTCCCAGCATTGTGTGCCAGGCTGTTCCTCCAGCTGGGGGGGGGGGGGGGGGGGGGGGGGGGGGGGGGGGGAAGGGAAGGGCGAGCGGCAGCATGTGGAGCTGCTTCTGGCTCCACTTCTTCCCCATGAGCCAGGCCTGGTGCGGAGACTCAGGACTTTCTTCCCCACCAGCAGTCTGGGGGTGGGGTGAAGGGGGCTGCAAGCACCAGCATGGGCTCCCCACTGTGGGGAGAGGGAGTGGGGTGGAGCTGTAGCTTCAGCCCTCCTGCAAGGTGGCCATGGACCACCGTCCATGGACCACAGTTTGAGAACCACTGTTCTATGGGGATGTCTGCCCCAGATGTACGATAGACTGGAACAGGGAATTTTAAAGAATACTTTGCAACTTTTACCTCCAGCAGAAACCTTGGACTTTCGGGCATGAAAGTGAGCGCTACTACGGAGCAGACACAGGGTAGTGCACAGACGATTACAAATACTCTCCAGCTGTGAAACTGGTAGGCAGACCCCATACTAAAACTCCACCCTATGAGAGAGAAAAACAAACACAAAAAGAAATAATGAACATTTCACATGTTGGTCTGACGACTTCTGAATAGTTCAATATAAATCAGCACCCACATTTGACCCAGCAAATATTTATTTTGAGAGGGTGGGAAGGGAATTATCCATAGCAGTTATTCTGTTCTTGTTCCACAGACATTCAAGGTATTGAGTTTCACTTACACAAATGGTCACAGGATGAATTTTAAACTTTTCTCTGAGATTACTCATGTTGGAAATGGCAATACCTTATATGGATTAGGAGGCTGTTTGACACAGCAGGGGGAGAAAGTTTCCCACTCTCCTGGCAGAAATCTCATCCACAGATAGCTAAACGAACCAAACAAGGACATCACTTCAAACTTCGCAAATAGGACCTCATGTATAAACATGCAATGGCTGTGTGTGCATACAACTGGAACATTAAATTTAAAGGCTACATCCATCCAATATGTTTTTAAATAGTCTATTTTTTCTAGGAATGATGCCTCTGACAGGGGCTGTGCAAGCCTGAAAGAAAAATGTTTATTATTTTATAAAATTTAGTTACCATACTTATCTGATACATCTGGCTAAATTACTACTATTCCCTGAGAGTGTCAAAGCCTGAGATGCTTCTTCAAACTTCTCTAGTGACTATTTATAGTCATGGTTTCCAATCTCAGCCCCTGGCCCACTGCCAGTCTGTGGAGATTCTGGGTTTCGGGGCTGGATACACCACCCAGCACCTCCTCTCCTGCCGTGGATGTTAGGAGAGGTGTATCCTACCCCACCTCTTAGCCAACTAATATTGGGCAGGGCAGGATCTCTTCCCAGATGTGGAAGAGCATTTCACTGAATGGCAGGAGGGCTGTGCGGAGCCCAGCATGGCAGCCTTAGAGAAGCCACGACCTGGGCAGCAGTGCTCAGATGGTGGCTGGGAGGCAGCACAGGGCTAGGTGAGGGGAGCAGGGCAGGCACTGAAGGTTCTGGGGGCAGGGCTAATGCTGGGAAGCTCTAGGGTGGGGGGACCTCTAAGAGGTGGGATGGTGACACTGTGGGGGGGGCACTGGGGATTCTGAGTGGGGAGCTACCACTGAGGGGTACTGGGAGTGGGGCTAGCAGTAGGGGGGCTCTGGAGGCAGGGCTGGAACTGGCTCTGGTGATGGGGCTAATATTGGGATAGAAGTATGGCAATGGTGGAAATCTGGGGAGGTTGGGTGCAGTGAGGCTCTGGAAACAGAAGGCTGGCACTGGGGGGCCTGGCGAGGGGATCTTGAAAGGGGAAAGAGCTGGCACTTAATTTTTTGGGATTGGGGACTGGCACTGCGAGGCTCAGAGGGTGAGAAGCTGGCACCTGGGGGGTTGGGTGCAGGGAATTCTGGGGTCAGTGTCTGGTGCTGGGGGGCAGTGGAGGGGTGGGGGGCTCTAGGGGTTAGGGCTGGAACTGGGGGGTTCTCAGGGCTGGGGCTTTTGGTGGACTGGTAACATTTTATTTGTATATTTGCATATTCATTATTTGCATAATTGTATTTGCAAATACAATGTTACTGGTCCTCCAAAAGTTTGTGAATGGGTTTGCCGGTCCCCGGTATAAAAAAAGGTTGGGAATCACTGATTTATAGGATTTACATCTATCCTGTAAGGGAACAGTAATGATGGTATGGGACTTCTAGATAGCAAGTAATGAATTCTCATAAACTATTCGTAATCAGCCCAAAGAGTGTAAAAACGTGAAAGAATGTGATAAGTGTATTCATGTTAAAAATAAAGTTGAGTCAATTGCAATATGTAAAAAGGGGTTAAAGTCAAAGTACATTTTTCACTGTGAATTATTTGCTCAGTATCAGCTTTAAACTAAGCAGATGTTTTTATTTTTCTGGTATGGCACTGGAATTTTGTTTTTAGTTTAATTATTGGTGTAAAACCAAGAATTTCTGAAATCGTGTGTTCTCTCATTTATAAAAGTGAATATGGCCACAGTTAATTCCTTTTTAGGTGTGGGTGATTTTTTGTGTGTGATTTTCACTCCACTAGTTGTCATAGAACTGAAAGACAGCAGAATAATTACTACTTTGATTTTTTATATTTTTTCTACAAAAGGAAGATGCTATTATCAACAAATCCAATATGGAAACAGAGTCCCAGAATGCAACACCTAATGCACAGAGCATTTAGAGTGCATAACTCTCTTCATATCTAGTGACAGAACACTGTACAAAGAATTATCTAAAATATATCATCATCAATATCAGACGAATACCATTAGTTGGAAGTACTGAGAAGAGCATTTAAGAGTGTTTAAACTCTCATCTGGGGTTAGAATCCTTACTCCTGAAGCAGTTAGGGCTAGAGTTGAAGCAAAACAAGAGAGATGAGAAGAACAAAAACAAAACAAACACCCCCTGCTGTGGAAAATAACTTTCCCCTTTTCTCCAAAGAATGTATCTCATGAAGCTACCCTAATAGAAATATTACTGAGTCAAATTATTAAGTTTCCCTTGTTAAAATACTTCAGAGAAGACAAACTCTTTGGCAAAAAATGCCTTAATCAACCCTTGACCATTTATTTAACATTTAAAACTCTGAAAATGCAAGTGTGCTAAATATATACAGGTATGTGAATACACATCATACTGTATATTCTCTATGTAACATGCACATATATTTTGCTGAATATTTCCTTTTCATCATTCTTGTACAATACAATTACAGAAGTATGACTGAAACTGGTAAACACGTGTCCTAGATGCACAATGAAAACATAGTACTTCTTCCTTTTATATAATGATACAAACATGTTTGACTTTATTAAGCTTTTTCTTTCTGGGCTATTTTTGTTCTACAGATAGTGTCAGCATTTGGCTAGTTATGCAAAGCATCATGTTTTTTTTATTTGCCATAATACAATGAAATGCAGCTTTATTTTGTAAAGCAACTTTAATAAAAACTTTACTTGAAAGCACCTTACAAAGTTAAATAACATAGTCTGAATTAAACAACAAGGGAGAGAGAAATGATACAGTTAAAGTATAAATAATAGCAGAAAGAGAAAAATTAGATAAAAGAGATGTTTTCAAATAAAAGTTAAAAAGAGATTAAGTTAATGAGGTAAAGAGTTACAGTAAAGCTGCTCCAGTGACTGCAAAGGAGAAGACACTTGCATTAATAATGGTGATAGATCATATAGAAATAGATACAGATATATAGATAGATACACACACAAGGGGCCAGCTGTTCAGCTGGTATAAATCAAGTAGAGTTGCCAGATGGTTAAAAAATACCCAACACCTCCAAAAATACTGGGAAAATATTCTGTTGAGGAAAAAAAAAGGGGGAGACAAAAGTTGTTGAAAAAAAAATAAAAAAGAAAAGAAAAGAAAACAGCATGGCCCCTTTAAGAGGAGGCTTTTTTTTTTTGCTGGTGGCCATCTTGTTTTTCTGCTCCAGCCACAAGACAGCTCCCCTGGGGAACCAGGTAAGTGGGGGAAAAGGGCTGGGCCTGGTTGCTGAGTGTGTTGTAGGGTTGCCAGTTGTCTGGTATTTTTTCCTCCGGGGAGGGGAGAGGGGGAAATCAGAAAATACTGGACATTTTAGGTATCTAGTATTTTCTGATTTTTTTTTAATTGGACAGGAGGTGAAAATACCAGACACCTGGCAACCCTAAAATCAAGCTGCATTGATTTATATCAGTTGCCTTAGACCCCAGGACTTGTATTGATCCCCAAAAGGGGCGACTCCTCAGTAGATTAAGAGCACCCTTTTCTAGCATTCCAACTGCTTGGGCACTCAGGTTTACAGATCATCTATTTTGAGGTATGTCTCAGTTGAAGGACAAAAATCTTTACAAAGCTGGTGTACTAACACAATCACTCTTTATCTTAGACAATGCAAGCTGCTAGGACTAACTTCCTAGTTAAGATGCCAGAAGCCCATTGTATGCAGGAGCTGAGGGCAGAAACTTGATGTTACCAGGTGAAGAGGCTTCTGAGATGAACCTGTAAGAAAGCTGGGAGGGATCATAAGACAGACCCATGACACCTCAGAGATACAGGAAACAGGAAATGACCCAGGGAGCGTGCTTAATGGTAAAAAACCAACGACACATATATGGCCTACTGGGTTGGAATCTGGTTGAGTAGGATGGACCTAGGTTGCGCTTCTTTCCACTCCCAGAGTTTATGTCCACCAGGCACAGCAGCCCTTGACTCTCATCCATGGGAAATGCCACTGTGGATGGTAGCCATTAGACAGAATGGCCATGGACACTTACCACTAGGTGGTATTGCTGGCCTGGCACATCCAGGCACATCCTGGCACCCAGGCATATTATATTTAGCTGGTTTCCCTTGGACTTGTTCCTCTCTTACTCTTAATTTGTCATCACTTACTGAAAAACTTACATCTCATATTGCACAGAGCTCCTGTGCATATGATCCTCAGATCAATTTTCAGTCAGTTCAACAGTCTCTTGTTGTAGATCAAACTTCAGTCTGGGCTAGGTAACAATTTATGTTTGTTGGTTTTTTAACAACCATCTTTGTTTAAAGTCAGATATCACAAAACTGAAACTGTTGTACACTTGTCACTCATTTGTGGAAATGAGAGCCATTGATATATGCACCTTTATTCTACATCTTTATCTCAGCACGGAGACTCTGATCCAATAAACGTCAGATCCAAACTTGGTAACTGAAATGGCTGTTAACCCCACATTTCAGCTCTGCACAAAACTGATTATGAAGTTTTTCTCTAATATCAATCAACCTCCTTATTAATAGAGCAGGGACCACACCAAAATTGATACTATGAAAAGGATGCTGTTATCAAATAAAATAAAGCCAGATCTCAATGAAATACAGTTACAGCACACACAAAATCAACTCATATTATAAACTACTGAAATCTACATTTTTTATGATTATTAAATAAATATAATGGTAAAAAAAAATCAGAGCAGGGGTGGGGAACCTTTTTTCGGGCGGGAGCCACACGTAAGTGAGAAGCAAAACCAAAACCAAAACCAAAACCAAAACCAAAACAAACCAACCAAACCAACTCCTCCTTCCCCCCACAACCATCATGGACATGGCTCCCAACTGTGGAGGAGAAAGAAACCCCCACATTCCCGTCATACACCAGAGCCTAGTGGAGCCAGGCTAGTAGATTGTGTGTGCTCTAGCCCCACTGCATGGTAGCAGGGTAGTGGGGGGGTGGGGGTGGGGAAAGGAGAGGGGGAGACAGATGATGGAAGCACTAGTGCAGGCTCCCCAATGCTGGGGGGGAGCCCTGAGCCTCAGAGGCCAGATTCAGGCAAGCTGGGGGCCGCATCTGGCCCATGGGCTTTAGGTTCCCCAGCTTTGAAATAGAGAATCAGGCTCAAAGCCAAGTCATCTCAATTTCAAGAAAAAAAAGGAACTGCTTGTGCATCTCTGTCAGCAATTCAATCTGTAAGCTTCCACAGCTGGTGTATGCTGTTTTACTCTCATACATATAAGCAATGTTACAGTCCTGCAGACAAATTCTTATGAAATTCCTGTGACAGTCACAGTAAAGAGACTTATCTCTGTTACCCAATGCAGTTTCAAATTAGTAAAAATGTAGACTTTTACAAATCTTCCAGATCAACATAATGAAGGCAATAGCAGATGCTGTCAATAGAATGAGTCTCAGTAATGTATGAAGCTAAGTTTATATTTATACAATCACCCCATCCACCTCCTCATTTACAGACAGATTTTGCCATTCTGACTTATGTTCAGTAGTATCTAATTTCACAGGTAGTGCCACTGAAGTAAACTGAGTTACACTGTCATAAAAACTGGTATAAAACAGTGGTAAATCATGCCTACTGTCTCCCTAGCACAATGCCTCCTAGTTAGTCCTGGAAAGCTCTAGGCACTTCCCAGCTATTAAGTTTAGTAAAACCATATTTAACAGTGCCATATTTAATGAAGAACACCCATTCACAGCTATGGACACACACTTTACTTTCTGCTACCACTCTGACAACATCAAAACCTTTTCCCTGTTTAAATCCATAAGATTCCGAAGGACCGGTCAATTGGGTGGTTCATTAAGGATTTTATTGCTCGTCCTTTTTTCCTCGCTCTTCTCCTGGTTTTTCAGCTGCTGCACTTTATCAACTCATTTTTCCACAGGTTTGCCAGGAATAATAATTATGTACTACAGAAATATGGAAAGCAATGGGCAGGTGGGAAGAAGAAAACAAGTAAATGGCAACACATTTTTCTTAGGTTTGGGTTGCCTGTTTTAACACACATTCTAAAACCACATCATAGATTAGCAAAACAAAATTAAAAGTTCAGCAGCTATCTGCTTATAATTATGTTTAACTCATTTTAAGACTGCATCAAGTTTTTAGAGCATGATGTAGACTGGGAAACTGAGCAACTACTTCGATAATTGTGGAGTTGGCCCTTAAGATGCCTTTCATTTTGCTTGTCTGAAGATAAGCTTGAGAGCCAAATAAAGGCATGTTCTTGGCGCTAACTCAATTTGCCTGTCTCATCCCTGATTTATGATAAGTGCTCTTACTCTGTTTTATTCTAAGTGCAGGTACCCAGAGTTAAACTTCACCCTTGCTCTGTGGAAATGCTGTATTCCAAAATCATTAATCTTGAAACCAGTAGCAATTTCCATGGTGCTATGAATTGTTAGAAAAATTAGTCCCAGTGCATCCTGGGAATAGGTTTCATGGGCCATGGTGCAAAATAAAACCTACAATGACTGAGCTAGAATCTCTGCAGCAGCTTCTCATTGAATATCACCTTCTCACTCTACTGAATATCAGAAATGACTAAATGAATCACTGAATCTGCAGCAACAGATTACAGAACAACTGTAGTGCAGGGCAAAATCAATGGCAAAAGGTACAAAGATGATAGTTTACATATAACCACATATTAAAATGTCAAATTCCAGGCCTCAGATTTTTTTTCTGTTATGGCACTGCATCTCCAGCATGGAATTATTAAACTGAAAGAATATCTTTAAACAAAGTTTCTGATTTGAGGAAAGGACGTTTCAGTTGTACAAAGCATACCTGAAAATTTGATTCTACTAGGATTTAAGGCCTTTTTCGGTAGTGTTTTCACAGAACAAGATTCTTGTAAAAGTTGTTTTCTGACATCTTAATTTAAAAATAAATAGCCCTCACTGTAGATAGGGAGGTTGCTGTCTGTCAGTAGCCCATATCAACACAGAAGGTAAAGTTAGAGGATCCCTCCAAATCTCAAATTTCTAGAAATGAGAATACTATATCTTTGGTAGAAATGATCCCTTCCTAACAATGCAGTTTTCTAAAAGCAGCAGCAAGAGAAGAACTTTCCAGATCTGGGCATTTTTTTCATAGGGAAACCTTCAGATCTACAGTAAAGTCACAATGTCACATCTACTGGGACTCCAAAAGTGGGAGAGAACAGCCCCAAATGCAGGGGGAGAAGGGAAATTGCCAGGGAGGCCAAGGGAATTCACTAATTCAGTGTATGCCATCAGCAGTTTCCTTTCTGCATTTTTATTGCTTAAAGGTTGCTTATTACCCTAGTACTTGAGCATCTGGCCAGAACTCAAAAGCCATATTCCTCCCTCTTATTTTACTTCTAAGACTTGCAATGTGACTACTAAATAAGAACCTGTGAATAACCTAAATTGCCACTTGATGGCACTGTTACTGCACTCAGTTATAAAAATCCAGTAAAATATTTAACTCTACAATGAATTTTACTATAAACATCACTGGTAATTTAGTAGTCTCTAGATATAAGCTAAATCTAAAGGGCTAAAATAAGTTACATTGGGCAGAAGTTGACACACACAGTTACTAGACCCACTTCATCACATGCATCTGACAAAGTGGGTCTTTGCCCACAAAAGCTTATGCTCCAACACTTCGGTTAGTCTATAAGGTGCCACAGGACTCCTTGCCACTTTTGCAGATTCAGATTAACATGGCTACCCTTCTGATACAGTTACTAGGTTTCAACTGGTATTAAATCTAACCTTAAAATTTCTTAATTTAAATGTAGATAGTATCATGAGCTTTCGTGGGTACAACCCATTTCTTCAGATGAAGAAGTGGGCTATGCCCATAAAAGCTCATGATACCATCTACATGTTTTGTTAGTCTTTAAGGTGCTGCAATATTATTGTTTAAGCTTTTCCAGTACAGATTAACTCTGCTACCCCTGTGACGCTTCTCAATTTAAATGTTATCATTAGAGGGGAATAAAAGAAGGACTGCATGTAGAAAAACATCCATGGACTGAAATAATGATAAAAAGTATCCCTCACATTGGAACAATGGATTGTGACTATATGAAGCTGAATCATACACCTACGGGAGAATGTTCGATATTTCTCAAGCTCTGTTAAAATAAATGTCTTCTGGAAACATGTTCTTGGTGGGAGTCTAAAGTGGCATAGGTAGTTACCATGCATGTCTTTCATCTACACAAAGATTTAAATCTTGCTAACATCACACAGGAAGAGTAGCTTTCTCTCCACACTACAAAATACACTAGGCAACCTGCCACAAAAAAATCAACTATTGGCAATTTTTCCAGAAGAGAGTCCAGAGCTGAAATAGCTGGAGTGTTGCGGATCATGACAGAGGTACATTATCAAAGCTGCATGTTGAAGCTTGCATAATGTCTGCCTGCATTATGTCTGGATCTCTAGCCAATACTATTAGTCCCTGACATTCACAAGGAGTAGCAATTTAATAAGAGAAGAAAGTAATACTGTTAAGCAGACATCCTGGTGTTGCATCTTTTATAAATATATTAAATTCCTAGCTCAGGCTTCCTTTGATGACATTTAAATCTTTGATTAAAAGTAGTAAGGTATTTTAGAGACATTCCTTTAAAAAATTAACTGGGATTTTTAAAGTTTTCAGCATTAAAGGCCAGAACCTCAGATGGTATAAACTGATATGGCTGGAGCTATGGCAAGTTATACCGAGAATTTAGTTCTATGTGAGCAGGGTTGATGTGGAGGGGTTAATCAGTGGATCTCACAGCATTTAAATCTAATTAGCTACCCTCTCCCTCTAATACAATAAGATATTTCTGGAATAAAGTAGCTGGCCAAAACCACAAACACATGGAGCTGCAGGGAGGGGGGAGTCTATTCTTTTCTATTGCCATTGATTGCTTCATTAGCAATAAATAATACAGCACAAGTTCAGATACATAAAAACCAATGTTCATTAAACATTATGTGAGGCTAGCATTACATGTTGAAGCTCAGCTGGTCCTCTCCAGGTTCCACCCATGGACAATCCCCCACAAAGCCTCTAAATTTCACAGTTTTGTAAAGTCCTCCTTAAATCTCAATCTTTTTGTTCAGTCCCACTCATCATGCAACATCTTTCCCCTTTTTACAAACACATTAAGCAAATTAACTTCCCATTCTACAAACCACCCATAGGCCAGAGACAGGTGAACTGACAGACTCGCTAGGCCCCTGGACAAGGTGTGTGTGTGTGGGGCCAGTTCCCCACTCCTAGAAGGGGCATCGCCTCCACTGCAAGGGGTAGGGCTGGGGCAGATGGCCCTCAGTGCTGCCTAGACCACGGTCCCCCTCAGCACCGCCTGGACCACGGTCCCCCCTCAGCGCCATATGGAGAGCACCACCCGGGGCTATGCAATGCGCCATGGTGAGCTCCAGTGGTGGTTTAAAGGGCTCTGCCGCAGCTGAAACCCTGGGCCCCTTTGAATTGCTGGGCCCCAGGCCACTTACCCTCTTTGCCCCTTCCTGTCTGCCTGGCCAGAGATTATTAACCCTTAATATTAGTAGTCAGAGTCCTATTGTTACGATGGCCTCTGGTCGGTGGGTAGTCTTTGAAATAGGTCTAGTTGTCAGCTCAGGGAAACACACTAACTGCCTCTAGATTCTCTTCCAATACTATAGCATTGGTCAAATTTGTTCTGGGTTTCTGCACTCACTAGCATGCCTGGTCTCTATGGGTGTATGTTGGGTGGTTTCCCATTTTTCCTACTGTATCTGACTTGTAGATGTATGCACTTTTGTTATTAGCAATTACTTAATATTTACATTGCAGTAATGCTTAAAGGACGCTATCAGTTTGGGCCCCACTGTGCTATAAACTGTACCAACAGAAAGCAAATGCTAGTCCTTGGGCTAAAGAATTTACAGTCTAAGGCCATGTCTTCTCTACTGGGAAGATCCATGCTGCAGAGGTCAATCTTCTTGAGTTCAATTCAGTGGGTCTAATAAAGACCCACTATATTGAACATTGAGAGTGTCCCCATTGATGCTGGTACTCCTCGATTTGTGAAGAGTAAAAGAAATTGATGACAGTCTCTCTTAATTCAATCCTCCAGGTAAGTGTACACAAGGCCTAAAAGACAATTCGGGTAAAACTGCATTGCTCATGACTTTATGCTTTCCTAAGGACTTGATCCGTATTGGAATCCTTCTTCCAGCACCCCTATAACTTTGCTTGGCCATTTTCCATTTTGTAGTTTCTCACTATTTTTCACTGTAGCAAGCCTCTCTTCATTGGCAGTGCGGTTTTTGCCCCACACGCCTTAAGAACTTGTTCTGTCAACCTGGCAACAGAAGGTTCTTAGGTTATCAGCCCAACATTAGAAGTCACCCACATGGTATCTACCTTTAGTGAACAGCATTGCAGGTGCACTGGAGGATGCTTGAAAAAGTGGATGCTTTGGACCTCTGTGGAGGTATCATGACATCAAGTTTACTATAGAATCACAATCAGATCAACTCAATTATATGACTGTGACATAAGGGTGCTGAGAAATGCTGAAGAGCTGCAGACTGACATTTTCAATAACTCCTCATTTTTGACTTTATATTAAGTGACTGCACAAAATCAGCAAGTTGTATGTAGGGAGGTGCTGAAGATGCTGTGCCAAGGGCCCACAAGATGTAAATCTGGCCCTGACCAAAGGAAGAGATAGAAGACAAAGTTCTAACAACAAAGACATATTTTCTTGAGATCTCATAGTGATAAAATTCTCTCTCTACCTGATTATCACCAACCAGAATTCAATTTTGCGTTTGAAAGCTATGTTAATATTATTGTGTGCAATTTTGTGCCGAATAGACACAACACATCTCCTTTAAATAACTGGAATTTTGTACTGAAAAGGGTGCTGTACTGAAAAGGGTTGGCTAAAAGCAGCATTGAAGAGCATCACTCATAACCAGGATTCAAACCTGCATAGCCACTGCAGTCCCTCATGCTGAATGCAAATCTATGTATCTATTTTAGAAATGTGCATATCTGTCTGTGAATCTATTTGTTCAAGAATGCCTCCTTAACCGTAAAAGCTAGGACCACCACATTTGGTATGCAGCTTCCTCCTATCCTAACTTAAAGCAAGGTCAGGCTGTGCCAAGAAAATGGGAAGTGCTTGAAATGGGACTATTTTCCATAATATGGTGTGGCAGGGTCAGTCCCACTCCTGGGCCCCTGACCCCTGTTCAGCCCACTGTCCCACAGTCTAGAAGCCACAGTAATATGGCTTACTCGCCTTGGTTTGAGTTTTGTTGTCTCCCTGTAGTCTTTTAACAAGGTTGATGCTGTTCTCTTGACTCCTCCGGTATAGAGCTATACTGTAGAGATAATACTGGGGGCAGCCACACCACCAAGAGAGTGGCCAGCAAGGCTGAGGCGCCACCATCTTGCC
>JANRFK010004149.1:41428676-41464010 GCA_030068395.1 Apalone spinifera
TCCTGGCAAATATAGATTGAAGCACAGCAAAGCTAAAAAGACATTTCCGTCTAAGATAATATTTTCCCATACCTAAAATAGTCAGAAAATCATAGCTTTTAAGGTCAGAAGAGATCATTAGATCATATAATCTGACCTTCTGAACAGCACAGACCATAGAATTTCACCAAATTTACCCCATATGAAGTTGAGTAATGTTTAACTAAAACATAACTTCCAAAAAGGATAATATATAAGAAAGGAAATATAATAAAGTTGCTTTTTGTTTTAAAATTTGGGGCCCATGTATTTCCTTCTGCTGAAAAAAAGTAGCGGGGGCAGAATCCATACATTTTGCTGACTTGTCATTACATTCTCTTCCTGGCCTGAGGATACTGGGACAAAATGTCTCTTTTAGTGTGGATCCTCCCAGTCCCTGCTCCCTGAGAATACCTGTGCAAGGTTATCTATCACAGCATCAGCCATGTGACCCATGTTGGTTATGTGGGGGATGGCTGTTCGTGGGCAGGGATGCTCTGGTTGTGGCTGGGCTGCATGGCAGAGTAGGGCTTTCCGGCTTCCGTGAGCCCTAGGGGCTGGCTTGGGGCCCCCTGGCAGGGTGGCTGGGGCTGTGTAGGGGCTGCTACTACCCAGGCGGCTGGAGTGGGTTGAGGGGACAAGGTGGAAGTCAGCATCCCTCCACTTTCAGCCCAGCCTCTCGTCAGCTTGGCCCCCCTTTTCTTTTCTTTCCCTCCCTTCTTCCTCTTAGCCACAGCCCCCCTTCTCCTGCCCTATCAGCTGTACCCCTTTGCCTCTCTTATGATTTGCCATTACAAATATTTGCACTGTAAAAAAGATAAACAAAATAATATTTTTCAATTCATTTCATAAAAGTCCATTGAGTCCTGCTTCTTGTTCTGCCAATCACTAAGACAAACAAGTTTGTTTATATTTACAATGTCATCTGAAAGTGAGAACAGGCATTCCCGTGGCACTGTTTTAGTGGTATTGCAAGGTACTTAAGTGCCAGATAAACTCTTGTATTTCAGTTTCAAACATTCATATGCCCCTTCATGGTTAAACTTGTAAGCTTTAACATTTTACAATGTTTTATTTTGAGTGCAATTATATAAACAAAATTCTAAGTTATATTTTCATGATGAGAGTTTCCACTACAATATTTGTACAATACTTGTGTTCTATTATAGTTTAACAGTATGTGTAAAACTTGATTAATCACAACTATTTTTTAATCTCATGATTAATTGTGATTATTTTTAATTGTTTTACAGCCCTAATTCTATTTGAACTTGTCTTCTGCAGAAAGATTAAAGCAAACTCTATTGATCTACCTCAATTTAACATGGCTATATCACTCAACAGCGTACTCCAGCGTGTTCCTCCTTTGAATTAAACAACAAAAGATACCACTGTTTTCGTATCTCCATCTTAAACCAACCAATGAGGTGTTGGTATAGCAAGAACTGCAATGAATAATTCTGGTAAATCTGACCAGTGTGTGCAGTAACTTTTGCCTAGATCTCTTGGGTTGAGTCATTGTAGCGATAGCTCAGTGTGAAACGGTTCAAGCATGTCTCCTTTTATTACAAATCATGTAAGTGCATCCTTGTCTTTTGACTGGTTGGATACACTGCAGCAGAGAGACTCAAATCCGACTCTGGGGACTGGAACAGAGGGAAGGGGAAGAAGAACTCACAATTTTGCCTAAAATGAAAACATGATTTATACTACATTTTACAGCTCCCTGGGTAACTAGTTCCTCAAGAAACACTAGGAGCAGCTGGTGAAACAGGCATGAAATCTTGCTGTTTCTCTGCTGCTCTGTCCTACTTCTAATGCATATGTCTGAATTTCTAAGTTGCACTGAAAGCAGAAATACCTGTAAAAGTCAGAATAGGGAAGGACCAGCATAGCTTATAAATTTTAACAAATAAATAATACCTTGCACTTGTACAGCACCTTCCACTGCAAGCGCCTACCATGCTTTACAAACAATAACTGGCTCTTCCATAGGGAACAGCAGGGTAACATTTTATAGATAAAGAAACTGAGGCACAGACTCAGATTTTCAAAAGTAGCCTTCATTTTCAATGCTTTGATTGCTCAGGGTCCATCTTGGAATATGACTGACCCAAACACTCACCACTCCTATTAAAATCAACAGAGATCCCATACTAGGCACCCAGATATTAGACACCCCAAATTAGTGATTAGTTGTGAAAAGTTTTGGCTTAAACAACTTGCTTAAGGGGACACAGCCAACCTACAGCAGAGACAGGATAAAACCCAGGTCTCCTTACCTTAATTAACAAGACCATTTCATTTCTGTAGAAATAGATTTCCAGAAACAGAACAAAGCACCTTTGCTATTATATTAGGTAAAATATGTCACGCTTACCACTGCCAGAAGAGGACAGACGCCACATTTTGGAATAGCGATCTTGGGACACAGATCTCCACAGAACTGTGCAAATCTCCCTGCTCCCATTGCTGTGGCACTGCCATTCAGTACCCCAATCCCCACTCCCGCCCATGGAAAGAATTTAAGAAAAAAGGGATTAAAATCTCATTACTTAGAGCCACCCAGCCTCTGCCCCCATGGGAAGTACACACTGAGGGAGGGTTTAAAAACTCTATGCTTTTACTATTGCTCAGAGCCTCTCCTTGTCGTCCAGTCTCCCTCATGCCAAAGGATATTGAATGAAAGGGTTTAAAAACTCATCTGCTTCTATTACCAGTTCTGTGTGCATGGAACACCCACTCATCTGAACTCCAGAAAGACAACACAGAGGGAGGGCATTTAAAACATTGCTACTCTGCTTGCTGCTATATTGTTTTAGCAAGTAGTAATCACAACATCTTCATTCTCCTGAAGTACTTTTTATTGTAATTGGCTTTGCCTCCATGTCCAGTTTTTAAGATGATATATTACAGGGTAGTTCACAAAAGAAAGGGACTTTCTTTTGCTTTTAAATGTGTATTTGCCTTTTCTTTTATGATAGCTCCAAAGGGAAGACAAAAGAACAAAGAGAAGAACAATGAAAGAAAAACTGCTACAGCGACAGCTCTAATGACATCTAAGGAGGAAATTATGACAAGAAGAGCTCTTCTATTCCTGGTCGAAGTCACCGTTAGCCAACACTTGAGGCTAATATACCTGCTTTTCCTGAGTGGCACTAAGAAAGAAATATATTTACAGTGCATTTTATTCACTATTGAGTCAGGGAGAAACAGATTTGACCACTTGAATTCATGGACAGTTAACACATAAAGGCCCGATTCTGCACTGAGATCTGTTGATAGATCCCTGCACTTATGCAGAGTCTCCCTTGCATTAATGGAATGCTGAATGGGTGCAGAGGCTGACGTTAGCCAATCCTGATGCAGAACTAAGGTCAGAATTTTCAGTTTACTAGTAGGAGAAAAGTAGAAAGATTCCTTAAAAAGTTTAAGAGCAAATATAACTCCAAATGCAAAGACGACAAATACTTTAGGATCCATAGACTTTGGGGGTCCATAATTTGGACAGATACATCTCTGTATTTTTAAATTCTATACCCCAGGATAAATTTGACTTAACACTAGAAATCTCCAAATATTTTTAGAAGTTCAGCAATTTCACTAACCTTTCATTTGTTCTAATTCTAATTACTTGAGTAGAACTCTGTTATTTCAGAGTCCTTGTTAGCTCACAAGAAAGACTTTTCAGTGGTTTGAAGACCCCATGGAAAGAATTACTCAATGGCAAATAAGGTAATACTTTCCTAGTTACTTGAGAACTACTCCAGCTAGAAGAAAATAAATCTAATGCTATGAGCAGAAACACCCTTTGTCTAGATTTGTTGTTCCAGTTGTCTTCCTTTTGAAATATTGTCTTGTCAAGGATATTTAAACATCTGTTTTTGAATACCACAGAGTGATAGCTACTTAAATTATGGCAAAAAAGAGTCTACTTATGAAAGTGGAACAGCACAACTGAAGATCCATTATTCATTAGGATTTTAGCAGACTTAAAAATCTCATGTTTGCATTGAAACCTACTCTTAGAAAGTAATATGTTTCTAATTATTTAATACTTTATAATTAAGGGACTAATTTTATAACTTTATTATTGAATAACCTAGTCTAATTTAATTGGCATTTGATATAAAAACAATAGTGACTTTGGCTCAGATCATTGGAGGGAGGTCCATGCATAGAGGGAGTTCTCTGTACGCTGTTCTCCTCCAAGCCTTAGGAAGTAGGGAATAAGGTGAAGGTCACCAGCCCCCTCTTTTCTGAGACAACTGGGAGATTTCTGAAGATATTTTAAGGTGGATTCCTGGGTCAACTACCAAGGAAAGCAATTAGTGCTGTGCTTGCAAGGAGCAAGAGAGGTTCTGGAATGTCACTTATGCCACAAGGTGGAAACTCCTGCTCATTTCATATCTTATTATTAGTATTATTATGATAGTGCTTAAAGGCTCCACTCAAGATCAGGACCCAATTGTGTGAGACACTATATGACCATTAAGTTTTGACCCAGATTTTTGTTATACAACAATATAAACTTTTCATTTCTTTATATAATTGATATGAATTAATCCAAGGGTTTTGGAGGAAATGACTAATTAATTGTATGTATTGCATATTGGTGTTTAATATGTGGAATGTCCTTGTAATTGTTTCAATCATTTTGGCTAATATCTTTAAAATCGTAATTATTTTTTAAAGAAACATGGGACATATTTTGCAGCTAATTATTTGGAACTAATGTGCATTAGATAGCCAGTAACCTCCTAAGGTCTTTCCCTTAGTATCTTTGTCTTTTACATGAACTCAAAGGCAGATTAACAGATACAAGCACTAAACAACAGCAATGAAGGAAACCAAGAGAGACAGCAAAGCAATAAATGATCATAATATAATCAGAAACAAGACAGCAGTTTAGGCACAGTTGTAGACATGAGGTAGGGGCCTGATACTGCAGTAGAAATGGTAGGATTTACACGAGTAAACACAGTGCTCTGTAGAGTACGATTTCTGACTTCTGTTTCCACTTCTGCAAATGGCTGTGCTTTATACTTTGCATTACTTAAATTGCTTTACGTTGGTTGGAAAGTACTGCTGGGCTAGATTCATTCTTATTGATGAGGGAAGATTAAAAACAGATAAAGGAAATAATAGAAAATTGATGTTTGGGAGGATTGTGTCTTCACCAGTCTAAGGAATGTAGTAGAAGAATAGCAAAGAAACTGAATGGTCCCAAAAAGCTAAATGCAGATAATGTCATCAGAGATTGAGATGGTGCCAGAAAAAGAATATGCTTTGAGCATTGAGGACAAGTTTGAGCACAAGTCAGTCAAGATGGAAAGAAATATACAACAATTTATGTGGAAATGAAAGCAGCTTCCCACAATTAAAAGGTATGCACATTTTTCATGATTATACTGATCACAATTACAGCAGAAAATTAAAGTGACATTTGTTACAATACATCGTTTAGGTATTAGTGAAAAAGAGAACCTTAGCAAGAGTCAGTGTATCTCCACAACCTCGGCTGTATGTGAATAAGTTATCCTACCTGCTAAGTCCAACATGCTGCTTGTTTAAAAAAAAAGATTCAGACAATTGTGAGTATGAATACTGGAGCAGTTCCTTGTCTCATGAGAGAATAGATCTGGGGAAACAAACCAACCATCTGATGTGGTATAATGGAGGAAGGGCAAATGCCATTCTTTGCTTCTCATTGATTTAAATGGCATAAACCAAATACATCTGTCTTTTGATGCCAACACCTTTATCTGTTTGCCATGTTGTGTTCTAAACAGTCATTATAAACATACGGCAATATCTTTTTACATTGTTGTTACTTTAGTCTTAATACTGCTTTTTAATAAATACCAAAGTCTTGGTAAAATTACCATTCATATTTAAGAAACCACACACCAATAGCAAAACTGTTTCTTTTAAAAACAATGAGTAGTCCTGTGGCACTTTAGGCTACATCTACACTGCAGTGCTGTTTTTGGATACTGGAGGTATCCTGAAATAGCTATTCTGCATCTTTTGAGCGCATCCATTATTTCAAAATATAATGGGCTTTCTATTCCATCATCCTAGTAAATCTCATTCCATGAGGAGTAAGGAATGTTTCAAAATAGTGATTTATTTCAAAGTAAGTGCCATGTAGACAGCACCAAATTTTGAAATAAGCTATTTTGAAATTAACTCACAATAAGCTATGCAATTTGAGTAGTTCAAATTGCATAGCTTATTTTGAGGTCTGGGTGCAGTGTAGACACACCGTGAGAGACTCACCAAAATATATATAATATTATGAGCTTTTAGTTAGTCTTTAAACTAGTTCATCAGTCCATAAGTCTGTGTATGATCCATGGAAATCAGGTTCAAACACCATATCTGTTAGTATGAGGATTTTGAGTTTGGCTATCTGATCTTTAGGGCAGTAAGCTTTCTACTGTGCCTGTGTTCTAGATCCAGAATCCCAGATATCGATCTAGGATGGTGTTAGAGTGGTTGCAGGTGATGGATTCTATTCATGCTCTTGGCTATTATTTCTTCCCTGGACACATTAATTGCTGCTACAGTATGAAGTCTGAATGAAATTCTGATTGGTGGATTTATATAAAATATTTATATTTTCCTACTCTATACTAAACTGGAAGTTGCACTTTCAAAAGGGCATATAAAATGGCTAATTATCTTTCCTATAAAACCAAGTCTATAAAAGTCCGTGTCTCCATAATGACCCATGCCGACCTTGTTCATGGGCAGTAATTATTTGTGAACATCTCTTCACAGATGTTTCCACTTATATTAGCAGCTCTGTGACATGAACTCCTCTTTCAGGGATCCTAGGCAAGTCCACATTCATTATCAGTTTCCACACAAAGGACAATGATTATAAGTGAACAAAGCCCTTTAACACAGGCACTAGCATTACAGAAGAGATTATGAGGGGCCTGAAGCAATGATCTTGCCACAGAGGGGCCCTGAAGTACTACACTTTATGATCTTTTCATTAATGAAATTTTGCTTTGATTTTATCCCATTAGGGATAAATAATCGTTTAGCACAATAACCATTGTGCTAATAATGATGGGTTGGTGCCAAAGCATGGTTAACTTGTGCTTTTTTGTCTTTTTGATTGCCCCCTGCCCAGCCTCCAGGAAATATCATGCTGCTTGAACAGACAGAGAGACAAGTTACTGCACATAGGCCAGGTCATTTTGATTCTCTCCTGACAAAAAGCGAGTTAGATTCTCAGCTTGTGTAAACTGGCATTGTGCCATGGACAGCAACGAAGCTTTGCTAACTCACAGCAGCTGAGAATCTGCCCTTTTTCAAAAGTTCTTTACATATGTGTGTGTACTTCTGAAAGGTGTATGCTGCTAAGAAAAAAGATTCTACCCTCTCCTTCCCTCTTTTTAAACCTGGAACAAATATCTACCATGGCTTTCAGCTAATGTATTTTAAAATAAGCTTACATCTATTAGGTATGAGTTTTCCTTTACTTACACCAGTGATTAATTCCACTGAAGTCAATGGAGTTACTCTGATTTTGAAAAGGTGCAACTTCATTCATTTTCTATGGAATTACTCCTAATTTACATTGGTATAATGGGACAACCAGGCCTTGTGCACTCACTTCAGCCTGGTCTACTAATTTTTGCTGGAATAGGTACACTGATTAGAAGTGTGAAAAAAGGCACATTCATAATTGACCTTGTTATGCCAGGAAATGTCCTAGGGGAGACACAATCATGCTAGTAAAAAGTTTGTTTGCTGTTATAGCTCATTTTGTCCAGGGAGGTATTATAAGCTATACAAGTAAAACAAATAATTATTTTGCTGATATTAGCTCACTAGGAGAGTTTGCCACTACAGCTGTACAATTGTACCTATACCAACAAACTCTTCCTAGCTTAGAGAGAGTCCACATGAGACGCAAAGAACAGAGAAATGCCTCCAATCTAAATAAATAGATCACTGAAGTGGGTGGATTGAGCTATTTAGAATTCTGATTTGCTTCCTGGTAGGTGAAATATAATGCTGCAGATGACTGACAAGAATTTTGGAGCACAACTGCAGATTTTGAATCGTTCTGGGGAAAATGTAGAAATTATAGCAGAGAAAATAGCAATAAATGTGGTCAATTTGCCATAAACCAATGTCAAAAAGGGTAAATCAAGAGAAACTGATAATTAAGAAATGAATTTCTCAAACTTGTTTCACAATAAAAAGGAAGGAAATCTGGACAAACAAAGCACTTCTTTTCCCTTGTTTTTCTTCTTCCTTCTCTTTACCTCTTTCTTATGTGCCATTTTGAAATGAGGATGAGAGGTAAGAGAATAAAGTTTTTCAGCTGATTTATGTGGGTTTATGTTGCCATAAATCTGTTCTTTCCTATTCCTCTGAAATACCCTCCCTGTTTTCACTCTCACTGCCCACTATATTATTTTCTCTCTTGCTATCTATTATTTCATAGCACCCATAATTGTACTCAGTGCTTCATAGAAGGCATGGTGTCTAAAGGCTAAATTTAGGATGTCAGATAGGTGAGGACAATGAAGCAGGAAAATCCAAAGTTTGCAGCAATATGATCATGTTATTACTCATCCATATACAACTCTTAGTGGTTCAAGGCTTTTTTTAACATTACATCAACGTATAATAAATTTATTTATCATGAACATTTGTGTAGGGGGCATACCAGGGACAAGGAGGGAAAGTGTCTAGAGAGCACTGAGCTCAGGCAATCCAAGTTGGCAGATGCTTTCCTGGGGACCTAAGGGAGAGCATATTAAACCAAACTGTAGATTGCTGTAACCTATGGTGAGCCAGGCTGAAAACCAGGGAGGCATAGACAGCTTTCAATTGGTTCTGCAGCTCTACTGCACTTTACAGGTGCTAAGATGCCAGTGAATCTGGTTCAGTGAGGGATAAGAGAGTGTCAGAATTCAGCAAAATACCTTTTGAGTAGAATTTCATTTTAAACATTTGAATGTAAACCTTTTGCAGAGTTGATGCACAGTTCCTGTTAATGGCAAG
This sequence comes from Apalone spinifera, assembly GCA_030068395.1. NCBI lineage: Eukaryota > Metazoa > Chordata > Testudines > Trionychidae > Apalone > Apalone spinifera. The sequence goes on from JANRFK010004149.1 coordinate 41,437,731, forward strand.
AAGAGTTATGCAGCATGTACAGATGGTACAGATCTCATGGATTTTAAATGTAATCTCCATGACAGCCAGGATCTTCTAGAAACAGTGGGCCTCATTTTTAGCTCGTGTAAATTGCCATAGCTCATTTGTTTTTACTGGTACAAACCCACTTTTGCAGCAGCTAAGGATCTGTCTCACTGTTTTTAAATCAGCTAGTGGGATTAAATAAGTCCAACTGAGAGCAATAACAATTCCAAGCACCCCCACTAAAACCCATGCAAATAGTTTTACTAATTTTGCAAAACTGATGTTTAAACGGAAAAATGTGTTCTTTTACATTGTGATGAAGAGTTATATTTAACACCCCTTTCCTGTTAGAATCCCCATTTATGTAGGGGGGGGGGGAAAGTACAGCAAGATCACAGCCTACTGTGGCTGAATCTGAAGAATATCATCCCTACGTTTCTTTGTAGATCTCCAGCTGAAGTGATAGCTCCAGAGATCAGGACAGAAAAGTCTGGCAGAAAGATGGCTTTCTGTTATTGGTGTTTTTCCATGGTTGGAGGATGAGGGAAATCAATCCCCTAGTGTTATTACTTTGGCATAGGAGTATGTGTTATTATTCATTGAAATTTATTTTCATATGCAATTACACAACAGCATCTCAGTAAAGGTTACTGAGGTATTTCCAGAATCTGCAATAAAACTAGACAATCATTCAAAAGCCAATTTAACATAATGTTTGTGTTCCTGCCTCAAGATAAGTGGGAACGAAATAGTAATGTACACTGGAACGAAAAGTTACTTGGTATCCAGAGCACTTTCCTAATTAAAAAGTAAAATCAATTCATACACTTTGGGTCTTGCCAGTAATTGTTTTTATCTTGGGTTTTGGCAACTCAAGGACAAAGCAGCCAGGTCAGGAGCTCAGACTGAACTTTTCTGTGAAATTCTCTGATTAATTTTAATCCAAGATTCTTTGCTACCTGATTATGCATATTTAGTTGCATAGTTATGACCCATATCAATGCATTCCTCCTTTTCCTTCCACCAACTATCCTGGAGTCATCATCACCTTTATGAAAACCTCAAGAATCCCGTTTTAATCACTTTACACACCAACTCTTGTGGTGACCATCATTATGGCTGAAGAAAATTAGTTAGGATTTCCCTTGCATCTCATGGCAGTCCCTTAATTGTTTGGAAAGGTGCAATGAGCAATGTTTCTGCATCCTTCCTGTCTTCAAGAGTTCATTTGTAAAAGGTGCTAAGCAACCTCTATGCCCGCTGACGTCTGTGGTTACTCAACACTCTGAAAATAGGCCCAAGTGTCCCGGAAACAAATCTGTATTTCAGTGCTACCTTTTCACTGTGCTATGACTTTCGGAAGCTATTGTATTATATTTGCATACATTATAGAACTTGAATCAGCTGGAAGTTTTGTACCTTATTCAATCTAAAAGCTGTTGTATTATATTGCAGTCCATTCTATTTCTACATTTCCTAAGTACAAGAATGAATTATAACCAATCAGCCACTGCAACCCTATGTTCTGGGCTGGAGTTGCAAATTTTAACAAGATCCACCTTCTTTGCTTCCCTTCCCTAAGATTTTATGATCTAATACCTTACATTTTTTTTAACAAAGGGGTTAATTTCCCCCCTTCACTCTATTTCAACAGCACAAACATGACACCATGGTTTTCAAAGATTTTCTGTACAATACAAGTTATTATAATAATCTGAAAACACATTTCTTCAGTTCCAAGTGATAACATTAATTAAATTACAAAAGATTCTAGCATATTAAGTTCCAGTCTCATAGGGTTCTGGGGCAGAAGAATGAGCAATGGCTGATTTTTTCATGTTTTAATATTTTGTAATATAGGACCTGATATAATTTGTGCACTTACCTAAAAACAGTCAATTTGCTCTTTATAGTAAGTAGGGCAGTATTTTAAGTACACACTCAGAGTACTCTCTTTTCCTGACTGTGAAATGGTTTACTGATAGGAGTAATACAAATGTGTGAAGGACTTGTTTCTTACCATAGTGAGGAATTATTGCCCATGCCATGGCAGAAGCATAGATGCCTCCAATCATCCAAAACATGCACAGCCAGCTTAAGTGTTCACCTCGCTTCTCTCGAGCAAGAACTTCAGAAAAATATGAAAACACTGTTGGAACAGCTCCACCGATCCTAAAAGGAGACAAGAGGTATGCGTTAAAGTCAGAGCAATAACAAGCCTTAAAGTCTGAATACAATTAACTACTGTACCTGCTCAAAACCTGAACTAAAAGAGCCTTTGCCACAAAAAGTGTTCTTGCCTATGTTTGTTTTTTCTTAAGTACATTGCCACTTGAATAAAACTTATATGCCATAGGCCTGACTCCAGTGCATTTGAAAACTTTTGGTGAAGCCCCACACTTTTGGACACAATTAAATGTATACATTTTCATGAAAATGGTAAAGCCAATAAAGTGGCAGATTAATTTAATTGTCAGTGAGCCAGTGTGTCAGTTTAATTGCCAGAATTACAACCACCATTAAGTTGTGTATTTGGTTTTTATTTTTATGAAAATCCATGTAGGATTGACAGTCTACAACATGATGAGAAGTTTCTCATGAAGCATAGAGAATTTCTTTTTTAAAATTAATTTTTGGTTAAGTTATTTGGAGTCAAGGTGTAAGTAATAGCTGTTCTCATTCCATTCATTCCTTCCCACCCTGCTTCCCCAAGTCTTGGTTTCCCTTATTTAACAGAGAATGGGCAAAAAAGTTCAATATCTCTGATTAGTGAATCTATGCATAAAAATATTATGAAGTAATATTCTCTATGATTTGCTATTAACTTAGGCTGATTTTTTTTCTTTTTGGTCTATAAATATTCAATTTTAATTTTGGATGCAATGACATGCTGGTAACTCTTTGACCTTATGTAGCAATATATCTTTTATTACTAAGTGCTATTGTCGGTACATTTTGTATGAAAATTCTTTTTCTTGAATGCATCTGAGGCCTCTCTGTACTTCAATTTTGCTTGCACAGCTATGATGGCTAGAAGCATGGTAAAAATCAGTTGCCTAACCAACACTGATGTGCCAGCAAAAGTCCCAATGTTGATGTTATACCAGTAAACAAATAATCTTATTGAAATATCTTGCTTTGTGTCAGGAACTGGTGCGAGCTGTACCAGTAAAGGGCAGGTATTGTGTATGTACAACAGTACAGTGCTCCTAGTGCAGACGTGTCATTCTACACGATTACACATTCCATCTGTAAATTGACTGTGCTGATTTTTGCTTGAGCTAGGATCAAAGCATTATTTGAACATAATTCTTCTGTATTTAATACTAGAAGATTTACCTGGTGCTGCTCAGGCCCTTAACTCAAATAAGTTTTGTTTTTCTTCATTTAAATAATTGTTCTGGGGTGGGGCTGAGGACAAGGTTCAGTATGGAGGCTGCCCTGGGGAGTGAGGACAATCCCAGCCCTCTCTCACCACAGTAGATTGGGGCCAGATGAGAAGCGCCTCTCCATGGTTGCAGCAGCTACAGCAAGCACAGCTGGGAGAGGAGTGCATGTCCCCTGGCTGGGGGACAGACAAACACACACCCAGACAAACTCTCTGAAATATATAGTAGTTTGCTACCACTTTCTGCACCCCTGCCGTCTGCTGGCCCAATGGGGGTTTAGCTGTCCTGGTTTCCATCTCTGGCCCCTTGCTGCTCCCTGTGGTCATTCTGTAGTATAACTGCCCATCCTACCAGACACCTGTCTTTCCGTTTTATGAGAAACAATCAAATTCCAGGGCCATCCCATTGTCCTGGCACAACCAAACCTTTATTTTGCTTTAAGTTACAAAAGGAAGCTGCATATCAAATATCGTGATCCTAGCTCTTACCATTTAGGAGGAGTTCTTGAACAAACAGATGATAGACATTTCTAAAATATATAGTAAAAGATTACATATTATTGGAAGACTTCTGTAAAGTATTTTTACTGTATGAACAAATACTAACAACATGAAGTTTAAAAGGTACATTTGGTTATAACTGACCAGTTTGAAAGAGAATTAAAGCCATTTTCTTCACTGTGGCATCCAGGCAGATCTATCCTAGTTAGACATTGCTAAGGTTCCCATCATCAAATTAGGTGACTAGAAATATAAGGTGCCCTACCCAGGTGGTTTAGAGTACTTGAAATGAAAGCTTTCTTAAAATTACAATGAACATTTCTTCAACTTGTACTGCCAGGGCCATACTGCTAAAAATGACATTGGCTACATCAGCAATAATAAAATCCCAGATTAATAAACCAATATTAATTCTAATTTACTAATGTGAAAGAGGAATTTTGTTTAATTAAATGTTTACTCATTATGATTGACAACTTAGATTTAAAATAAATGTAAATTGGTTTATTACATCTAATCCTAAACTCATGTTGTGCTGGGGGGAGGGGGGAGATCAGTGCCAATGTCACAAATAAAGTCTTTTCTGTAATGTGGCCACTGTCTACACATAGAAATGTCTCTTTAAAACATAATTTTACATATCTGATGAAAATATGGACCTCTCCAAAGACTATAACTTCATAAAATACAAGATGAATAATTTGCATCATTAGATTCAGATCTTTCAGTATTCATCTTTAGATCTTTACTTGGGCTAAAAAGACAGTTTTCCATCTTAAAACTCCAAAATGGTCCATCATGTCCCAGGACTCAAGATTTGTGCTTTCATTTTTCAGTGTTCAAGATAATGTTTATGAGGCATCAAGGAGTATTTTCATATCAATGAATCTCCCAAAAGACATGCGATATATACTATAAAACTGCTGAAATTCACATGTGGTAAAGTCACAATTGAATTTCAAGATAAGGATAAAGGTATATTTACGCTGCTGTGTCACTGGCTGCTAAAACATTGGGGAAAAGATGCAAGTTTACCAACAGGTTAAAATTATAGAGGAAAAGCAGAATACAGAAATAAACTTTTGTCCCATGAAATTTCAGTGGATTCCAATAAGGTTTATTTTAGAAGATGTTCAGGTACTGTGCTAAGTGGTTATATGTCTCAAGGCTAATGTTATTTTGTTGCTTCCTTCTGGGCATCAATTTGCAAAGGATCCACAATAGACTCTCACGTGTATTATAAATAGCTCCCAAGGTTGACTGAAACATTCAAGGTCTTAAATTCTCTGCAAAAATCCTGCTACACAAATTCATAGCCCCATAAAATACCACTTGTGCTATACAGCTAGAAATGTAGTATGAGATAATCTTCCCCACTCCAGCCCTTTTTTGGTGGGTAAAAGGGCAAGAATGGTGGAAAAGGGCCCTTCATATCCATCTCGATGAGATTCCTTGGGTGCAGACACAGAAGACAATCATTGGGCTGTTCTCCAAGGATCCCCTTTAAGTCCAGGCATAGGGAACTGCTGGGGGAAGGCTTATGGAAAGCAAATCAGGGATGAAGCAGAAGCCCACAGTACTATGGAAATTCTGAGCCTGTGGAGGATGCTGTTAATTTAAACAGGGGTCCAGTCTCCAGAGCAACTCAAGATTACAAAGCTGCAAAAGTGGCTCAAAACTGCCATAACCTTTCCTCCTTCTGGTCTGAGATGGAACACTGACTCTCAGCTCCTACAAAACACTTTGAATACAATACTCTCTTCTTAATTTATATTCCTTATATTATCTTGAAGAGTCACTAGCAGTGGCAGAAACCAGTGTTCCATATCCCTGCTGGACCTAAAAGGTGTGGAACATGCACTTGGGTTGGCTCTGTGTTCGAGACACTCATCTTTTAGAAACAAGCCCAAATTGAAAGTGTTGTTATTAGCCTATAGAAGAGTGTGGTGGGGGGCAACTGCCCCACACTGGCTGGAAGGGGTTAATGCAAGCTGGAGGGAGTCTGTGCAGAACCCTGACCAATGAGGGAGAGGCTTTTTACTAGCCAATTAGGGTGTGGCTTGCTGGGCAGCCCTGCATATAAGGAGCTGCCCAGCAGACCAAGCCAGTTAGGCCTTGTTCAGGAAAGGTGCAGGACCTGGTTCAGGAAAGGCACCTTCAACAGAGCAGTGCTGGGCAGGATCAAGGAGGCTGAAGAGGGAGGCTCCTACCTGATACCTGCCAGGCTGCTGGCCTTGCCACTGGGCCAGGATGGTGCAAAGGATCACAGGGAAAGTGGTCTGGGCAGTGAAGGGGAATAGAAGAGGGCAGGACTAGGTTGCTGCCAGAAGGTCCCTGGATCAGGACGCAGGCCTGCGTCACCCCCTTTCCTCTTTCCATCATACCTTGTCACCAAGGCATGACTGATACAGACTGTGACTTGCCCAGAGACAGAGGGGCTGGGCTTGGAGGCCACAGCTGGCCACAGCGGCAGCAGAACCACAGGACTGCTGACAAATCCCCAGAAGGGGGATGAGAGATCACTGCAGTGGACGCTGCCAGAGGGCAGAGTCCTTAAGAGGACACCATGATCAAGGAGTGACACGGATCTAGAACTGGAGTGTGGAGTGAGGACCAGGGGAGACACTAACTAGGAGGCGGCGCCCTGTGGACTAAAGAATGAATTCCCCAAAGCTGCCAGCAGGTGGCATTGAGTTGGTGAGTCCTGGCCCCATGACAAAAAGTGTTTAACACCATATTTGCATTGAAAACAAATTCTTGTAATAGCAGTGGGGGTTTTCCCTATAATTGATTCGATTCATTAATGAAGTCTGAGATAGCCTCTGGCAATGTTCCCTCAGTTTTTTCCATCCATGTGTGAAATATTTTTTGTTATGTGCACTGAGGCATGTGTAGCTGTGCACCACCAATAGAAACACAAGCTGCCAGCTGTGGGAGGCTGAGAGTGCTCTGCTAATCAGATAGGCGACATTTGACTCTCTTCTGGGTGGCCACCCAAGCATTCAGCTTACAGGGAGCACTTGCCTCTGGGTATATTTAACTGGTATTTACATATCCTGGTCCCTTGTCTACTAATCCTATTTTGGTTCTAAATTTGATTAAATGAAAGTCTACGTAGAATTGACAATTTTTCTTTTTGTTTCAAAGTTTTTGTCATCTAAATAGAGAATAGTCTAAAGCCACATATTGCAGTTACTATGATAGTAAATGTAACAGATTCAGATAGCTTGTGATATGTTGTATTAATAAAGTTGTATTTAGGACTTCTAGAGAGCTTTCCATGTTCAAAGCACTTTACAAACATTATCTAGTATACAGGGATCATTCAGGCAAATCTGAGTCCCATGACTATGAAATTCAAGATTCTGCATGTAATCTCATTTCAAAATCTCCAAGGCTATGCAAGAGATTTTGCTGGAACTTTATGGACAGTTCAATGCAGGGGAATGTGCCCTTACTCTAGATGTGGTACAAGTGTCTGTGGAAGATTACTTGGAAGCATCCAGCCATTTTCCTCTAAACAGAAGGAGAGAGGAACTTGCAATGTGCCATATCCTAGTCATGATAAAAGGAGAGACTTCTGTTGGTGCTCGCTAAAGCTGGGAATTCAGATGGACTCTAAGTAAAGCAGTTTGTTATTGAATAGTTCATGCAAATTCTCCCATTGGCAGGCCAAGACTGGGTCTGCAAATATGGGCTTGAAACATTGATGGAAGCCATCCATCTCATGGAAGACTGCTCAAGCTCCCAAGAAACCTCCTAGAAAAGAGGCACCAATGGCCACTACAAGTAAAAAGGAGAACTGCAACATGAAGCAAAGACAGGAAGTAGGCCAGATAACACCAAACTGAGTATCAGAAAGAGCCCACAATAAGATCTCTCTTTGGATGTATTGGTAGAAGTCCCCAAAGATGATAGGCACCCCAAAATATGCAATAAAACCTTTGCCACTTGCTTGCAGATACATATGATTGTTCATTAGATGACAATAACCCAAGTCATGGTCCAAGCAGGATGCAGTTGTGAGTTTCTCCTGTGGTCAGTCAAGAGACTGGAAGTAGAAGGGAAGTATTTGGAGATGGAAGCCTTGAGGGCCAAGGGATTTCTGTCTTATTTATGTTGTATTTATGAAGTCCATTTTTTCCTAGTTGCTTTGATTTAAACCACTTTTGCCTTGGTCAGTGACCAACCTAAGCCACGCAAACTGGGGTTTTGAACAAAGCAGTGATCCATCACCACTGAGAGCACCATACTGAAGCATGGGCAGTTAACATCACTTTGACATGGAAACTTGCTTTAGCAGACTGATTGAACCCTGTGATCTAAAAACCTTGTACTGATGAAGATTTGGAAGCATTGTCTCAACTGGCCTTCATAATGTCTTATAAATGGATTTTTTTAAACTATTACCAGGAGATCATGTAGAGACCTATTATATGAACTTTTAGAGCCACATTGTGCAAAAACATTTTTAAGGTAAGGATCTTAAATGCAGAGGAATTAATTAGCTTTGAAAAAAAGCAGTTTCCTGTCTCTTTGCTTGATGAGATTAAGCTGACCTTTTCATAGACTAACTAACAGGCTACACCTTTCAATTTGTTAGCATTGTGCTCTCTTTGCACAGTATAAATAACTACACAAAGGGCAAAGCAGTGGAGAATCAATTCTGACTTCACATTTGCCTCCTCTGTGAGGGGATTCTTTTGTGGTGTGGTCTCTTTGTACAAGCTAGTGCTATACTTTATCAATTATTGTATACTAGGAATGAATTAATCCAAATGAACTAAAACTCAGGGTTTACAAAAATACCACATCAGCCAAAGGTTGTATGAAACTACGTATGTGCTGCAGTGCAGACATATATTAGTCCCAGTGCTTTTTTTTTGTTAAAAAAAAAAAAAAGGTGCTGGTACTCTTTAAGACCCAGCCGACTGTTGGCCATTTTCATTACAAGGTGCCAGTACTCTCTGTTCTTTCCAGGTAAGCTCTGACTGGAGGTGCTGGTACTGCGTAGTGGGCAGTACCATCACATAAAAAGCACTGATTGGGCCATATATGACTATTACCTTGGTGCAAATTCCTAACAACTCAGTCACTTCAGCTGAGTTATTAGACATGTTTGCTGGTGTAACAGAACAAAATTTGACCTACTGTAGTTTTATATTAAAATTGAAAATGCTGTATTAAATGTAGTCTGCTTTTAGTCACCGTTAGCCTCCTGGTGAAATTATATAAACAGGTGTGAAAATGTGACCACTAATGGAAGTTTTGCCATTGACTTGAATGTGACCAGGATTTTACTCTGCATTTTACGGGGAATACAAACACTATTTCCCACAAGACACAACATTAAATCTGCTTCAGACAATTAATTAGATAAACAAAATATGCTCTATGCCCTTGTTAAATTTATGAGTTATGTGGTTAATCCTCATTTGTAAAATAAACATCAGGCACAGGAAAATACATTTTCCCCCTCCCATATTCTATTTTTTTCTGAACTGAACTGAAAAGGCTTGCTCATGTCTTAAAAACACTGGTTATTCTGACAGCAGGCTGGACTGATTTAAGTCATGATTGAAATCACTTGTTTTTTTAAATCATCAATTTAAATGTGGCTGAGACTTCATAAAACCAGTTTGAAAAACATTGCAATTTATTGCAATTTCAGATTAAAATGTATAATGAACTAACTTATACATGCTTTTAAAATGCCTCTCCTACTAGGATATCTTATTTGAATTGTATAAAATTTGTATAGGCAAAAAACAAATAAAAAAGGCTTTGATCCTACAAACATAAGGAGATTTATAACATTATGCACATGACTAGTTCCACTGATTTCAATCTACAATAAGTGGTCATTGCTAAAGCCAAAATGTATATTTTGATTAAAAACTTCTCTTCGTTGCATAAAATCTTTATCATTTCAACACAAAATCACTTCAGTTTTTATTGGTGGACAATTATTTATATTTTCACTTTACTATAAAAGTTGTTGTGAACTCTAGATATACCAAGTTAAAATTTTTAAAAATTAGAGCCTAAAGTTAGGCTCCTAAACTCATATTTAACACTTACAAGTAGGATTTCCCATTGCCTTCAAGCCTCAAATCCTGGTTGAATACAGCTTGCCTGAAGCACATCAACTTTCTTGACTACAGTAGTGGCAGTTCAATATATTGCACTAAAAATAAGGACTGAGACCTTAAAGTTGATGAAGTATTCTGTGGCAGGCCAGTGACATGAGCAAGGAACGGAGTGGGGAACTCACATCCAAGGCTGCTGAGGAAGTGCATTGTTGTATTTTGTAATTTTCCCAGGTGTAGTGCTTAGAAGTCCAGCTGGGAGGAAATGAAAGCATGTGCTGCTATAGTGCAGTTAGGAAGAAATGAAAGCATGTATTATTGACACTAGTTATTCTCTGCAGCAGGGCCAGCCAGCTAGCTGTGTGTGTGGAGAGGGAAAGGGCCTAGCTCTGCATCCCTGGAAGGGGCGGAGCCTCAGGCAGAAGGGGCGGAGCCAAGGGTAGTCAGCCATTAGTGCTAGCGGGAGTATGGTGCTGGCCCCGTCCGGCCTACGGAGCCATGAGGAGCTGCAGAGTGGCATTCCTGAAGCAATTAAAAAAGGCGTGAATGCCCTCCTCCCCCCATCCCTCATCGATGGTCCCGATTCTCTGCAAGAATGAGTCTTCTAGTCAGCTGGAGATATTAACATTATAGCTTTCTATTTTAGGTAGCCACATTTAAAGAACAGAACTGTTACTTTTTGGAAAATATTTAAAAATAATTGATGTCTTTGTTTTGATGAAAACTAAATCAACTGTTGACCTCAATGAAAGTTCAGCATACTGAATACAAGTTTAAAGGAACAGGGATTTACATGTTTATGTTTGAATTACTCTGTAGTTATCATTTGTTCCATGGATTTATAAGAGGGAAGAACAAAAAAAATAATTTAGCCAATCCATGGCAGGAGAGATGGATTTCTGAAAATAAACAATAAACTAAGTCACATCTCCCTATTTGTCACATACAGAAACTTATAAGTGTCTGCTAATCTACCTGCAGGAATGTAATTTGTCACAATGGAATTTGGCAACAGTACACTGCAACAGCTGAGATGCAAGCAACACTAATGCAGAGCAATCAGGAACCTGTCTATAAAAAGTATCTGGTGTTTGTTTACAGATTTATTTGCCAAAGGGGCTTAAAATGCAGAGGCATGTTAGAAATAAACAGATAAATAGGAAAAACACACACAATTAAAATGCATAAGGCGATAATCTCTAGAGAATAAGATGCTCTTTGACTGAAATATCTAGTCTTTTCTGATTATAACCTGGACCACAGCCAAACAGTGAAAGTACAGTAGAGATTGTGTTGGTCTGTGATGGCGTTTGCAACATTTGCCTTGTAACCTGTGGTCAGCTAATATGTTACATGACAGAGTTTGAAATGTACAGCTGCTATTATGCTGCTTCTTGGTTTCTATCAACCCAGTCATTGTCCTGACTTTTCTGCTTCACTGTCTGATTGCAGTTGGTACTTTCCCTTCCTACCAAGCTCCTCTTTTCTCTGCATGGTTTCTATAGATGGACGCCAGTCTCCCACTGCCTTCCAATCTCAGAAAAGACTTTTCGCCATCAGAGCCTTCAGGAATCTGGCAAATCTGAAAATGAGCAGGCAATCTTAATAAGTTTCCCTTGAGGAATACCTCCTGAATGATGCCCCAGTAAATTGTAATTGAATGAAAATTAGTACAATGCAGTCTACTTTAGCTGTATTTTAAATTCAAGTGCTTTGGACCATGTACACTAGGATGCAAGTCATTTGAATGTTTAATGCCTGTTAGAGGGAAGTAGCCATTTCTCTCTACTAGGCTGGACATTTAGGAATTTTAGTCACCCAAGGAAAGCATATGGCTACGGGATTAGGTAACTAGGATTCATGTGACTATTTCTCTATAAAACAAGCCTCCAGATGTAGGCTTGATATATGGCTCTGAAACCACCCTTCTTCAGAGTTTCTACTAGTACCTGAAAGTTCAGTGCATAGGTGCTGAACAAGTGGTGATGAAGGTGGCTAGTAGGGATCCATGCAGGCACTCATTTCAAAGGAATTCAGTTGCATGCAACCTGATTCTGGTCCTGGAAGTTTGGTAACTGTGATCCCCAGGAAGGTGGTCCTGAACAGGATCAAAATAACGATTGCAACACTACTAAATTAAGTATCATCTCTTCAGGCTAGCTCTAGAGAATAACATTATGAAAAAATGTGTTTAAAGCACCAGTTAGCAGCTTTGCAAATAGGCTCTACTGGAAAGCTTCTTAGAAAAGCTATGGAAGTTGAACAGCATCTCCAATTAAATCATTAATCACTCTAATTTGTAGAGTTGCAGATAAATAAGCCTGCCTATTGTCAGGATCCTAGAGGAAGATAGTCAGGACTAGAGGTAGGAGCATGGATTCCAGAACTGAAGCTAGGGTCAATGCCAGTATTGGGGTCAAGAGCCACCCTGGGGGGTCAAGCCAAAGCCAGAGTCAGAAATAAAGCTCAGGGTCAGACCCAGAATCAGGAAGTATGTGAATACCAGGTCTTGATGTCCATGTTGGAGTTCTAGGGATCAGCTAGGACTCAAGACCAGGGGATTACAAACAGAGAAGCAGAGCAGCTATGGCAGCTAGGTAAGAGCACACATGGTTGCCTGGACACTCCCTGGTAAACTTCATAGGGACAAGGAACCAATCCTTGGATCCTTAGGATCACTAAGACTACTGTCAGTCAGCTCACTTGAGATGGAATGTCCTATGGCAGGGTCAGGCCAGGGAGCTGCTGCAGAGAGGGGAAAAAGGCAGCCCAAAAGGGAAAAAGCAGAGAGCTACAGGCCAATTAGATGTAGCTGAGAGGGAGCTGGGCAGATTGGGGCCCGGTGACTTCTCTGCTGGCTGACTGAGGGTCTGTAAAAGCCTCAGCAGTTGGAAGGTGGGAGAGTGTGTGAGAGGACTGAAGGGGGGCAGAGCTGGGGAAGGGGGAGGGAGAGAGAGAAAGAAAGAAAGAAGTTTGAGAAAACAACTCTGTAACAGCATTAGGTGGAGGCAGCTAGGGCGGGAGTCTGAGGAGGCATGACTGGGCTCTCTACCCTAGAGACATACTGCAAAACCCCCCAAACTCTGGGGTTGGGAGTGAGGGGCCTGCCCGGTGGTGGCCTGGGTAAGAGGGGCCCTTGCCACAGTCCTGTTGTGTTAAATTTCTGTCTGGAAAAATGGGTCACATGGAGTAGCAAGGTTACAGCTGCTGCTGGGTGGCATTCTTGGACTCTTAGTTGCCTCTTAAGACTCTAGCCTGGGGTTCAAGTTTATGCCTAGCCAGGAAAAGCCAACTTCTCACATCTTCATCATGAGGAATGGATTTGTGGTTTTGGCTTGCATTGGCTACCTTACAAGCCACAGCTACAATTAAAGACTTCAGAGTAGGGTTGCAGTAGGAATGGTGGAAACAAATCCTTTCTGAACATTAGCGAAGGGTAATCTAGAGGTCTTTGGTAAGTCCAATCAATCCTTCATTGGTTGGTACCACTATTCTACAAGGTATCATGATTTTAATACATGAAACTTCTTTTGGACAGTTGCCAGTTCCAAGTCTAAGACTGTAGCTTTAAGGATTAGCATCTGTTGAAAGAAGCAGGGAGCTAGAAATGGAGAATTACTGTATCCTTAGGAAAGGATAACAACTCACTCTCTCTAGAAGCACTGGAAGGAATAGGCTCCTCTTCAAAATCTTCCTAGCCTGAAGTTCCATTGATTTAAATCAGAAGGCAGATGAGACTTTATTTTGTGGTGCCTTGAAAGTGAATGTAGGAAATGTATATTTTGTGGTAGGATAGTTCTTGGTCTTATCAGAAAACCAAAGTCATCCTTACCCATATGCAGAATATACAGTTGCATTGGGCACCTGAAAATGTGGGGCACCACTACACCGTAATATCTACCCACTTGCCTCTTACAATCCCTGTTCTGTGGCTCTGCTTCCTCCAGAGGGAGTCTAGTTAACTTAAAAATAAAAAAGTCTACCAGACCTATTAGCAGAACATCGAACCTATGAAAGAGCCATTCAAGTAGTAATTAAGCCATTTAACAGGCATTTGCCAACCCCAGGTATGTACTGTCAGTTCCGGAATTTTCTGTGTTAGTCAACAGGACTTTAGTTTTAAATTTGTTTAAAAAATGTCATTTAAATTTGTTTAAAAAATGAAGATTATAAAATCACATCCCCAAACATAGTCACCTTTCCCAGCTGCTATTGAGGATGGGGCACCCATTTAATAATGCTGCATAGAGCCCTGTGATTAGGCATCTGCCACGCACTGGCCCTTTAAGGATAAAACCCAGCCCTCTGACAGCAAAGCCCCACAGCTGAGGGAGGTACTAGCCAATCAGGGTCCAGCTGAGGAGTATAAATAAAGGCTCTGGGAGAGGAAGAGAAACAGACTGATTCTTGCTCTGGTTGGGGAGCAGGAGGGGCCTAGCTGCTAGGGAAGCAAGTGGCTTCCTGATACAGTATAGTGCTAGAAAGAGGCAAGCTGAGCTGGGTGACTCTGGCTGACCTCACTCCCAGGGTGCAGGGCCTGAGACAAAGCCTGAGAATACTAGGGCTGTAGTTAGAGCAGGACTGGGGAAAGGCAGGCAGAGCTGGGGAAGCTCTGGCCAGGCAAGCTCCCAGGCTGCAGGGCCTGAAGCAAGGTGTGAGTGTACTAATGCTGCAGGAAGGCAGCAGGTTCACACCCCCTTGCTAATGAGTGGCCATTTCAGACTGTAGTTTACCCTGAAGGTAAGGGGCTAGATGATGACTGGCAGTGGATCACTGAAGTACGGTGGACATACTAGGGGGTCTTTCCCCTCTGGCAACCCCTGAGTGAGGGGACTATGGTAGGGCAGTACCCAGAAGTGTAGAAAATAGGTGAGACCGCAGCCAGAAGGGGTGCTCCAGCACCAAAAGTTAATGCCCAGAGTGTCCAGCAGGAGGCTCCTACGGCAGTGAGTTACAGGCCCCATAAATCTTAAGGATAGCCTTGCAGAAAAAGCACTTTTTGCGGAAAAGCGTCCGTGGCCAATCTAGACGCGCTTTTGCGCAAAAAAGCCCCGATCACTATTTTCACGATCGGGGCTTTTTTGTGGAAAAGAAATGTCAGCTGTCTATACTGGCCCTTTTGCGCAAAAGGGACTTTTGCCCGAACGGGAGCAGCATAGTTTTTCCGCAAAAGCACTGACAATCTTACATCAGATCATCAGTGCTTTTGCGGAAATTCATGCGGCCAGTGTAGACAGCTGGCAAGTTTTTGCGGAAAAGCAGATGATTTTCCGCAAAAACTGGCCAGTCTAGACGCAGCCATAGACTACAGAATCTTCTCCATATTAACTCAACCCTGACCTAGGCAGGGTCTAAAATTGCAGCATAAAAGGTCTTACTATAAACTCTGAAACCATCCCATCCTCTCAAATATATGTAGACCAAAAGAAAATAATCTGAAACAAACAGAGCTCCAAATACTCTCAAGGAAACACCCACAATATGGGGCAAATGTCAATGAAAGTAGTTTTTACATGGAGCAAACAACTGCTACTAATATTTTGTACTTGTATCATCCATATGAGGTTCTCAAAATAGTTACAAACATAATGAAGTCTCACCACACACCTTTGAGATATTTCGAAGTACTATTTCGAGATAGGAAAACTGAGACATGGAAACTGTTAGTTGTCTGAGTTCACACGAAGTCTGGGCAAAACCAGGATGAACCCATTGTCTTCCAGTTCCCAGTCCCGTGTAATAGCCAAAAGACAATGCTTCCTCCCTTTAATTGGTCGTTCAGGGCTAGTCACATATGTGCACTGTGTAATTCTCTAGCCACTGAAATAAGACTATAAACCTACAGTACATAATGTGCATTTCCATATATAACAAATCATATGGCAAGATCATAAACATAGAAAAATTAAAGAAATGAAAGAAAGCAGAAGAGCTTACCCAAATCCAGAAAATAAACGACAGAAGAGAAAGAAGCCATAGCCCTGGACAAATGATGACAGGAAGGCAAAGAATCCATTGACAGACATGCATATCAGAAGAGACTGCCTCCTTCCCACCTTGTCTGCCATGCCTCCCCAGAAGAATGCCCCCAACATCATCCCAAGGTACACTATGCTACCTGCAACACAGAAAACAAGATGTTACTTTGTGAGCTATACAACTGATACCAAATGACCAAAAATCAATCATAACATACTATAGTATTTTTTCCAGTAAACCTTTTCACTTGTGAAATGACAGAGCAGGAAGTAATTTCATCCTCAGTTTGTGTATGAGTGAGCTAGGTGTGTAAATATATACATTCATGTTTAGAAGAACAGATATCCTATTGTGTCTGACTCTCACATTGAGGCTTAATATTTTATTAAACTAGGTGCCTCTAGCTATAGAAAGATGAGTAAGCAGTGGAGAAAAAGTTCTAATTATCCCACAGAGGCACGCTGCATGCATGTTAATACTTCAAAAATTGAAATCTACCCTACCGAAATGTATTATTGGAAATCTATTAAAAACAAGCAGTTACATGTGGAATCATTAGTCATCAGTAGTTATTAAAAACAAGTTGTGCTTAGTTTAAAGGAAATGAGTTAGGAACAAATGAATCCTAGTTAACAAAGTACAACAGTATGGTAGAAACCCCACTTGGCGGTTTGTCTTTTATTACAGAATTTTCTTTTCTTTTCCTCTCCATTCCCCCCTTCCCTTATTTATTCTTGGATCTGGACTTTTAATACTTCAGTCATCTGCAGAAGTGGGTTGTGCCCACGAAAGCTCATGATACCATCTACATGTTTTGTTAGTCTTTAAGGTGCTGCTAGACTATTCGTTGTTTTAAGTTTTTCCAGTTACAGACTAACTCGGCAACCCCTCTGAATATTTTATTATAGTACAGCCTATGCTTTCCTTAAACAGGTATTGCCCTAAAGAAAAGACAACATTTGAGCAGCACTGCTTTAAATGAACTTTTTAAACATGGGCAATCATGTTAAAAGGACACAGTGAAAAATTCTTTGTAGATATTGTAAGAAAGTGATACTGTTTTAAATTTACAATCAAGTACATGGTATTGATAAAAAAATTGGACACTTCAAACCTATCAATAAATTTACTTCAAACTAAAGAAAAAGAGCACTGCCAAAATAAAAAATATCTTAAAAAATATTTCCCTACATTACTATCAACATCTTAGTTTTTATACTCTAACAAACTTTCACAATCTAGGTTTTCTTTCCTCTCGTTGCACTTCTCCCTAGTTGGACAATGATAAAAAGCCTAATTAATTTCCAATCAATTTCATTTTCAGGTTCTCATGCACTAGGACAATATTGCAAGAGTATTTTATTTTAGAGGTATTTTTGGTTAAATTTCACTTTGATACTTATTAGTCTTAGGTTTTGTAAAATACACACACATACGTACACACACATTTCTGGCCAAATGTGCCTTTCCAATAACCCGATATTTCACAAAGTTGGATTAGCCAAATGAAATATCAGTCACACATATTTAACAAAACTATTTCAATGGAATTGCCATTTCCTGCAAGATGCATACAATATCTTACTACTCTGATTGAAAAAGTATTGAGTTTGACTGTTAGAAACTTAGCTTAATGCAACATAACTCAAAAGTCAGAGTAAGTTTGTGAGAAATCATAGTACATTTACAAATCTCAGCTTGCAGTCCCATCCACTATGTCTATACTGTGCCCATTTGCGCAAGAAATATGCTGAGCCTCATTTGCATAATTAATGAACACCCGGGTTTTGTGCAAAAAGGATCTGTCTACACAGCTTCTTTTTGCGCAAAAAAACCCCTCTTGTGCAAGAGCCATTCTTCTGCATTTTTTTTCTGGAAGAACGGCTCTTGCGCAAGAGGGGTTTTTTTGTGCAAAAAGGAGCTGTATAGACAGCTGCTTTTTGCACAAAAGCCTCTTGCACAAAAAGCGGGTGCTCATTAATTATGCAAATGAGGCTTGGTGATAGTCCACACAGCCTCATTTGCATATTTCTTGCACAAAATCGGTGCAGTATAGACATAGCCATAGAGTGCTAAGCCAACCAACCTGCAGTGCAGAAAGCAATAGGTTGAGAGAAGAATTCTTCTATCAAACTAGCTACCAACTGCACCAGTGGGAAAACAGTTTCGGACAGCATAGGTAGTGGCTACACTGAAGCACTACAGCAGTGCTGCTGTCACATTTCAAGTGTAGACAAACCCCTGGTGCACAATACACCTTTTCCCAGGTTTACTCTGGAGAAAGGTGCAATAGGTTGGTGTAAGGCTTTTTTGGAAATGCCTTTTTTTCCTTAGGAAAATAGTGTGTGTCTTGTTAAACATACATGCTCTTTTGTAGTGCTTAAAAAGGCACAACAGGGCAGCCCAAAGCAGAGAGTATTGTCCTTCTTCAACCACCCCCCTCCATATCATTTTTAGTTGATGTGCAGGCCTGCTGATGGGGGAGCTTAAAGGAGGCAATTGCTCTGGGGCCCGATGATTCAAAGGGCCCGGGGGCACGTGACCATTGCTGTCGCTATTGTGGCAGTGGCAGTAGCCAGAACCTGGGCCCTTTTAATCTCTGTGGGAGCAGAGTGCTGCATGCTCTGTGCGGCTCTGAGGGCGGGGGATAAGGTCACGCCATACTCGGGTGGCACTGAGGTCTGGCTGCTGAGGCCCCACCCTTTTTACCCAAGGCCTCACTCCTTTTCAAGAGTGCAGAGCTGCTTCCACCCTAGCCCCCCGGTCCACACGCTGCAGAGGCTGTCAGCTTCTGTGTTGCTGTGGATAACACCACCACGCTTCCAGTCACTCAGGGTCACAAACTGGAGATCTCATGATGGATTCATCCTTCTTCTTATTCAGCAATCGAGTTTCCAAAAAAATATAAAAACCTTGCTCTTTGTCCCACCCTGACCATGAACTCTCTATTAGCTGGTTTATAACCTCTGACACTTCCCTCAACTGCATTCAAAATAGAGCTGCTCAGATCATGTTTCTCAGCTGTCACTCGCCCGAGTCCATCCATGAGTTCCTGTTTTCCCACTGTGGTAAGCTTAAACATCTCCAAGGTCCTCTCTAATCAGCTTTAATTTCTGCTTGTCAGTAATACCCAGCTACAAAGCACCTTCCTTCACCCTTCCCCTATTCCTTTCTTTGTATCACCTTCTTCATGGCCCTGTTTACACAGAACACACTTTCAACCTCAGACAACCAAGTGTGCTTCCTCTTTTTTTTCCTCCAAATTATTCCTCACAACACATTTTTTCTGCAATGTCCAGAGTAAGCAATGGGAGCAGCAAAAGAAAAGGAAAATTCTACCAAACAATAGATGGAGTAGAAGCATCATGTAATATACTCAGATAACCACAACATTTTAGTCTCCATCCCCCCTTTTCCCCATTCCATGAGTTTGTTGCTCTTGTTTTGTAATTTCATGTCAATAATATTGGAAATGGTTAGGGGCAGAGTATATATCTTTTATTCATTTTATAAATCACTTAGCACACTTCATACCTATGTAAAAATAATGTAAAAATACATGTAAATACTGATTTGTAAAACATTCCACTTTTAGTCAACCCACACTCCCTTTCTCAGAAGGCTCAAAAGCGCAGACCACCGCCTCAGATATATGTGTACCTCAAGACCAAACACATCACATGGAAGACAGCAGAATCCTGGTAATTGCATTTTTGAGCACACTGCAGCTGGTATCACATAGCTTGTGCCATTTTTTTGTACTGTGCACTTATGGATTGAAGATAAGACTCAAGCCCTTAAAGAACACGTGAGCTGTTGCTGTCTGACATGCACATTAGTAGACAATGATCTCACAGACAGCATGGCCTCTAATGATATTTTTCTCCAGGAATAATAAATGTTGCTTTTAAATACAGAGGCTACAAGCATTGCACCCTGAATAAGGATCTGATTTCCTCAGTGAAATGCTATGCACCCCAAGCACACTCAGTCACCTCGTAGAGAACCTTTGAAAACAACTCAGTGACAGTAGGAAACAAACAAATTTTAGCATGGGATTAAAATGCTCACCTGCTGTCTTCGTCTTCAAAGTAATAATTTGCTGCTTCTATTTTTTTTTTTTTGCGCATACTAGGAATGCAACCCACTCCAAGGATTTTCCTAATGTGCATATGTGTAACAGATACAAAATACATAGTTTGTGTCTTCTTTGGATTAGGGACAGTCTTTCTAAACATACTATGAACAGTCTGCAATAGTGCTTTTCCCAGATGCTTCTTTCCTCCAGAACATGGAGTGAAATGTCTCTTTTGGAAGGGCAATGAAAGGCAAGCAGTGATGAAAGCAATTATTGCCCAGCTATGCTGGAAGAAAGGAGGGAGGAGGCAATGGGTAGTTTAATTAGGATGCAACATTATGTCCATGAAATATCAGGGAGCACCCAACAATAAATTGTACAATGCATGTCATCACCCTGTCCTTAACCATTTCTATGTAATTCCCAGCCTGGTTCCAGCCATTCCATGGCTGGGACCTCACTGCCCTTCTCTTGTCTGAGGCTAAAACTAGACTGCAGGCTTTTTGTGCAAGAACCTTTTTTCGCAAGAGATCTTCCAAAAAACAACCTTATTGCGCAAGGGTGCATCCACACACAAAAGTGCATCGAAAAAGCGATGCGCTTTTGTGAAAGAGAGCATCCAGACTCATTGGGCTTTAGGTCACCAGTTGTTTCCAAGTGCTGGTGCTGGAGCCTTGCAGAGACATACGCTTCAAGGGACCCCCCTAGACAGCCGTTTCTCTGCTTCTGCTACGTGCTTGCCTACCTCTTCGAGGGACAGCAAAGTTCTCGCAGTGCCTGCTCTGGTTGCCCTCTTCTTTTTTGGACACCACAGCTTTTCTCTTGGTGCCATGGAGCTGGAGCTGCCCCATGGCATGCGATGGCCCCACATGGCCATGCTACAGTTTTTGTAGCACTTTGTGTCATTTGCCTTCCTGGTCCTGCAGGACCTGGACCCCGAGGTCATTCTGGGGACCCTCTCCATGGCTGCGGCTGCTCCACTCTGGCAACTGCACCCCACAGTGAAGAGGCATTTTTGGAGGCTCGACACCAGTTCGGACTGGTGGGACCGGCTGGTCATGGAGTGGTGGGGATGACCAGCAGTGGCTCCAAAACTTCCGCGTTTGCAACATTCGCCTTATTACCTGTTGTCAGCTGTTACATGACAGAACTTGAAATGTACAACTGCTACTATGCTGCTTCTTGGTTTGTAACAACCCAATCATTGTCCTGACTGTCTGATGGCAATTGGTCCACACATGCTTTTTTGCGAAAGAGCTCTTTCACAAAAAGGCTTCTTCCTCATAGAAAGAGGAAAACCAATTGCACAAAAACTCCTCTGTTCTTTCGATTTATTCTCGAAAGAATGCACGTGCAGTGTGAACGTTCCATGAGACTCTGTAGTCTAGACATACCCTGAGACTAAGGAAGTATAAAGGGGTGGGAACTTGCTCCCTGCTGTTCCAATTGTAGATGCCCCCTCCCCCTTTTTCAGCTCTCTTCTGGGATGCATTCCTTCAAATCTTTTCTAAACTGTTTTATCTGATAACTGTGTCCCTTCCATAAAAAGTATTTGCACTGGACATCTGCCAAAAGGAGACACCAGTAATTATGTTAGGCTGCCTTCTCCCACACCCATCCTTAATTAATATCAAACATAATTACATCCATTCCCCCATTGGATAGGTATACCCCATCCTCCCTGAATGACTCAGGTGCCCAGTAAGATGTCTCAGTGGGGAATTACCAGCCTCCCTTGGGTACATATGAATTTAGCTACCTCCCTATTTGCAATCCTTCTGGTCTAACACATAAAATTTGCAACCCTCTCCCTATGCTATGCTGTATCAGGTCAGGCACACAACTGTCACCCCAGAGAACAATTCCTGGATGTACTCCAAAGCTCACTTTCCTCTAAGTATCAATTTGACTCCCTTTGCTATACCAAGCTTTAACACAGTTTCTCCCCCATCCACTCAATTTTGTTCCACGCCATCTCAGCTAGCTGCATCCATTTGCCAAGCTCTGATCCCCAGTTGCAATTGGAATATCGGAAGCAGCCATGCCTGAGCCTCACAATTTTCCTCAGTTCACATGCCAGTTTTGCCTGGAGTCTTGGCTGCTTACCCTGAGCCATGCCACAATCTGGTCTCCCATTTCAGCTGGAGTCTTGACCCATGCCTCAGTTTCCCCAATTCTGATCCCCAGTTTCATGTTGAGTCCTGATTGCAGCCACCTTGATCTGTGCAATATTTGCTTCCCAAAGGTTGGCTGGGATCTTGGCCCTAGCCACCTTGACCCGTGCCTTCATTTGCCTCATTGATGTTACCTGCATAGGTGATTGCCATAGTGCATGCTCCCCCCTCACTTTTGGCCTCTCTCCTTACGTTCCACTCCAAGTAGGATCAGAGGTGTTAGATCTGTATGATTGGGTTTACTGGAGATACCCTCTGCTGGCTACTGTCTGCATCCCAGCCCTGCACCGCTGCACATCCTGCAGAGTGCCTATGGTGTCACTTGCCCACCCCTTGATGGCGAGACTCTAAGACCTGGGGAATCACAGGAAAGAGATTCCAAACTCCCTGTAATTCCCCTATTCTCATTCCCATGACCAGCCAGTCATCCTACCTCCCCACTCCCCTGTAAAAGGGGCCACACAGATCTGTGAACAGCCAGTCATCCTGCTCTACTCACCTGAGGACTTCCATATTAGTCACTACATCCAGACAGCCACCTTCTCCCCCCAACCACACACACACATTACCTCTCTATGGCATGGGAAGCTCCAGCTATACCTAACATAATGACTAGTAATACCCAGATCGATCTTTGTTTTAACTCTAGTAAAATGATACAGAGAATTTAAAGATTATAATCTTTCTCTGCTATGTTTGATTCTTGCATGTAGTTAGTCTACCTGATTAGAGAGACTGTGGAGAGAATTATAACCCACATAACTGTTTCCCTGAGACAAACACAGCTTCTAATTAAATTATTCATACCATGATCTATCTAAATAAAAGCTTTTACACTTTTAGGAAAGAACAAATAAGAGTAACTGTAATTACTTTGGAAATAGTAGAACAAAACGGTCACATTCAAAACCCTTTCTACTCCGTATTTCTCTGTGTATTTACAATACTAGATTTTCAGGTCTACTGCTCAACTTCTCATATGAGCTAAAAGAATCTTAAACAGAGGAGAAGGATATCAGAAATCTAACTCAGAAGACACAAACCAACTGTGAATTACTGTCCTTCCTCTAAACATTTTTTCATGCAAACACTGCAAAAGACTTTTTTTCATGAAGCAAAGTATGGAGAAGTCAGTTGCTGACAGGTAATTTGGGATATGGATGGAAGGAGTAAAACTTCCCCTCTTCATTCTTCTTCCCCCTCAAGATGATATACAGTAGTCCCCAACAATCCTTGAAGGTGGTGAGACTTGCCTCACTAGCCAAATAAGATATATGCCCAAGTGTTGGAGGACTGGATCCTTAGAGAGGGGAATAGCTTCTCTCTCATCAAAGTCTGACCATGTCCCCATCTGTATTCATTTTCTCTCACACACTGAATGATTGTACCTATCTAATTTACAATATATGCAAATCCCAAAGCAGTACTGAACATCAGTCTTTTCCACTATTACCATTCTCTAATCTAATCTACCGCTTCTGCATTCCCTTTTATGACATCTGCAGAGGATGACAATTAATTATAGTCTTTGGTCAGCAATTTGGGATTGTCTAGTGCTAATATTTAATTACAGTCACTTTGAGGGATTTTTTTTTATCCTGCTAAATATGTTCCATATTTAGAAACATCAAGGTTTATCCTGCTTTCCCATGCACTTGACAATTGTGAAAATAATTCTAACAGTAATGTCTATTAATATACACAAACTTTAATGAATTAGGAATATATTTTTTAAAATATACACAGTAATTTTTCAATCACAATAGAAATGTTTTTACAAATGCTTTGTTTGTGCAGTGTCTGCCACACTGGAGCCCTGTCTACTAGTACAGTGGTTCTCAAGCAGGGGTATGCAGAGGTCTTCCAATGATACATCAACTCATCTAGATATTGGCCTAGTCAATCAATTTATTTTATAATTACATGCTAAAAATCAGAAAGCAAACTACTTTTAGTAATAGGGTGATGTGGCACTTTTGTATTTTTGTGTCTGATTTTAAAAACAAGTAGTTTTTAAGTGAAACTGAAGTTTTTATGTAACTTTAAGAGGGGAAACTTGAAGCTACACAAAACAAATCAGACTTCTGAAAGAGATACAGCCATCTAGTAAGGTTGGGAGCCACTTGTCTAATACTACATTAATAAAAAAATATTTAATGGCAGCTCTTAGTATTTAATGGCAGCTCTTAGTTATTCAGAGTTTTTAACTGCTGCCTGAAGGAAAATACACACTGCAAAACCACCTTAATAATTATGGACTCGTTCTAGCTCTCTAGACAGTAAGATTGAATTTTGCCAGTGTCTCCAATGAGAGCAGGATTCGGGATAATAAAATTCTGTCTTGGAGGTTGCACATCATCTTTGTTGTTATACCAATTTTTAGCACTTATGGGTATTTTACATTTTTGCTACTATAATAAAAGGGGAGCCATACTTTCATAATAAATAATGTTAAAATGTTTTCAGTACTAGTGTTGCCTACTTTTTTAGATGATTAAAGCTAAGGATGACATTAGCAATACTGGAATAATTTGTTTCGGAGAAATTAGTTTACAGTTAATACAACTGAGCAAAGATGTTATTTTTCCATGATATAGCAGCAAGTCAATTAGACTAAAACCTGGTGGCATAAGAGTGAAAAAACAAGATTTGTCTCCATAATGTCTGTAGTACAAGTACTACAGTACTTAAGCTTTTATTTAGCTAGTGATTTGGGGCTTTATTTTTGTTGTTATTATTTTAATGCCCATAGCTTCATGACCATTCATTCATGCATGCTCATTTTTCCACCATCACAGTACAAAGTAAGGTCAAATTAAGCAGTTTTATTTTAGAAAAAAATGCAATTAAAGGTCTGTTTTTCTAGTTTACAACAGAAGATACTCTTTAACAAAAGTCACTTGAACCTAGATTCTAAAGTGCTGTAGAAATGTTGCCTAATACTTGCAGATCTTGTATTTGGAAATTGTGGCATTTAAGTAACTCATTCCAGGGCAATATGAAAATGTACATGGAATTTCTGAAAGGTTCCTCTCTAAGTTACTAATGGCTTCTCAGCAACAGAAAAGAAATGTACATTCCCAACATGAGGGAGAACTTGAAACAAAGGTACAGAGCCGGGGTCTTCAACCTCTCTCTGAGACCTGCCCCCCCAACAAGCTAGAAAAATTTCACAGGCCTCCTGTGCCACAGGAACTGCTTTTCTGCATATCCAGTAGATTAAGAGCCCGGGCTGGCATTACAAGGTAGCAAGCAGGCAACTGCTCAGGGTCCCATGCCACAGAGGTCCTCCATAGCTAAGATGCGCAGGCTTTGGCTTCAGCCCTGGGTAGTGGGGTTTGGGCTTAATCTTTCTGCCTTGGGCCCTAGAAAGTCTTCACCAGTTTCTTTCTGGTTTATTTTGGTGAATCCCCTGGAACCTGCTTATACTCCCCGGATCATATTTATGGACTTAATTATTATTATTATTATTATTATTATTTATTTGCTCTGCAGCAGGTCAGGTAAAATTTCCAGCAGCTACGAAAGCAGAACAAAAAACTATCAGGCTCTTCATTCTCCCCTATCAATAGCCTGCAGGTTTGGTTCTATCTGCAGACCCGCATGCAGACAGAGAGCCTATTGGCTTCTGGGTCCGTGGATCTTGGAGATAAAGAGAAAAACTTGATATTAATATTTCTATATCGCTAGAGAATAACAATAGGTAAAGAAAATGGTTTTGTTTTTTGAAAGCGAATTAGGTCTTGAAAACATTGTTTTCCTTAAGTATAGAAACACTTGGTAATATGTAAAACAATTGTTAATGCTTCTGCCAAAAGGAAAATGCACAGAGCAAAACCATCTTATTAATTAAGAACCTGTTCTAGCTCCCAAGGGAGTAAAATTCAATTCTGCCAAAGTCTCCAATGGGACCAGGATTTGGGATAATAAATCTCTATCTTGGGGGCTGCACAACATCTTCATTATTACACCAACAAAGATAATAATCAGAGGGGTAGCCGTGTTAGTCTGAATCTACAAAAGCGGCAAGGAGCAACTACATCAGCAACACCATCACAGGACCTA